>OV816025.1:80173901-81373901 GCA_929113105.1 Agrypnus murinus | reverse complement strand
CAACTGTATTTAATTCCTCCTAAGTTAAAATTTGATTTCCTACAACTCTAGTAAGATGCGTTTTGAAAGATTTGATATTTGCTTCCCATATTCCTTAAACAATTGACGCAAATAAGCTTCCCTGCCAACAAAATTAGTACTGCAGTCCGAATAAATATCAATACATTTGCCTCTTCTAGCAATAAAGCGACGTAATGCGGCTAAGAATGCTTCAGAAGTCATGTCAGACACCAACTCGAGATGTACTGCTTTTGTGACGCAACAAATAAACAAACACATACGATTTAATACTTTTAGCACCCCGAATACGCGACATAGTAATAGAAAAAGGTCCGCAGAACTCAATGCCAACATTTGAAAATGCTTTAGCTTGAGAAAATCGAAACTGCGGCAGATTGCCCAGAGGAGGTTGTAGTGGTTTAGGATTTGTTTTCCAACAGGTATGGCATTTGCTTAAAACATTTCTTATAAGTTTTTTATTATTATCCAAAAATTTTGTGCTAATAGAAAATGGGTGGTTTGTATACCACAGTGTAAAAACGTTATATGTACGTCACGTATCAGCAATGTCGTAAGCTTTGACTTATTTGGCAAAAGGATAGGAAATCTTTTGGCGTATGACAAATTAGCATAAGATATTCTTCCACCGACTCGCAATAAGCCTTTTTCGTTGATAAAAGGGTTTAAAGAAGCAAAATACTTCGGAAGAGCATTAGTATTTTTAATCAGAGATATCTCTTTCGCAAAATACAAGGATTGCACACGTAAAGCAATAACAAGTACAGCAGTATGTAATTCAGAAGAAGTTAAGTGATTTAATTTTCGGTTTTTGCAATTTCGAAAGTTGTGAACTGCACGCAGTACAAAGGCAACTATTCGTTTAATTTTAGAAAATAAACTGAATTTTTCTAGCAATTCATCAATGAAATTTTGATCAACCGTAACTGTAAGTACAATGTTTCTTTTTTCCTGATTAAGATCTGCAGGTTCCGCTGGCAAATAAGAATTCAAGTTCCAAGCAGAGGAAGGTGTACTCAAAAAAGTAGGCCCATTCCATCATAAGGAGTGATCAATTAGCTCAGGAGGGAACAGACCACGGAAACCGCACTCTGCTAGGTTCAATTCAGAGGGAACGTGATACCAAACACTTGGTGAAAGTCTTTCTTGAATATACGAAACCCTGTTGCTAACAAAAGTCTGCCAACAATGAGGTGAACTTTTAATACACTGCAAAGCAACTGAACTATTAGTAAAAGTAAGAATTTCTTTAAATTTTAATTTATCATACGTTTTTAAAATGAATTCCATTAATTTCGACAGCAAGACTGCAGCTCAGATTTCTAAACGGGGTATAGTAACCTGTTTCAAAGGTGCAACCTTTGATTTAGCACAAACTAGATACATTCTACTATCGGAATTTTTATAATTTATTTTGAGGTAAATAACTCCACAATAACATTTCATTGATGCGTCGGAGAACCCAAACAATTCATAGCTGATTGCATCTGAAGTAATTATTGCTCTGGATATTTTGATATTTTGTATCAGTTGTATTGTAGTTTAACTTCAGACTTAAATTTTTCCCACCCTTTTATTAAATCAGTAGGAGGTTCATCGTCTCATCCTAGTCCAGAGATGTTGTATAATTAATTTTGTAAAAAATGTGACGAGTTAAAAACCCAATAGGATCGAAGATTCGGACAAGTTCGGATAATAGGTTTCTTTTAGTACATTTTTTGTTTGAGACAGTAATTGAATAAAAAATGAATCTTTGGAAGGGTCCCACTTTAAACCTAGAATTTTTGAAATGATTTTCTAAATCCAGAGATATATTTGTACATTGTATGTGAGAATCTGGCAAATCCTTCAGAAGTTCTGCGGAATTACTAGCCCACTTTCGTGCTTCGAAACCTCCCTTACTCAAAAGTTCGATAATTTGATTCCTTATAGTAAAAGCAATTTTTAAAGAATTATCTCTGCCTAAAATGTCGTCGATATAGGTAGAATGTTGCAAGACCTCTGATGCTAAAGGCAATTCTGTATAGTCTTCTGAAAGTTGAATTAAAGTTCATATAGCTAAATAGGGCGAACATGACACACCGAATGTAACCGTATTTAATTGATAATCGCAAATAGGGTCCGACGGTGAAAATTGCCATAGGATTCGCTGATATTGGCGTTGATCTTCAGCTAACCAAATCATGCGATACATTTGTCTTATATCGCACGTAAACACATATTTGTGCAATCGAAAATTAATTAAGAGTTTCAACACATCATGTTGTAACTTAGGGCCGACATATAAGACTTCATTCAAAGAAGGTTTTGTTGTTACATGGCAAGAAGCATCGAAAACAACTCTTACCGGAGTAGTAGTAGTTTCCTTTTTCACCACTGCATGGTGAGGAATATAATAGTAATCATTAATTTCTGTTAAGGTATAGGTTCTGAGACCTTTGTAATATGAAAATTAGTAAGATATTCGCGCAAGACGCTAGAATATGCAGTATACAATTCTTTATCTTGTAGAAGACGTTTTTCTAAAGATGTGAAACGGCGTAGAGCGATTTCTCTCGTATTTCCGAAATCAGGATTTGTTACTTTAAAAGGTAAAGAAACTATGTTTTAGTTGTATAGTATTTGCCGTCATTATCACGATTAGTAGTATTGCAAAAATGATTTTCGCAAAATTTATCTTCAGAAGAAGAAGCCCGGACATTTGGTACTTCTTCCAAATTGCAAAAATTTTAAAAAATATTATCTAAAGTAGAATTTGCAACAGTTAGTGAAAAATGCTTGTCTTTTAGTTGATTGTATTTCAGAAGAAGAATATGGTAATTTACCCATTACAGTCCAACCAAAGACTGTTTTTAAACAAACAGGTTTATCTTTACCCAAATGAATTCTACCCTCTTCTAAAATGTAAGGATAAATATCATTACCTAGCAATAAATCAATCTTCGATGTTTTATTGAAGTTAGGGTCGACTAATTCAAGGTTTTGAATAAAAGGTATTTCATCTGAAGAAAATGAAGTTGATGGAATTTCATCAGAAATCTTATCAATTATGATCAGGTCTACAGTACAACAATATTCAGGTTGAGTTAAAGAAGAAATTATACAATTAACCCCCGATTTTGCAGCAGAAAACATTTCTCCCAACCCCTGTAATGACATGGATATGTTGTACTTTCTAAGCCCTAATTTATTGGCAGTGGTTCTAGTGATAAAGGAAGACTGCGCACCACAATCAAGAACCGCACGCACTGTGTGCCAATGATTGAAAGACTCTTTAGTTTTTACTAAAACAGTAGACACTGTTTCATGATCAGCATTAAGCAACATTCCAACCTGGGAAGATTTTCTCCATTTATATTAGCAGAATCTCGATGAGATGGACCGAGGCCTTCATTAATTTTTTTCGAAACTAAGGTATTTAACTGATGACTGGGGTCACCTTTTTTAACTTCAAATTGTAGTGAGCTATGGTGAGATTTTTGGCAAATTCTGCATCTTTTATTAGAAGAACAATGACTTGTAGTGTGAGAAGTGGCTAAGAAATTAATACAGGCCCGCTTCTGTTTAATAATTTCAAAACGTTGCATAGGTTCTTTTGATTTAAAAACTGGACATTGAAAAACAATGAGATTAACATTACACAAAAGGCAAGTATTATTTTCTTGAGTATGAACAAGAAATGCAGATTTATTTTGAGTATAGCGAGAAATAGTATTATGTTGTGCATTACGAGAAGCATTAATAGTATGTGACTTATTAGTATTTTTAATAGTATTTATTGATTTCGTAGAGTAAGTAGCAGCAGCATCTAAAGCAATGCATTGTTTTTCAATGAATGATATTAAGTCGTCGTATTTCGGTATATCATTTGAAGCATGTTGTTGTTCAAAAGTTTTTCGTGTTTGAGCATCCAACCGGTTTAAAAGCATATAGGACAAAATCCCATTTATCCGGCTCGAAGGACCATGAACTGTTCTCTTAATGAACTATGAGTGATAGGGACGCTAGCACTGTTCAGTTGCTCGGATATATGAGATATTTAAACCTTGTGTAATATAAATAATAAATATGAATGAATATATATACCGTTTAATTAATCACGTATGTAAAATAGCTCGACTTACCTTATATCGAGGGAGGGCAAGGATACGAAATCGGAATCACGTGCACTGGTTCTCGAGAAAGCAAGTCGCGGTACCGGAAAAATTATTGCAACTCTTCTCTTCACTCTGACAAACTCTTCAATTTCTTATTGTACGCAGTCGTAAAACAAAATAAGTGGGAACTAATAGGATTTGGAAAATATATAGGATATAGAGGTCCATCGAGCATTAATTAATTATTATAAATAAATGTAATGCACAAACAAAGCATCGCGAAAATTGTCAGTGCAATCCAAACACCATATTTAAGAAGAATACATTAAGTTAAAAAAGTTGAAGTAAAACTAGTAATAGTAAATCTACACAAAAAATAAAATAACACAAAAAAAATCAATAACTAAATAGCAAAAGAAAGAAAAAGATAGAGGTGAAGTGGTAACGAACCACTGCGGGTTAGAGAGAAAACGAATATGGAAAGGAAAACGGGCTAGACATATCAAATTTAACAAAAAATTTATTGTAAAAATTAAAAAAACATTTATTAAATGTATCAAAAATTATTAATTTTTTATTCATCCTCTTCATCAACTTGACCATCATCCTGATTGTCGTCATTCTCAACAAATATGGAATCATTTGAATCCTCGATTAAATCGATTTGAGATGTCATCATCAGAGCTGTCATGACGAATTGTGATTTAAATCTTTTTCGATTTAAATCGTTGTTTGAATTAAATCTTTTGTCTAGTAATGATTTTTGATTTAAAATCCTTTTAGGAAGTATCTTTGATTTTCTTTCAAAAAAGATCAGATTTAAATACTTAAAAACTATCTTAAATCATTTTTAAGAATTTAAATCTTTTCTAAATATTTAAATACTTTTAAAAATGATACCTAAAAGAGTCTCATGAATCATTGTGTCGCCTCCCTTTGGACTGTTGATTACTCAGCAGGTATCTTCCTGCTATTACAATAAATTTGTAATAGTTCTATTACAATTTATGAAAATCTATTACTTCATATAATTTACCTATTACACTGTTTTCAAAGAAAAATAGCGGGTTGCTGTATGAACAAATCCATAATTCCGCTATCCTTCATATTTTTCTTAAATTATAATCTCATCAACATAATTTGAAATATGAGTTAAAAGCAAAGAAATCGGTAACTTTCTTATTGCCAGTCAACAATTATAGTTACTGTTCAAATAGATACCTTCCTGTTCATAGCATTATATAATAATAAGACATTGCAACTTGCAAAATTTGCTATTTATACGTCTCGCAAGTTAAAGCAGTAGTGCCAGGTTTCAGTTTTTAAAACATTGCATTTTTTGCCAAAATGCAATGTAAACAAACAATACCCACCAAAAAAATCATTAATTCATAATCGTAATCAGTAATCACTAATCATTATGCATTAGTGTACTGCTTTTAAGGTAATGAGACGTTTCTCTTTGTGGTAAATGTAGGTAGTTATAGTTTTATTTTAAAATACCTAAGGTATCAATAAGAACGGGTTTTTTTTAATTTTAGTGAATTTTTATTTTTGTTTACACAATGTATCTTAATAATATATTTCTTTTTTTAAGATGGAATACGTTTTCTTTACAATTAATTAGAAGTAAACATATTTTTGAAATTTATTCTTATTGCTTTTTAAATGATTTAATTTATTAAACGATCTAAAATCTTCAAAAAGCATAAATTATTGAAAAATGGATAAACTCTTTTTTAATATAATAATTACAAAGGGGCCGGCGGTAGACGAGTGGTGTCAGTCCATAACTCGTGTTCCAAGGGTCGTGGGTTCGAATCCCACTTGGGGCGGCGAGATTTTTCTAATTGGAAAATTCCGCCACCTTAACTATGGGTGTGTGTGTATTCGTGTTGTATGTTAGATGGGGGGCAGATGACCTTAGCAGTTGGTTCCCCCGTAGTGTAGGCGTGAAATAAAAAAAATAATAATAATGATTACAAATTATTTGATTTCCATAATAAAATGTTATTTTTGTTATAGATTTTTAAATATACATATCTTTACATAATTATATAAAACAAATTAATCAAAACAAAATTTTCTTTACATTAGCACACGACGAAGCGAGCACTGTAAGTAGACAGGGTATTGAAATGCATAAATGGCAAATAACGCTTTTAAAAATGTAATTTATTAACAAAATCGCAAAACTAAGGTGAGCTGTCAAATCTACAGGTTAATAAATCCTTTAACTTAAAAAAGAAATTCCGCAAAGTTATCACCTCATCACAAATTACATGCCAAATATGGCTAAAGCTATCCGGTATCACGTGGATACCATTCGCTGCGAGCGTGTCATGCAAAGGTAATGCAATATTCAGTTGGGCCCCGACTCCCATTTATGCAATTGTATGAAGAGTAACTATCCTAAACATGAATACACATTGTGATGCGCCACTGATATGTGGTGAGAGATGCCAGATGAACGTGTTTTCAATTCAATTCGTATTGTTCACTCAGGTGGATATAAATGGGATGCGGGTGACTCATTTCTTGTATTTTTGCTTGAACTTGTATAGTAGCTAGAATGATTTAAAATCTATTTGATTTAAAATCTTGTTTAATATTTAAAATCATTTTGCAAAAGAATTAAATACTTTTTAGTGATTTAAATCATTTTTAGGACTTGAAATCTTTACCAAATGATTTAATTTAAATCATACTCAATTGATTTAAATCTATAAAAGTATTTAAATCTTTTGCAAAATGATTTTAAATATCAAAAAGAGTTAAATCTTAAAGATTTATGATTTAAATACTTTACAGACAAAAGTATTTATGATTTAAATCCTCTCGTAAAAAGATCAAGTATCTTTGATCCTTGACTTCTAAAACATGATAAACGAAAAATTCTAAACTGAACAATGAAAATAAAGCAAATAGGTCTGAATTATTTGTTATCTTGGATAATACTAACATTTAAGCTAATTTTATGTTGTAGTATTTTAATACGATAATTTAGGATCATTTCCTATTAAATACAATAATAATATCAACATTTAATGTTCAGCTCGATCTTTCTCAGAATTTCTGTTATGGGACATTAGGATTTATTTGCATGATCATAAAGGGCAGAAAATCACTATTGGATTCCACTACTAAAAATCTATATTGTCATTTAAATTTTTTTGTGATGACGTCATAACTAACAAACAAATGAAAGTCGGAAAGAGAGTCGCACATATTAGTATTTTTAAAAAATAAAACCGATGTGTTTCAGCGTTTCTTAAAAAAAATCGGTTGAATTCGCTTTTTTTAATATCCCAGACTTTAATCCCACACTGTACACATATCGCGCATCCAGTTCAATAGGGACACAAGTGCAAATAGTTAAAATTTACAGGAGAGCAGTTTAAAGATTGTTTGATTATTATTTTTAGTTGTTACAGATTGAAATACGCTTGTAATTTCATCAAACTTCATAATACACTAAGTATGTATATCCTTTTTAGGTAGTGCTGAAAAGCAATTTTATAATTTTAACCAAAATGTGAACTTTGTTAGATATGGCCATATTGCACTAATCAGTTCTCTCAAAAAATAAAAATATGTGGCTATATTGCACGCGAGCAGCAAGAAAATGAAAGAGTAATTATGGTTTAAAGAACTTTATTGAAAAAGATTGCAATACAAACTAAATACATAAGTTATTTTAAATAAATGTAAGAAAACACAATAATTAGACATTATGCATTTGCATAGTAAGAAAGAAAAAATATAAGTGCAACCATCACATTACTTTTCCAAAAAACTGTTATTGTTAAGTACAATAAGATATTTATTCGTTGAAATTACACAATATGCACTTGCATAATATCTTAAATAATATTATACAGTTTCAACATTAAACTGGTAGTGGCTCAGAACCTAGGTAAGTAACATGCATGGATGACAACTTCTAAGGTTCTGAGTGAGGTTATTAGTTCAGAAGCTAGGTAAGCAACATCCCTGGATGTCAGCTTCGAAGCTCTGAACTGTCGAAGATTGTAACTCGAACTAATCTGCCCCACAAAGTTGCGGGGTTTATATACCTTTTCGTGTTCCAGATCCTTTGTTCGGTTTCACACACGTGGCAATAACGTTTTACTTCCGTTAGCATTTCATAGATTGCATTTAGATAAGGTTTCTAAATACTGCACATGTTGGCTATATTTATCTCGCAGCTGCGAAGCGTTATCTTGCTCGTGGAGATAAGATTTATAAATAGCTCCATAATTCTCTTATATTATGTGCATACATTTAATAATGTTAACTAACGAATGTTTATTTATTCAAATTTGCGTACAATGCAACAGAGACGTAAGTAGTGTGTAGTATCTGTTGTTATTCCTTATTTGCTCATGCACCGCAGAACCATATTGCCGCAAGTGTACTATGATGCATTATTAATCCGAAATACTTCAATAGCATAGTGCCACATATGACATATAAAGCGTTATAACATTACAAATTTTAGATTTTAAGTACAATAATGCCACATTTGTTATAATATGGCGATATTACTCAAAATATTCTTACAGCGCAATACAACATTATGTGACTTTAAAAATCGGTTGTCTTAGATACAACATGTGACGTTATCGCATTGCATACAGGACTTAAAAAGAAAGTGCCATATGATCATAACTCCAAATCGGCAAAATTTGCACTTGTGTCCCTATTGAAGTGGATGTTCGATATACGAGCCCTTTCTCACTGAAGTTCGCACACTTCTGTTTCTATTAAACGGCGCCCCGCCATTCTCACCGTGGAATTTTTGGTTTTTCGAAGTTGCTATTTCTTGTTGCTAGAGTACTGGCCTCCTATTATATTATAAGTTATGTTGTTTTATTGTTATGTTTCGTTGTGCATTTATCTTTTCTATTTTAAAACAAAGTACACCCTACAATCTTTTTTCCAAAATTTCCTTTGGTCTTCAAGGTCACTAATTGTTAGTAGAATACGGTATTGTTTCTGCACCTACTTCATATCACGTTTTATAAACTCTTCCTAAGGCAGGCATACCTCTTACCACCTCATTGCGTTCGCAGATTGATCAGACTTTAAAGGGGCGGCATGAGGAAACCATATAAACGATTGATAGAATTTTATGAAACTTAACAAACTTAACTTAGCATGGAAGTGCAAAGACACTACTTCACTCCAACAACAGCTACTGTGCATATCAAAAATATGCGGCGCATCCTAAATAACAAAAATGAGCCATTTAAAATCATACTAGCCATCATTTAACACCCAACCATTGTCTTCTGGAATCAAAATTGTTGACAAATCCAGATGTGCATTCCTCCAAATACTTGCAATATATTTGGTGCTTAATACGTGCTGATGCAGTCAGGTTTACACAGTGGCAAATTACATTCATCAAATTTTATTACTTTATTTTCAAATGGTTCATTGATCTTTTCAGCTGTAAATATTTTTTTGGCCTCCTGTATTTTAAAACGTTTGTTTCAGTTTTGTTTACGTCAACTGTAGCTTCATATTTACGCATGATGTCGTAAAATGACAGGCGAATGTGGTAAAAATACTAAAAAACACTGGGCAATTAGAGATATTTAAGAAACCAACTATTCTTGTAATAATTAAGTTTATGTAATAAAATACATGTTACCTAAGTTATTATTAAAAATATTTCGGGCTTTAATAGAAAAAATTAAAATTTAATTAATTTAAATCGCCGCAGCGCCATCTATTGTACGTTTGGAAACTACAAATGTCATCCAAGAGCACACTATTATGTGCATGTTTTGAATTATTTTTTTTTATTTTCTATAAAACTTGTCGGCCAAAAAATCTTATACAAATCTCATGCGTCAAGTCATTTTACAGGGCTCCAACTAATAAGGCACTCGCCCTACGGGCTCGTGCCTTAAACAAAGTTGTCGCCCTGTAAAGTTCGACTTACCGCATTCGAGTGTAAATAGCTATTTAATTTTTACAATAAATTTGTTGTTAAATTTTATATATCTAGCCGGTTTTACTCTCCATATTGTTGTGGAATTGGTAGATGCGTACTTGCTTCTGTTCGTTTCCAACATTAATCTATGATTGTAGAATAATAAAATGTCAAACGTTACGTAATTATTATTTTTAGGTTAGACTGTCAATATCAAAATCATCTTTTAGTCATGTCAATATCAATGTCATTTTTTAGACTGTCAATATTATTTTTAGGTTAGAACGTTAGTACTGTTATTTGTCTTTGATCTAGTTACATTATGTAACGAATAGTAAACCCACATATGACGTCATCAAACATTCTAGATGTATGAGTCATCAACTCATCAATAACACCGGTATGTATGACTCATCGACACGCCTCATCGACGTCACTTATAAACAGCTGCATGTATGACTCATCAACACGTCATCGAACATTCTAGATGTATGAGTAAGGAATGTATCGTAGGAAAGATATAAATTGAGTCGCGGGTAGAAGGAGGGCAGTTAATGTTTGACCGGCATAGCGAAATGTACTCTGAATAAATAAATGGCAATAATTATTGTAATACATAAATAGTTTTTATTTTATTTTGACATGATAATCGTCTTTATTGGCACTCAATTGCGGGCGTAATTTGGCTTTTTAGCCCGAGGGCGTATAAAGTTGCTAAGATACAAAGAAAACGTTTCTATAGAGTTCTAACAATTTTAATAAATAATTATAACTATTACATTTTTTCAAAATGAAATGTGCAATTGCTTGCAATTATCCTTTCCATGAAGCAAAATAAAATAAAACGTTGTATGTACCACGGGCATAATCAAGATAATGGCCCTCGAGAAATTAAAAGCCCTCCTTCGTCGGGCTTTAAACATTCTCTCATGCCATAATCTAATAGATTATGCCCTTAATACATAAATAACTATTATGTAAATAGTCCTCATATAAATTTCTAAATACTTAGCATTTAAATGGTTTGTTAAATAGTTTATAGTTATAGTGTTTTTAATTAAGTGCATTGTAAATAATCTTTTCTTTATTAATAGACGATTTTAAACAGCATTTTGGTTATTATTTTAAAAAGAACGTTACAGTGGTGTTACAGGTGTGGAGTTTTAAAATAAATAAAATAGTGTAATAAATCAAGTGCTGTGAGAATAATCTTTTAGTGTTAAAAATAATTCCAACGAATAATTAAAATGACGATGAAATTGTTAAAAGATCTTAAATTAATAGAGTTAAAACACGAACTTGGGGAACGAGATTTAGACACAACGGGCCTTAAAAGCGTGTTGATAAATCGGTTAAGAGAATGGCTTTTAGAACAGAAAGAAGACCCTGAAAATTACCGCTTTGAAATACCTGCACCCGCAATTGATACTAGTTTGTTAAGTAAAATGGAAGAAAATTCTAGAAAAGCCGAAGAGAATTCTAGAAAGTCCGAAGAAAATGCTAGAATGTTGAAGGAAGAATTACTGGAAAATTCTAGAAAGCTAATGGAAAACACTAAAGCACTGGAAGAAAAAGTTTTCGAAAATTCTAGACAGTCCGAAGAAAATTCTAAAATGCTTAAAGAAGAATTACTGGAAAAACACGAAGAGAATTCTAGAAGGTTTGCAGAATTATTAGAAAATTCTGAAGAAAGTTTTAGAAGGCTTAAAGGAGAATTGCTGGAAAATGTCAATGCGTTGGAAGATAAAGTTTTCGAAGAATTGTTGAAAAACTCCAGCGCTTTAGGACTATTAGAAATGAAATTGGAGAAACAAGAAAGGGTAATAAAGATGGTAGAAGAGAAAATGGCCCAAATGCAATTACCACCAACAGCTGAGAAAGATAGCGTAACTAAACTGTTCTTTAACTGTGGCTTTGCGTGGATACGCGTTGAATGTCCTGCAAACAATCCCAGCAGGACAGGAAAATGATTACCAGTTGTTAGTGTCTTCGAGTAGTAGTAACTTCGAGATCAGACTCCCTCTGTTGGCAAAGCCTTACACTTGCCTGATCATGACCGCTCCATTTACTACTTGGTAACCAAGCAGTTTTACTACCAGAAACCGAGTTACGCCGACTTGTGGAGGGCATTATGGGATTTGAGGACCGAGTTGCTTGCTAGGGGTATTAACAAATTGGCAGTTCCCAAACTCGGCTGTGGGCAGGACCAGTTGGATTGGAGAATCGTTCGAAACCTGCTGGAAGTTATTTTTAGAGATACGGATGTGACGATCTTAGTCTGTAGCTTCGATCCCCAGCCCGCATCAAGGCCAACAAAGAGTGTAGACTGTTATTTCTACCGTAATGGAACATGTAGTCGAGGTGAAGGTCATCGACACGCCTCATCGACGTCCTCATGTATGAGTCATCGTAGGAAAGATATAAATTGAGATCGCGGGTAGAAGGAGGGCAGTTAATGTTTGACCGGCATAGTGAAATGTACTCAGAATAAATAAATGTCAATAATTATGGTAATACATAAATAGTTTTTATATAAATAGTCCTCATAAAAAATTTGTAAATACTTAGCATTTAAATGGTTTGTTAAATAGTTTATAGTTATAGTGTTTTTAATTAAGTGCATTGTAAATAATCTTTTCTTTATTAATAGACGATTTTAAACAGCATTTTGGTTATTATTTTAAAAAGAACGTTACAATTATAAAAAATAAAATAGAGAGATTCAATTGTTATTATTGATTTTGATAAGTAAAATAAACACATAAAAAAAGGAAGTTGTTAATTCTTTTGCTAAAAAGAGAAATAAATAAAATAAACTAAAAATTATAATAGTATATTAAAGAACGAGTTTCATAAGGCAAGATTTATTGCACGAGTCCAAATTTAGAAAACGAGCCGCTTGCGGCGAGTTTTCTAAAGGACGAGTGCAATAATGCCTTATGAAACGAGTTTTTTAATGCTATTTTTTCTATTTTGCATCTTTTATTCCCTTTTTAAATAAAAAAATCGCAATTTCAAAATTTAGGGATTTTTGTGGTAGTTGACAACGCTGATGTGACATTTGAAAATTCATTGATTGACACAGAAAATTGAGTGAAGTTTTTGTCAATTTTCTGTTTTTTCAATTATTTTTTCATGCCACCAACTTTGAAAAAGTTGATGAGCTATTAACGCACTGTTTTGGGTGCTTTAACAGCTTTATTATAGACGCAAAATAGAAAAAATAATAAAAAAGAAAGAAGAAGAAGAAAGAATTTTAATTACCTAATCGAAGAAGATAAATGAAATAAAATTAAAATATAAGAACTAATAATACATTTATACAATAATTAAATTGGGAGAGAAGAAGAAAGAATTTTAATTACCTAATCGAAGAAGCTAAATGAAATAAAATTAAGGCTAATTAAGGCCAAAATATAAGCTAATAATACACTTATAAAATAATTAAATTGGGAGAGAAAAAAGAAGAATTAAATTAATTAAAGAAGATAAAGGAAATTAAAATAAAATATAAACAAATAGTAACTTATAAAATAATTTCAAGAAGAGAAAGAAAGAAGAAAGAAGTGTAATAAGATAGTCTAAGTTGTGTAGTGAACTCACATAATATTTAATTTATAATCCCTGAGAATATTTATATTTTTAGATTGTAGTGGACAGTAAATACATATATTAGATTGATGTTAATAAATGGAAAACTACCACTCGACTGATGATCCACAACAATATATGTTCTCTAACCCGCAGGCCGCTATATAACTAACTGTCTCGCTCGCACTAACATGGGAATGTTTGCCGCTCTGGCAGACAGTGTGGAATTTTGTTCTGGCTTCTTATATTATCTATCCTAGATACAGTAAAACCTTGGATTACGAGTAACTTGGTTTGCGAGTGTTTTTGTGAGAACGAGCAAAGATTTCTAATGAATTTTAACTTGATTAACGAGCGATCTCTTGCATTACGAGTAAAATTTTTAATACGTATACCCTTTGTCTGCCGACCGTCACGTTAACACAACTACATATTATCCTTAACACTTGAAAAATTTGGGTCAACGCGTCATCAACATCTGTGTAAACATATACGATAAGAGTGTAAACAGCATCTAATGGTTACCTCGACTGTTAAAAATATCAGCATATTTTATATTTTAACATTTTATTTGTCATCGATGAATACATACACCCTATAACGGGTTATAATTAAAAATTTGATTATGTTTTAAGTGTCATAGTGTAATGACGTCGTTTAAAGAAAAGTAATTATGCAAATTTTTAGTTATAACCCGTTAAAAGTACAAAATAGGGAAAACTAAATCAATTTAATCGAATATATACACGTTAAGCATCATGTTAGCTCTTCTTAAATAAAATCAATTTGTGACTACTGAACCTTTCAAACTCGTCTGCTATTTATCTTATCAGTTAAATTACAGAGGCGAGCGCGTCATCGTTTGTTTTTTACATATACGTATAGTATATGTATTTTGTATTTTTGTATCATTTTTATATGAATAATAAATAGTTGTGGAACGAATCATCCGAGTTTCCATTATTTCTTATGGGGAAATTTGCTTTGATTAACGAGTGCTTTGAATTACGAGCACATGCCCAGAACGAATTATGCTCGTAAACCAAGGTACCACTGTATATTTTATTTATTCTGTCAAAATTTCAAGACTTTTAAAATAACAAAAATGGCATTTTTTTATAAATAAATTTTTGTAAATAAACATTTACAGCGTTCTGGCAACATTTAGGAGGGGGGAAAATGTTCTGGCAATAATTTTTATAAATAAAGAATACTATTGAAAGTAATTTCACCCTAAAATTTCACGACTTTTACTATAAATAAAATGAATCGTATTTCTCACCCTCTTTTCCAGAACCGACTTTTATTGTTTAGCAGCTATATAAGATTTAGTACCTAAATTTTCACGACTGTTAAAATGACAACTTGAAATACGTTGCTAGCTCTTTCTGTACTAGGTATTTGATAAAAAGTACTTAGGATATTCATGTCCACTTCTAATCATACTGAATTTTTGATATATTTGAATGTCATATTAAAAAGTGGAATAGGAGTAAAACAAGATACAACACTAACTGTTCCCGAGATAGCTGCCAAAAGCTTATGATGCATCCCTTTGTGGTTAGTATAAATAAATAAATTAGTTAAATAAATTTGGAAGGCGGCCTTGGGCATGAGTAAAGAGACGTAAAAAATAAGACTCAGTTGGTGTTGAATACAAGTATAATAATATAGCAAATTCAATTTTAAATCTCTCCGAATTAGACATAAAAACATTTATATAACAGTATGCATGCTTAATATTACTAATACAACACTTTAAATTATTTTAATAAATGTATACACAAAGTATACTCTTTATCAACTTCTAACCCTGTGTAAAGTATAATAATTACTAACAATAAGCTCTCTTAATCTAAAAACCAAATGTCAGGTGAAACTTGTAAAGTTTTCAATAATTCCCCTCGTAAAGATTCAACCTTATAACAATCGACAAATGTGTGTGTAAATAAAAGGATTGTA
Source organism: Agrypnus murinus (assembly GCA_929113105.1). Classification (NCBI taxonomy): domain Eukaryota; kingdom Metazoa; phylum Arthropoda; class Insecta; order Coleoptera; family Elateridae; genus Agrypnus; species Agrypnus murinus. Next base: position 81,358,289 of record OV816025.1, on the reverse strand, counting down.
TAAATATGTATAAACATATACACTTAGAACTTTCATTGTTATTTTTATTTAACTTATATAACTACTTACTATAAATCATCAATATTATTGATTTGATAATTAGATAGAATAATAATCAGATTAACAAGTTTTAATTGTTCAACTCTGTCATTCAAGGTCATTAATAAAAAGTTCTGAAAGTTCAGTCAGCAGAATAGATGCTAAGTTCTGTTACTTGTAATATAGAAAACATAATTGATTTAAGTTTATATTAAGTTAATATTGATAATTGATGTGAAGTGGATGATCATGCGGTAAAGATTCCAACTCTTACTCAGGCTGCCTGGGTTCAATTCCCGGAATCTGCGATTTTTCTCATCGATAAAGCCTCAGTACACTTCGCGTGCTGTCAGATGGGCACCTTAAGCAGTCGGTCTCGACAATCACATAAACATCTTTCTGTGGTTGTCATTAAAAATAACTCCTCTGTACCACACATACGTATGTATTTACTTCAGTGGTTTAGCAATGTTAAATACAATTAACATTTATACAATACAATGTAAACTAATAATTAAACGAGTCATCTTCAAAAAGCTTTAGATAGCTTACAACTGAACCATCAATGACACAAAGATGAGATCATCACCAAGCTTCGAAATTGTTACTACTAATGAGGTTTTCTCCCTTGGCCTTAGCCCTACTCTAACATGAGTCTCCATAAGGTAACCCAAGACAGTTTCCATAAGTGTAAATAGTACTCCAATGGAAGTAAACAATAGGTTGCTGACCTCAATAGTGAAATTAGGAGTAGGAAAATCTGACCCTTTAATAAAAAGATGGTATTTTTATATGTACTATAAACAAAGAGCACAAATCTCTGGAATAAGAACCATTAATTATAACCTAAAAGATAAAAAGACTCTGTACTGGATTAATAAAACAATAAGCCTAACTTTACTTTCAGTCTCTGCTTAACGCACGACAGCATCAAGGATCCACAGATGTGTGCGAAATAATCACTGCCGCTGCGAATATCTCGCGTCGCACCGGTTTAGCCATGGCGACTTAAGGATTTCCCAGACCAATGCGAAATATTCGCAGCGGAGGCGACGACGATAAGTTTTGCGCCGATTCAATTGCGGCAAAGAAATTCGCGTGTCTATCCATATCAAAGCGTCAGTTTTGCAGTAGCATTTGCGACAATATACTCCTCTTCAAATGAAGAAGAGACAGTTTTATTTGCTGCCTTAGAAAACGGAGTAAATCTCAGGTTTGTATTTCTATTATACCTACCATTTTATTAGATTATATGTAAGGGAGGGAGGAATTATTCTTTGACTGTGAGTGAGATGGAGCTTTTTTTGGCACGGAATTCTAAAAATAGACCGTATTTTGAGTCACTACTTTATACTTGTTTCAAATCAGGTCATTAAGAGGTTGGAGTTGAGAAACATAAACATAATATCTTAGATAATTAGTTTATTTACTTGCTTTTTAGGACATAAATATTTGACATTATTTTATATTTTTATTTGTTATTCACTCGTCAACATCATTTAATGTAACAGAACATAAACAATGAAAAGTTACTTTTACGAGCTACTGACTTATAAAACTGACAGCTGACCTGTAAAAGTTCATCAACATATAGATGTTGATGTAAAAGTTTTACAAATTAGTAGAATATGACATTTGAAAATTAAACTGTATTGCCATAATATAACATCTACATCTACGCACACTTCCACGGCTCATAAAATTATTTAAAAGTGTCACATTTTATTGCCATTATTAGGACTAGGACCAAGTTTTATAGATACAATAAATGTTGTGTGCTGTGTACGAATGAATAACAAATAAAATATACATTAATACGCAAGGTAACTATTTTTATTGGCTCAAGAAGGTGACAGGCTAGCCTATCGGCTCGCCAGTCATTTCCTCTTATCCCCAGTAAAAACAGCTTTACCTTGCTAATGATGTAATAGTTATTTATGTTATAAGACCTGGAAATGGGATTTTACAGTCGAGTAAGATGTTACGGACAAGGCAACGAAGAAGCCGACATAGAAACTAGAGACATAGAAAAATCCAGAACATAGAAACTAGACTGTAAGAACATTTCCAGGACGTATGACGTATGCTTTTTATTTCATACTGCAATTATTGGTTTAATTAATTTATTTGTATAAAATAAATTTCCGAATTTAAAATATGAAATCTATGAAAAACGAGCATCTATGGCAACTATTAGTCGAATTCAAAACATAGACATCTATGAAGAACGAGTGTCCATGTTAACTGCATACTAAAGCATTTTTCAGTTGATTTATTTAATTTGAGTCGGGAATAGTATATTGTGTCTCAAGGGCAGAAAATTAGCATTTGTAGCCCGCAGTTGTTTGATGCCCGAGCGAAGCGTAGCGTAGCGAGGGCAGCGGACAACTTAGGGCTACAAATGCTTTTCGGTCCGAGTGACATACAAAAGTTTTTCGCCTACCTGTTTGAAAGTTTAAAAAAGAATTCCAAAAGTTAAACAGTAACGTAACTTATTAGTAAATTAAATAGGCATATGTTAGAGGGAATGAATGAAAATAACGCCAGACGTTTTTAGTAATTTATTAACTAAATTAACCTAATAATCATTACACTACATACAACACGGCCGTATAGTAAATGTTTTCATTATTATTGGTAAATAAAAGGAACAGGATATGACTTTTAATTAGGATGAGTAATTAATCTATCATTGTATAATTTATTGAAATTACAATTTTCTTTTTATTAATTAATTGTCACAACCTCCATTTATACATACAATGACACTGTGAAAAGAAAAAAACAAACGACAAATTTATCGACGAAGACATGAAAATCAAAGTTATGATCTAAGAAGCCTAGAGAAATTTGACGTATGTTTTTTATATTTTTAAAGGTTATGTAAAAATATGTTTGAAATTACATTTTCCGTCATATTCTGTTGCTAAAAGTTTTACGAATGAGTTATATTTTTAATGTTAAAAACTAATGATTTCATTTTTTGATTAAAATCTTTTTAGGATAATGCACAGGAGTGGTCAAAGTATGACAATTTAAAAAACAATTACAATTTTTACAGTATCTCCAACTTAACATAAATAAATCGTGCTTTCATCTAGTAGTAGTGTAGAGGTTATGTATTTGACATAAGAGGGCAGTAAAAAGTTTGACATAAGAGGCCCGCAAAGAAGCCTTAACTGCCCTCAAAACAGGACATTTAAAAAGCACTTTCTGATCAGGTAGGCGAAAAAAAATTTATAGTCATACTAGACCGTAAAATCTAATTTTCCGGACTGTAATCGCTACCGTAAACATGGATAAAATGATACAGTATGAAATAATAGTTATTTATTACGCTGTAAACACTAAATTTTTACATTACATTACATTTTAATGATTGTAATTTAATTATTATTTACTCTTTCTTATTTAAAGTAAAAAATAAACATATATTTATTTTACAGAAAATACTGATTTTTATTTGTAGTATATTTGGTACGACCCGGCCGACCCTGTCCAGCGGTTACTGGTACAACTGTACATCTAATGCGAAACTGTATTTTCCTCTCTTTTGCACATTAAAAACTATTATAACACTATAATCGTAAAAACTCTTTAACAAAAATCTTTAAACATAATTATATTAATAAGTGAACAACCTTTTTTCCAGTGTGATATAAGTGCAAACTAAATACATGCCCCCTGTATTAATACATATATCCCAAGGTTGGTAGAACTGAATAACGTATGTTACATAAGTTTTGGGAAAAAATAAATAATGTATTGAAGATAATTGTAACATAATTTATTTAAATGGTCACTTTACGAACATTTTACCTTACATCTAAGTTAATTAAAACTACAGTTAAAATAATGACAAAGGGCCATGGTCTTCAATGGTACGCAGTTTTTGTCTAACTTGCCCCATCATGTTTTGGACAATGTTTATATCGATTTCTCTTATCTTTTGGTATATTCTACGTCTTAATTGTGCTTCATTTTGAGCTTCCCACCCATTATCATATACTTTTCTGCTCAATAGTCCCCAAAAATCTTCGATGGGTCGAGCCAGTGGGACATTTGGCGGATTGTCAGCTTTTGGCACAAAAGGTATGTTTTGAGCTTCTAACCATATTCTAGTCGTTCTTGCATAATGGCAACTTGCCAAGTCTGGCCAAAACATTATTTCATCACGTGGATGAGTCGTAGTAATAAATTCGAGCAACTTCGGTAGACATCTCTCAGTATAAACGTTGGCATTGACTGCTTCACGCCTAACATGCCCAATATAAGGACGTGAAACTCCGCTCTCAGATATAGCACACCAAACTAGTATTTTGTCTTCAAATTTTTTTTTGGCTTTGTATTTTACATTATCTGGACAATTTTCTACATTATCGGTATAAAAACCATCATTGCCTTTTATTTCTGAGTGAGAAAATGTAAAATATTTTTCATCGTCCATTATGATCACTTTATTGTTTGCAAAATGAATTCGGCGTAATCTACGACAACAAATTGGAATTCTTCGTAACTGATCCTCTGTATAACGTGGACATTTACGTCGTTTACGGTACTTTAAGCTTTTTTTCTGCAATACTCTTCTTATAGTTTCATAAGAAACATTAAATCTTCTGGATAACTTTCGGTATGACGTTCCAACTCGATCTTTTGCACTTCCACAGATTCGGTTAACGCGATTTTCGGTCAGCAAATTCGGACGTCCACTTTTTGGTAAATTGAGGCATGGTATACCCTGTTCACATTCTGCAATTGTTCTATAAATGGTTGTTTTCGAAATATTTTGATTGCGAAAAATGTTTACAATTTCTCGCTTGGACACATGTCCAACCAGGTTGTAAATGCTTTTTCGGATTTCAAGCTTGTACGATATAACGGCACAAATTATTTGACATCTACGGAGTGTCATAACAAATTTGAGTATTAATGAATATTTGTTTACAATGGTTACAAGATTGCAAGTTATTTACATTTATTTTTAAGCCCATGAAGATTTTCCCAAAACTTATGTGACATACGTTAAATAATTTGCTTTATGAGGTTGCCTCGTTCACATTTAATCGTATAGTTTGAAAATCCTACCCCGCAAAATTTACTCGTGACGTCACAAATGCCAATAATTCAAAAGCTGACACTGTCAGTGATCAATCATGCCTGTCACATGTGCAGTATCTGGCTGTTCAAACACCTACAGAAAAAGTAAATCATGTGGAATAAGTTTTCATCTGTTCCCCAAAGATGATTCTGATTCTATTCGTCAGCAGTGGATCGAATTTTGTGGCCGCGATCGTGCTTTTAATCCAAAAACTTGGCGAATCTGCTCATGTCACTTTGAAGAAAAGGATTACGAAAGAAATCTACAAGCGGAGCTTCTAAATTATACTCCAAAAGTAAGAAAGCTAAGAGCAGGAGTCATTCCAAGTTTATCTCAGAAACCTTTTGTTGTACCATCCTGCTCATCTCCAACAGAACCAATGGAGATAGAAACTGGTATCGTGCCTTTCTTTGAAGAAGACGAAAACGTGGCAGAATTAAAATCTACGATTTTGCAACTCAAAAGCCAACTGCTTAAAAAAAATAACCAAATAGTAATACTGAAGAAAAAAATAAAAATTTTGAAAACTGTTAATAGAAAAACAGCTTCAACTAGTTGCAAATGTTCTAGTTTTTTACCCAAACTACTTACACCTGCTCAAATTCGTAAGTTGAAAGGATCTAAAAAAGTGAAATGGGCCTCAGAAGACATTACTCGTGCCTTTACCTTAAGGTATTTGAGTAAAAGAAGTTACGTGTACCTCAGAGATTTTTTGAATTATCCTTTACCAGGTTAAGAATCATTGTCTATTTTAATAGTTTATCAATTACATTATAAGAAATTTTTGCTTCAGGAATTTCAACGTTGCAGAAATGGGCCTCTAAAATGGACATGCAACAAGGACTATTAGAAACAGTTTTAAAATTTTTAAAAATTGCTGGTACCAGAATGTCAGAAATTGAACGGCTAGTAGTGCTTCAGTATGACGAGATGAAGGTGGTGGAAACATACGAATACGATCCAAAGCACGACCGCGTAATAGGACCACATTCTCAACTTCAAGTTATGAACGTTAGAAGTTTAATAGGAAAATGGAAAACTCCAATTTTCGTTGATTTTGATCAAAGAATTACACCAGAAATTCTTCATAGAATTGTAAACGAACTATATGGCGTGGGCTTTAAAGTTGTTGCTTGTGTAAGTGACTGTGGATCAACAAATGTTTCACTTTGGCGGGAATTGGGCGTATCTTATGAACATCCGTTTATAATCCACCAAACTGCGGGATCAAATATTTATTTCTTTGCTGATGCACCACATTTATTGAAGTTGATTAGGAACTGGTTGCTTGATTCAGAATTTTTCTACAATGGAACTTGCATCAATAAGAATATTTTGGTTGAGTTAATCTCGTCAAATACAAGTGAAGTTAGTAGCTGTTTTAAATTGTCAATGAACCATCTGACCGTTGAAGGAGCAAAGAGACAAAACGTTCGTATGGCAGCAGAACTACTAAGCCACACAACAGCAACAGCTTTAAGACACTACTATCCGAATAATAAAACGGCAGCAGCAACCGCTACCTTTATTGAACTTGTAAGTCGATGGTATGACATTATGAACTCCTATAGACCAGATCATCAAGTAAAGTTTAAATCCGCATATGGTAAAGATCTTACTAATCAAAATCAGATTTTGGATGAAATGTATAACTTGATGAGCACAACTATTTATAAGAGGAAAAGGACAATTCAGACGTTCCAAAAAGGAATTCTTTTATCTATCAAGTCCTTAAAACAACTTTACGTAGATTTAAATCAGTTGTATGGAATATCGTATATTCTAACTCATAGAGTAAACCAGGATTCTTTAGAGAACTTATTTGGACAGCTACGAACTAGAGGAGGCCTGAACGATCACCCAACGCCACTACACGCTTTGCAAAGATTGCGACTTGTTATACTGGGAAAATCTGCTAATTTGCAAAACAATTCAAATACAAATAATTGTTCCGATGTTTATATTGTAGGCGAAGTAATTAGAGAATCTGGTGCCCAAACCATCGTCGATTCATCAACTTCAAGTTTCTCAGACACTAATGATAACACGGAAGTCAAAACACCCTGTCCTGAAATTGGTTTAAAAAATTATTTGGAAAGAGACGGACTACAATATTTAGCGGGATGGATGGCCAAAAAGCTTAAAGCAAGTCACCCTCATCTGGGCAACCACACATACGGTTATGAAAATGGCGAAGACAAGGTAGTGATACCGTCATGGGTCATGCATTTGTCATATGGGGGACTGATTCAACCTTCGGAGGAATTTCTTGCATTGATTGAAAAATTAGAAGAAGAATTTAATGACTACATGTCTGGGGGATTAAGTAATTCTAGAAAAATAACAAAAAAATATTCAACAAACTGAAATTTAAATTTAGTCATATAGATGATGTTATTATTGCAATGTTTGTAAAACAAAGGTTATTTATTAGAATTAAATTTTTAAATTCCAAGTATGTTGAAGAAAAGAAATGTAAATTAATGAATTACAAACTGCATTCAGTACGAAATAAAATAAAAAGAATTTTAACCTAATATTGCTTGTCTATATTGGTTATTTATATAGTTTATCACTCATGTAATAGAAGTACATAGATATTTATTTTAACTTCACTTAGTTTTTTCAGTAATGTGATTAATATCACTTTGTAACCACCATTCATTTCAAAAGTGAAAAATGACTCCACCACAGGATCAAGTTTGCCTAGGTTTTTTGTGACGTCACGAGTAACTTTTCCCCCCTTACCGCACTTTTGACATTTCAATCAAACGAGGCAACCTCCTAAAGCAAATTATTCAGTTCTCCCAACCTTGATATCCTCTATTGTGATTGTGTAATCCACCATTTCTGAAATTCTTACACGTTGAAAAATCTGGTGGCATCAGAGTTGCGCTATTTGGAGTTGATAGATTCATGAAAATAGCAAATTTTTCAGATTCTGTTAATAAATCTGACAATGCTGGACCTTCAGCAAACTGTTTGGGTGTCAGAGTTAAAAATCGTATTTTCTTTACTGCTTCTTTTAAAACAATTAGTCCATCTGAAACAGATATTATATTATAGACAGAAATGTGGAGTTTGACATGTAGGGGAAGAGGGGGAACAGTGTTACACGTACTACAGTGTTACACTTAATGTTTTTAGGATTGCTTTATAGTAAACATTGTTCATATTTTCATGTTAGAAGTACTTTGGTGTTAACCAATTGTAGGTGCATTTTGGCTAATATTCACTGATGGGTTTTAAAGAAATTAAGGTATGTATATTTTTTAATATCAAAAGTAATTATTTCAAGTAAAATACAATTTACTTGAGGATTAAATTAATTAAAGTTAGATTATTAAAAATTTGTTTATAAGTAGTTCGTAAGCTTATTAACGCCGGAGAAGCACGAACTTAACCTCAAAACTGTTTGTGCCCTTAGTAACTATTCGAGTATAGATGTTTGATGGTTGGGGTGCAATGTTACAGTGGATAGTGGGGTTCGATGTAACATTATTTATGTAGCATTTGTGCAGACAGTGATCAGTCCAACTTGCATCTAAGTGACAAAGATACATTATTCCATTCAAATGATATCGATGTTGAAAACTTTCTGGTAATACTAGAAGAGGCTACAGTAAAACACATAATTTTGTCAATTAGGGAAATTACACATAAAACGAATACAGAAGTTAATCCAACTTATAAATTCGTACGTACAACGCAAGAATATAAGAATATTAAGTTGTTTTATTAACATTAACATTGTTTACCTTTCCTTGTAACTCTGTACCCCACTATTAGGATATAGTGTTACACAGAGCAACAAGTTGAATAAATCTTAAAACCTCTAAAAGTTGAAATAATCAAAGCAAGTTAAATGTAAAAGTTGAAACAAGATTCGTAACTCTTAAACTAGAAAGATAATAATTTTTAAAATTTTTATTTGGTTCTGAATTATATCAAAAAGTATTTTTTGTGTAACACTATTCCCCCTCTACCCCTAGGTATGTAGGTTTAGTTTGTTCGTTTGAGGTTATTTAACCATTACCTGCATATTTAATGTAAAATGTTTAATAACAAAGAATAAAAAGTCTGCTGGAGAATCCTCTTATTAGTATGACGAGTAGGGTTGCCAACTGTCCCGCTTTTAGCCCTTCTTGCCCCGCGTCCCATCACAATTACTGTCGGGACGTTATTTACCCGCTTTTTCGAGGTCAGGTTAAAAAAATCATTATAATAAAATTAAATACCATAAAAACTCTTAGAAGTTCGGCGCAGTTAATAAATTTAAAGCTATCGGTGCAGTTCATAAATTTTTTAAAGCTGTTGGTGCAATTTACTTCTGCTGGATAACCCAAAATAAGAATCAACTGTGTCTTAGATTAAGTAATTGTCAGATTTACTCTTAACTTTCTTTGGCTTCATAAGAAACTGTCAATATATTTTGGAAAATATATAATACCAACTTTGTCATTGGTCATACATTACTGGCTTACCGCTACGGAGTGCTTCGTTGTAACATTCTGTTCTGTACTCGTTGTCTGCGTCTAAAGTTCAAAACAAAACATCTACATGCTGTAAAGTTTCAACATAAATGGTACTCATTTATTAGAAACACATAAAGTTTTCGTTAAAAAGTTTTCATTGCATAATGTAAAATTGTAAATGATTATGTACCTATTTAACAATCACGCTGAGTAAATGTTGCTGATTAACAATTATTACAATTATAGAATATCTGACATTAATAGTAAATTTGAAAATTATTATAATGCCGTGATAAAGATCATTAATGAGGAAATGCCATTTATTAAAGTATAGACTGGTAAAAATAGTAACTTTTGGTTTAATAAGGAAAATAAAACTTTAATAGGTCTACGTAATAATGAATATAGAAAATTTTGGTTTACTCAAAATATTGAATTTTGGAATTCATATAAACAATATAGAAAAATGGTCTCTAAGTATAAGGAAGCTAAGAAACTGTATTATATTGTTGATAAAAATAAATCTAACGCTAAAGGTATGTGGAAAACACTAAAACAGATTATTATAGGCAAAAAAATGAAAATTATAATTCAACTATTTTTAATAATTAAAGTTGTGTTTACCTGAAATTGAAAATATTTATTTTTTTATCAATTTTATTTGTTTTAGATTCCTACAAGCCTTTAGATAAGAATGTGGTACAAGAATATTCATAAAGGAATCTTTTCTTATGAAGAACAAAACTTTACTTTATTTTTAATTGAATATTTACATAATTTGATAATACTATATTTAGATGGTATGATATTAATGCCGGTTTTTAAATCAGATTGATATATCCTTTTTATATTTTAATTAATGACTTGTATTTCATATTATGTGAATTCTAAATAAGTTATAAATAAATACAGTACCTATTATAATGTATTTGTTAATTTGTATTTATAAGACTGCGGAGATTATAATGTATTATTATATTATTAATTGTTACAAGAACTTTGTTTATTAAACACAATAATTTTCTTAAACCAACAAAATCGTACAACAACATAGGTTTTGTTGAATCAAGGTATTATTTTGTTTGTGTAATTAGCCAATATTAACTTAATAACGTTAATATGTTGATATAACTGGTCTCATACTGGCACAATATGAATGGATATCGGTTGCACAACGGTGTATAATAATGATCGTTATTATATTTTTTAATTATATTGTATTATACACCGAGAAAAATGGTTCGTAAAAATTATGCCCGCGTCATGTTAACGCTCTTGATTTACAATTTTTAAACTAATAGCTTTTTCGAACTATGTTTCTCAGTGTACAATATAATATAATTAAAAAATATAATAATGAACATTATTATACACCGGTGTATACGGATATACAGCTAATATTGTGCCAGTATGAGACCAGAGTTATACCAACATATCAACAAGATTGGGCCAATCTTGGTTATGTAAAATGGTCCAAGTACTTGCCAGTGTTATCATTTCGACACTGGCCCAATATTGACTGTCAATATCGGCTAAATGGCCCAAGTACTTGTCAGTGTTATCATTTCGACACTTCCCAATATTAGTTGCCAAGATTGACAATAATGGAGCCAATGTTGAGACAATATTTATTGGTCCGTTTGTTCAACATCGGCAAATTCTATATGGCGTGAGATAGTCGAAACAGTAGACAGTCATATAAGTATTTGGGTATTATTATCGATAAAAAATTAAAACTTGATGAACACATTAATTACATTTGTAAAAAGATTTCAAAAAATTGGGCTTTTGAGAAAGTGTAGTGGTTATTTGTCAACTTGATCAAAAAGATTGGTTTTTAATACAATAATACTACCTCAGTGAATTAATAAGTTTTTTGATATTTATTGACATTTTTCTGTTTGCAACGAATCTCATTTTCAATGCTAAATTTATCAATCGCGCATGCGTATTTTTCTAGTGTTATTTGTGGCTGCGTTTGTTATTTTGTTATAACCAAGAGTTGATGTTTGTTTATATTTTTAACATTACGTCTTGAGGTTAATTATCTTTGGATTTAGTTCTGTTTACTTATTATTACGTTTTTTGGAAAATGTCTAATACTAGTGAAGACGAAATATTTGCAGCAGCGTGTACGTTACTGAACATACTATAAGTAAAGAAGAGAAAAAACAAAGTAAGCCAAAAATGTATGCGATTTGAAGTTAGCCATAGTGCTGCGCAATTTTATCCGCAGATTTAGAACAAGATCTAAATAATTTACCTTAATTTCGTGTTTGCAACCTGCAAGATACTTATTTTATGAAAAAATTTATTCCTAAATTTTTGTGGAAATTTGGTATCGAGTCAAATGGGCTTATAAAGTTAAATACTTGGAATAAATATAATTTATGTTAGTTATAATTATATACTAAATACTTATATAATTTTAAAAACTAATATGGCTGTCTGACCCGATACTAAATTTTCTAATCAATTTAGTTCAAAATTTTCAATAAAATTTGTTAAGAAGTTTTTTTTTATGAAAACATTTCTCCTATCTTATTACACGGGACAAAATTTTATAAAGAAAATTTTATTTGCGCCGGCGCAGTGCAGATATTTTCTAGGGAATTATAAAATTGTGATGTTAGACTTCATCTTACACCAGAGGTTTGTATTTGTTTACATCAACGTAACTTAAAAATTCAATTCTCTTATCTTATCATTTTGATTGATTTTGATTTTATATCTGTTTATTTATAATTAACAAATACATAGAGATTGCGCTATCGCTAGAATAATCACGTTTACACACAATTTACAAACAATAACTATAGGTTATGAACACGATGTCATTAATATGCGCAGTGGTTTGTGCTGCACAAATTGTGCACACTTTTAAGATACAAATTTAGTGTTTAGAACATGTTTTAAAAAATTAAGTTTCAAATTATTTCATACTAGATTTAGTTCAAAATCCTGTATGACACTATCCTAAATTTTGTGTACAGAATCTACAATAAAATCTAATATCGTGTCAAACGGCCTTTTAATCATTACTTTTTATTTCTAATTTATTATTTATTGTACGTTTTTCGAATAAAAGAATAATAACAAATTATTTAAATTGTTATTAAATTAAAGATTAATGACAAATAAAATTTAAAAAAAAGTCTTGCTTGTAACGGGGTCCGATCTTGCATTACACGAGCCCGTGCGGTTTAGCAAGTCGAGAACGTTAACCATTGAACCACGGAGGCAAGTCGCGTCCACTTTTCATTTTTCGGCTTTTAAATTAATGTTTTGCAAATAATTCATGAATTTATAATTTCTGAAGAATTGGGATTGCTATTAAGGGTAATATTTTTGGATAGTACGTTAGAATATCTTTTCTATCGATTGCAACTATTAATTTCACCAACTTTTATTCGAGAACGAACTATTTGGCATATTTCAGATTTCCCATACTAATTCCCTATAGCAAATGTTACAACGAACACGGTGTATTAGTTACATCCTTTATAATACACTTAAAAAGTTGGAAAATTCATTCTAATATTGACAAAACAATACAATTTAAAATTAAATGTTTTGGAATTTCTATATACATCCATTTATTTTGAAAAATTAAACTTGGTTGTAAAAATACACCAATCTCGTTTGAATATTTTGAATCGTTTGAATATTTTTAATTTTGCAGGGGTATCGAAACAAAAAGCTGTCTGTGTTCTACTAATTAGTAAAATCTACCATGCTTCATAACATAAGATAAAACTGTCAATTGAATAAAATAATAAAATTAAAATAAACTTATTAATAAAATAATAAAATTATTTTATTAATTTGCGTTTTGTGTTTGTCGTGGATGAAGATAAGTGACTAGAGAATATAAAAAACGTTGTTTCATACTATTGAGATGAATAATAAAATTTGATATTCCTAATAAAATGGCCAGAGATTGATATGATACAATACTGTTAGATCATGAAAGAAACAAAATTAAATGTAAATATACATGTAATACATGTAAACTGAAAGTAGCTGTAAACTTACCTCTAAGTTTTACTTTATCATCATTCTTCTCAAGGAAACTCTTAATATTCTCAAGAGCGTTGAATAGCGTCAGTTCTGACTGAATGTATAGAATATTTTCATCTAATATCATTGAAATGGTACTTAACTTTATTTCGTTGAGGTTGGCCGTTGTTAAAATAGTTTGCGTTTGAGTTTTTATTAACTGCAAATTAATTATAAGTTAATACAATACTGTAGTTTGAAATGGTATTTGTATTACATTTAAACATCTTTGCTTTAACTTTTCTTCTTCAAAGAACTCTGCAAACTCGTATCCTACACATGCATTGTTACAAGACGTTTGGTTTTCTAAATACTGGACACATTGTAACTTCAGACTTTGTAGCATGTATTTACTAGCTGCATAGTACAATTCACACGTTAAGTCGTATGATTTTAAATTAACGGCTTCAGTGTATATATATCTACAATCAGAAAACAATCTTACATCTCAAAAACTTATACATAATGCTTGATCTTCTGACTAATTACACTGGTCTACAAAATTTGACTTTGTGAAAACTTCTGAGGATTTATTAACTGATTTTACTTAATTTTGGGTCGCTGAACACACATATGCAAGCCATTTTTCTCTATCACATCAGGTTTAGCCAAAATTCCAGTTTGAAGATAATACAAGTATAGACCAAAATTGAAACAACAATATATTTTTCATTCTCCCCTCTACGAAAGTGTAACTTTCTATCTTGATAAAGCAACCGAAAGCGAAAGTAAAACATGCGAGGTGGTTGCTAGGTATGAAAAACGAAGTAAAACTGTAAATTTGTTTAAATATAATATTATATGGTGGCTTGTTGTCAACATTACCTTGGTAACAATACTGTTATATATACAAACATTATTTTATTATAATAACTGAATCATCATTTTATTTATTTATTTACGGTGGTTAATAAATAACAAGGGGAGAATGAAAAGTTTAATACATTACACGCTGCGAAAGCCCTTTCAGGTGCTCGGTGTTTTTAATTAACATCGGCTACGCTTACGCTTCGCCTCGGAAAATTAAAAACACCTTGCACCTAAAAGTAAACTTTCCAGCTTGTAATGTAAATAACTATTATACACCAAACCACGTTACTCCAAGCAGTGCAAACTGTTCAAATTTGTAATAAATACTACGAACGACACAAATACTCTACACTGAGAGAAATATCTGTAACTATATTATAGTAAACCGATTTTTTGTTGTTCAAACCTAATTTTAGCAGAGTTAACTAAACACCTAGGTCAGAATAAATAAACGATTTGTTAAGTGAACTATTTGTTTATGGTCAATCGGTCTTTGGCAGATTTTACTCGGCTTCTAGTAAAATCAACCATTAACACGTAAAATCTTGTTACTTTTTCGGCTTTCAAGTCTCAGCGAATTCATAAATTTTTAAAGAGCAAACCCAACGAATTTCTAGGTGTAAAGATTGATTCTTCGGAATTACCTTGTATTTGTTTTTAAGCATAATTTTAACGTATTTCATTCTTTATAAGTCGAACTTCTCACTACTTCATTGTTATTGAAAATTAATTATGCCGTCTATTGTTACTAGAGAAATGCCTGATAGCAGATATCTCCCGAGATTTGATACCGGTTGCAGGGGACCGCTCTGTTTTTATGTTTAACCTATAGCAGTGGAAATCTACATTCGAAGGGACAGCAATAAGGAAGGTTAGTACGCTTTAAAGTACAGTTAGTACGTTTGAGATATAATTACCTACAACGTAAAAACGCGATTTATAATAATTTTTGGGCAATAACGTTTTAAATAAACATTTCTGGACCTGGTCTCTGCAAGGGGGGGTCTCTCGAAATGTTGCCATAAGAAATGTAGTATTATAGACTGAACTTCAAGAACTAATAATTATTATTTATTACAGTAACAGAATTACATTGTTCTTTTTCAGTCAGCTGCTACGACTGATCTTCAGAACGTAGATATTGGAGACGTGCCGTCACCAGTTGATCAGTTGACCAGCACTACCCAAAGTCAATCTGACGCCACCTATAGTTCTAATCCATCCTTCAGCCAGGATAGTATTTCTTTGGATCCTGTCGCAGATACATACAGCATCCCTACACCATCTCCCAGGTCGAAGGGAATAATGCGAGTGTGAGTACTAATAGTTGTGATATTTCAGTAATTTAATACATTGATTAGGGTAAAGTGTTTCACCGCTGCCTCCAGTTGCTTCCACTGTGTAATGATCTAAACTTCTTTAAACAGAAATACATAACTTAGAAAATTCCATACCAGTTTTTCTTGACAATTTATTTTCATATTATATATTTTTTTTAATTTTAAGTTTGGTGTGAAATCTTCGTACCGAATCTTACACGCGCTTGAATTAGTAACCAGAAATTCTGTCTCGATCAGGAATGTTTAAAGAAAATTATTCCTCATCTGTGACTCGGGGCACTTTTCAAAACATTCCTGACCTCGAGACTATAAGAGACACCTGTAGGTGGTGAGCTCGAAGAGATAATGAGAGTAAACCTCGCCCCCTAATGGTTTTTGTCGTTTTTCTCGAAAACTATTAGGTTTATCGAGAGGAAGGAGATTAGGTAAAATAAACCTTATTTAAATCCCTTTGTCAAAGCTCATCAGGCAAGATTATCGATATTCTTGGTGCCAGTTGGCTGAAAACTTCGTTTTGTCAAGTTAATTCTTAGGAGAGTACACTGTACTAGTTAATTTTTTTATTCAACCCATTATGTACAGGTGTTTCGCTTGTTTTGAAATCCTAATTTCCTTTATTTATAAGATCAGTAATTTTTTCTTGAATGATCTTCGCTGTAAAACTGAAACATACGATTTAAAACGAAACTGTTGCCTTACTGTGGTGCCCGTACAATAAGAGCAAGTCAGGAATTAAATGGTGTATTTAAATTTTAGATCAAAAATCATTTAAGAAAAAAATACTCGATACCAAAGTCTTAAATACTCTCGCCTGATGGGTTTTGACGAATAGATGCTAAGGTAAAAGATAACTGGACCACGATCGCGGCCGGATCTCAACAAATTTTTCTTAGCTACTTAAAAGTTACGCCCGAATGTTCCTTGAGCAAATTTACTGGTGCAAATTGCTGATCCATGTATGACATACCTTCTTTCTTCGAATACACGAAAAAAGCGAGGTACGAAAAAGCATTTTTGGTAGGGATTTAAATAAGCATTATGTTACCTAATCTCGATCTCAATAAACCTAATAGTTTTCGAGAAAAACGACAAAAACCGTTAGGGGGCGTGGTTTATCCTCATTATCTCTTCGACCTCACCACCTACAGGTATTGACTTTGAGGGGGTGATTTAACAACCCACAAGGGAGCCCTATGCAAAAATCCACTGACTTACCTCGACTTTCCGCTATTTTTTCTAATTTGACTATAATTTTTTACTTCAATATTTTTGACATACCTATCATTTCTGAAATTTGAATAATGTTCTCTTTTCATTGCAGGAAGTGTATGCATAACACTTCAACTAAACCTCACAGGGCAGAGCCTTATTAGATCTGTACTTCGAGAAAGGTATCCTAGATCAGACAGCCAGAAAGAGGTTATGCCACCTTATAGTTGACGAAGAGCTAAGAGAGGAACCAAGGAAAAAAGTCGTCTTTAGATTTTTATTGGAATCTTTAATTTGTACTTATAATTGTCACATGTTATCGTAATTATAATTATTTGGATAATTATTTCAGGATGTTGACTATAATGAATACAATATAATTAATTGTTATAATGTAAGTTTTTTAAGTAAACGCCGTTTTATTTTATTTGTCTTGCCATTTGCTTCATTTTTGAACAATAACAGTTTTTTTTTTTTATTGAATATGTTTCCTTTCAACTTTTTTTGTGTAGGTATGATATTGGTGATTTTAACTAACTATTATTGCTAGTTAGCCAGATTTGCTCTTCAGAATTACTAGATTTCCAGCAGTTCCTGAAAATATTTTCAGTAGTTCTGTGAGAAAACCTTATAGCAGATGAAGGTAATACACATTGAAATATAGTAGAGGTATAAAAATTGAAAAGATTCATATTTTCAATGTGCATTTTCCTCCCATCTCATTACAGGGTTTCTCCTAGAATTAGCTTAAAATAAGAATTTGAGGGAGTGGGGGAAATTGGGAAATTTGGAGATTATGAAGTGAAAATTAGGCAAACTACCAGAAATAGTGAGTTGAAATCACCAATGTCATCTGGTAGAAACAAGCAGAAAATATAGTAATGTGAACTTGAATCGATGGGTAAAATCAACTAAACAGAAAAGTATTTTAGTTATATGCAATGGTCATAACTGCTATCATATGTAGCTGATTCCACCTTTGAAAGATGCTTAACTTGACATATAGGTGTTTTTACTATCCAATATTATTACAGTAGCCAGAAAATCGCAGCTAATGCAACTACATCGTGAGTTGCTTTTACTAGTCTACTAGGTTGATTTAAATATATGAGCTTCATTTCTAACTGTCTCATTTCGTATATCTAACTATACTATTAAGACTATTTCAACTGTATCCAAGGCTGAAACAACCTAACACGGTATGGTAAATCTAACTATTTACAGATTGCTTCTACCATATGGGAGTGTGATTGATTTAACCTTATTGGGTAAATTTAACCAAAAACATTTTACTAAAATTATATAGTTCGTATTACAAACAGGTATTGTTGTCAAAATTTGTACCATATTTCCGGGTTGCTGCAACTCATTTTTGGTTAATTTAACCTGAACATTTTTTTCAGTGTAAAAATGTTCTTAATGAGCACGCTTTAAACGGTTTTCTCAGAGATTTTCTACGATGGTATACTGCCGTATTGCTACGCTTTAAGGACCAGCAGTAGTCTGCCATCATGCTGACATTCCATCGGCCTTGATACCTCTTCTCCATGCTGGTGATGTCCTGGTGGAACCTTTCACCCTGTTCCTCTCTATAGGGTCCGAGATTCGCGGGAAAATAATCCAGATGCGAGTCTAAAAGTGCAGCTTTATACTCATTCGGCATCTTAGAGCTTGAAAGTTTTTTGGTCAGCTATTTAACAAGATTTCTATAATCGTCCGACTTGCGGTTTCCCAGAAAGTTATATACAACTTCAACGAAAGAATTCCAAGCTGTAAGTTCAACTAATGCCATCCGAGACGAAAATTATCCGACTTCTATTAGCTGTCGAATTTGAGGACCTATGAAAATGCCCTCTTTCAACTTTGCCTCGCTAATTTCTGGAAATTTCTCTGTACGGTACTGAATTTCAGCACCGTTTCTATCCAAATTCTTTACAAGCATTTTCATTAGGTCTAACTTAATGTGTAATGGAGATAACAAAACCTTTTGGGCATCGAGTAACGGCACTGCTTTCACGCTGTGTCTTCCTGGCGTAAATTGATCTCGTGTAGACCACTCTTTTCTGACGTAATGTTCCGAGTCTGCTGGACTGTCCCACAAACAAAGGAAGCAGGAGAACTTTGAATATCCGCTTTGGAGACCAAGCGTTATCGCAATGACTTAAAAAAATAAGAACACTGGTGAACACCGCATTATCTCAATTAGTTCAAAAGCTAGGTATAGGTTTATAAAAAGTCAAGATATAATGGTTATGTAGGTACTGAGAAAATAAAACCAATCATTCTACAAAATAAACTCAAAACAAAACAAGAAATAATAGACCATTTCACAAATTAATAATAGGTATGTAATTAACAATAAATAGTGGCTGAATTTCGGGTCCGTTATTGGGGGTGCAAAGTCGTGCATTCAACATTTAAATAAAACGAGTAACTACCGTAAACACAAATACCTCGATTCCAACAGTCAGTCAGTGCAACGCGATCACGTGACAAAATGGGCCAATAAGAATAGTGGACGTGAATATACATTGGTGCACGTCGGACGCATTTCTAGTCACTTCGTTTAATAAATATATTATATAAAAATCGAGGGTGAGATCGCGCCGACGCGGCGTTAAAAAATATCAAAATTTGGGTTCCAAATATCTCACTTCCTATGACTCAGAGGTCAATTAAGGTTCTTATAAACATGAGAGAATTAAATTTCCGACCAAAAAGATTATCTTCATTTTTTACGTACAGCGAACCGTTTGTGAGTTATATAAGCAATAAAATAATAAGTAGTCTATTTTGTTACAAGTGCAGAAAAGAACCAATTACTCACGAGTGTGAAGAAGTGGCTGCATGAGTGTGAAATTGGCGCTTTTGCACGTGTTACCACTATACTTTATCTACGACCACCAAAGAAAGTCATAAAACACCAAAAGCTAAGAAAAATATTTAATCTAGAATTTATACTCGCATTCATATTTTTTACGTGAAATCTCTGGCAATAAATTAAGAGATGTAATGTGAGCAGCTTCCGTCTACGAGCAAATAGAAACAGGAGAGAACATTTCAATGGTCGGGGGTAAGGAACCGACGCGACGGAAGTCGGCCATTATATAAACCACGTTGAGCAGGTCGGGGTTGTTGACGTACGACGTTCGATATTGTCCGTGTCAGGTCGGGGTTGTTGACGTATACAATCGATCGATATTCATCGGGTGCCGGTACCCTCTCTCACTCACTCGTACCCTCTCTCACTCACTCTTATAAACCACTTTTTCTAGCAGTTCCGTCGCGTGGAATATAATGCAATGTTCTCTCCTGTTTCTATTTGCTCGTAGGCTTCCGTGTTCGCTTCGATGATTAGAGATGTATTCAATCTAGAAAAGCTAAAAAACCATACGTATGTACTCGTTTTCAAAAGTAATCTTTTATAAACAATCACAATTCAATTGCCAATGTTATTTTTCAAAGCAAACTTTAAAATTATGGTTTTTAAAATATAAAACAAAATAGGGCTATAACCAATATATAGGTATTAGTGCGGAAAAAAGTATGAACTACCCCTAATAATTTGGTAGTCTTCAGGTTTTATGGAAAACGCTCGAACACGTCAATTAAGTTTTCCAGTTTCCCACATTCTGATGGAATTCATTTTTTTTAGATTGACATCTGTCAATAATATGTCGTCATCGACATTTTTCTTAAATGACAATATATGGCATGTGATATGGCGACCGTTGAATTGTGAAAATTATGTTAAATTAATTCCCAGTAAAAGAATAAGGCCGGGTGTCCACCAGATCGGACCGACCAGAATCGGCCCAACCAGTAGTCGCTTACAAAATTGATCGTTCCGACCGAAATTGTCTGTACATGTCCACCAGTTTTATTAATTGTACAATTGTGGTCGGATACTCCTATTATTTCAGTAGCGGAGGGGAGGGTATTTGATTAAATTTTAAATTTGCGTAATATATACTATCTTATAACTTATAACAGCCTTGGTAGTGTAATGTCTGGCGTGCCGGACTTTCACCCAAGCGGCCCGGGTTCGACTCCCGGCGCTGGCAGATCTGGTTAAGGTTTTCTGCAGTTTCCCTTAGCTGTAACACAAATGTGGGATTTGCGCTGTTCCATCTATAAGTCGGCTGCAGCCGCACATTGGGCCTACATAATAATAATAATCGCCCCCTCCCTCCCGCACAAGCTTATAGCTTCTGGGGCCTTGGTTAAGGTTATGGGTTGTAGTAATTATTATTATTATTATTATTATATTATTATTTATTTATGTATATTATTAAGAGAATAAGGAAAATCTCTATGATAAATACAAAAATCTCGGGTGGGGGTCGACCCCCAACCCCCCCCCCCCATGGGTGCGCCACTGTATTATTTTATATTATATACGGTTTGAGTCGTGTCAAACCAAAGGTTTTCCATAAAACCTGGATACTACCAAATTATTAGGGGTAGTCCATACTTTTTTTTCCACACTGTAGTTAAAAAAGACATGCCATCTTTTTCTGTCACCTATATCTGCATAGCGCTATCGTTTATCCTACCCGTTTTCCGCGAAATGTGAATATATTCTGGCATACATTACAGGTGGTGTGGTTGACATAGAAAAAGAGCTTTAAGTGTATATGAATGAAAAGTTCTCATTGTTTTTATTGTAATTTATTAGCAATAATAAATATTATTAATAGATATTACCAATTATATAATGTTAAAAATTACTCAATTTTACGTTAATTCAACAACAATTTTATAATAACTTTATTTAATAGTAATAATAAATAAATTACGGTAAGTCGCTCTAATAGGACAGCAAGCGAGCGGCCATGGCTCGATTCCCCGTCCCGGAGTGATTATAATTTTTCTATATGGATTTGTACTCAAAATATAATTTAATGTAAAACATTAATTAAACAAAAATATATTAACCTTTATCAAAAATCTGTAACTTTTATATTTCAAATACTTAAAATTAGTAAGAATAATATTGCATGTGCTGACATCTATGGCGTTTTAATACAACTACTGATCGTGCGATATGATTTTCTACGGTCATTTCCGTTTAGTTTAAAGATTGTGAGCAATGAGTAATCTTCTTGGCTACTAAACTGTGCGAAATGTGTAATTTTCTATAGTGGTCATAGATAATAGTATATTATTGTGTTACAAGTACAGAAAAGTGCCAATTTCTCACGAGTGTGAAGAAGAGTGCAAACAACTCGGTTGCGAAATTGGCATTTTTGAACGCGTTATACACTATACTTTATCTACGACCACAAAAACGTAATAAAACACCAAAAGCTAGGAAAGGTATTTAACCTAGAATATGATTTGAGATTCAGATGTGCTGGATTATCCAGAGTGGACAATGCTCACATTTTGTAGAAAACAAGTGTTAGTTTAAATTAAAAAATACGTATAACGGTATAGTATATTACTCAATGTAATAATCATTTATTTATAAAAGTAATACTGAAATTTGAACAATTATTTAAGTTAATAACAGGGGTTTTGTTGGTGTCTTCCATTTTTTAAATGTCAGACACATTCTTAAATGTATTTTTTGGACGTCGTGCTGTTTCGTCGGTGCTTTTTTGGTAATGCAAGTAAATCATAACCTCAATTTTACCAAACGCGTATCAGCCTTGTTTTTGTTTTGATACTTAGAAAGGTCTAGTTTTCACCGAGGTTTAGAAAAAAGATAAAACTACGCTCATGATTTTGTAGATTTCAAAAAATTAAACCAGAATATAAATCTTGTAGTAATAAATAATCTGCAATTAATGTAGTTAAGTCTGTTAATAGTTTATAATTGTGTTTGTAATTAGTGTTAGTTTAAATCTTTTCCCTTGATAATAGACAATTAAAACGGCACCTTTAGTATTATTTAAAAAGAACGTTACAGTATCTATTTCGAAGTACCTATAGTACTTACCCAAGTAACGTTTCAAAAGTATCTGGTTCAATGTCTTCTACAACAATCCTGTCTCTTTCTGGCATGCTGCCATAAAACATGGTCTCAAAAACAGGACTAGACATTGCCAAAAGCAGTTTATGAGCTTTAAAGGCCTTTTTGTTGGTTTGCTTTCCTACTAGAAATTGGCAGTCGCTCCAAGTACTGTTTGTAAGAACATACTGCATACGCTGTGTTATACGTTGGTTTCTTACTTGCCATTCCTGCGGAGTAATTTCAATTTTGTCTTGGTTTTTCGCTGTTTCCTTTCCTTTCGCTGCGTCCATCGCGTTTCTGCGCCAAAACCGTTCTGTAACGTATTCAACATTAAATTTACTGTGTCAGTTTAAATATTTTGTATTTATATATATTTTGTTCCCTATAGCAGAAATGAATATTTATTATAGTAAAACCAAAAAATGAAGAAACTAAACCGGAGTGAATCTAGCAGCCGCAGACTAGTAGTTGGAGTTGATTGTGAATGAGCCTTGCTCCCAAATTCTCAAATTTAGACAGTTTGAAATAAAAAAATAGACATTGCAATCTGTCAAAGTTTTAAAATGTTTTTTACAACTCCAATTGTTAATTATTAAACTACTATTAATAAAAATTAATTGGAGTAGTGAAAAACATTTTAAGCAGCAACTAATGTCGTGCACACTTTTGCTATCAGAAGGTTATTTTTTAATAGTCGTTTAATAATTAACAATTGGAGTTGTGAAAAAACATTTACAACTTTGACAATTTCAAACTGTCTAAATTTGACAATTTGGGAGCAAGGCTCGTTCACAATCAACTTCGACTGCTAGTCTGCGGCTGCTCACTCCGTTTAGTTTCTTCATTTTTTGGTTTAGGTATATAGTCCAGTCAATTTAGAACAAATTTTCATGAATAAAGCGAATAAAAAAAGCGAAACACCCTGTACGTATTGGGTTGGATACAAAAATTGACTAGCACAGTGTACTCTCCTTAAGAATTAATTTGCCAATACGAAACTTTCATTCGACTGGCACCAAGGATAACGATAATATCGCCTGATGGATTTTGCCGAAGAGATGCTAAGGTAAAATACGACTGGACCACGATCGCGTCCGGCTCTCAACGAATGTTTCTTATCTATTTATGACGAATATGAGACCACAAGACGTTACGTCCGAAAGTTCCTTGACCAAATTTACTGAAGCAAATTGCTCATTTATGTATGACATATCTTCTTTCTTCGATAACACAAAAAGAAGAGGAGGTATGAAAAAACATTTGGACGTTTCGGGTAGGCATTTAAATAAACTTTAATTTACCTAACCTCCTTCATCTCGATAAACCTAATGGGTTCTGGGAAAAAACTACAAACACCGTTAGGGGGCGTGGTTTACCCTCATTATCTGCTCGAGCTCGCCACCTACAGACGGTGACTTTTAGGGGGTTATTTAACAGCCATCCAGGAAGGCCTATGCAAAAATCCACAGACTTCCCTCAATGTTCCGCTATTTTTTCTAATTTGACTGGACTAATAGAAATATTAACTATAACATCTTTAGTAGAGTAAATCAGAAAGCGGATTTAGTTGTCCGTGGTACATTGAAAGGTAAAAAGGTATCGAGTACGTTATTGGATGCAATTTAGGATGTATATCAATCCCCTAAATTCGTCTGGCGATATCGGTGTCCAACACCCCCCCCCCCCGGGGGGGGGAACTGAAAAAACAGCAAATCTAGAATATTTTATTTGCTATCCGGTTATATTAAAATAAATGCGATCTCTAAAGTGTTAAGCGAGTTAGAGCTAATTTTTACTCAAATTATCATTAAATAAACGGAAGGATACTAACTAGATTCGCTTCTAACTCCCTTATTATGCGTATTTCAATTTCTGCAAACATAGAAAGATGTTTATATCGTGATATATTTTGGACGACACAAGATATCAAAAAATTTCAAAAAATAATTGTTGTCAGTTCGAGATTTTACAATCCAACGCTTTTTGAAACTTTGAAATTGGCTAAACAGTAACGAAGATGACCAATTTATTCCGACAATGTATAAATTAACGCTGAGCAGCGATCGTTCTATCTCTATTTTCACCCGTCTTCCGTCTCATTCTAACGCACTGCTCTTACCAGGTTTGTAAGTACATACAACTATTAGCACAATGTTGGAGTTACAAATGCAGGTGATTTAACATTTTGCTAAAAAAAATTATAAAATTCTTACTGTTTTTGTAAATACGACATTAACCTTACACGGAGATTTCAAGTTATTCTATAACAGACGATGAACTATTACATACATTTAAATTTCTTAAAATTTATAAAAAAAGAAAGAGATACGCAGTTATAAAAAATGTGTTGTGTAAAACGGACGGGAAACTTAAGGAATCTACTGAAAGAACTGCGGAAACTACTCAAAGGTCAGTGAAAATGAGATTAGATATGCAAAGTCATAAGAGAGAATTAATAGAGCTTCTTGATATAACACACAATTCAAGTACATTAATGAGGAAAAAACTGTTTTTCCTCGTTTACATGCATATATAAAATATTTCCACTATGAAATTAAATGTACGTAGTAGTCAAAATATATAATAACAAAACTGAACACAAAGGTTATTCTGAAAACCAAAGATATAAATTGTGGCGAGGTTTGGGAAAATATTGTTGGGAAAATAAAACATGGCATAGCCAAAGAAAAGTGTATAATTCAGTTACAATTTACGACCGATATGTCCTACTGAGTGGTAACTTGAACCGGTAGTGTTTTCTACGGAAACTGAAAATACGTTGTATTTTTCAGATCTTATAAAAATAATGAAACTACTTTAATACCCACAACCACAAAACAATATTTATAATGAGATGGAAATGCTTAAAGATTTGAACTTTGAATATCGACCTATGGTGCAAAGTGTACTTTATTTAGTAGCCTCGCAAATTAAAAAGAGACCTTCGAGATGTGGAAGATGCTGATATTTTAGCAGTTACCAATGAAGATAACATGAAAAAAAATACATCATCACTATTGAATTTGCTAAGTTTACTTTTGTGTGATTAAAGAAATCAGAAGTTTAAGCATTGCTCAGGACATGATTTTTTTACAATTTGCAGTAGACAATGTAGACGTGTTAAAAGAAACTATCAACGGTTGCAATACCTTTCACGCAACTCAGATGGTAGCTTTTCAGCAATGTCCAGAAAACGAATTACCGTAGGAATTCCAATAAAAAGCGACAAAGCGACTACTTGTGCCTCAAAACTTCCATTCCTTGTGAAACTCTCAGTATACTAAGACTAGAATGCCTTTGCCACATTGCGAACGAAACAAAAATTAGTTATTTGCCGAAAAATCAAAAATAGTCAATACCTACTGATACAAATAATTGGAGTGGATTTCAAGTAGAGTTCAAAATTGTAGTTCACAGATTGTACCTCAATGGACTGGTTTCAACAAAATAACTGACAATTCAGACAATACTACATTGTGGACAGCCATGCTCAGGTGTCTAGATATCACTGCACATCTGAATCATGTAAAATATACAGTAATTACGTTTGTCCAAGTATTGTATTACTATAACATAGTGGCTTTCAGAATAAACTTTGTATTTAGTTTTGTTATTATATATTTTGACTACTATGTACATTTAAGTTCATAGTGGAAATATTTTATATATGCGCGTAAACTTGAATTGTGTGTTATATCAAGAAGCTCTCTTAATTCTCTATTACGATTTTATTGCATATAGAATCTCATTTTCACTGACCTCTGAATGTTTCCAAAGTTCTTGCAGTGGATTCCTGAAGTTTCCCGCCCGTTTTACACACAACACATTTTTTATAACTACGTATCTGTTTCTTTTTTTATAAATTTTAAGAACTTTAAATGTATGTAATAGTTCCTCGTCTGTTATAGAATAACTTGAAGAACTCCCCGTGTTAAGGTTAATGGCGTATTTACAAAAACCGTAAGAATTTTATAATTTTTTTCAACAAAATGTTAAATTACCTGCATTTCTAACTCCAATATTGTGCTAATAGTTGTATGTACTTACGAATATGGTAAAAGCAGTGCGTTAGAATGAGACGGAAAACGGGTGAAAATAGAGATAGAACGATCGCTGCTCAGCGGTAATTTGTACATTGTCGAAATAAATTGGTCATATCTTCGTTACTGTCTAGCCAATCTCAAAGTTTCAAAAAGCGTTGGATTTTAAAATCTCGAACTAACAACAATTATTGAACTTTTTTGATATCTTGTGTCGTCCAAAAGTTATCACGATATGAACATCTTTCTATGTTTGCAGAAATTGAAATAGGCATAATAAGGGAGTTAGAAGCTAGTCTAGTTAGTACACTCTAAAATATTACCGGTGAATTATACCCTAAAAAATGGAGGCAACTATGTTACCTCCATTTTTTGGGGTAAATTTACTTCAAGGTGTAATTTTCATAGGAAGTGAAAAATTTCAACATTAGGTTAAGTTTGCATTGTAATGTTTCCTTTTTAAGTAAATTTACAGATTGAAATTACAATCTCAATGTAATTTTACATTTTAACATTAAAACACCTGTGTAAAGTTACATGACAAAGTTAATATTTTATGGCAATAGTACTTTTCAGGGTTAAAATACAAATGTGAAAATACTTCTTGAATGTAACGATTACTTGCGAAAGTACTTGCAAATTCAATCGTTCCTCTGGGAATTGTATGAAACAAAATAAAATCAAAGTAATTTTTATTGAACGTATGTACTTATATAAAATATAAGACATTAACAGAACTTCTTTTCAGGGGCTTTCGGAAATATTTGGTCTCTCAAAGACATTCAGATAAAGTTTCGATTCCACCTAGAAAATTAAAAAATTATAAATTATATAAACAATTATACACGAGTACCTTTCTCAATTACAGTTATGCTAGTTTATTTCGAATTCTTCAATTTTTGATTCATCCTAGAAAAACATTAAATTAAATATTTTTATTTTATTGGTTTAAATTTGTAATTTTAACATATAGGTACTTACCGATTATTATTTTTTAACTTCTACTATAAAATAAAATTCTTCCCATCTTCGGTCATACGTGTAAATATTTGCCTTTAATAAATCCGCACTACACTACAACGAAAAACAAAATATTAATGAGCAATGAACACTTCGTTCGGTATCGATAGAGTACGCCTCGCCGAAATCATAAAAGAATGGTACACACCATTCCGACCATTCCCCAAAAAGCCTATTTGGACTGTTCATAATGGATTCCTGAATTCTTTCACGAAACGAAGGTCACAAACAAGTGCGATCAGCGAAATAGCATCTCAACGGTTAAAAACATATTAAGGGTAAAATTACACTATTCTTGTTCAAGTTCATCTTATCTTTAATATTACACTAAAACTGAATTAAGTTATTGAGCAATTATACATTTGTAAGGAAAAAATTGTCTGAGTTATGTAAATTTATATTATGGATAGTGATTTTAACCAGTTCAATGTAGTAGAATTACTTATATTTGTATAATTTTACATAATTACAGGGCATTTTACCACAAATAGTAAAACTACTAAATGTATAGGTAAAATTAATTTTAGGGTAAAAATACCGCAAATAATAGCGAAAAGTTACCTCTTTCCCAAGGTAATTTTACCTCATTTTTTACAGTGTATCCTTCCGTTTATCTAATGATAATTCTTGAGTGAAAATTAGCTCTAACTCGCTTAATACTCTAGAGATAGTATTTATTTTAATACAGCCGGATAGCAAATAAAGTATTATAGATTTGCTGTTTTTCAGTCCCCCCCCCCCGGGGGGGGGGAGTTGTTGGAAACCGATATCGCCAGACGAATTTAGGGGATTGATATACACCCTAGATAGCATCCGATAACGTACTCGATACCTTTTTACCTTTCAATGTACCACGGACTTGATTTCTAGATGCGTTTTTTAAGTTTGCGAACTCTACTACTTGTTTTCTCCAAATTATAAAGTGTAGTATTTATTCTGAATACGTTCTCATTCTTTGTTCTTGTGCATGTATTTAAGTCCTAGTTAATTAATCGTTTTTTATTAAAAGATGGAAATCTAATTAGCTTATTTTTAATTTTTTGAGGTAAACAGTTTAAGTTATTAACTACCTAATTAACATGTTTAGCTTTAAAAATAAAACAGTAATAAAAGTGAAATATATAAATACATTTATTTAAGGAATCCATTTTACACTGAGTTGCATAAACATTATAAAATCATTATTCATTATCATCATCATTGTGAATTCAATTTACAATTTAATCCCACACTTATAATAATGTTAGTATAATTATTTACTAAATCTTCCATTTTCAAATGTTAGTTATTGTATAATCATTACAAAATCTTTACATTTATTAATATACAAATTAGTTATACAATTTTAATTAATTAATTTATTAAGTACCAAGTTAAATATTATTAATGTGTTTTAGTTGGGTTTTCATACCATGTAACGTTCCATTAAATAAATCAATATGATTATGCTTATTGGCTAAACGAATCAATCGGTTAATTGCAAAATTACGTAAATAATTAGTTCTTGAAGTATCTTCAAAAAATGTCTGTTTTGTCCTTAATGTTCTAGGGGGAACATAAAAATTTATTAATTCCAATAATTTTGGGCAGTTTATATGATTATTTAACAGTTTGTGTAATAACATTAAGTCCATATAAGATCTCCTGACTTGCAAGGATTCTAGATTCAAGATGAGTGTTATCGACTCATAAGAAAAATCAGAACTGCTGTTTGGTATGTGTAAATAGTAAGCAGATAATCTAAGAAATTTATGCTGAATAGATTCTAACCTATTTATATCTGTGATTTGATAAGGAGACCACACTGAAGAAGCATATTCTAGTTGTGATCTGACGAGTGTAATATAAAGTAATTTGATTGTTGAGACATTTTTAAAATCCATAGTAAATTTTTTTATAAATCCAAAGTTCTTAGAAGCTTTATTAGAAATATATGAAATGTGAGGTTTAAAGCTTAATGCACTATCGAAGATAATACCAAGATCCTTTAACTCAGATTTTACTTGCAGGTTTTCACCATTAATAGAGTAATTATAAAACAATACTTCTTTACTTCTGGAAAAACTCATTCTGTAACATTTAGAAATATTTATAAGCATTTTATTTAATCCGCACCAGCTGTTCAACCTTACTAAATCCTCTTGAAGGTTAATACAATCGGCAATTGATTCGACTATGTTAAAGATCTTTAAGTCGTCTGCAAATAATAGAATATTACTATTCGAAAAGCAATCTTTGATATCATTGATGAAAAGATTGAACAACTGGGGCGCTATATGACTACCCTGAGGGACTCCAGATGTTACTATTATTTCATAAGATGTGTATTCTTTTATCCTGACAATTTGTATTCTATTAGTTATATAACTACTTATCCAATCATACAAAGATCCAGTGATACCGTATGCTAATAATTTAGCCAAAAGCAGATCATGATTCACGCGATCAAACGCTTTCGAGAAGTCTGTATAAATAGCATCGACTTGTTGAAAGTTCTTGAAGGCGTTTGATATGTAGGATTGATATAATAGTAGGTTTATATAATATAATAATAATAATAATTGCTACAACCCATAGCCTGGAAACCAGGCCCCAGAAGCTATAAGCTTGTGCGGGAGGGAGGGAGCGATTTTTATTATTACGTAGGCCCTAAATGCGGCTGCAGCCGACTTACAGATGGAACAGCGCAAATCCCACATTTGTGTCACAGCTAAGGAAAACTGCAGAAAACCTTAACCAGATCTGCCGGCACCGGGAATCGACCGCGGGCCGTTTGGATGAAAGTCCAGCACTGACATTACACTACCAAATGGAAGCACAGATAAAGAACAAGTTATTGCTTTTGTTAGACAATGTTTTCAATTATAATCGATTATGAATATGTATTACCACAAAAATTAAAACCATGTTTAATATTAAAACTCCTATTATTATAAAAGTATCAACAGAGAACGCAAAATACAGATGGACACCCTGCAGAATTATGGAAAATGGCTTTCACCAGCAGCGCCGCCCTTTGGATCTTGAGGCCCCGGGCACATGTAGTGGGGCCCCAAGTAAATAAAAAAGTGAATAAATAAAATCTTTAATTTTTAATACAACAAAATGTTCGCGGACGACTGGCGGTGCAACGCGCCCCGTTGTTGAACGCGATACCGATCTAAGCAGTGTTACTAGGGGCCCCACTAGCTCCCCGGGCCCCGGGCGTACGTCCGGCTGGCCGACTTTAGGGACGCTTCTGTTCACCAGATTACTCTGAGACTTTGCTGAAAGATAGTTTTCGATGTGTCAACCAAAAGTGTTTTGGACACAAAATCCAAAAAATTATAGAATTATATCCGTTTGAAGTTGACAATGCAGAAATTTAAAAGTTTTACCATTTTATTTAGTTTTGCCATCAATTAACACTGATCCATAAATAACTAAGTAATACTACTTACTAATTGGTAATTAGTATTACTTTGCAAAGGCAATTGCCTTTGAGAATTATTTTAATAGGTGTGTTTATTACATTAATTACTTCAACAATACAATTAATTAAATATTTCAAATAACTAGTTAATACAAGAAAGGATTGTGTTAGTTATACTAATCTGCTATCCATTTTTTTTCTAGAGTCCTCTGACTTTGATACCATATTGCTCGAGAACTACTGAACCAAATTAAATATTTTAAAAACGAACAAATAGTAAATTTATTTCTACATGCAACAGTAAAATATCATATTTCTAACTGATACACTTTTATTTTTATCAGACGATACATAATAAAAGGTACCCATTTTTAGGTACAATTTAATATAGAGTGAGTTGTATATTTTTTTCTCAGAAAGTATATCTCATATATCTATGAGATCTTTGTAGGGGTTAGAAAGAAACCTTGCGGTTGTTATCCTATTAATTTTCGGACAAAAAAGTGTTTTATTTAGGATTTATATAAAAAATAGCGAACTATGCGTTCTTGTTTATTAATGGAGATAACGTCAAATTTTTTTCGCTAAATTAACACTTTTCATATGCAGACATTATTTTCTTTAAAAAAATGTTCCGAATTTTAACAATAAAAGTGCAATAACAAAAATACCGTTTTTGTCGAAAACGCTTGTTATCAAAAATCGTTTTTTTTTGTTTCCGTATTTTTATTATTAAAATTAGGAACATTTTTTTGAAAAAATATTGTCTACACATGAAAAGTGTTGATTTAGCGAAAAAAATTTGACGCATTATTTATTAATAAACAAGAACGCTTAGTTCGCTATTTTTTCACATAAGTCTTAACTAAAACGCTTTTTTGCCTGAAAATTAACAGCATAAGAACCACAAGATTTCTTCCTAACTCTTACAAAAATCTCATAGGTCTATGACAAATACTTTCTGAGAAAGAAATTAGTTAACTTACTTTCAATGAAATTGTCCCTAAAAACGGGTACCTTTTATTGCGTATCGTCCGATAAAAACAAAAGTATACCAGTTAGAAATATAATATTTTACTGTTGTATGTAGAAATAAATTTACTTAAAATATTTAATTTGAGTCAGTAGTTCCTGAGCAATACGCTTTCAAAGTCAGAGGACTCTAGAAAAAAAATGGATAGTAATTTGTGAGGTGATGTTGGTATACAGGGTGTCTCATAGCCCCTGCACCAGACTTTACCAGCGCATTTCTGATGGCATTTGGAACAAAAAACCTTAATAAGGTTTTTTGATTAGAGAAAGTTCAAATTTTTAATAATTTTGACCAACGTTTTCGGAAAAGTACGTATAATTGATGTAGGTCAGGTGTTAAGTCGAATAGGATTAAATGCAAGCTCTTTAGACATCGACACCATCAGTAAAAACGTGACATCTATTGAATTAGCAGAAGGATGCAGACGGTGCAAATTCCATTTTGGATGGTGTTGAAAGAACTTAAAACGTTCATTAATCCGGGGGATTAACCTGTATTCTAATAGGAAACGCAAACAGAAATTACATCATTTTAATACTGGCCCATTTAATGATATCATTAAATTTGATTTGTTATTCGTTAATAAACATAATTAAGTAAAGACGATAATCTAATCTATCCATCAATAGGTATTGTTATTTTTTATTTATTATTTATTTTATTGGAAGTAAAACCTAAATACAGTAGTACACAGTTCTTTTAGTAAAAACTTTTATTTTTTATGTTTTGATAGAATGACCTTGATGGATGTTATTTTGTTTACATACTATAAAAACAATGCCTAAAAAATAAGTAAATACTGTTATACTATTTTACTAAAAACTGCAGCGTAAGAGATTTGCAAATTATTAGGCCCTACCTTGGCCGAATGTTACATAATATGTACTCAAAATGAAAATTGTCGACGAGGTTGTTTTGATTATTTTAGTAGTAATGCAGCTGCGTCCAATTATTAGTCACAATTCTTAGGAATATTCACGGTATCTACAGTGATGATTTTATTGCTTTCCACTAGAAATCGGTACCATTTATTTATTACATAGTATGTACTTTCTGGGAATAAATATTATTTTAAATAAAAAATAGTAGGAAATAATACAGTACAGCATGCCCAAAAAATAACACAACTGGCACGCGGTTATCAGAAACAAAGATCTAATAATCAAAACACATAATTCTACTAACTAATAGAATACTAAATTATAATAAAACATCTTATTTAATTTACTGTAAACAAAATTAATAGGAAAACATTTTTTTATTCACAGACCTGCTTGTATTACACATAATAGGGGGTTAACGTACGTATTAAAAGAATATGAAATTGTCTTACAAAGCACAAAACAAAAATACCGTTTTTGAAACATAATATCAAACACGTTTCTTAATTATTTATCTGTTCTTATTCCACGAAACACTTGGCCAAAATAAATACGGGTTATTACTTTATTATGGTAGCTTGCATATTCTGGAAGTAGTATTGTTTATCACCTTGAAGTTTGAACTTTAAGATATGTGTCATGTGCATTGATACTATTAAATTTGAAAACATTAGGCTGAACTTCGATGCCGTTTTTCTCCAAAATTATAGAAGCACGAGAAAAATGGTATATAGGAATTTTCTTTCTTTAGTGGTTATCTAACCACTGGCAAAGTCTGACTACGTCTTAATGGGACACCCTGTATAGTTTATAAGGGATCGATCATATTTCCTTTTATTTTATTATTGCAGGATAGACAATTTGACCCGCCAACTGGACGATAAATATTGATTATTGTTGCGTCGGTAAAACAAACGATAAGTTCGTATAGTTCATCTCATCACCACTTTACCACCCGAAGACTAGCAAAATTTGGGTTACACACCACACTGATCAAAAATAACCAACTTTGGGAATAGTTGATTTTGTTGATTTTTATATCGTTGGATAGATAATGAAAAAAAAAAGATAAAATCTTATCATTGACCCAACACGGAGAAATTGATAGGAAAGCCTGATTTTAGATTAATATAACTCCTATTTAAAATACATTGTTGTCAATAATTTCTTCTTAACAATAGGACCTGATAGCACCATTCAACTAATCCTGTAGCTCTAGAACTTTTTCAACTTTGCACTTTGAAAAAGTATGTAAAGTGATATTGTGATGCGTTTCATCAACATTTCATTTTTTCAAAATAATTCAAAGTATTTTATAAAATGTCATTTCATTTTGATAATTAGGTGATAAAGTTTGAAAAAGACGATGCAAAGAGAGTTATTGTTTGAAAATGAAGAATATTTACGGCATAATGGAGAGAGAAAGAGAGAGAGATGTATAAAGTAACAAATTATCTAATTTCAACATATTTAGTGATACACAATTTAAAGAATATTTTAGATTTAACATTAGTTCCGTTAGCATAGTACTAAATAACATAGAACACCTAATCGAACATAATATCACAAAACATGATGCGATAGACCCAAGGCAGCCAATTTCATGCTGTTAGAACCATGCACGTTATTTCAAAATTGACTATTATTATTAATTAAATATTAAAATTAAGATTAAATATTATGTTTCAAAAAACCGCGTGCGTTGGCCTAATGATACAATTTACCAGTATTGTTCCTAAAGAATGGCGATTATAAACATTGATGTTCCTTATGAAAACGAAAAAGCTTATGCATGGAAACGATTCTCTAAATGTAATAAATATGATGATTTGTGGGCTCGAAAATAAGTTTTCTTATATTAATGCTAATTGACCGAGGATAGTTCATGATTCTGCAATATATAGACGTTATGAAAATGGGTTGAGGTTATTGACCAATGTAGTTATTCTAGATGATAGTGCCTACGGAATTAACTAAAGGTTAATGCCTCCCTTACGTCGTAATCATGATGATCTCGGAGATTTAATTCGGCATACAAAATAAGAATCATTGAAATTAGTTTTGGGATCTTAAAAGAACGTTTTCCTTGCCTTAACTATCTAAGATTATCGCCTCATCGAGCTGGCGTAGTAGTTATAGCAAGTGCAACTCATAATTTATGTTGTGACGAAGCACATGAAAATTTCTATAATCTAGTGAATTATGGAAGGCGCAGAAAATGGAAATATTCAAGGCGGGCATAGAGAGAAAAATGGTGACTCCCCCCCCCCCAAATGGAAATGCGCTAAATAGACTAAACGCTTTTTTAAATTTATTTTAGACATTAGTACGTATAGTAGAGTTATATTAAGCTGAAATCGTTCATTCTGTTGGGCATACCTTCTAAAAATTTCTAACCTAGCTCATGCTGCAGTTTATCCCTAAGTTAAGCAGAATTTAGTTATCGTAAAAAATAATTGTGCGGGGCGACACGAGCGGGGGTTTTAGAAAATCCATTATTACCTTCTTTGGCACTGCAACAACCAAGGATGTATTGGGTTAATGATATTTTGCAACGTGCAAAGAACTTGGAGAATTTAAACTTTTTTCTGAGTTGCTAAATGATTCAGAAAGATTTTACAGATATTTCACAATGAAACCAGAAACATTCAATTATATTCTGGAAGAACGAAGCACAAATTATACAAGCAATCAAATTTTTGTAAATGTTTGGCACCTGCGGAAAAATTACTTTCTTCGACTGATTCCCACAGAAACTTCTACGATGCACTGGAATAATCCGCCGCGAGTTCTGGAATACGTTTGTTCGCGGTCCGTGTACAGGGGTTTTCCCATTCATTACAATATTACGGAGCGTTTACTGTAGTACAGATTCTACAAAAGATTGTAATCTTTTGTAGAATCTGTGGTTATTTTTTGTTGTAATAAAATTATCACTCTGTATTTATCAATTAATAAATATTAGATCCCCGAATTCCGTATCCTTGTGTTTGGAATTAAGACAATCACTCAATAAGACAAACTGAAATGAACGTTGCAATTAAAAAAAAAGGCGATGACGTAATCAAAAGATTGTATTATCAAAGCTATCAACACTCCTCCTAGAAATAAAAATCTACGTGTTCCAGCACTCTACTCAAATTTTTCTCGTTTCGGTTTTATATCTATACTTTTTAATCGACCTGTATATCTTTGGGTTATGTACTTGAAAAGAGTAAAATTTCTAGAATTGGTATATGGTAACTGACATCAACGCAAAAAAATAGAAAATGTAATTTTGTTATTTTTTATTAAGATGGCAGATTTTTAAAATTTTTTGATTTCTTACCTAGAGATGTTGCATCGTTCGTTTTAGCTCCATTGCAAGGAGGCGGCATAAAACTAAATTGTTTCGTCAAATTTGCCGCACAAATGGGAATAGAGATTATAGAAAATAGTTTTGATATTGTGAAGATTTGCACGTGAATATAAAATATCAAGTAGCGGCATATCAGAGTCTAACTTTCTAATGTTTTTACAAATTGATAATAACAATTAAATTGTTTCGCATCATTTCCATATTTTATCCAAGGTTCATAAATATCTAAGCACGCTTAGAAAAGTAGGTCGTCTTATACATTTCCACTATTGAATGGGCATGAAAATGGCGGCAAATTTAAAATTAACGCGTATTTTAATGCTATGATATGCTATGACTTTTTATTTTGTTCATTAAAAGCGAAAAAATAAAATACCTTAAAACAACTGTTAAATACAGAACAGTACACTTGATGTTTCCTTTTTATTAAGAAGTATACAAATTTACTTAGAAACTTCTTAAAAAACAAAACTAATTTCAAGAAGATATAAACGCACTTTTTGAACCATGATCGAAGTTTCTTTTTTTGTAGATGTATTTGACGTTAAAACATTACGCATTTTTATACTATGTTTATCCAACACCTCTTTATAAACACCATGTTTACTGTGGCCATTATAAATAAGGAAAGTGATTGTTTACTCTTTTGTTACACTATAACCCATCAATCTTCCGGTTATTTATAATAAGAAATAGTTATTTGAAACATATAGATATTTGGCAATCTTTTAGTTTTGGGTTCGCCAATGCGCATTGATCATAACAATTATGTTTAATAAAGTCGCTGGGATTGATTACTACGCTGTTGTCAGTTCTACTTTCTCTATCCTAAAAAAATTATTAATTCATAGTTTATAAAAGAAATTCTGTATTAACTAAATTATAGGGTAAAATGCTTATTATAATGTGATAGACATAATCTCATCAGATATAAAATTCAGATTTTAATAAGCATCTCTCCTTATAATATAAAAAATGTTAAACATTATATTTTTTCTACTCGAAAATGGAAAGTCGGCTTTTTTATTTCATTTTGACGCTTAGAAAATGTTGCATTTCATTACTAAAAGCCGCCAGTCTCGGTGGATTAGTGGTTTGCATGTTTGCTTCATAATCCAAAGATCGTAGGTTCGATCCCCGGCCGAACTGGTAATTTTTCATAGCGGAGAAAAATTTAAAACATGCCTTCTTTTCGGATAGGAAGTAAAACTGTAGGTCCCGTGTCAATGCGATGTTTGGCACGATAAAGATCCCTACTGGGGGTGGAATTCCCCCAGATTCGGCTAAATTCTAGTAGGGTCGGCCAAATGATCATGATACTCCGCCATCCTGATGCCTCGCCCAAAAACAAACAAACAAACATTACTAAAAGCTGTTGTTATGGAAACGCTGCATAAACACTTTCTGTGCATTGATTCGGCGCACAGAAAGTTTTACTTTCTGTTTGTCCTTAAAAATTATATGACAAAATTTTATAAATTTCCTGTGACAAAATTTTATTATATTGACAATTTATTGTTTATCGTTAATTATTTATCAAACTACCATTAAATCTTTAGCAAAACAAGCTTGTTCATTGCAACTATGTATGTAGGTTGCTTTCAATTAAAAGCCTAGAAATTATCAAATGTTTATATTGTTAACGAAAAAATTATACAGCACATGGAGATTTAACATTTGTAATCAAAACTTTATATTTATATTACAGTTAGTACAATTACTTATATTTATCCACAATCACTATATAATAAGGTAATAATTGAACTCCTTGCCAACGTATAATGTGGTTTATAAAACTCTAGGGTTTCTATACATAAAACACATGGAATTATAATGATTGTTGAACACACTAGCAACCAGTAAAGCAAAGGTACTACGACAAATGGAACACGAATAATGATTTTCAAGGTAATATCCGCCGTCGCAGTAAAATGTCAAATAATTTTTTGATAAAATTCGGCAATTCTGATTCTAAATGAGTGTGATTGTGGATAAAACATTGTATTGCATACGGGTTTTAGATGCATTTTATTCACTTAAGAAAATTAAACGCTCGAGCAAGCTCTCGCGTTTAAACATTCTTGCGTGAATAAAATGCTATCTAAAACCCTTATACAATAAATTACTATTATACCACTAGTAGATGGTGAAAATCTTGCATTATAGCTAATATTACTGGCTTCATATTTTGAAGGTACTGATATATCCACATCCTTTGAAGTATCAAACATTTGCATTTCATCATTTACTTTTTCGTCAAGAGTTTGATTAGCATTTTCCATTCCAGTTTCATTAAATGATTTTTTACCAAGAATGCAATTAGAAATT
Organism: Agrypnus murinus; assembly: GCA_929113105.1. NCBI lineage: Eukaryota > Metazoa > Arthropoda > Insecta > Coleoptera > Elateridae > Agrypnus > Agrypnus murinus. The sequence continues at coordinate 81,319,228 of OV816025.1, read as the reverse complement.
TCTAATTTATTTTTCATGCTATCCTGAACATAACCCTCCGCTACCGCCGAGGATTTCCAACCCCCATGTCTCTTCAAATTGATGAGATCTGCACCTGCATCAAGTAGAAGAGTTGCTGAGGATCGACGAAATGTATGACTCGTATAGTTTAAGGGATTTGGTAGTTTCAGAAATTTTGCGATGTTATACGGTATTCTTCCTATTGTATTAATACCAACTGGCGTTTTGACACATTTTCCTGCTTTGTATGTTAAAAAGAATCTTGAATCTTTCATGTTGACAGGGCGGAGAGTAACATATTTTCTATAAAAGTGGAGTAAATCCGGTCCTTCCCCAGATGTGATGGTAAAAGTCCTTTTAATCTTCGTTTTGGAATCTGGTATTGTAATAAGCAAAACATTTTCCATGTCTTTAATATCATTTATACGCATATTTGTAAGCTCACATCTACGACACGCGCCAGAAATCCCAAAAATTAAAACAACCTATAAAATAAAACGAATCTATTAGTTATTACAGATTAGTGGTAAAATAACTTAACTTACCTTCATCATTAAATAATGTTGATCGGGTGCTTCTTCCAAAAACTTATTAATCTGGTCTCTAGTAAAAATATCAGCTTTTTTAGGTTGATATCCTTCTTTCCTTTTTAGAAATGCAACTAATTTAGGCATCTTGGATATATCAATATTATCATTAATTATTAAAGTCGCTTTTAACATTGAATATTCAGACCACATAGTTGAAGATTTTAGTGTTTCTGCTTTGAGTACAAAATACGCCAGTAGTACTTTTTCATTTACTACTTGCAACTTTTTTTCATCATAAATTGTTTAAACTTCTCATATGAATTTATATATCTTGCTCTTGAATTTTTTGGAAGTAGATCTAGTGTTGCCACATTTGCTGCTTCTTCTATAGATGATGGTAACTTTATATCTTCTATATTTTCTTGCATTTTCTTAAAAATCACTTTTAAACCACAATACTTGATTAAGGTTTAATCTGGCTTTATGATTGTAAATAAACTGTTGCTTTATTGTTTTTCTATAGCAACCGCAGGGAGTGCCAACTTTTATCAAACTGACATTTAGTAAGTCTTAACAAAACAACCCTATTCACAGCAACTAGATTGTACATTACTTGCTTTCGGTTATTTCTGAATTACTAAATTATTTATTGTTATACTTTTTAATTTAATTTATTTAATTTCTCGTAGAAAAAATAATCTGTATAATGCGCATAGAAAGTCATTTGCTGACCTCGTGCTCTTGCAACCCTCCCTTCGGTCGGGTTGCAATCATCGCACTCGGTGAAGCAAATTCAACTTTCTATGCTTATTATACAAATAACTATTGTTTACGATAAAGTAGAACCAACAACAGTGTAAGTGTGATTGGCACGACTTTATTACACATAGCAGTTGTTTATGCGCTCTTAACCTAAAAGAAGAAACGTCAAATACAAATTATTTTGCATTCGTAAAACCAAGGAATGTCAAACTAGCAACTACTTTTATTCACAATCATATTGCAATATGTACATTTCATATGTTGTAAAAACCTTGGAAAGTAAGCTATTGCTATAGCAACACCAAAGTGGTTAACAATTTCCTTTATCTACGACCACCATAGAAAGTTACATATTACGCACAATCTAGTAACCGTGAAAACAACAATCTCGAAACTCAACGGTAAAGTATGTGAGGAAGGAGTTCTCAATAATCCGTAGTTCTATTAAAACGCCATAGATGTCACCACTTGCAATATTTATAATATTATTAATTATTTGAAATATAAAATGTTATAAATTTTAGATAAAGGTTAATTTATTTTGTTTAATTAATATTTTACATTAAATTATATTTCGAATGGAAATCCATCTAGAAAAAAAAACTAAGGTCAGACCCCGGGAATTGAACCCGGATCGCTCGATTAGTAGCTACAGCGTAACCATTGAGCTACCGAGACGCCTTTCAATGATGTTTTTTTCTTATTATATAAAGTTACAATGATTGTTATTCAATTAAAACGTACAATTAATTAATATTTTACATTATTATATAATTCTTAATGTAATTTTATTTATTATTATTGCTAAATTACAATAAAAATATTGAAAACATTTATAATTTGCTACATAATGCGAGAATATTTGACATTTTGAGCAGAGGTTAATAACCTTGACAATTGAATTGTGGTTTTTGTACATATAAATTATTTTTTGAAAACGAGTACATAATTATTTAGCTGTAAGTACTAAATAGTAGATTGACTGAAATTATACAGATTGTAAACGTATTATTACTATTGTCTTTACAAATTTAATGTTTACTTTTGTCGTTTTAAAAATTCTAGATGTATCATGAGTGAATCCGATGAAGGAAAATTGGGGTGTACACTCGTACACCTCCAAACATCGTGGAAGCGGCTCACATTACATCTCTTAATTTATTGCCAAATATTTCACGTAAAAAATATGAATGCGAGTATAAATTCTAGGTTAAAAAACTTTCTTAGCTGTTGGTGGTTTATTACTTTTTTTGTTGTCGTAGATAAAGTATAGTGTGTAACGCGTGCAAAAACACCAATTTCTCACTCGTGTGATTGCGGCATTCGACTACGTCTCATGCCGCAAAATCTTCACACTCTTGCAAATTGGCACTTTTCTGCACTTGTAACACAATATACTATCACATGTCTGTAAAACTGACATGTAAAGTTATGGCCAACTTTTTTTTCTGAATAATTTAAAACAGGACGTTTTATCCGATTTAAATATATTTAAAGTTTTTATAAATATATTTAACGCTAAAAACATATTTTTTATTTAATATTAGTTTTATTTTTATTTTTCCGTATTTTATATTTAATAATTACAATGGAATTAATTAATTTATAATTTTAAAATACTGAGCGCATACATCGCCATCTAGCGGCGAAGAATGTAACTTTACTTAAAATTTCTTTTGGTCGATAGATGGCTCTGATTGAAATTATGACAGTTTATAAAAAATTTATTTTAAAATTTAAAATTACTTTTTATTTTGATTATCTTAAATTTAATTATTGTGAATAAAATAGTATACATGTTTCGTTGGTAAAGTTTCCACGCCTCGCGATATTGTTTGACCTCGACGTACCGTCTCGGTCAAACAATTATCGCTTGGCTTGTAAAGATATCCTTTACCAATTCAACATGTAATATACTATTTTACTTTCAAAGCCACCTACTATTTACATGTACCATCATGAAATAATACATTATTTGTAATGTATGTAGAAAATCTTCAATAATTATGTTTTTATGAAATATAATGAGGTGTCGGATAAAACTTTCTATGGCACAATCCACTCAGAAAATTGTATAATTGACTAATTTTGAACTCGTTATAAAAGGTGCTTAGATAAGTGAATGTGCAGACAATGGAAACATATTTAAAAATTGTAATTTCTTTATTAACTGTACTAATGTAAATAGCAATATGTAATAAATAAAGATTAGTAAAAGTTTCACAGTTTTAATAAAATACAACCTGACAATATTGTTTCGACAGAAGAAACCTATGATGAAACACGGAATCGCAAGTCAGAATGTTTGGTTTATCTACCTTAGCGACGTGTTTGTTTATAATTATATTACCTTTGATAATGACAGCATAGCTGTCGAAACAATATTGTCAGGTTGTATTTTAATAAAACTGTGAAACTTTTAATAATCTTTATTTATTTCATGATTATGGAGTTCCACAAAGTAAGGCTGGAAACAATAAACAAGATTATTTCGTCTTCGTTAGAAGAACAAGCCAAGTTATACAAGAAACTTATGATCAAATACGGAATCGCAAGTCAGAATGTTTGGTTTAACCAAGAATGTCTGAAGCGTCAGGTTATTCTTAACTACGTAAACATCACTACCAGAACCAAGAATTCGATTACCGAAAAAGTGATTAGGAATGCCAAAAGAAGATGGCTCAAAGAAGAATCGAAGAAATGGTTTAGTATAAGAGACAATATGCACGTTTATATAAAGGTACTCTATACAGAACTTACTCATAAATTACACAATATCCAATTTGACATCTTAGATTTTGACATTAGAGAAACCGTCAGTCACATTACATTCAAAAAATACACCACACAGAAAAATAAACTTCATCGACTTGTACAACAAAAACGTACACTACAAAATAACCTTAATTGTCAGAACACTGCAAACTTTTATCCTCGTTTCATAAACTTGTCGAATATAACATTCAATGACAGAGAAACACGATTTCTTAACAAAGGTTTCAAATTTTGTCCTTTTCCAAAATTTACCAACAAAATTAAAGAAATTTTGGCCGTTGAATGCGAAACTATACTTAAGAAAGATCATAATAAGTATGCAAAATTCCAAATTTCGAATTTGTTAAAAGAGATGTCTTTGAAACAAGACAACAAGTACAACACATCTAACATATCACTTCTTCAATCTATAAAACACAAAATCACTGAGAACAATCTAATTTCTGTTAAAGCAGATAAGGGTAACACTTTGGTGATTCTTTCAAAAGATACTTAGATACAAAAAGTTAATGAATTTATTAATAAAGAATATTTAGAAACTTTAAACAAAAACCCAACCACAAAATTCCAAAAAGAAATAAAACAAGGTTTAGAGAACTGCAATATCTGCTTTTCAGAATTAGAAAAGCAGCAAATCATTAATAAAAACCCACAACCACCTAAACTATATGGACTAGTCAAAACACATAAACAGAATATGCCAATAAGACCAGTTATATCATACATCAATGCACCTAATCACATTTTATCCAAAAAACTAAACCAGATTATTAACACGATAGGTTACAAATCGAAATACTCTGTTAGAAATTCGTTAGAATTAGTATATAAGCTGCAAAACATACATCTTCCACTACATTCAAAACTTGTTAGTTTTGATATTTGTAACATGTTCTCCAGAATACCTCCACAAGAATGTATTCCTTTATTAGATAGTTTCTTGATCAATAGTAATATAGAATTAGTTAAAAGGTTAGAGTTAATTCAATTATTTGACCTTTGTATAAGTCAAAATTATTTCACTTTTAATAACATAATTTATTTACAAAAAGATGGTTTACCTATGGGTAATTCTCCAAGTCCTCTATTAGCTAACATATTTATGGACAAGTTCGAAGATCAGACATTTGAATTAAACCTCTCTAAACACATTATCTTCTGGTTTCGTTATGTTGATGACATTTTAGCTTGTTTTGGCAGTTCTTTTGAGGTTATCAATGAATTTTTAATTCTTATTAAGTATCCACCCTAACATAAATTTTACACTAGAAACAGAACAAAATAGGTCTATAAACTTTCTAGACTTAAATATCAAGATTAACGCACACAATCTATTTGAATTTTCCATATACAGAAAACCAACACAAACAGAAATAACAATACCAAATGAATCTTGTCACCATAAAACACATAAAATAGCCGCCTACAGATCATTAGTACACGGAGCTTTAACTATTCCACTAACAAAACCAGATTTTAGCAAAGAGAAATCAACCATTAAACCACTAGCACATACAAATCATTACAATCCGTACATAATTGACACTTTAATTAAGCAAAAAGATTATAGGTTAGCTATCAAAAGAATATATCCCATTGACAATCAAACAGAAGACACAAATTACATATCTATCCATATTTTGGCAAAATATCAGAAAAAAATGCACATATACTAAGAAAAAACCAACAATTATAAAATAACATTTAAAACCAACACTAACACTTTTTCATTTTTATTTAATGCTAAAGACAGAACACATCATGAAATCGGGCATTTACCGTTTAAATTGTTCTTTTTGTAAGTAAGTAAGTAAGTACCTTTATTGACATGTATACATCGAGTACATTTAGTGTCACTTAATATAGTAAGTAAGTAAGTAAGTAAGTAAGTATTTATTTACGGATAAACCTTTTTACAAAGAGAAACAAATACAAAAATTTTTCAAGATAGTAAGTAAGTGCGTACACTAAATATTACAGTTCCATATTTATTTAAACACATAAATCTAATAATTTAAGAACCTACTGATTTAGCTAGTTTAACAGCAATTATGAATTGACAATGCTTTGATTGATCGTTTAAAAGCATTTAGTGATGGACTAAATAAATCGAATTTTTTATAATTGTTTAAATAATTTGCATATCTCATTAAACGCACTAAAGGGTTGTTATAATTATAATTAGTAGTATAAGTTTTAATTCTGAAAAGACCTTTATTTCTTGTTGTACAACCTTCAGGCTTAAAGCTAAAATTTAACATTTCTAATAACTTAGGCGCATTTAACAAACCGTTTACTAATTTGTACAAAAATACTAAATCACTGCCAATTCTTCTATCTCTTAAACTATCCAATTCTACTAAATTGCGTAATAAATCAGAATTTAGTGGATGTTCGATTTTTAAATAGCGATAATTACAAATTCTTAAAAATTTATTTTGAACATTTTCAATCAAATCACACCAAATTTTATAGTATGGAGACCAAACAATTGCCCCATATTCCAATTGAGAACGCACTAATGTTTTATATAATAAACAGAACGTATCTAAACAAAAGTCTTTTCCAAAGCGATTAATAAATCCAAGTAGTCTCAATGACGTACATACAATTTTTTGTATGTGAACATTAAAGGTTAAATTAGTGTCGATCCAAATCCCCAAATCATTAATACATTCCTTGCGATCTAAAATGATATGTCCTATATTGTAATCTACAATAATTGGATTTTTAATTCTATAGAGCGATATAACTGAACATTTATTAACATTAAGGGGCAATTCATTTATAATACACCACCGTTGAATATTATCCAAGTCCTCTTGTAATTTTAAAACATCATCAGCATCATTGATTATTTTAAATATTTTCATATCATCTGCAAATAGCAAATGTTTACTATTTTTAATAAAATCAACTAGATCATTTATGAAAATGACAAAAAGTAAGGGACCGATGTGAGTTCCCTGCGGAACACCCGATGTAACAATTATATCTTTTGATATAGTATTTTGATACTGCACATTTTGTATACGTTCACATAAGAAACTAAATATCCAATTAACAACAGATATGTCTGAACCTAGCTGAATTAGTTTTAATTTCAAAATGTAGTGGTTGACTCTATCGAATGCCTTCGAAAAATCAGTATAGACAGCATCTACTTGCCATTGATTATCAAAGGCATTCAACAAAAAATTTTGATATTCCAATAAGTTTGATACCGTAGATTTTCCACGTCTAAATCCATGTTGATCGTTAATTATAAGTTTATCACACATGTTGTACAGTTGATCAGACACAATCTTATCAAGTAATTTAGGAATAACGCTTTGAATTGCTACACCTCGATAGTTTTCAACATTTTTCTTGTCTCCAGATTTAAAAATAGGAGTTATATATGTGTGTTTCCAACAAGTAGGAACTATTTCGTTTTGTAATGATAAATTAAAGAGCAACATAAGCGGTTCTGAGATTGTGCTACAACACTTTTTTAAAAACAAACTAGATATTCCATCAGGACCAGTAGGCATTGATAGCTTTAAATTTTGAATTTGGGAATAAATCAGCTCTAGACTTATTTTAATTGATGTGGTTATATCACTTAGTACATAGTTGCTCATAGACTGATACTTATCGTTTACATTTAAATTTAAGTTTGCATTATTATCTGTATAAACCGTTTGAAAAAAATCTGCAAAGAGGTTTAAAGTTTCGGCTAAATTTTTCGCAACATTCTTATTATAAAATACTGATTTTGGTAGCCCCTTATCTTTTCTAATTAAATTAACGAATTTCCAAAAGTATTTGGGTTCAGAATAAATATTACTTTCAACCTGTTTAATATAATTAGCATATAAACTGTTATATAGTCTGTTGCATTCATTACGGATATACTTAAATTCATTATAATCGCTATAAAGACCAGATTGTTTATATTTACAATGTAAAGACTTCTTCAGTTTAATTAGGTTGATTAAATCTTGAGTAAACCAAACCGGGTATGTCGATGAATATATTTTTTTAAGTGGTACATTCAACGTAATTAAATTATTTAAAATTTCATAAAAAATATTGACTGCACTATTAATGTCAGTTGATGAACCAAACAAATCAGTCCAACGAATACTAGCAAGCTCATAGTTAATAATTTCATAATTAGCTTTCTTAAAGTCTCTAACAAGTGTTACAAAATCTAAAATGTCAGCATTAAAATCACATTTTATATTTACACTATAAGCAGCATGATGGACACTCACCGGGCATATTAGATCTTCAGCTGTGGAAACCAATAAGCTATCGATGTTGGAAAACATTAAATCCAGTAACACCATTCTAGAGTTAGGTATGTCGTTCTTTTGCATTAGGTTGAGAAAATTTAATGATTGTTGTAGAACATCGCTATGCGGGGAACGTTGACCAGAAATAAGAAGACCATCGTTCAAATTATTGTTCCAGGTAACATTTGGTAGATTATAGTCGCCAAACAAGAATAGTTTAGCATCTGGACTCGATTCCAAGATGTTATCGATAGTTGTGCAATGATCCTCATACTTGATGACTTCAGAAAGCGGTGGTAAATACACAGCACCAAAAATTAGTTTAGTAAATTTTAAGTTGAGAGACACAAATATTTGCTCTACACTGGTTATTTTAATATTTATCTTATTTACGGAAAGCTTTTTGTGTATAGCAATGATAACGCCACCGCCACGGGATTTAATGCTAGTGTCTCGTGACCGATCAGCTCGAAAAATATTATAATTAGTTAGGAGTAATTCATTGTCACTTATATTATTGTCTAACCAACTTTCAATAAGCAATAGCACATCGTAGTTGGAGCAATGAACATTATTATGAAGATCAGCAATTTTAGTTTTTAATCCACCGACATTTTGACAGTATACCCGTAAGTTATTTAGTTTTTTTCATTAACGCGAGATTTATTAACCTTCACGATTTTTGGAAAATCATTAATGAATTTGATTGTTATGTCTTTCTCGCCCTGTTCCGTTCGTTCTCGAAGTTCTGTTTGTAAAGATTTTAAATGGTTTCTCTGTAATTCTGTTGAATCAGCACTAACTTTTATATTATTATTTTCAATTAACATCTTATTTCGTAAAATTTTTATGGGCACTTCAGGATTGTTGAAGATCAATTTTATAGGTCGCGCCTTATCACTTTTTTTCCCGATGCGAAAAATTTTACACGGATTGAAATCTATACTGATTTTCGAAAACGCTTTATCCAATAATTTCTTATCGTGATTCATCTTATCTTCCGGATTGGTCAAATGATTTGCTTCAATTACATTGTATACCATAAGATTCCTTTTACGACGTGTTCTATCTTCCACTTCCGAAATAATCTCGGTACTGGAGATACTGCATGTATTTATAGTAATATATAGTCCACAAATTCCTCTATCGTGTAAAAACATTTATCTAATAAGAAATTTCGCGCGAAAATATTGAAATTTTTAAAATTCATGTTTTTCACATTATTTGATTTAAAATAGTTTTCAAATTTGTTATACAGTCTGACATCTATCTTGTTATTTACCGATAAACAAATTCTTGAATACGGCTGTAAAATTTGATCAGCGAATCTTGTATTATAATTGTGATTGTCAGAGTGCACAGTAAATTTGTTGCGGTTCTTATGAATATAATTTAGGGTTTCGAGTATATAGACACATGGTAGCGGCAGTATTCCATGTTTTTTAAATAGTGGTCGACAAGTTGATCCGTACTTGTCGCGTTCTATTGCTCTTACTGCACTTTTTTGTACTTTGGAAACATCAAAAGCTCCATGTCAATTACCCCCAAAGTACTATACCGTGATAGATAATTTTTTAAAGTATTTTTATCTAAAAAGGAGCTCATGTATCGAAGAACAAATACTTGTGTTGAGAGTTTAGAACAAGTATACTCCGTATGTGAAGACCAATTAAGTCTAGTGTCAAGATAAACGCCTAAAAGCTTTACTGCTTTTGATTTACAAACAAACTTGCTAGAACTTAATAACATACTGTTAGTCTTTGCTTCGTTAAGTTTTAGACTATTAGCTGAAAACCAATCTTTCGCTTTACTAATTACCTCTTCAGTTATGACTTCAGCTCTTTGTAAGATTGTTGTGTCATCTGCATAGAGAACACAATTACTGTTACTTATAGCTTGAGGTAGATCATTTATATATATATTAAAATATATATGTATATATGTAGTTCGGTATATATTGGACAAACACTTCGAAATTTTGACATAAGATATAAAGAATACGTACGTCATTACAAAAATAAACATCCTGAAAAATCTAATTATGCCAAACACCTTTTAGAACAAAATCACACAATGACTCCTCAAAATAATATTAAATTCCTACATTTTTGTAATAACAAACGCAAATTAGACATTTTAGAAGCCTTTGAGATATACAAACACAAACTCAGGGTACCTTTAATGAATGAACAACTTGAGCTCAGTAATTCTCCGTTACTGGAAGTATTAGATATTTAATTATGATTATTATTATTATTATTTTGTCTAGTTACCTATTTTTGTATCTACCTTAGCGACGTGTTTGTTTATAATTATATTATTTTGATAATGACAGCAAAGCTGTCGAAACAATCAGGTTATATTTTAATAAAACTGTGAAACTTTTACTAATCTTTATTTATTTCATGATTAGGAGTTCCACAAAGTAAGGCTGGAAACAATAAACAATAATTAGAGTCATATTTGTGGGGTTGAACAAAAAAGAAATTTAATTTATTTAAATTAAAAAAGAAGTTTTAATAAACTCTTTAATCATACATAAATACTTGGATATTCTTATAGTAAATTTATTATTTTTGCAAAAATAATCAGACTTTTATTCCTTAATAATTCTTGAAATTAGATTATCTATTTAAAACTAGAATAGCTACAAGCATTCTCGAATACTAACAAAAGTTTTATCAGTAGATGGATACATGAAAGAGAAATAAACAAGTTTGAGGTACTTTTAGATAAGAAAGATTCCCCTAAGTACTTCATCCAATCAGAAAAATACATATATGCACTTCTTCCCAAACTATTCCCAATCAAGACCAGGTAATATGGGTTGCATATTTTGGAATTGTAAATTCATTTAGGATTCTTTAATTATTTTTATTTATAAATTTTCCTGTACCCGGCATGATTTTTAAGCTCATAACTTTTAAGCTCATAACTTATTTCCAAAGTTGACCGAACCGAGCTTACTTCGGGGAAGTCCCGTCTTTCTAAATTTTATAATGAGACAAATTTATACCTACAAGTCCACAACTCACAAAATTGTATTCGAAATTGATCAATAATTCGAACAACGAAAGAATTAACTTATCTTAATTCACATTTTCTTCCATTTTTTATCAACACCACTACGAATACAGTTGTTATAAATCGTCCCATATCAATTAAAAAAAATTAATAACTGGTTCCATAAATAGTTTTTATCATGATCTAATGTATATAAAATAACGTCTAATATCTAATATAAGTAGTAAGTTAAAAAATATTTCAAAATAGACAAATGTTTGTGTACAATTCTATAGAAATGAATAAAATGATGAATCAGAAAATTTACTCACGTTGTCTTCGAGTACTCATAGTGTCAAATGTACTATATACTATAACACCTATAAATTGTCAGACACTTAACTAAACGAACTTATGAACTTCTGTGCACTTCAACAAGCAATCTAATTAGACTGTACAAAAACTGTTAAGTACACTACTATAGTGTTGTTGTTTGTGTTGAGAAAAGTACGAATCGTACCCTGGATAATATATCACATAATCTCATCTACATGTCAACAACAAGTGATAAACCTTATCGTGAATTTGTGGAGGTTCTTATACAGTCATAGGCGCCCGCAGAAATTTGGCCAGGGAGCAAGCCTAGAATGAACGGCATGCTAGGGGAGTGGCAAGCCTAGAATAAACGACATGCTAGGGGAAGCAAGCCTAGAAAATAACGACATATTATACAAAATTTTCAATAAAATTCAAATTGTTCATCTTCCTGGAGGAGGGGGCAAGTGCCCCTCCTTGCCCCCCCTTCCGGACGCCTATGTATACAGTAAACTCTAAAAGCTGCTACATTGTCAGCGTATAGGTATAATAAGTAGAGTCACTTACTTAATTTACGAGGACAAATTTTGAGAACGCGTACGCGAGTTTTAGCGTCTGTTTGGTCACGTTACCGCTACATGGCGTGCGTTCTAATTGGTATTGGCGGGATATAAATTCAATTGTTAATACAACTGTTCCTTTTTAATTTATATTTAATAAATTTTTCGCATTTAATATGATTAAAAACTCAAACGCACATAAAAAGTTGAATGAAATAACTATATTTAACTATTTGGTAATTAGTACAATACACCACATGCCAATTTTTTTGTGATTTAGAAGAAATCTTTAAGTAACATTTTGAATCAATTGTACATAATCAAATAGTTGCTAGATTTTTAAATGTCTTTGAAATTGTAAAATTAAATCATCTATACAGTAATTTTCCTTATAAGTATATATGAAAAGATTACATTGTCGAATGCGACTTTATTATACTCTCGAGTTTATAAATAAAGATTTTAAAAGCGGTAAATGAACTGGTAAGAAAGTTCATCGAAAACTTCTAATATGGAGGCATGGTTAATTTAGTATACACGGTGATGTAGTACCTAATGATCGGACTTTGAGGATAAGCTTTTCTGGTCATTAGAAACATAAAATCTTAATAACATTTTTTGATTAAATGAATTTGAAAATTTCGAAAATTTTGCTCGACGAAAAGTATGTATAATTGATGCAGGTCAGTATTTAAGCCTAATAGGATTAAATGCAAACGCTTTAGAAATTGACACCATCAGTACAAAACGTGACATCTGTTGAATGAACACAACAAGGTTGCAGACGGCGCACATTCCATATTGGATGTTGTTGAAACTTAAAACGTTCTATTAAGCCGGATTCCCCTGTGTTCTAATAGTAGGAAAAGCATGCAGAAATGACATGATTTTAATACCGACCCATTTAATGATATCATTAAATTTGATTTGTTAATAAACAGATATTAGTTAATTATGTAAAGATATGTTAGATAATTTAATCTATCCTTCAATAAGTATTGTTATTTTTTATTTATTTTATTGGAAGTCTAAAATCTAAATACAGTAGTCAAAGTGCCTTTAGTAAAACCTTTATTCTTTTTTATGTTTTGATAGAACGACCTTAATGGATGGCAATTTGTTTACATAGAAAATAACTACCTAGTATAAAAACAATTCGTAAAAAATAAATACTGCTACTTTTAGTACTTTTACTAAAAACTGCAGTCTACTACTCACACTAACAACAAGAAACAACTACTGTGCATATCTAAAAAAAAATGCGGGCGAGACAAGAACGAAAAGTGAGACAGGGCTCGTACAAACAAACTTATTTGACATAAATTATATAGGGTGATTCAGAAATAACTGATATCCTTTAAATGGTAGGTAGAGGAGAGGCAGTAGAGCTAATTTACCTGACAAGTATAGGTCAAAAACGAATAGTTTCCCAGAAAATGAATTTTAAAGTTTAATGAATTTTGGATCCAAAAGGATCCAAGGTCAGGACCGGATCCAAAATTCATGAATTTTAATCCTTCAATATCTATCCTTCAATAATTCTATACAGGGTGATTCAGAAATAATGTTAATCCTTTAAATGGTAGGTAGAGGGGAGGCAGTACAGCTAATTTACCTTGATCCAAAAGGATCCAAGGTCAGGACCGGATCCGAAATTCAATAAAACATTAAAATTAATTTTCTGGAAAACTTCGTTTTTGACCTATACTTGTCAAGGTAAATTAGCTCTACCGCCTCCCCTCTACCTACCATTTAAAGCATATTAGTTATTTCTAAATCACCCTGTAGACAATTAATTATTTCTTCTTTATTTTACTATATCACTAGTTTTTCAATAGGGTGAACCAGATAATCATTATGTATTGGTAACTGAAACGTATTTAGTTAAGTATAACAAGAAGTTAAAAAGTACACAAACAAAATAATTTTATAATAAGTTATCATCTAGTGTCAAAATAAGATAAGCAATTATTAATATCGCTGATTATCAAGGACCGATGCCATTCTTTATAATTTATGTTGTAATAAAGATATAACAAAACTATTGTCTAGCAATATCTAAAAAGAGGTGTAGTTATTGCTTTATTATCAACGCTGTACTAATAAGATTTTAAAGTATACAGTTATGTATTACCAAAACTTCTCTGAATTAAAATTATTTATCATATCTTATATTTAAATTGTTTAATTATGTAAATATTTTATGTATTTTAGATTTGTATAAGCCAATAAAAAATTTGGTTGCCAATTGATACATACCGAACTTCTTCTCGTATGCATTTAACGCAGTAGTCGCGACGGCTGCTCTTAGCACTAATTATAATTATAAAGGCAAGGCATAATGAATTTGTGCTTTGTCTAATTAATTTTTCCCAAATCTGTTGTCAAAGACTACATTCAAATTACACTTTTGATTTACAAATAGAAAAAAAGTAAATGCATCATACATTGCTATGGTATATTATATTTTAATGTTTAAATAAACATCACATTAAATTTTATGGTGATATGCGCTGTACTAGTATACACCTTACAACACTTGACCAACAATTTACTTCACTTATGTTTAGTGTAGCAAGGCAAACTGAAAAGTTGTACAGAAACAAACACCACTTACCTTTGTGATGAAAAGAAAATTTGCTCCGGCTATGATTTTAAAATCCAAGGACAAGCTCAAGAAAATTACATGAGAAAATTTCAGGCGGGTCGCTCTTTGACAAAAAATAAAATATTGTTCAACTTTTACCTGCAAAATTCTATTAATGGACACAATACAAGAAAAATACACAAATGAATCTGCTTTTAAACATTTAAATATTTTATTAATAAACACATGAAAAAAAATGAAAAGATAAACGAAAACAAAAAAAATCCTTATTATCTAAAATTGATTCATTTAATTAATGGTGCCAATTTGATTTAACAAAATAAGAGTCAAAAGACAGTGTTAATGTTCTTTGTCTTGCTTGATTTTTATTTGATCAATCCCACAATCTTAAATTACAATAAAATAAAAAAAAGGAAACGAAATAAAAACAAAGTTAAATTTTGAAAATAAATTGTTAAATTCAACCAATTTTGCGCCATTATTGGATTATTGCACACACTATTATTATTTGGCAGTTCTCTGTAAATTTACCTGGTTATTTGTAGCATTGGTGAACACGCATTTTCATAATTGTTCTTGTAGGTCTTATCAATTGTCTATTTCTCAAAAATTCTTATTACATCCAGTTATAAAATTTGCTTTCATCCAGAAATAAAGTTATAAAACGTTTTCAAAAAACATTTTCTTTTGATAAATAAATAGTCCAAACACCAAATTAACACTTCACTTTACCTTTTTATTTAAATCACTTTAATTGTTCAATGTTATTTTCATTATTAAAGACGTTAAAAAAAACTAATTCAATTTGTATGACATTTGTCATAGCCTCACTTTTTTGACATCTCATTGACGTAAAATCTGCCACACATAACCTAAAAATTTTAACAATCCAACATGGCTTCTGCTTTATATGAAAATCAACAAGCAAGTAACCAGATTTTCGATCTGTTTTTATGTTTTCTTGTGAAACAAATGACGATCGTCATTTCTCCACCAACAAAAATTTGGTAAGTAACTAGAAACAATTGAACATCTAACCTAATAAGAACTACATAACCAAAATGTTGTTAAAAAATTAAATTAAATGTTTAAACAAATTACATAATCGGAAAGAGGATAATTTTCCCTACATTTTGGTATATTGCATGTCTAACACAAAGCAGATTTTACTCCAGGGTTCAATGGCAACCATCTTGAATTTCCTGACAATACATGGTTTTATAAAATTATAGATAATTACATTTTCACCTTATTCCCTCCTTTTTTTAATAATTAACTGAATCCACATATTCCATCACACAATATTTACAACAATTTTGGCACCAACATTTTAAATATTAACAGAATTTTATCATATTACCAGGTAAGGTTGAAACGATACAAATTATAAACTTCAACGGGCTAAACATTCTCTATATAGAGCTGCCCACTTGAAGATTCTATTGCTAAAGATGCTTTAGAATCTAATTAAGGATATTGCAGCAAAACATTTTGGCTGCAAGTTCAAAGATTAATGAAAATTATGCAATTATGCTGAAATTTGTTGCATCGTTAAACCAACATGGGGTTTACTTGAAATTTAAGAATAAAAACTGTAAATATTGTGGTGATTACTTGCATACACCTTTCCAATTATGCCTTTTATAATTTCCAGGTGAAAATACACCTTACGATGGCTTCAAATATGAAAAACCAAGTCAACCGATCTAACGATATGCAAATCGTAACTTGTCAAAATAATTTTTTAATTTTAAGTGAAAAATCCTTTTAAGATCTACTTCTTATTATTATCAAGTGATGTAAAGTGTATCCTTTACCTATTAAGCAACAATTAATTTATTTTTTATAATATTTGGGCATGCTCAATCTAAACCCCTAAATTTATAGGCAACCCAAATGACACATTCAATTACCAGTGCTGAAAATCACAGCAATAGGTATATCAAAACCTGAAGTAAAGGATGTAAATTAAAACGAAAACGAACATATTGTTTCGCCACTCTTTGAAACACCTTTGCTTTGGCTTAATAAATGGCTACTGCTGAATACTGATGTTAAAAGATGCAAGTTCTATCTATCAGTACAAAGTTTAGTGGCAAACATTACATTACATTTACATTGTTCTGGTAGCTTACTTTCGGAGACTTTTGTTCATTCACAAATAATTTTAGGATGTGTTGATCTAAACCATTCTTGCAAAATCATGTTAAATAATAATTTTCTTTATATCTATTTTATATCGTTTTATACTTTTCGGCGTTTTGTCCACGTTCGCCGATTTGTCCAAACGTACCTTTCGGCGTTTTGACCACTTTCGGCTATTTGTCCACAGATGGGATTCGGCGTTTTGACCGAGTTCGGCGATTTGTCCAAACATACCTTTGGCGTTTTGTCCACAGATGAGTTTCGGCGTTTTGACCACTTTCGGCGATTTGTCCACAGATGTATTTCGTTGTTTTGTCCACAGATGTCTTTCGACGACTTAACCCCTTTCAGTAGTTAGGTCAGAGCAGCCTTGCTGTGAGTTCGATGAAGTAGAGAGCTCGGTATCGACGCCACGTTTCCGATCTATTCGGCGTCGTTGTATGCTTTCGGCGATTTGTTCACTTTCGGCTATATGTCCACACTCTCTTTCCGGCATTTTGACCAACCTTCGGCGATATGTCCAGTTCCCAACATAAGGCATAACTTGTTGAGTTTTCAATGTTTTGACTTGAAAACTTGGACCTTATGATTTTTGAGTCGTTAACATCGGTGTTAAAAATGACTTTTGACAGATGAAAATTGCCTCTAAGTAACTTTTTTAAAATGAATTTGACAGCTCTAATGACAGCTGTCATCTGTCAAGTCATTTTGAGAATCGCATTTTTTCAACAAATTTAACCATATTTTAAGGTGAGATCGGCAAAATTTTGACTTTGCCAAAATATGGGCCACCCCAATGCATATATAGTAGCCGCTCGTTGGAGTGAATACTCTGTTAAATGAACAATTTATTTATATGAACAACAAAAATTAAACAATAACATGTTCGATTCAATGAACAGAATAAATTAGTGAAATATATGGCTTATTTTGTTGAAGTCGCATGTATGAATAATCTCTCAGTAATAATTTTCGCATAAGAGGCAGTCTTGTTCAGTTATAAAATGTATTTAAGTTAATAAATATAATAAACCCTTTTTAAAGAGTACATTCAGTCGAGTGAACATCTCGTTTGTATGGACCAAGGTCTGTTGATGCATGCATATTATATCTAAAGTAAAGGTTGTCTCACTCATTTCCACTATTGGCTTTTGAAATGGGTACAAAAATGGCGCCTTTCTGGCGGCAATTTTAAATTGTCATGAATTTGTCAAATCAGATATTTACATAACATACAGAAAAGGTTACGCATATTTTAATTAAAACAAATCAATAATACTATGTATTAACTTATTAACAAATAATATTTTTAGGCATTCGAATTATCTTCTGTTATTGAGTAATATTAACTACTACTACTGAATAAAACCACGAAAACATTAACACATTAAAAATGATAGTCTAAAATGGCGAAGATTTATTAGTTATATTGTAACGTTCTTTTTAAAATAATAACAAAAATGCTGTTTAAATCGTCTATTAATAAAGAAAAGATTATTTACAATGCACTTAATTAAAAACACTATAACTATAAACTATTTAACGAACTATTATCTAAATCCTAGGTATTTACAAATTTATTTGAGATTAACTATTTATATGAAAACTATTGATGTATTACAATAATTATTAACAATTTATCCAGAGTACATTTCACTATGCCGGTCAAACATTAACTGCCCCCTTTTACTCGCGACTCAATTTATATCTTTCATACGATGACTCATACATCTAGAATGTTCGATGACGTGTTGATGAGTCATACATGCATCTGTTGATAAGTGACGTCGATGAGGCGTGTCGATGAGTATACTTGCAGGTGTTGATTGATGAGTCATGCATGCAGGTGTTATTGATGAGTCATACAGTTGATGACTCATACATCTAGAATGTTTGATGACGTCATATGTGGGTTTACTATTCGTTACAATATGAACAAAACAACAATAACAACTAAAGCGAATATTTTAACTCTGATACAACTAATTTATTAATGGTATCCACCCTCAAACAGTATTTGAGTTGCTCTTTTTTGTTATCCAAATATGGCAAAAAGCCATATAAAAGCCGTGGACGGAAACCTAACTTCTGTAAATGTCTGCACAGAATGGTATATGATACAAGTGGATGCTACAACTTTTTGTAATCTTTCCAACCAGCTAAAAATTAAGAATATATTAAGTAGGTAATTGAAAATTATCCTGCAAATCGTATTTGTACTGCCATTTTCAAATCTCCAGCGGCTACGTCGGTATTCTTTAAAACCTGAAGTGAATAGTGTCTCTGTTCCTTTTAGTATCTGCATGAGAATGTGTTGTAGTATTATCTTTTAAAGTATATCGAGACTCTCTCTTTCAATCCTTCCACACTCTTCAATTATTTTAGGCTTTTCTTTAACATATCCAGTATTATTGATGATTGTTTTTGGAAATTAGATGGCATGTTTCCTTTATTGCCTTTAAAAGTTTTAATTTTTTTTTTATTAATTGCAACTACATTTATCTCTTCATTTAATCTTTTAGGTTTCTGATTCACTGTAACTATTGTTGTATTCACATTTCCTATTTTGTAGTCACCCTAATAATCATAGACGTATTACAGAAAAAGAAACCAATACAAGCTTAACTAATCCCAATTTCACGCTTCGAGCACTACCCCGCACCGATAGCCTACTACAGATGTCCTTTGTGGTGCTGGGTAATATTCTTTCGTTGTTTTTAAAACATTCATTAGTAAAGTGGGGTGCGTGAATGTAGCAGTCGAACCAATCTTATTAATTTTTAGTTTGAATAACATTATTTAAGTGTTTATTTAAAATTGAAGTTTTAAGTGTTGGATATAAAATATTGTAAGTACCGCACGCTAATGTTTTATTTATAACATAATGGCATGTTTTCCTTTAATTACTTTCACGGGAGTATTCATCTATTAAGAGAAATACTATTTGTTGATGTCCGTGAGGGTAGCGCCTCTCTTACATTTAGTTGATCGCTAAATGCTGGGACCCAGGAGGAGCCCCGTTGTTTTTGTGGCAGCATAACTACTAGACTGAGTGCGCTACTGGTTCTCGTTAAACTGCGTGTTTTAGCGACTGCCTATTTTGTTGTTTTGTGTATGCCGAAGTGCACTTTGGTTATACGGGCTACCACCCTGGCTCCCTTGGACAAGCTAACTTTGATGAATATATGATTATTATAGACTCTCGTTTTCTTTGTTTGCAATATGTTGCCGAAGGGGCAATTGATGAATACTCTCGATCACAAGGTACATGACGCGTCGTAGAACTATTAACCATTTTGTGCGTACTTACTGAGATTGAAGTCTCACGCAATTTCTCATTTGTTCCAGAGACAGGCCAATCCGCACGTCTATCCTGACCGACGATTTTAAATTATAAATTATTTTATTTTATTTTTTAAATTTTTATGTAAGTTTATAATATTATCACTTGTAATTACACGAGTGCTTCGAAATTATCGATTTGTAATACGAACGTTGATTAGCAACCACGAGTGTCATTTTTTGACGTTTTAATTTCCCCGACGTGCAACGGAGGGAAATTTGTCAAAAAATGACACGAATGTTGCGTTTTAATCAACTTGAGTATTACAACAGATAATTTCAGAAGCACGAGCATGTAATTCGGTAAGATTATTTCATGATACAGTTGTTTATTTAAGCATCTACTTATTAACATAAAGATTAGTATTTGACATGAAAGTAAAAAATGGGACACATGTGGCACTAGTTTTCAGCGTTGTCGCGAAGATAAAAACAGTCGAAAAGGACAATAAAAAATTATCGAATTATCGCTGTAATCCAAAAAATAAAGCCTTGCGATTGGTCAAAAACGAAGTAGAATGAAATAATCATTTACAGTTTGTTTGTGTTACTTTTGCATTTGTTTTCATTATCATTTTTTTTCCAATATATATATTAGTATGTTTACATTTATTCAATGAACTTTTTTTATTTTGTTTTTGAATCTCCTTGTAAATAATTAACACGCGATCTCGTAACACTATATTAGAAACGTTAAATAATATAGGAATTGCGTTTCATTTCAATATTTACCATTCATCTATTCTTTTTGTTTCAAATTGCGTTTCTTCAAAATGGAACTAGGGGAAATGTAAAACACGGTAATAAAAGAGTGTGTACTCTAAAAACTATCCTTTCTCTATGCTTAAATAATTTATATTATTTCTATACACATATAGAAAAACAAGTTGGAAGTATCTACGAAACCATATGTATGATAAAGAACGCGCTAGTAAAATAAAGAAGGGTTTATATCGGGTCACGCCTTGTTGTTTGTAATTGAAAGAGAATTTCATGATATTAAATTTTCCCAGAATTAAAAAAGTTATTTGGCAAATTAGGGCCAAATAATCACTTTCTTTTTAAGTAGCTTAAAATTTTTAGCCATAATGACTGAAAATAAAATAAATATTCTTATGCTCGAATATTCTCCCACTAACACAAACTAAAACGAGCAAAGGGGTGGCCCAATATAAACCCTTTTTTAATTTTACTAGCGCGTTCTTTATCATACACACATATGGTTTCGCACATACTTCCAACTTGTCTTTTCTATATCTGTATGTAATTTTATTAAGACTCAGACTTGCTTACTTTACATAATCTTGAGTATTCAGTAATTCCCAATTCTGGGTTGGTTATAACAAATTTGTCTTATTTTGCTATCTTTTGGAAAAAGAAACAAACGTGCACCATTCCGGGAATTGCTAGAACAGTTTGGTACACTAGAACCAGTCATTTTTTGAGGAAAAGACTTCGGCGTTTTATCAGAAACTGACAGATCGAACTTGGGCTCAAATATGGCCGTCTAAACTTTGATTAGATGACCTATGTATGTGTATTAGATACAGTGCTGCCAATTGGTGGATAATTATCCGATTTGCGGATAATTTGAAGCACTCGGGGATAATTTTCTAACCCTCTCATTTATCGGATAATTTGTGGATATTTTGAATACTTCAAAAATAATTTAACTAAATTCCAATTAGTATCTTTATAGTTTTATTAAATGACTATTCAACACACATGTCATTTATTAAAAATTGACCAATTAAAATGCAGCATTTGACATTTTTAATCCAATGAAAATGAATTGTATCGACAATTCTCACTAGTGGAAATTGTCGACAATTTTCACTAGTGATAACAATCGACAATTTTAATAAAACACAATTATTTAACAACATTTATTTTTGAGTATTGAATGTACAATTATTAAATGTAACATTGCTACATTTATGAAAAAC
Organism: Agrypnus murinus; assembly: GCA_929113105.1. Lineage (NCBI taxonomy): Eukaryota > Metazoa > Arthropoda > Insecta > Coleoptera > Elateridae > Agrypnus > Agrypnus murinus. Next base: position 81,296,962 of record OV816025.1, on the reverse strand, counting down.
AATTTGATTTTTTAAAGCGTGTTCGTTGAATAGTCTCTCGAATACCATAAGTAGTCAAAGTTAAGTAGACTATTTTTGTGGTGCTTAACACTCATGTCTATCATGCTTGCGAATACCACTCGTGCTACGCACTCGTGGTATTTAAATGCAAGCATGATAGACATTCGTGAAACCACCACAAAAATAGTCGACATAACTTTGACTACTAATGGTATTATAAGTGAAAAATTCTTAACAGTGACAAAATCTAATCTACTTTTTGTTACCGCCAATATAGAAACTAGGCAATGTTCACTTCAGACGAACGGAAAAATACAGTTTATTTTTATCATTTAAGCATAGCCTCCTCGATTTGAGAGACAAACGTGAACGTCTCTATACGGCCGTCCGCGTTGGTAGTTCCCAAGGATCCTATAATACATAGGATGGTTCGATCCCTATACCTTCAATGTTGTCAGCTCGCGACCGCGGCCGATGACTCGGCTGACGTCATCGCGGACCGCGCTGTGCCGGTCTTTCTTTCAAAGTCTGGTTGGCTTCCGGACGTACTATTGCAATTTTCAATAAAAGTTTCATTACGGTATTAAATTGCAAATAGCAATGCCTGGACGTCGTTGTGCTGTGTATGGGTGTAACAATAGTCGTGTTGTAACAAAAGAAAAAAATCCCGAAATTGTGTATCATAACTTTCCAAAAGAAAATGATTTTGTGGCTACTACTATTAGAAAAGAGTGGATAAGACGTTGTAAGCGAGCAGATATGTGGAATCCTAATACGAGCCAAATTTGTTCTATTCATTTTACGCAAAATAATTATGAACGTGATATGAGGAACGAAATATTAGGTAATTACATATTGTAATCAACTGGAATTATGAATGTCAATAATATTTATTGTCAGGTTTGCCTCCAAGAAAACTTCTAAAGAAGAGTGCTGTCCCAACTTTGAAGCTTCCAAATAATTCAAAAGAAGCAATTTCTGCCAGAGAGGAAAGATATTTAAGAAAGAAAAAGGTGGAAGAGGAACGACAAGTCAGGGAAGACATAAAACAGATTATCGACGAAGTTTCGCAAACAGATAATTCAAATTTGACAGCCAATTTTAATGATTCCCTTGCTAGTGATGTTAAAGAACAAGCTGACACAAATGTTAAATACGACAAATTATTAAAAAGTCACCAGCGGTTACAACGAGAAATGAAGATTTTAAAACGTAAACTAAATCTGCAAAGAAAGCAGTTACAGTACTACAAGGCAAAGACAATAAAAACAAAAAATTATTTGCCAAATGTGGAGGCTGTAAACATATTGAAAAAAATATTGACACAGAATCAGATTGATATTCTTTTGAAGAAAAAGAAACGAGTAAATTGGAGCACTGATGAAATTGCAATTGCTTTCACACTTCGTTATTTTAGTAAGAAATGCTATTTATTTCTAAGAAGTAAACTAAATTTTCCGCTACCTGCGTTGTCTACACTAAGAAAGTGGGCATCCAAAATTGATATCAAAGAAGGTGTTTTACACGATGTGCTAACTTTCTTAAAGGTAGCAGGAGAAAGCATGACAGTAATGGAAAAGACGGTTGTGGTTATGTTTGATGAGGTGAAAATTAAATCAGTTTATGAATATGATATTGCTGAAGATGAGGTGTTAGGTCTCAAAAAATGACAAAAGATATCTTGTTGGATATCATTACAAAACTTCATGAAATTTCATACGAGTGTGTAGCAATTGTCAGTGATTGTGGAGGTAGCAATGTCGGCCTTTGGAAAGATCTATCCATCGACATAAATAAGACTTCTTTTGAACATCCACAGACCAGAAAAAATATTTATGTTTTCGCTGATGCTCCACACTTGTTGAAGCTTCTGCGCAACTGGCTTTTAGATAAAGGATTTGTTCTCGGAGAAAAAGTAATATCTAAAAAACCTCTTCAATCCTTAATTGAATTAACAAACAACGAAGTTAATTCATGTTACAAGATTAGTGAGAAACACATTACCGTTGAAAAAAGTCAACGACAAAATGTTAGGCTTGCAGCAGAATTGTTGTCACGAAATACAGCTGAGGCTTTACTACGATATAAACCCGGTTCAGATGAAAAATTGGCTGAAGATCTTGGCAAATTTATAAGTGACATGAACTCATGGTTTGATATTTTTAATAGCTTTGTAAGTAGATCACCTGATCCCGACCCAATGAAAGCTCCATTTGGCATTAATCTGAATCAACAAGAGCAGCATTTAGATACAGTCAAGAATTTGATCTTAAACATGAGAGCAGAAGGGAAAACTTCGCTCCAAATATTTCAAAAAGGAATAATAATGTCAATACACTCGTTGAAATCTTTACTTCACGACATGAAAACTGAATTTGAAGAGGTGCATTACCTGTGTACTCACAAACTGAATCAAGATTGTTTAGAGAATTTTTTTTTTCAAATTCGGTGTAGAGGCCCTAATGAACACCCGTCGGCATTAGAAGCCCTAAAACGTATACGAATGATTATTCTTGGAAAGAATCCAGGAATTTTGGAGGCGCAGGTATTTTATTTATTTATTTTTTCTAAATCAATTTTTATTGTGCATTTAAGGTTAACACAAACGAAAGGATTCCTGAAGAATATATGGTGGCTCAGGTTTTGGAAAAAGCCCACATTTCTATTCAGGTACCACCAGATGAAAATATTTCGATGATACCTAGTCAAGAGAACAGTGCTGGCAGCAGCAGTGGAAGTTCATTTTCGTCAGGAGCTTCATGCAGTTCTAGCTCAGATTCTCCAGAAACAACAAATGATGCAATAGAATACATTGCGGGTTATATTGCCAAGAAATTTAAAGATACACATCCTCAACTAGGGGATTATACCTATAAGATCAGGACCGATAATTCATATGCTTTACCGTCGTGGGTACAGCAATTATCTTTTGGGGGACTTATTAAACCTTCATCAGATTTTTTAAAAACAATTAGTAAATGGAACAAGTTTTTTGAAATGTATCATACTGGTGATCTACGAAAAGGTTGTTTAGTTGTCAAAAAATTAGTTTTGAAAATTAAAAAACGAGAAAATTTGGATGTTGATATAATACAGTCATTTTGCAAATTAAGAACAATCATTCGCATTAATTATTTGAATACCAAGAAAACCCTTCAACAATTAGGAAAAAGAAAATTTACCAGCACTCCAAATTCAGATTATAAAAGAAAATTATCTAAAAAATGAGAAAAACGGTAGAGTAAGCAATGTTTCTTTGTTATCAGGTTATTAAGTTTTATTTTTATAGTTAAGTTTCATAAATGTAAATTATCACATAGGGACACACAGTGTTACACTGTACAATGAAGGTATCTATAGCAACAACAATTTCAAAGAAGAGTGAAATTGGGAAAAAAAAATCTGTTTGTTATATAAAAAATGTTTTATATTAAAATAAATCTTATTAAACTTTTCACATGACTTTATTTCAAATAATGTTTCAAGTCGGATATTTAACACATGATAAATATCGTTACTTAACTGTTGGATATTTTCAGGAATGTTATTTAGGTATACTATACATATATGAAATGTTTTTGTAATATTTCACAATAATTTTTTTTACATATTTTTAATATTTAACCAGTATTTTAGTCGAATATGTAGATATAGATGGTTATCAGTTTTTTCTTTGTCTACAATATTTTTTATTACTTTTAAATTGAGAATATTTATTTTAGTTTGTATTTCTCTGTTTTTATTTGTTGTTAATATTAAATGTTATTATTAAATAGTCAAATAAATGAGAAAACAGCTTTTTTAAGTTTAATTATGATTTTCTGCCTTAAATTCGACTTAATAACTATAAATAACGTGTTATTTAACATGGTAAATATCTAGATAATTAACCAGTTAAATGCCGTGATACGTATCTAGTTAAATATCATCGATTTATGAATTACAAGTTATTTTAGAACACTAAATCTTACGCGTTTAATTCATTTTTACTAAAACTATGGGATGCGAGGCATTGATGCGGTCCGCGATGACGTCACGGCTGTCGCCGCTCTGGGAGAAAATATACGCTCATCCGGCAATCCTCTATATTAAAGACTCCTTGGGTAGTTCCAGCCATTATTTCTGCTTCGAAGGGGAAGCCACAATACGGAACATTCAAGTGGCGTATTATCGATCTCTCTTTAGAAATATTACATAATTGCCCGGCTGCGAATTCTTAAAGTTGCTACGGAATTATAACTTTTCATAAAATGCGTGCTTTTATATTATCTCATTTTATTTATCTAGTTTTAAAAACTAAAAAGCGGAAAGGAAATTCCACAAAATCGCACAAACAAAGGTCTCCCTAGAACGTATATCTTTTAAAATCAAATAACAATTCAAAATATTTGTTTTAAAAGTTGCTTAATTGTTCTGACAAATAAAATGTAACAAAAATCAGTATTTAAATTTAATGAAACATGAAAGGAAAGGTTAGAATACATTTCAAACCTGGTCAGTCCACCAGTCAAAAGAATTATTCTTTTATAAAAAATTGAGACCTTGAAAACAGGCTTTTTTCCTAAAACTAGACGAAGTTTGGAAAATATAGCTAGAATGTATCTATATCATTAATTTCAAATTATAAAAATAAAATTAAACAAAGCCAAGTGGTGTAACGTGCTCAAATTCCCAATTTTATAGAAATGCAATTTTATATGCATAAATGCTCGGTCTTGCGTAGTTCATCATATTTCAGTTGGATTAAAAATGCAGACGATATTTCGAATTAAATGGTGTTCTTTTAATGCCAAGGGTCACCCTAAAATGTTTTCGTACAGGATGAATTCCTTCTAGAATAAAATGACAGATAACATTGCGTCTAGAATAAACATACTGACGCCTTTGTAAATATCGAAGTTCACTGCAAAGCCTTCTTACGGTTAGAAATCGTTTTTCGTAACGAAAATACAGACAAAGATTAAGATTATAAAGGTAGAAAAATAAGATTTTAACAAAGGCTTTTTAACAAAGGAATAAATTATCTGAAAACGCATTAAACCCCAAATTTATAGATCTTGTACGTGTCATTTTAACTTGGATGAATATATTTTTCTAAGTTCAGACGCATAAAAAAGCATCATGTGGCCACCTGCAAACGCAGATTTTAGGCGGTAATGTCCCGCGAATTTAAACGAAACATTCTAGAAGATTTTTACGCGGTTATTTTCCTGATTGGTTTAAGAAATGTTAACTTCGTTCGGATAGGTTGATTTAAATTCCCCCTTTCTAAAAAAATATCACGCCACAAAAATCCGTACCCTCAAGGAGATAGTTAGCTACAGTCAGTCGAGTATAGTTTAATAGAATCAACAAAGGGTATAAGTAACGGGCCGAGCAGAGAGCGGTTTTCCGCGTCGACCTGGGGCATCATCTCGAAGAAGCTCCCGGTGAACTTTATGTTAGTTCGTGCTCCAATTATTACCGTTTTCATGTATAAAAAAATTTTGAGAAATATAGGGGTCAGTTTTGCCGAAGGCAATTGATTACAGTACGTTTTTTTAGTTAAACGAATTAGTTTAAATATAGTACGGAGTTTTTGTTAACGTGGATTCAGTATCATACCGTGATCTAATAAATTGATTAGACAAGTGATAAAGAGAATTTTGTAGAAATTTGATAAACAAAGTGCGTGTGAGATTTAAAATGAGTTCAAATCAATAATCTAATACAACCCATGAACTTACCGTTAAGCGCAACTAGTGGTTGTTAATGCAGTTTTAATTCTTCAAGTTGATTTAATTAGTAAATTATCGAAATTTGAGAAGTTTAGCTTTAAAACACGTAACGAAATGTTTTAATAACCAATAAAATTATTCTGAGGATTTATAATTCAAAATCTATAAGAGAGAATGTAGTGGTTAGTTAATTTTGAAATTAAAGAACTAAACTTTTAGTTGTGCCGTAATAATTTAGAACTCTGTCCATTTGGATGTTGTATTAATAAAAATCATTAAGGAAATAATATTATCATATCACTAGATATAAACTTGTGTTTTTTGGTAATCTTTTTCTTATAACCAATAGAAGTGGTGGTTAATCTTATATGGTTTTAGTTATTCATAATGAGATTGCTAATGGAATTGCAATTAAGTGACAATTGTTGTGAACTTTCGTCCGTTGATCTTGGGCGGAAAAGCGGTATCAGCGATTATACTTTCCAATTTCTTCCGGCTTCATATCAACAATTTATGAAGTGCTTTGCATTTAATGTTAAGTGAAACAAGGGCATTATTGTGCAAGTGTGTTTTTTGGCAGTTTAAAGAATTGTAAAATTCTACAAATGTATCAGGAGTAAAGGATACTTGTTTGATTAAAGTAAGTCATGTAAAAACTATTTGTACCATTTTCCCTAATGATAGTGTTCTATAAATTTATGTCTATATTTTCCTTTAATAAGAATTCTTATTAGGTATTACCATTAAAACCGTTTTTATTGTCATTGGAGACAAGTAAATACTTTATTTATAAATAAATGAACATTTGAATTAAACCCTACTGTGATAATATTGAACCATTCACTTGTGAAAGTCTTTAAAATATTTTAACCAGCTTAATATTAATGTAATTAAACATGAATATTAATTGAATTTAATCAATAAAGTCAGTATTTCTTTCTGTTTGCGAATACTGAGCTTAGGGACTTGCAAGCAGATGGAGTCCATATACTTTTTATTATGTCTATTACCTCTTGTTTTTCTTTACAATTCGTAAACCATAGAACTCAGACCTACGTCTGAATTATAATTTGATATTAAAAGATCTTAAAAGTCGGAGCATTACAGTAAGTATCGTGTATCGTATGAACTTTGCAGTAAGTAATCAGATTGATATTTTTGAGATTACAGCGACGTCCATCGTTCGGCGTATTTTATATTCAGTATGTTATGTTTTGATTCAGTAATTTAGAGTAATGAAACAGTTACGTTTCACTGACAGTCCAATCGTGTGGCTTTTCGTTTGTGTAATATAATAGTGTTACGACGGAATTATTAAATTTCTTAAACTTAATTATTTATTTCATAACATGACTAGATGGCGCCACTATACGGAACCTGTCTAAAAACATATTTTTTCCAATGCGACTGGCCGTTCAAGAGACGCTCGTTTCTCAAATCCAGGAGGCCGTGCATTTAAGTTTAAAATCTCATTTACAGATGCCAGTAGCGGCTGCTGCACACTATAGCCCCTTTACTTTCAAATAGTAGCGACAACCATTGATCTCGTCGCTAGAGCAAAATCACGTTGGCGACATTGAATGTTACCAGATTGGACATTCTGTCACAATAAATCTTAGGTTTAATAATAATCATGTACAAAAATATTCACTGTTTAACATTTATTTGATAATGGGCATTTATGTTCTGTAAAAATGACCATATTAATATGACATATACTTCTGTAATTCTAATTTTTGAATCCATAATTCCGCAACATCATTCATGTAGTAATTTTTTGTTTATTAAAGTTTGTATCAGGTTTGCTCCACGATGTCGCTACTATATGAAATAAAGGGGCTATACTGCACACGAGCCAGCAGCAATGCAACACATATAGGTAATGTTGTTCCAAAGTATGCATACGAGCATGATAGCGATATATGCCGTATTGCTGCTGGCTTTTGTTTTCGTGTGCAGCAGCCGCCACTGACAGATGCCACTCAGGTCAGAGGATAAAAACGGATAATTTAGAACCACCCTGTGGATAAATCTAGTTTTCAACATTGGCAGCACTGATTAGATATACATACACATGAAAGGACCTTGGTATGGACAAGCTTGGTTTTAATTAGTTAACATAATTTAGCCTAGCGGCTACTGTATTAAATAAATGATCAACAAAAAATTACTGTTAATGTAGCTGGTGTAATACTAAATTCACCGACAGTTCGTAATGTGTTGATTGTTAACAGAAAACATATTTATTGCACTAAAGTGAGAACGTGGTTTATGAATAAATAATTTAAAAAAAAAACGATAATAAATATAATTAATAAGTATTTCCACAGCCAGAATATTACACTCTGAAAATTATCTATAGTTTCCTTAACAATGCATCCCCTAATTCATTCCATTCTATTAATAACTTATTTATTTGATATCAATATTTGAAATCAAAGCAAAGTCAGCATTAACTCTTATTAATTCATCTTGTTGTTTCAAACATTGTTGTATTTCTGACAGTACGTCCGTTTGTCCCTATAATAATTATAATTAATGCTTAAATTTAATAATTTGCAAAATTACCATACGTTATTTTATGTACGCACATGCTAAAACAGAAATGATAATAGTTAATGATATACAGGGTTATGATAATGTAATGCACAAAATTCATAAAACGTACAACGATCACTTTGGAACAAAATGCAAAAACACGTCAAATGTTTTTTTTTATTCCGCATCTTTTGACATAAGTTACAAAAATAACACGTCAAATTTGTCAAAGTTATGACGTCATTAACATATTTTTTTAATGGGAAGCTAAGATTTTTATTACATTATTGGAGAAAGCTTGTTTTGTTACACTAGGGAACAATAGTTGCAGTAGGGCTCACATAAGAAAAAAAAACGAGAAAATGAATAAAAAACGAAATAAACGTAAGTTTCATAATAACGTTTCAAGTAACTAAACAAAAAGTAAATAAACGTTATTATGAAACTTACGTTTATTTCGTTTTTTATTCATTTTCTCGTTTTTTTTTCTTATGTGAGCCCTACTGCAACTTTTTTCCCTAGTGTAAAAAAGCAAGCTTTATCAAATAACGTAATAACAATCTTAGCTTCCCATTAAAAAAATATGTTAATGACGTCATAACTTTGACAAAGTTGACGTGTTCTTTTTGTAACTTATGTCAAAAGATGCGGAATAAAAAAAAACGTTTGACGTGTTTTTGCATTTTGTTCCAAAGTGATCGTTGTACGTTTTATGAATTTTGTGCATTACATTATCATAACCCTGTATATACGTAACAAAACTAAACTACCTACCTACCCTTCTAATGCTCCAGAAGAACTAGGTAAATCAAATTTGGGCCTAGAATTTAAGTGATAAATTACTTTTATATTCAAAATAATAATTGTGTCATAATATTGTTAAATAATAATAATAAGTGTGGCACAACTCAGAATTTTGCATTAAAATAATTTATAAGTTTATACATATAACATTTTGATGCAGTAAAAGTTGTATTGCCAACTTCTAATAAATCTACTAAATATCAAGACAATAAATTATTACTCTTTTAATGAAAAATCTTTGAATTTACAAAATCTTGAGTTTATAAAAAAAATGATAGTTTCTTACTCGTGTTTACTAGATGATCTGAATCTAGTTTTAAAAAATTTAAAGAATGGCCGTGATTGTCCAACATTAGTTGCTTTGACAGGTGGACTATGTTTTACTGAAAAGAAGTTGTAGTTACTTTTAAATGTGTTATAGGAATCAATTTTTTATACTTACAGAAGGATTTGACAGTATTTACAAAAGTCTTTCTTTTGAAAAGTTGTAGAAGGACCTGGCTGTTTCCTGCAGTAACAATAAGTGATATTAGTTAAATAAAATTTTACTCCACCGCCACTTCCTTTATGACGAGTAATAAAAAAAATACAACACAATTTCATGAAACCGTACAAGTGTTTAAAAGAAGACAGAAAACTTCTACCCACCTCTACATCTGTCGAATACAAGACATAAGCTACATTCTTCTTTTGTGAGCATCATTGGATATTTAGTTTCGATGTCGGAAAATGGAAAAGAGCAAATAAAGAAAACTTTTTGTGTTTTTAAAAGGAAATTAAAGAAATATGAAAAGCAGTTTGATGATTTTAATTCAGTAAACCTGAGTAACTGAAGGATTTTCTCAGTGGTACAAAAGAACTGTTGCTCCTTTTGATAATAATCAGTGTTGCCAGCTGTCTCAAATGGAATGTCGCAAGAATTTCGTATAAAAACCGCTAGAAGTCGCTAGTTCACGAAAAAATAGAGCAGGATTAAAGAAAAAGTAGAACATGTGAGCTTGATTTTTTTTGAAAAAATACAGTAGTACAAAAAACGTAAAAAATAAAGATATACTTTCTATAAAAAAATAAAAATTCTAAAAATAATTAACATTATAGTAACAAAAATTATATTCCTAATAACTCCACATCAGCAATATCACAGAAATCATTATTATTGCTTTCATAAGTCTTATTGGTACATATTGCTTTTAAAACATTTTCAGGTAATTGATAATCTTTACAGCACATATTATGCATTTTTAAACCATAGCGTATATACAAAAGATTATTCAGTAACGGCAGCAGCATTCTGTTTCTAAGTTTGGTTTTGATCAAATTCATCTGGCTGAAAACTCGTTCTATGTCAGCGTTTGAATGAGGCAGACATAAAATTTGAAACGCCAAATTGGCTAATTCTTTAAATGGATTGTCACCAACAGCATTTCTATACAAAACCACTTCACTCCAAAAATTTTCAGTGTTTTCTTTTTCACTCCATTGTATGGAATGAATGTTTTCCCACTGGAGTTCGATTTGGGTAATTGTGGCAACATCATCTATAAATTCTTTGGCAAAATCAGTTATAGACCCCTTATTGGGCTTTAAACACTCTGTAACAGAGAGTGTATTCATTTTTTCTAAAATTGCTATATTATCGGGTAGCCTTGACTTTAACTCTCTAGATAACTCTACTAAAAAATTGACACATCTTTGTTTCAAAACTGATTTCTCTTCATCAATAATATTAAATTCTCTACATGCATTTTCGAATGCAAATCCTAAATAGGGATTAGGGTCCAGATAATTTTCTATTTTATCTGAAAAAATATCTACTTTTGCTGTTGGATTTACGATCTTGCTAACAACTGTTTTATATAAGTTTTTTAGATCTGTTAATAATTTTGTGGGGTCAGCAACAGATGACTCAAAACTCTTGTTATTTTTTTGGAGCAATTCTACAATTGGGTACAGAAAATTCAAGTATACTCTATTTCTATTGTCTTTGAACATATTATACAGCACCTCTGCTGTAAAACAATGCTCACTCAATCTAACAATATTAAAATGGGCTGTTAATGCATCCCATTGATTTAAAATTTGTTTGATTGCGTTTTCAATTGACATCCATCTGGTCTCAGCTACTTTAGGAATTTTTAATGGTTTCTCATCATTGTTTAAAGTTTTATAAATTACCTGATACGTTAATTGTCTAATTGACGAATGGGAAAACCAATTATAGGTTTCCCTAATTAAATATTCAATATTTCTTGGCATGGTCCTATCAGAAGCTCTTGAAATTGCCAGCTGCAACGAATGACAAATGCATCTAACAAGGATAAGTTTAGGTTGATCTTCCTTCAGAAGAGCATGGACACCATTGTTTACACCAATCATCGTCGAAGCATTATCGGTTCCTATACCTTGAAGCTTTCTTATATCAAGATCAAATTTGGATAAGAGAGACTTTAATGCTACTGTGATAGTATTAGCAGTACCATCATTTATGTGTATTAATCCCAAAAATGTTGACACTATTTTAATGTGAGTTGCACTATAGTATCTGATAGCCACACCCAGCAATTTTTGTACTGCTATATCTGTCGACTCATCTATCAATAGGCTATAAAAGCTATCCCCAATATCCTCCTTCAAGGTTTTTGAAAAATATGGACCAATTATGTTGCGAATCAAACCGGTACACTTTGTTCGATGGATAGAAATGGTGTCCCCAGGTTCACATTTAAAGTCTTTATGCAAATCACTCAAGTGGTCTACACTTCTAATTGATGTATGAACAGCACAATATAAACATAACTGAGCTTCTTTGCGTTGTTTCATTGTTACTCTTCCCACAACTTTAAAAGGAATTTTTTGTTGCCTGCTATTAACTGCAAATGGCTCCGCTGCAATTTTATGCTTCTGTCTTCCAGCATGTTTTTGTAAATCGCTTTGTTTAGCGGCTAAAACGACTTTACAGTATTTACAATATGCTTTTGTTAAATCTGCAGCGGGTTGTAACCAGCCTTCAAATAAAGGTATCTTTTCCCATACAGATCTGTACTTCTGTATGTATTGAGGGGGCACTGAAAGACACAAGGCAAATTGCAAAATCAGATTTAAAAAAGTAACCACTTACTTGTAGAATTATTTTACTGCTTCACCCCGTTTAGTTTAAATTTTTAAAGACCCAAGCCAAAAGGCCCAAAACATCCAAGTCCAACTGGTGAAGTGTGAATTGCATGTGAATTGTCATTTGTCAATTGTCAAAAAATCAAATCTGGCCAACTGTAATTTGTAAAAATACCTAACAATAATATATTACAGCTAACTGTAATATCGATTTTAAGCTGTGGATTTTAGTGATCGCCATGTGATCGCTGTTGGATATTGTATTGTCTAAATTAAATCGTCAAAAACAAAAACATTTGAATCGATTCGTTCAACGTTCAAACCGCTAGGATTCCGACATGTCGCAAATCCTTCTCAAATGTCGCTTGAAGTTGCTTAAAACCGCTAGATTTAGCGACAAAATCGCTAAGATGGCAAGCTTGATAATAATAACCGGTGTGGACAGCTGCTCTAACCGAGCTGCCCATTTCACGAAAACGCACGAACGCGCAGTGGCGTGCGAACTACTCAGCTACAAAATGCAAAACACTAGGGAAGACGCACGTATTTTTTTTTATTTTTGTATTCGTTTATTTTGGTTAGAAAAATATTTCCAGATAAGCGGAATTTCTAAAAACCCTCAATTTATTTGAAAAAATTAAATTTAAAAATTCTCCTCATTTAAAACCGAATTTGGCCTTGAGCAACTTCCCTCAAAGCTATTTGATGTAAAAAAGTAGGTACCGCTGTGAATGTGAAGAAGCAATATTGACGATTTACTCAACGTTAGATGGCGCTGATGAAAACCAATAAATCCAATAAACTGAATTTTGAATTAATATTACCAGAAATATTTAACACCACTTTAATTATGGCAGTTAATTACACAACATCATAACGTACATTATTATATTAATTACTCGTTAATAAGTAGACGATATTTGAACTTGAAAATAAAAAAAATTTCAAACTGACGGGTAATACAGGACTCTTTCATTAGCACCAACAGTGGGTCGTCTTTGGAACTGTAAGAGGTAACAAAGTTTCATCCATTCGAGGACACCAGTATTGCATTTTAAATTTATTTAAATTTTCAAGGTTTTCAAAAATTAATTACTTAAAATTGGTAATTGTTTAATGCATTAACTAATTTAGTAATGTCGTTTATGAAAATGCAAGAATCTCCTCAATTGACGACATATGCGTCTTCCCTATTAAACATATGTTGTTAACAGACACAGCCCTAGTAGCACACATATATTATATAAATATACGTTTCGACATCCGCCTAAATATTTAGTTAATATATTATTTAAAATATTTCTTTAATATCATTTTAATATTATTTATATATAATATTTATATTTGTCTACGACATTCTGTCGACATAATAATAATAAAATATTTGTTTGATATTCGTTTCAAAATATTAAAAATTTGACACAAATAAGATGTTTATTTAATATGTATATCAATATATTTCTAAATATTTCATTTTCAATATTTTATAAATATCTTCCTAATCTTTTAAATATTTAAAACACATATAATATTATATTTATATTTTTTAAATATTAAAGAAATATTGTGTGCTACTGGGGAGCCGGCAGCTAAAACTATATTCACTTGTTGGCTGCCCAAGGGGGATAAAAAAGAATATTAAATAGAAAAGTAATTCCTGTAAATCTATGCAACGTTTTATTATTTCACAAACCAATATAAAAAATGTGTTATCAAAAGATACAATAGACAGTGGAAACAAAATTCCCTTAGCGGCTGTCGGAGGGGGTCAGAAATGGATTTTTAATAGAAAAATAATTCCTGTAAATTTACGCAACGTTTTATTATTTCACAAACCCATATAAAAAATATGATATCAAAAGACACAATAGCCAGTAGTAACAAAATTCCCTTAGCGACCGTCGGAGGGGGTCAGAAATGGATTTTTATTAGAAAAATAATTCCTGTAAACTTACGCAACGTTTTATTATTTTGCAAACCCATATAAAAAATGTGTTATCAAAAGACACAATAGCCAGTGCAAACAAGATTCCCTTAGCGGCCGTCGGAGGGGGTCAGAAATGGATTTTTAATAGAAAGATAATTCCTGTAAACCTCCGCATCGTTTTATTATTTCAGAAAACCATATAAAACATGTGTTATCAAAAGACACAATAGCCAGTGGAAACAAAATTCCCTTAGCGGCCGTCGGAGGGGGTCAGAAATGGATTTTTAATAGAAAAATAATTCCTGTAAATCTACGCAACGTTTTATTATTTCACAAACCCTTATAAAAAAATGTGCTATCAAAAGACACAATAGCCAGTGAAAACAAAATTCCCTTAGCGGCCGTCGGAGGGGGTCAGAAATGGATTTTTCATATAAAAATAATTCCTGTAAATTTACGCAACATTTTATTATTTCAGAAAACCATATAAAACATGTATTATCAAAAGACACAATAGCCAGTAAAAACAAAATTCCCTTAGCGGCCGTTGGAGGGGCTCAGAAATGGATTTTTAATAGAAAAATAATTCCTGTAAATTTACGCAACATTTTATTATTTCAGAAAACCATATAAAACATGTGTTATCAAAAGACACAACAGCCAGTGAAAACAAAATTCCCTTAGCGGCCGTCGGAGGGGGTCAGAAATGGATTTTTAATAGAAAAATAATTCCTGTAAATTTACGCAACGTTTTATTTCACAAACCAATATAAAAAATGTGTTATCAAAAGATACAATAGACAGTGAAAAGAAAATTCACTTAGCGGCCGTCAGAGGCGGTCAGAAATGAATCTTTAATAGAAAAATAATTCTGTAAATTTACGCAACATTTTATTATTTCAGAAAACCATATATAACATGTGTTATCAAAAGACACAATAGCTAGTGGAAACAAAATTCCCTTAGCGGCAGTCGGAGGGTACAGAAATGGATTTTTAATAGAAAAATAATTCCTGTAAATTTACGCAACATTTTATTATTTCAGAAAACCATATAAAACATGTGTTATCAAAAGACACAATAGCCAGTAAAAACAAAATTCCCTTAGCGGCCGTTGGTGGGGCTCAGAAATGGTTTTTTAATAGAAAAATTATTCCTGTAAACTTACGCAACGTTTTATTATTTTGCAAACCCATATAAAAAATGTGTTATCAAAAGATACAATAGACAGTGGAAAGAAAACTCCCTTAGCGGCCGTCGGAGGGGGTCAGAAATGAATTTTTAATAGAAAAATTATTCCTGTAAATCTACGCAACGTTTTATTATTTCACAAACCAATATAAAAAATGTGTTATCAAAAGATAAAATAAACAGTGGAAAGAAAATTCCCTTAGCGGCCGTCGGACGGGGTCAGAAATGAATTTTTAATAGAAAAATAATTCCTGTAAAGGATACTATCGGCTTTCATCGAAATCTCGGCCCCAGTTGCTATAGTTTCAATAGTATTTGCATTAAAATTTCTCGGCCCCGTTTTCAGGCTGGGAATGTATGCAAATTAGGATATTTAGCACTAATATTGAGTTTCTTACAGCATTTTCGTTAATTTTTAGTTATTTCTTATTTTTTTTATCCTAAAAGGTGAAAAATATATCAATTTCAAAGACTATATTTAGTCGGATACTAGATGGAGTTAATGGCACTTAGTTCATTCTTTTACATAACAAATACCCATCCATTGACAATTTGATTGCTAATGTTACTTTTACATTTGTCAATCTGACATAAAAAATGTCAAAAATGACAGATTATACAATTATATTATCAATAGAGTGGCTTTCTTATTTAGAAAATAAATGCGATGTTTTTAACACCATCTGGTATCTATCTCATAATTCATATGTCACGTGATGTTAAACTCAGCCAATGAGAGTTAATTAGATCTAATGAGAATTAATTTGCTTAGTTACAAAGCGTTACAAAGCTATCATAGCAATAGTAAAAAACAAGTGATCATATTACCTTATTTTGATCTCTTTCTAAGAGCATAATTCAATTGTTAAGCTTTAACAGTTAAGCTGTTAGTATATAAGATGTAATTTAACAATAATACAGAAAACATGATGAAGACGCCTATGAAGGTGAAATAAATGATGAGTCACTGAATATGTTACAAAAATACACTTATCAACCAGGAATCCTATAGTAGCGGCAATTTATGAACTTCTGTAAATAAAGAAATTGTACAATTGAAGGAAATACAATTTCTGAACTAGCTTTAATCTTGAAGGATTGCGCTTTTAACTGATTATAAAGAATCCGTAATCAAAAACCTTAGAATCGGTATAGTTAAAAACTTGAACAAGTAATGTCTTTCAAACAGTACAACGTCAAGTTCAATCCTTTTAAAGAAGTGGGAGTTATGGACGCAAGAAGAGCTAGAAATAAGAAATGAAAGCAATAACAAAACATTGCATTGAAAATTGTAAAGTGAGTGCAACAGCTTTTACTTTAGAAGATCACAAAAATGCAAAAATCTAGCTGCTTAAAAAAATTTATATGATTGCTTCCATTGAATCAGCTTTGAGAGGCAATGAAGCTGCCTATGCAAATATTGTATTACTTTTAAATTAAAAAACCTACTGTGTGTGGAATACCCACAATCATAATAAAAGATTGCAGTAACACACCTCCTTGCAAACGCTAATGTTCCAACAACAATTGCTGGAAATAACCGGACACACGAGTTCGAATTCTGTTCAACCATACTATCAAATGCAACTGAATCAGCACAAAGAATTTAGAACCTCACTGAGAGGCAACGGTTGTGAAGAAATATTGAGAACAATTTATACAAACATATACCTAAACTGTGTTTTTAATGTACAAAATACATATGTATTATGGTCAATAAATTACTTTTATGACTACGTATGTTATTCTATTTTTAAAGGTACAGTTGATTCAAACGTCACATTTTAACAACTTAATTATACATTTTTAGAAAATTTTAAATGCCTTTTATTATAATTAATAATTAATTTTATTATATAATTGATGCCTCTATCAGCTATCAGTGGCAAAGGCCTTTCTCCAAAGGGGATATTGCCATAGCAACAATAATCAACAACAAGAATAAATAAATATCTAATACAAGTTACATGTCTTTTATTATCTTCTAAAAGATATAACTTATAAGATTGTGTACAAGATCCATATAAACAATCCCTGTAACACAACAGTATTAATACCCTCTTAGTGAGAGCTTTAGGAATAGGAGGAGTGATCCTGGGCCGACCTCAGCAACCCCAGCAGTTCCCTGGATTATCCTTTCTCCACTAGTAGTTACTCGGTTCCGTGGAGCATACCACGTTAAAATAACGCGCCCGAGAGTTACCGCCGATACCGAGATCACCGAAAACCACACCAGCGCTACTACGTAAGCGGGCCCCTTACAAATACCGAGACAACCCCGGGGCACCCCCGGAACGCGCTTATAATGGCATACTAATAAACTTAACGCTTAAAGTAAACCCCCCCTAGGTGGTTATTTGTATTGAACGTATAGGGTGAAATAGTATTTCATTTTTTGCCGCACGAAAAAAATTGTTCTTATCTTTCTTGTACACAATGTGAAGACGGGAATTTTGATATACTTATTTTTTTATCACGTTCTTTGGTATAGTGGAAGGCATCGGTCGAAAGGTTTATCCATGGCATATAATACAAATTTGTTGAACATATGCATTCAAATTTTGGTCGATGGGTGGGAGAATAGCCCGTGCCTTGAACCACTCGAGGCGAACTGCACAGGCGCATGGAAGTCGTAGAATACAGCATGACTGCCATCCACTCAGGTCAGTGCTTCTTTTAGAAATTCTTCATGCTCCTCATCTCCTCTTTCAATGCTTCTTTGGAGCAAACATTTTACTCCTCTCTCCTTCACAACGCAAACTTCACCTTAACGTAAAGACGTTTTTCACACGAAACAGACGCTCATCTTAACGGCTTTCGACTAGGCTAGACAAAACCGACTGACCCATGGAACTGACCTGAGTGGATGGCACTCATGGTGTATTCTACGACTTTCGTGCGCCTGTGCAGTTCGCCTCGAGTAGTTAAAGGCGCCGGGCCATTCTACCACACATCGATCAAAATTTGAATCGCTAGAGAAGTACACTTACTAATACATTCTATGTAATTATTATCGAATCAAGAATGCATATGTTCAACAAATTCGGTATTATATGCCATGGATAAACCTTTCGACCGCTGCCTTCCACTATACCAAAGAACGTAATAAAAAAAGTAAGTATATCAAAATTTCCGGCTTTACATTGTGTACAAGAAAGGTAAGAACAATGTTTTCCGTGCGACAAAAATCAAACACTTATTTCACCCCCATACGTTCAATACAAATGACCACCCACCCTATATTTTAGCGGTTTATTTTTAATAACTTTGTAACTACTTACATGACACAAGAAAGTATAATGAAAGTTGTAGACGTACGGTTAAGGAGATAAATAACTTACCAGTAGGAAAAACATTATACCGCTTACCTGCGACGTTTTCGACTTACCTCCATTCTAGCGCTGCCTTCCCCTATACCAAAGAATGGAACCAAAAAAGTAAGTGCACTAGATTGTTCGTTTTTAAATTGTCTACAAGAAAGGTAAGAACAATTTTGCACGTACGACCAAAAATGCAATAGTTATTTCACCCGAAAGATTTGCAACCCCTAAATTTTTACGGTTATTTGTTTATAACTTTTGTATTACAAACATTTCTCAAAGAAGTGTATTGAGGAAGTTGTAGAGAATCGAATGTCCGACAAAAACGTTATGAATTACTTCTTTCCTCAGACCTACGGTTAACAAGATAAATTGAAAAAACACTTTAACCTCTTTTTCCAAGATGGCGGGCATTTTGCAGCCTCCGATTAATACGAAAACTTAAATGTAGACTCACCACACACCCTCCTACATACTAAACAAAAAATATTGCTGTGATAACAGCAATATGGCTTGATAAAGCCATTATACTTAAGGGGAGTTGAAGCTAATACATAGCCTCTCACAATTAAGACAACTTCACCTTAACGGGTACACACTGGGAGTCTATAACGTGTAGACTTACGAACGAAGCTCTGTCGAGGGCTCACCAAGCCTATATATTGGTAGATCGGGGTGGCAAAACCACTAAAAAACCAAGTCCCGCCACATTTGAGGTTGGATTCGATCGGGCAGTGGCCCCAACCCCTGTCTCGGGGAGGAGCTTATGAAGGTATGAAAGAGGACTGGAGGGCTCTCTCTATTCAACTGAGTTAAGTTTGGGGGAATAGTCCTATTGCTGGACGAGGTACTTAGCCTCGTATGAAAGAGGACGGGAGGGTGCCGGCGGGTGAGCACGTGTTAAGTCAATCGCTCTGGTACTAGCCTGGATAGCTAGTAGAGGGTGGATAGGCAACCTCGCTCCGACCAGTGAGTTACTGGGAGCAATTGTTCGCAATTGCGCGCTGATTGGGAGTATCTCAATCTCTTTCTCTTGGAAGGAACGTGGGGGTATGTTCACACGGGTACCCCACGTAAAACAATGACAATATCTTGTTATCAAGTCTTGTGACTTTTTTTACCCTGTCGCCTGAACTAAACCTATAATCTTTTTGTTTAATTAAAGTGTCAATCATGTTTGGATTATAATGATTTACATGTGCTAGATGTTTGATGGTTTAAATCTGGTCTTTGTTAAAATCTGGCTGTGTGAGTGGAATAATTAAAGCTCTGTGTACCAAGTTAATTAATTCATTGAAGTTTGTTGGCAACCTCAACATATCCGTCTTCATATTCCAAAAATATCAAAGATCTCTGCTATGACTTCGAAACGATGGCTCTAAAAACTTTATAAAAACTGGCCTTATAAAAACTTTTGTGTTACGAACAAAAACAAGAAATTTGCTAAGAACTGTTTTACCACAGTAAATGCACCTTTGTTTGAAGTAGAAGGTATGTATTATTGTCCAGAGCTCCACATTTTGCAAGATTTTGTGAACCATGTATATTTGGATGGTTGATACCACTCGTGAAAAGAGAAGCTGAAGCATAGGTTCTCCATAAGTTTCTGAGGAATTGAAAAATTAGTTCTTTGGAGATTTTTCCAATCATATCAACACTCAAAGCAATGGAAAAGGTTCTGAAACTAGTTAACAGTGAGGTTAAAAATCACGAATAAAATAATCGTTAATTTAAAAAACCTTTTAGAACTACCGACGTATCAAAAACATTGATCGTTCCTATAACCATTGAACACCCTGAAGAATGTTTGATGTATCTTAAATGATGAGGGTTTGGCTTATGGTAAGAGCTGGCAGTACTCTTTCATCAAGAATTCTTAAAACCATGGTGTAGATATAAGTTGAATAATTTAAATGATTTAAGATATGGTTCATTTTTGTTAAAAGCAGATGCAGAGTTTTCTTCAACACATTTATAAATTTTGTAAGTTACTAAGAACGAACTGACTAAATCTATATATTATGTCTTATTGCAAGTAGGTAGATAGTAAAATGTGGTATGTTCTTAATAAACGATAGTTTAAGACTACTTTTTACGTGTTTGATAATAACCATCTTGAAGAATGCCTGATGCAATCTTAACTGATGAGGCCTTGGTTAATGGTAAGAACAGTCAGGAGCAAATTCCCAGATTTGAATGCCTGAACATTTCCATTAATGTGTACATCTTGGAGAAGTTTGGCAAGAAAAAGTACAACGTAGTAGAAATGGTCAATATAAATTTTTCTGTGATAGATGTTTTCACTATTTCCATACTTGCAAAAATTAGATGCCCACACAAAAGAATGTAAGAAAATGAATTACTGTAAAGTTAGATTACCAAAAGCTGAGCAAGCGATTGTACAGTTTAAAAGCCATAAAAATAAAGAACGGGTACCGTTGGTGATATATGCAGATTTATAGTGGTTGCTTATTCCAACTAATGAAAAGAACAAGGTATGGTATATAACATGACTGTATGGTCAAGCGTGATTTGCCAAACATGGATGTGGGTCTTTGTTTACAATGCTTTGTGCCATATCATACATTGTAATAAGATTTGGTTTTTATTTTTCTTTTCATAGTTTCTTGTTCATTTAGTACGAGAACTAACAGACAAGAAATTGAACGATAATGATCAAAATTTTCACTGATAGGAATTACTTTTTTGGTGTTTGGATATGCCAAAATCAATCGTCTGCCGTTTCATAATGGTAGCATTAACTTGAGGAGTGTACTAAAAAAGAAGTGGTAAGAATTTGGTGAACATTTTCAAAAAAAAAAAATGTGGGGAATAATTAGTTTGACTATAGTTTAGATGGAATTTCTACCTAGGCAGACGATTTTTTTTGGTTGCTTTATGTATAGCAGACGCCTGTCAAAATGGTAAAATCCACCTTTTCATAAGCCAAAACATTTTTTTGCGTCTTTCCATTCGTCTACGTATGCTATCACTAAAAACGGATTGGCAGACGAAAAAATAAAATCGGTAGCAACTTCGAGGCAGACGCCGTCGAAATAGCACATTCATGGTAGCTTTTGACGTGAAGAATTTCAAGGTACGTTGAAAAAAAGGGGGGATTTCGAAATACGTATTTATGTAGTAAACACCACTAAACACAAAAAAACAGTAACAATATCCATATCAGTCTGCAGCATAGAAAACTACCAGCACATCGTTTGACTGGATCTGCTATTTTGACAGCGTATGCTCCGACTCCGAAGTTGTTACCGATTTTTTCGTCTGCCAAAACATTTTTAGTTGTAGTATAAGTAGATGAATCGAAAGACACAAGATTTTTTTTCATGAATGTCGTTCACCAAATCCTTACAACCACTTTTTTTTGTAATACACTCCTCAAGTTAATGCTACCACTGCGAAACGGCAGACGATTAATTTTGTCATACCTAAACACCAATAAAATAATTCCCATCAGTGAAAATTCTGATCATTATTGTTCAGTTTCTTGTCTGCTAGCTCTCGTGATAATTTATATCAATAATGTGATTATTATTTTGTTTAAATTATTTTAATAAGAAACCATAGTAGCTCAGGGGGATATGGCACTTGACTCCAGGGTTGATACTGTCACGTGGGGTTTTCGTGACTGGAGGACGTAGTCAGAGGTAGAGAGAAATTAAACACAAGTCGTAGAAAACAATTATATACTAGTAACAATAAGAGAGTACAAAGGTTCACATACATACAAAGAATACATCGTGAGGACGTACATGCCCTCCTCAACTAATACAATCAAGAGGGAGGTCGAAACCAGCCCTGATCTAGCACTAGGTCTACAAACTAAGCATAGGAGATAAACTCCTAGTGATTTACAACTAAGCTTGGGTAGCCTGGTCACAACTTCCCATAATTTCGCAGAGAGTGGGCGTTTAGCGCAGCCCACTCAACTAAGCAACTAAGCATTAAATAATTTAACGAGTACTCACCAGCTTGCTTGTAGATGTAGTGTTGGAGCCAACTTCACTGACTGATTTTAAGAGCTCAAACAAGCTGGTTATATACTGCTGAACGCGGAAGAAATTAGCATCGTAGTGGGAATCAGTAGGTTGGAGTTCTTAGTATGAAACTAAGGAAGTTCATGCTTCCTGGTTGCAGGATTGTGGGTAGTTCGCATTCGAGCTGTTGGTGCCTGGCACGAATCTGCAGCTGTGCGGAAGTGTGGTAGATTCTCCTTAAGGAATGTGCACCTGCTTGCAAGTCGTGTAGGTTGCCTCGCATATACGGAGTAAGTAGGTGGATAAGTTGCATGCCAACTAATGCAGTTGTGGGCGCGCTTCTTCGAAGACCTCGCAGCTGGCCGCGCACATGACTCCAAGTTGTTGGCGGTGAGACCGCAGCTGTTTAACTAGCGTGTGCAACTGAGTGTGGCCTTGCACGCTATATTGTACGAACGGAAGAGAAGTTGAGTTTTGTATATAATATTGAATTGTAAATATTTCCGTTCGTGACACTTCCACCCTCTTAGACGGAAGAGCGGTGCAGGCTGTAGTGTCTATGAGGCAGGTATCCAAGTAGATGAGCATATTGGCAGCAAAAGATGGTGATCCCCAGATTCGGAGAATATAGAATAAAACTGTTGATACTAATATCTAAGTAAGAGTACGCTTAAAGATTGATTCAGATAATAAAAGATCTAAAACATAAAGAAAAATGAATAGTGTAAAAAATAATGTTACTGACTGTTTCGAAAGACGTTTTCAGGATTAAAGATGAGAACTGCTTGGCCTGGAATTTCGAAGTGTGTATGGCATGGATGGGAAGCAATTGATGCTTACTGTAGTACCGTCAGAAGTTGGTTGTCGGTTAAGGTTCCATAAAAGTTATTGTCCCATATTCATAGCATCGGATGTGTGTAATATAGAGTAACACATCAATATAGATTATACTTCGTAGAAGTATTCTTCTCGACCAAACTATTCGATTGCAGCGTTAGTCGATTGCAATACTGGTCTGGTGATGACTATTTTCAAATTCGAACCATAGGTGATGGTTGGTAGGAACCAATTGGAACAGCCATAGTATTCATCCAGTTGAAAACCATTAGTAATAGCCAATGCCGATGGAAGATCCATTTGTGCGAAGAAAGAAACAGTTCGTAGTAAGTAACAAAACAATCCAAAAACAAAAATTTTGAAAGTGAACATCTGAGGAATTCAATGAACGTACTTTGAACAGTATATAATATAAGTCTATCAAGCAAAAATAAAGCAAAAATACAAAAATGATTAAAAATACAAATAATTAAAACTACAGATAGGTCCGTATTCATAGCGAGTGTCAAAAAAAAGTAATTCATAACCTAATAGTTCAATATCAGTTATACAATTAGCACGCAAAAGTGACAAATAAAGAAAAATAAGTTCGTACATAAAAATAGATCTGTACATATTGTGAGTGTTAAATACAAGATTAATAAAATATGAATTCATGAAACACCATAAGGGCGTGACACTATTTTCACACTTATACGTGTCAAGGAAGAAAGAGTACTGACAATAACTTTCATAAAGGAAAAAATATGACAATCTGAGTAATAAAAAAAACAAATTAAGAAGTAATAATATAAAATATAAACCGTAGATTGTAAAAGAAAGTGTCAGCATTACAATATGTAAACTAGGAATAAATTGAACGGTTGTTCAAATATTAAGAGACATATAATCTAATATTTTAATAATCTTAATAGTTGAACGTGGCAAGTGCAAAGTTTACATAAAAATAAAACAGGTGAAATTCATAAACGACATAAAAATTTTGTTAATTTGATTAAGAAAGATTCTAAAAAGTACAAAAAAAAAGTGTGAAACACATGTAGGCAATTAATTCAATACTTTGCAATCGCGACAAAAAAAAAGATAAATTAAGAAAGATGTAACAATCAAAAATATATTATTTGTAATGTCGGTGAAGACAAAAAAAAAGAAAGGGGTGATTTTTGTTCAGTGATTAAATTGTCTTACTGGTTACGGTAAGATGTCAAAATAAGGGCTGACAAAAATCTAAATATTCAAAGGCATATAAAAAGTAATAAAGGGTGGATTTCTGTGATTCATTTAGCATATGAATCGAGAACATGCGAAGCATTTTACGCAAGTGTTCCCATTAGAGTATAAGGCTTATAGATGATAAGAAAAATTTTGTATTAGGGTTTATAACCAAGGCATTTTTTGGAAATGAGCAGCAGTAAGAAATAGATAAAACTAGGTACAGTTATTAATAGTCACAGACGGAGAACATATATCTCAACTATCAAACATTTTAGTTGAGATATAAAAAAAAGTATTTATTTTGAATTATAAAAATTGACAACGGTAATAATTCGGAAAAATGAAATTCTGAATATCGAATAAGGGGGTAAAAAGTACAGAAATTAATTTCGTTTCGAAGTTAATTTCTCCCATTTCGTCGAAAATCCGAAGAAATTTCGACAGGCGTTATCTAAGATATGTGTTTACCGTTAAATAATTAGAAGTTAGGATTGGTTGTTGTTTTTGCGACATTGTTCCGAGCAGCAAAATTTTAATAGAAACATCGAATTTGTTTTGTATGTCTTTAATTAATTTAATATTTTAATATTGTCATAGAAAAGATAAATGATTATTTAAATGAAAATTTCTACTTATTACTTTGCATTATTGCTATAAAAGAAAATCTTTTAGAGCACCGCGGTAAATAGTTCATACATAACCTTAGACTACTTTTTGTATTAGTACAAAAAGTGATTACTTTTTGTACAATTGCTATGGTAACGAGTAACAGTTCTTAAATGGACTACTTTTTATACAAAATAATTTGATATTATAGTGTCATATTCATGCGGTTGGAGAAAATAATTATTTGTTTAATTAGTACAAAAAATGCATGTTTTTAGAACGAATCAGAGAGTTCCTATTCGAACTATTACCAAAGTCTGGCAATTTTACGAGTTCCAAAAATCTATTTTTTGTATGAATTAAACATACTATTTTTTCTTCAACAGCTTTTAACTAGTAAACTCTGCGACAGGACTATTTAGAATAAACATGAGGTAGGGTTGCCAACTGACCTTTTTTTTGGAAGGACAGTCCTTCTTTCTAAGAGTATGTCCTTTCTTGTGATAGGAAAGGACGGATTTTGTTCTTATTTAAAATAATCAACGAAAATGATTCAATATTTTAATTAAAATTTTAAATTTTATTTTAATCACTGAAATTAGCATTCGAGAATCAATAATTGTACATTTCAAATCGTCAACTTCGTTCGAGCAAAATGAATTAAATTTGCTATGAACTATATTAAGTTACGTGATTTGTGCATTATTGTTAAAAGCCATTAAATTGAATGAAGCTATGGATTATAATTTACCGGATGATGAAGAAAATGTGGTTAAAAAAATTTTAAAAAAAGAAAACATGTGTAGTAAATCGGCCAATGTCCTCCCAGCCAATCTTGAAAAGTTCTGAACATCTGCTGGGGACAGCGGTAAGGGGAACGTATTGAATTAGGTCCCCATCATACATTATTCTTGGAGAGGGATAGATTCAGAGAAACTGAGCATTCTCAGACAGTGACACCAGAAATAGTATGCATACATGAATTGATATTAATTGTTGATTAATCAATATTAATTATTGATTAATTAATATTAATCAAATAATAAGTGAACATACTGTAATTAGTATAATTGTAAGAAATCATCAAAAAGTAATTAATAATAAAAAACAAACAAAAAAGGAGATAAATGGCATTAATTAAAGAAGTAAAAGACATGAACAGACAGTATGGCCGACTGGAAGACGCGCTGGACTTACGATTTCAAACACCCAGTTCTATTACCGGTTCGAAGAATTTTTTTATAGAATATTTAATATATTTCATTAATAAACTACTGTTTATAATTATAATGTTCATAAAAAGAAATAGCTTACAATTAAATACTAATATGGTATGCATAATCATTTAGTTTTATTTTTATAGTTTAAACGACTATAAAATTAAGGGATTTTATGTAATTATTCTTTTTTATAAATATTATAATTATAAAAGAAATCTTTATTTATGAAATATATTAAATATTTTATTAAAAAAAATTATTCGAACCGGGAATAGACCTGGGATTTTGTAGTTGTAAATCCAGTGCGCGTTCCAGTCGGCCATGCTATGTTCATGTCTTTTTCTTCTTTAATGAATGCCATTTATCATCCTTTTTCATTTGTTTCTCTAATTGTTTATTTTATAAATAAGATTTTTTATAAATCCAATATTATCCAATAAATACTTTATCACAAAAGAAATACCCGAACCGGGAATAGAACGGGGGTTTTTAAATTGTAAATCGGTTATGCTGTCTGTCTATGTCTTTTGCTTCTTTAATTCTTTTCTGCTTTAATTGCTTTCTTTCATTTGTCATCCTTATTCGTTTGTTTCTTTTTTATGATTAATTACTCTTTTTGGTGATTTTTTACAATTACAGTAATGACTACTGACAGTACGTATTAATTGATTACAGTGCTTAAAATAGTAATTATATTTACAATGACGCCACAAAGTAAGTTGCCTGGAAAATCTGCTAAGAGAAAAAAATATAGTTGGGGAAACTAAATTTTATTTAACTCGACGAAACATTTAGTTAGCAAAATTAAAATTTTATTTGATTACTAAATATTTAGTTGAGTTTAATAAATTTCAACTGGGTCAACTAATCTTTTTTTTAGTGTAGTATCGGCTTTTAAATTATTTTGATAATATTATTTACAATAACTAACAAAACTCGATGTAGCACGATTCTATAAATAAAACAGAAAAACTTTGGTTTCTATAAATTATCCCTTGAATTTATTATTCGAGGTAAACTCGTCTGTATGTGGAGAGAACCGCTTCGCGAGCAATAGATCCCTAACGACATTGACGTTTCGTTTTCATTTAAATAACATTCGAAAATTTTTATTATTGTAAATGCATATAATAAATAACGTTTCTGGAAATTCTTGACTGTCCTTACTTCCCACTTTCAAAAGTTGGCAACTCTAACATGAGGTTAAATTACTTTTTACTTACTGCATTCTGAATTCTTGTTTCCAGGTAAAAAGGGGAAATTTTAATATTAATGTAATTAAGAAATACCCACAAATGTGTAATCTTCACTCCCATTCCACAGTCGGACAGAGTTATGCATTTTTGTGACGTCGTTGCTAGCAGTAAATAAGACTAATAGAAACACCGAATTTGTAATTTATGTTTTAAAGAGATTAATTTAATATTTTAATAGTATCACAGAAAAGAGAAAAT
Organism: Agrypnus murinus; assembly: GCA_929113105.1. Lineage (NCBI taxonomy): Eukaryota > Metazoa > Arthropoda > Insecta > Coleoptera > Elateridae > Agrypnus > Agrypnus murinus. The sequence continues at coordinate 81,269,027 of OV816025.1, read as the reverse complement.
ATTATTATTTACATAATTGAAAATTTCTATTTATTTCGCATTATTGATATAAAAGAAAATATTTTAGTGCACTGTGAACAATATGTCACATGTAACTGATGTAACAGATTACTTTTTATGCTAGTAGAAAAATGATTACTTGTTGTGCGTTTACTATGGTAAACAGTAACAGTTCCTAAATGGTCTACTTTTAATTTATACAAAAATACTAGGAATTTGATATTATAGTGTCATATACACCGTGACCCATTAAAACATAGTCAGACTTTGCCAGTGGTTAGATAAGCATTAAAGAAAGAAAATTCCTATATACCATTTTTCTCGTATTTCTATACTTTTGGAGAAAAACGGTATCGAAGTTCATCCTAATGTTTTCAAATTTAATAGTAGAATGCACATGACACATATTTTAAAAGTTCAAGCAGATATTCAATACTACTAGAATGAGCAAGGATAGTGTAATAAAGTAATAAAAACGTCTTTATTTTGGCCAAGTGTTTCGTAGAATAACAACAGATAAACAGAATTAAATAAACAAAGCATGTTGAGAACGACCTCTCGATGGATATTGTTTCAAAAATGGTATTTTTGTTTTGTATTGTTTCTGATTACTAAGACAATTTCAAATTCTTTTAATAGGCACATTAACCCCTATGTATGCTTTTAGTAATAAAACGTAACAGTACTTGTACTTGACTATGTAAACAAATCCATCAATCATTCACGGTCGTTGAATTAAAACATCAAAAAGAATAATAAGGTTTTAATAATGAAACATTCTAGAATTCCAATAAAAATAACAATACCTATTGATGGACAGATCAAATTAGCTAAACATGTCTCTTTACTTAATTAAAACTAATATCTGTTTATTAACGCATAACACATCAAATTTAATGATATACCTGCTCGGCTGGGGTAGGATGGAAGATCAGCAAAGCTGAATCCTATCCCATTCTACAATTGAAATATGTATTCCAAATATGTAAATTAGAAAATAGAATAACTAAAGATACATTAAATGGGTCAGTATTAAAATGATGTCATTTCTGCCTGCGTTTACTATTAGAATAAAGAGGAATCCCCCGGATTAATAGATCGTTTTGTTTTAACATCTAAAAAATGGAATGTGCGTCCTTTGCATCCTTGTTTAAACAGATGTCACGTTTTTACTGATGGTGTCAATTTCTAAAGATCTTGCATTTATTTCTATTCAACTTAACAACACTGACCTGCATCAATTATACCTACTTTTCTGAAAACGTGTCAAAATTTTCGAAATTTTCAAGTTCATTTATTCAAAAAAAGTTACTAAGGTTTTATGTTTCTAATAACCAGAGAAGCTTATCCTCAAAGTCCGATCATGGAGTACTGAATCACCGTGTATGTACGGTTGGAGAAAAAAGAAATTTCTGGAGAAATCACTTTATATATTCTGATTTAAAGATAATAAGAGCTTGGTTCTCCGTAAATAAAATGGCCATGAACACAGAAAAAACCAAATATGTTAATTTCAACTTACTTAATGATTTTGAATTTATTAATCCAATTAAATATCACTTGAAAAATTGCCCTAAAAATTGCGATTGTCCTATTTTACAACAAAATAATAATATAAAATATCTGAGAATCATTTTTGATAAACAAATGTCTTGGAAACCACATGTAAAGGCCTTATATAAAAAATTGAATTATACTTCAGCAAAATTTTACCAAATATCAAGATGCCTTTCATCATCTACTTTATTATCGGTGTATCGGTTACAATCGGTGTATTATGCAATGGCAAACTCTTTATTTTCATATGGTATATGTGCTTGGGGTGGAACATATATAACTACAATTAAGCCAATAATAACGGTTCAAAAAAATTTTGTTAGACTAATTTCAAAATGTAGTAGAATTACATCAACAAAGCCAATATTTAAAAAATTAAAATTAATGAATTTACAAAAAATGTATTGTTATAAAGTATGTAATTTGATTAAAACATCTACAAAGAATTTGCTGGTACAAACCATCCATTTAGTGAGAAAAAAACAGCTACTCAACTAAGTTTTATATATTTAGCGCCAAAATTATACAATGCACTTCCTCACGATATAAAATGTCTACACCAAAAATTATACAAAAAAAGGTCTGCCTGTTATTTCCGTGATCAGGATAATTTTGTTAAAACATTCTTGTCAAGAAATATCAAAAATCGACATTTTTTGACAATTATACACCTGCAACTGCCTTCACTATCAAAATCTACCTTCTACATACAAGTTTTAACTTTGTAGAAAGTTTCCCAGGGAAGTAGCTTTTCGCTACGGTATAAGTATTATTTAGTTTTTATTTCTCGTTTTTTATATGTAGAATTAAAAAACTCTTGATTTGTTATATGTTGGTGTGGGAAATAAAGGTATTATTATTATTATATTACAAATATTTATAATTTAATGATAATGACAAATTTATCAACCCAAGGTAAAGGAAATTGAAAATAATATAAGACAATAAATTCTAACATATATGTATATTGAGAGGCTTTTAAAATGGTACATATAATAATACATTCAACAATTTCTATTTTATTTATACATACATTACATTATAGCCCTAATGCATGAGCAATGACATTCAGACAAAATAACAAATCTTAAGACAAACAAAAAGCAATTAAAAATAATTCAAACAATGACACCAAACTCTTAAAAAGATTATACACATACAAACATATATATACCAGCTCATTGGAAAATAAATAACGAAAACTGAAAATACTTTTTAAATATTCATCATTCCACCATTTTTCATAAAATATAAATAAAATAATTTAATGTTTTTGTTAAAATTTCATAATCATAATAAAATAGTGATATTTACAGCGCTTTCATTCAGTTGCTCATACTTTAAAAGAACCAAAAAGTTATACATGTTAATGTATGTAGAAGTATTTTATATTGATACATCCTCATTACAAAGTAAAACATAAAATACTTGCAGTGCTACATGCTTTAGTATGCATGATCTTTGATGAACAGACCCTTATCTCCAGCTGCGCCTGCCACACTACCAGCAGAGTATTTGCCTAGAGAAGATTCACTATTGGCCTGCAATATTATTTGTAGATATATCAGTCTCGATTAATACATAACTAATATTTTAAAAAGTAAAAAATTCAAAATATAGTTTCTCTAAAAAGTTCTTTAGGAATGGAAATATCAATAGGCATGATTTGCAACAAACAAACTTTGCGCTGCAGTTCCTTCATTCCAGGATTCAGTAGAATCATAACGACCAAGACAAGCTTTGGAATTAATCTAAAGGATAACAGGAATTTAAGTTAACAGTGGATCTTGGAAAGAAGGATCAAAACAGAAAAAAAAATTAATTACCTTCGCACGTTTCATCAATTCAGCCTGTCCAGCAGCAACATTTTCATCTTTACCAGCCCATGCACGGAGTACCGATGCTTGCAAAGCCCGACCATAGCTGAAGGTAAGAGCCCATGGTTTCTTTCCTTCAAACCTGAGTAAAGAAATAATCTCATTCAATTTCATTAGACCCTTAACCAGAATTATGCAAAAGTATACCTGTTAATACCATCTAGATTGATAGAAGCTTCTTCCTCACTTTGACCACCAGATAAAAATGTGATTCCTGGAACAGCTGGAGGAACGGTACGAGAAAGTGCGGTAACTGTTGCAGCACCAACCTCCTGTGGGCTGCATTTAACAGCATTCGACTGTCCTTGAGTAACCATGTTTGGTTTCAATAGTGTGCCTTCAAGAAACACATGATGATCGTTTAAGGCCTTGTAAACAGCAGCCAATACAGTTTCTGTAACTTTCTGGCAACGTTCGATGTCATGATCACCGTCTGGTAAGATTTCTGGTTCAACAATTGGTACAATACGATTAGCTTGACAGATGGAGGCATAACGAGCCAGAACATTAGCGTTTTCTAAGATTGCCTGATATGATGGTGTGTTCTTGTTGATTTTCAAGACACATCTCCATTTTGCAAAGTGACAGCCATCTTTTTTGTATTGTGCACAGCGTTTGCCTAATTCATCCAAACCTATAAAAAATAAATAACATGAAATATAGTGTGAAACCAGAAGATGCCAAAAATAACTCTTTGCCTATCAGTGGAATAAACAATGTCTACTCTAGTCAAACTGTTCAATTTAGGAATGGTTAGATAATATTTTGTATCTGTATGTACTATGCAGTAAAGCGTGGTAAGGGTATATATATATATAACAATCAGTAGATCTACTTGTGTGCCGGTACCATTGATGTCGTTCAACCAGCTTCGAATATCACGCCCATAAATGAAGTAGTGTACCAAAGTTTGTCGGTCGATATTGCCTGCGAACGCATGCAAATAATGCTCAGACACGTATTCAGAAAAAATGATGTTCTCACATTAAAATCTCTTGTTATGTATATAGTATAGTAAAATAGGAAGTAGAATTGTGTGAATCCACAAAATTAATTGACGCCTTTGAACAATTAGTTTGTTATTAACTGAACTTAAATTAACGTACATAATTCAATATTCATTTACAAAACGAAAGCTTTATTGTTAATTATGTTTCAATATAATTATCTTTTTACTTACTACCTTTGGATGATTTAAAATTTCTGTTAACGTCTTTTAAAGTGTAATACAATCGCAGTCGAGCGTGTAAATGATATATATATATATACTATATTATTATTTTACTTAAAATTATTGCACGAATGTATAAATATTAATGATTTGAAGATGGATACAAGGCATTTGACCACATTTTCATTTACACAAATATCTTGGTGTTGTTGTTGAAAAAGTATTTCCATAGATAAAATAAATTGAATAATGCTCATGTTTCGCATGTATGTACCGATAAACATTTTTTTATCAAATAACCGCATATATATCAAATAAATTTTTTTTCTAATTTATTAGAAGTTACCTACGTATAATTGTATACAGGGTGACTGATTTTTCATTGTCCAGGTTAAATGTGCTGAAATATTAAAGGCAGAAGAAAGAGTTAAATGAGAGACTTGTTTAGCATAACCTTATCTATAAAATAGCACAAATGAATTTTTTCTTATTTTCCCGAAATTCTTTTTAATTGAACGTCCTGTATATTTTTGCGGAATTAAGTTTTATAGTATTTTGTGTTTCAAGGGCAGTTACCATTTGCATCCCGCAGTTGTTTGATACCCGAGCGAAACGAGGGCAGCAGCCAACTAAGTCGCCGGATGGGTAATATCATCTATACTCTAACAATCAAATGAAGAATCTAGGTCGCCGAAATCACAAGGGCTAACTTGCATACCGCATCGCGAATCACGCGGGCAACGTACGTCACCGACAGTCTTAATAGCTTAAATAATATCAGTGTTGCTTAAAATCTGATCTTATATTTTATGTGTTTACTAAGTGGTGATCACGCGGCGACCCAGATTTTCATTTGTTTGTTAGAGTATAATAACGCTCGTGGTGCATATAAAATCTTATTTTTCACGAGAAGTAGAAAATTAATTTTAACTTATAATTGTTGGCGTTGCCAAGGGTGTTGTTTATATATTTATGAAATTAGCAATTTTTATGTTTGTCGGATGGTAACATCTTTTACAAAATTTACATAAGTCAAACCGATAAATGACAATTTAAATTCAAATGTTTTTTGTTGTTGTTACTAACATAAAAACAAAAAATATCCTAACAGCACTACATCTAAAAAATAAGTTAATTTTAGCTAAGAAACTTTTGTCAGCAGTTAAGTCGGCACAAAAGAATTCATGAATCATGCGCCCAGAAACTACGTGCAAATACTCGTTATTTGTTGTGTTGTAGCATACTCGTACGCAAACATATAGTTTCTGACCTAATGATCCAAATTACTATTGAACATAACGCCGGTTCCGATTGTAAAGTAAACCATGAGCGGGCGTTATGAATTATAACGCCCGCTTATAATGCCCAGGTTGTTATGTAGTTGGTATCACAGATATAAACCAACAAATAATATGCAAGTGAGATATAAAATAAATTTGAAAATGCATCAGTGGACTGTGTGATTTAAAAGCAAAAAGCCACTTGTGATATATCATTGTAAAGAGAAATTCATCGCAAACTTTATTCCGTAAAGGTTTACAGGACGTTCTATTTAAAAAATTGAATATTTTCCCGAAAAATAAATTGGCTGTGAAAAAACTTTTTTGCGCTATTTTATAGATCAGGTTATGCTAAACAAGTCTCTTATTAACTTTTTATTCTACGTTTAATATTTCAGCAGATATAACCTGGACAATGAAAAATCAGCCACTCTGTATATGAGGGGCGCAAACGTAATCTCGCAGGGGCGCGCAATCTTACGTAGTTACGCCACTGTCACTACCGTAATCTTTTCCTTTGATATTTCTGAATCCTTGTGAAATTGATGTTTTACCTTTTTATTGCTCACAGGGTTTGTATACAACATGCCCTTCGTTGTGAAACCTTTTAAGAGTATCGAAGGTACACCTTGCCTTTGAAAAAGTGTCAACTTGCAGTCGCTATTATTACTTTGAAAAAATGCAACTATTTGCTTTGCTGTGAACTGATGCTCCGCTCGCTTACCCATATTCAACCAGCTTCATTACTAAATTAAGTATAGACAATACACTGGCAAAAAGTGTAAATAACTCATCCTTAGATTAGGTAGGAAAGAAGATAGCGCGTGATGTATACCCTCATTGCTTGTTTAGCGTTACCAGTCGCCATTAGTTTGAAGGCAAACATTGAGTTTTGGTGGCGAAGTTATTTTGTTTTATAATATACATATTATTAATTTAACAAGAAAAATGATTAGAGATAACAAGAGAACATTATTCAATAAGGTAAATTGTTGTGCCTGTAAGAGTGTTCCAGCAAAAGTGAAAAAACCGTACAGGAAATTAGCTTTCACAGGTAAAATTGAAATATGGGTATGAGTGTCTAAATTAGATTATATTTTATTAGTAAGTTACCGAAATTTACTTTGCTTTTAATATGATGTAGTTTAAACATTAAGCTTTAATTACATTTACAGGGTGGCCAACAAGAGTAGTACTTTGAAATTCAAGGTTTTTCCCGGTTTTCGAGGTCATAAAATATAATTGTTCCCGGTTTTCTCCTTCAATAATTTGCGCATAAGTAGCCATATTAATGATCAAATTATTTGTTGGGAATTAATAAGTATTATAGTTTCATAAGACGCGTTTTTAGCGCACGCGTCCAAGTTCAGAAAACGACCCGCTTAGCGTCCAGTTTTCTAAAAGACAACTGCGCTAAAACTACTATTTTCACTATTTGTCCTTGTCTTTTAGAAAACTCCTATTTGCTATTTAATTAACTACTAGGTGCCAACTGCTTACGCTAATGGGTAAGCTTTAGTAACTTGTTGCCTCTGTTGAAATACGAAAAAAGAATTCAAGCTCGGATCCTCACCTCTCTTACATCGCGTAGTTCAATAGGGTTTGGGTGATCCAGCGCTAGGTAGCGCTGGCTGTCTCGCCGAATACCGAGACACATGAATGAAAACACAATGCTTGTACTTAATAATTTAAGGATTTTCTATTTGCGTTAATTTGTAATTGTTTAAAAAAAAATAACTTAGTTTTAAACAAAATTTCTTACAAATATTTTGTTAAATAGTTTGATAGGCATCTTGGAAAATTCTAATTCTGCATTTGTTTTTCAAATTTGCGTAAATTAGTTTGAAATTTTAAGAATAGCTGTTCAAAGATATCAACTTTAAAAATAAAATGTTACTGTTTCCAGTACTCAACGGAATCTCTTTTGGACTCGCAAATACATGTTCAAATGGCTTCATTTGGACTAGCAAATAGAAAAAATATTTATATACCAAGGCCACGAAATCTCTTTTTAACGTATTGAGAGAAAAATTGTCGCAGAGGCAGGACAATCTCGAGAACGCTAAAGAATTTTGCGAACAAGGTATACACAACATGTTTTGTGCAACCATAAAATATATGTAATTACAAATTCCATTGCTTTTGAAAAACCAACAGTTTAATTAATTGTCAATAGAAAGGTGGCTTTCATATTGCAGCGTTTCTATGGAAATGACATAAATATGTAGCGGGTGTTACCATATGTGGTGGTGTTAACACTGAGGTGGAGTGTTAGGGCTACAATTATTAATTCTTGTAGAAGGAAAGAAAACGCAAGTTTACTTCTATGAATTATTTATTTGACTAAATAAAGCAATTAGTTTTGTAAACATGTTTGGAGATACTGGGCACTAAGTTACTTCACAGCCGAAATTACATATCGCATCCTGTCCGCATGTGTCTACTTCACGTACGGTTGCACAAAAAGTTGTAATAATGCGCTACGTTGTTTTTGTTTGTAGCCTATTCCTAGTTTTCCTGAAACTAATTCTCGACTTTGATCACTAATTCAAGGGTTTTTTCCCGATTATGCAAATTCCCGGTTTGCAAGGTTTCCAGGTTTGCTGGCCACCCAGATTTATATTGGAACATGATAGTTAAAATTGCATTTCAAATAAATACACGAAAAAGAAGAACTGTCAGAATTATACATGCCTGGAATCAGTAGCGTGCCTAACAATTTTAATAAAGAAATTCAAATAAAACAAAGTCCCTAAATCTAAAAGGTCGTTAAACGGAAATTTTGTAAAAAGGAAAACGTAAAATTATAAAATTTAGTGATTTTGAAAATAAAAACAAAATTTTATCTGCTTCAGTAATTTATTGCCCTACATAATTTACATGAAGTTAATTAATGATTTAAAAGGATTTTATATTTTGTATCTTTTTGCATCCATTCTATTTAAAATTTAGATTTTTGCTAAATCACTTAGGTACATCTGCTTTCGCTTGCTTTCAGATATATTTTTGTAAAAAGAACTGCACAGAATGATATCACATGTAAAACTGAAGATTTGTGTTTATGTTTTTTGTATTGGAATCTAATAACGAATCTAATAGTGTTCAAGTTTTCTCTATTCATTAATCTCTCAAAAAACACAGAGGATTAACTTACCCATCTGGTGATGTCGTACTAGTTTGTAAAAGGTCTAAAGAATATTTGAGACCCAACCAAAACCGTTTACATGAACAAAAAAAATTATTTCGAAACCTGTTATAGAAATTATATCTAATTTGAACAAAAAAATACTCATGTTTTGGTCACACAAACAAATCATATATATATATATTCAATCACCGAATCAAAGCAATTTGTAAAAAATATTTAGACATGCGATTACATCTTATTTGCAAAATGCATAATCAACCTAGAGAGCGCATCCAAATCAACTAACGAAACTGGTTTTATCTCAAGCACAATAATGAATTAAAATGATAAACATGCAAATATTTTTTATTTTTGAAGATTTTGTTTTAATTAGAATAAAGATTTGAATAAAAATCCGACTTTTATTATAAACCCTATTACCGCATTTACGAGACGCCTATGGTGTGTTCGCTTTGGTGGGACTTGGTAACAAGCCAGTGTAAGTGATTACGCATTCTCTCTACTACCTAATCTAAGAACTCACCTGTTGCCAATGCCTACTGCAATTATTTATTGTTGCAATTTAGAAGTTTCTCATCATTAATAACAAATTACCAGGATATTCTTGACTGAACAATTTTTAAAACTGAGTATCAAGTTATCATTGAATTCTTCACAGAAGATAGGAAAAGGTACATCTAGATTTAAAGAGAGTCTGATGCTATAATATTGTGCAAGAATGACCAAACAATTTCACTTGGAAGAGAGTCCATTAAAAATAAATCTTATCAAGGAAGTCATTACCAAAGGAAACATACATCAATATTATGAATTAAGAAGACAGTCTAACAATTTCTGTGGAAATTTAGTTATCTGTTGATATTTCACATCTCTTGCTATATCATCATCAAATAATTGATGTTTATAATAGAATTCTTTCCTACCAAGACACTGTTCATTTAAATAAAAATAAGTTTCATCTTTAATTATTTCCAAACCAACTGATGCATGAATCTCATTCCTTGCCATCTTTTTGTATTAAGGACACCAATGGTACTCATTTCTTTGGGCAACAGCTAACTCCTGGCTTGATTAAATCTTGTTTGATAGTATTAGGGGTAGTATTGTATTTTTGTGCTAAACTTCAATACTTTACACCACTCTCACCAACTCATCAACAATCACAGTCCACAATCAAAGTATTCTGATTCTTTTTGTTAAATTCCCGACATTGTTTTCTCTTTTGTTTCTTTTAACCTTTTCAATATGTCTGTCATAGATCATATTTTTAGAAATTTTCATTTTCAAAAAGCATGTTGCAACATCTGACATTACGATTATCTAAAATAAACTTTTCAATAATTTTACGGTGCACTTCTTTGTTTAGGACTGACATATTCTTATTATTTTATTACTAAATTACAGACCTCTAGATTCTGCCCAGATTTCTATGCCACGTAGGTTATATATGTTTCCAAATTATAACGGCAAAGAACTACTTCGTCAAAATTATGACATCCTATTGTCGAATAAAAATACAAATGCTTGTTGCTTATGTTCTGGGACACATCGCACAGGCTTAAGTTGTTTTTGATAGATTTTTCTTTTTGCAAATGAATAAAATTTCATTACAAATCATATGGTTCAAACTAAAATCTTTGAAGTAAGCCATCTCTAATTATTTTTTCGCAGGAGGTAAGACAGAAGGATAAACTGTAGGATATGTCCTCCCAGCAGCGCTAACTATGTACCACTTTGGATGTTGCATTAGCAAGCGGTAAACGTTGTATAAATGTATATAACATGTTTGCCACTCGGGCTAACAGAACATCCAAAAGGGTATGTAGTAACTGCCACTCTGTCCTCCCAAAGCAGGACGTTTGGTAATCCTACATTGCACAAATAACTACAATATGGAAAGAGCAATATTCATTCAAGGCTAAAATTTGACCCTAACGTGACAGAGTAAAGACATTTAAAATATACATTTAGTATTAACGGGCAGGTCATAAGTTAAGGCACAAAATTGAATTTGATTTATTTCAATGATTTACCAGAAAGAAAACACCATTAATGTAATACACAAACAATAGCTATTTACACTCGAATGCGGTAAGTCGAACTTTACAGGGCGACAACTTTGTTTAAGGCACGAGCCCGTAGGGCGAGTGCCTTATTAGTTGGAGCCCTGTAAAATGACTTGACGCATGAGATTTGTATAAGATTTTTTGGCCGACAAGTTTTATAGAAAATTAAAAAAAATAATTCAAAACATGCACATAATAGTGTGCTCTTGGATGACATTTGTAGTTTCCAAACGTACAATAGATGGCGCTGCGGCGATTTAAATTAATTAAATTTTAATTTTTTCTATTAAAGCCCGAAATATTTTTAATAATAACTTAGGTAACATGTATTTTATTACATAAACTTAATTATTACAAGAATAGTTGGTTTCTTAAATATCTCTAATTGCCCAGTGTTTTTTAGTATTTTTACCACATTCGCTTGTCATTTTACGACATCATGCGTAAATATGAAGCTACAGTTGACGTAAACAAAACTGAAACAAACGTTTTAAAATACAGGAGGCCAAAAAACTATTTTACATACATCCTTACTTAAAGGTCCATTCTTACTTATATTACAAAGCTTTTAAGGAGCTTCAGATATATCTCACATGATTGACCCCTTCCGAGAGGTTGCTAGTTTGTACTTTAAATTATGACCCACCCATTATGTTAAAGTTTTTACATTTATTTGATTGATACAACATAAGTGTGTTGATAAGTTCCAGTCTAAAGAAAAAAAAATTAAAAACCAGAAGTGAGTAAAATTCTGATCAGAATATTGGTTTTATTTATTGACATATCCATATTTACCGAAGGGCACTTCTTTAGTTAAATGCAGTTAAAATATCCAGAGATACCACTTCTATTCAATTATGGGGTCACCTTTTAATGACCTTTAACCTTTTTTTTATTAAAGTCAAAAAAATATCTAACATAAGTGACCTTTCTTTATAAAAAATTTGAGCTTTCAAGAACTTTTGTTTAAACTGTAATTTTAAACGTACAACTATAAAAACATAGTAAAAGAATTCGACTTTCAGCAATATCCAGATCTGTATAAAAACTAAGAATTCAAAAAACTCTACTTGTGTGCTTGCTTAGTATTCACAAGACATTCTTAGTGGGTGTTAAAGAATGCCAAAAGGTTATGGGCTCAGAAAAGACTTTACGATGCAATACTTTTTAGACAGTTTCAAAATTGCTTCTTAAATAGAAAGTTTCACTTATGAGAATTTCGGATTGTTAAATTTATTGATATGAGCTTTTTGTTTATTTAACAATACTAATAAAAATATTCCTTTACAAATAAACTATACCACACTATTTTTTTAATTGATGCTTAGACAATTGATAAAAGCAAAAGTTCATTTGTAACTAGATCAAATCTTCTATTCATTTTAACAGTTAAAAATCTATTCAATGTATCCTTACATACATACCTTGTGTAGTGCATTCATCTTCAGAGCCAAGAAGTGGCACGACCCCAGTGTCCACTTTAATACCAGGAATGATTCCTCTTTGTTTTAATAATTCAACGAATGGTGTGCCATCATCAGCTTTTTGATACAAAGTTTCATGGAACAAAATTACTCCGGAAATGTATTCTCCAATAGCCTTATCGGTAGTAAATAACAACTGCCTATATTTACGTCTATTTTCATCAGTATTTTCTAAGCCAATATCGGCTAGACGTTTTCCCATTGTCGCAACAGATTCATCAGCTGCCAAAATGCCCTTTCCAGGTGCAACAATGGCATTTGCAATTTTACGGAGCTCTTCCTGCAGAGCAGCTGGTGGGTAGTTGAAGTAGGTAGTCATTGGGCTGTCTGGATTTGGTACGCTAGCAAAAGAAGTATTTATATTAATAATGCTTTAACACATTTATAAATCTATTAATTTCTTTAATGAAAAATTGAAAACATTTATTATTAGGAAATCTTATGAAACATACATTAATAACATTTCCTTATTATGCAATATTGGTATTGTTTTAATTTATCTGGTTAATAAATCAGATAATTAACGAATAGTTTGAATGTATACCGCTAGTCAATAATACAAAAGTAATAAAATATTACATTTCAATTTTTCGTAAAAATTAAATAGAAGATAATAATAAAAGTTAGATTAAAACTATTACAATTACTTTTATAAAAATTAGTTTAAAATTTAAAAGCAGCCTAAAAACTTTTAGATTTATCAAAAATAATAACTTAAAACGTTGAATTATTACATAAAGATCACACAAATTGCATTTATTGTAAGTGCATCTATTCTAGCAAAATATTTAAATAATTTTTTAAAGAATTAATGCAAATTTTAATAGAAGACTTGAACTATAATCCATAATTTCAAAAACTACTTACTTTAGAGGAGAACTTTTGAGCACAAACTGCTCAAAATTGTACCAAGGATTTAACTGGAAGATCTAAAGGACGACGAAGGTCAATTAAGTCAAAGAAAATTTATATGAAAAGCTGCTTTTAACACGCACAATAATCTTATCTTTGTCTAACTCATGAGAATACTTCCAATGACGTAGCGCATTTTTATACAAAAATTTAGTATTGCCATCTACCTGCAAATTCGGAAGATATAATGAAATCCTAAAACTTGTTCGTTGGGTTGCATATTACAATCAACTTTAAAACGTTTTTATTTTAATTCAAACTCCGTTTGTGCCATTATAGGCGTTATTAAAGAGGATAGCAGCATCTACAGTGCAATTCTGAAGATGAATATCAGGAAAACCAGTGCAGGATTTACGTATAAGCTACACAAGCTATAGCTTGGGGCCCCCACTTTCTTGAGGGCCCCCAAAAAAATTGTCCGAGTGAGCAATTGTCATATACGAGGGGAACACTGATAATATCTAGAATGCCATGTTTCTAAAAACGAATGAAATTTGTTTTTAGATGACAGCTACTTTTTAATGTTTTGCGACTTGATTGCCGTTTAGTTTGTTCGATTTGCTCTAATAGTTTTTTAATTGTCATAATTTTAAGATTGTGTGTTCAGCCAAAAATGAACTTGACTAGGGAACATTTCCGGGCTATGATTTTTTACGATTTTAAATCGTCGTTAGCGCCTAAACATGTGAAGATCGGCTTAGAAGTGCATTTGGCGAAGAAGCCCTGTCTAAGGCAACAATTTATAATTGGAACAGCGAATTCAAAAGAGACTGTTTTTTTCTTAGTGATGAATTACGTGAAGGACGCCCAAGAACTGCTGTTCCTGATGAAAATATTGCCGCTGTTCGAGCAATGCTTGAGGAAGATCGACGGACATCTTATGAATTTATTCGGGCGACAGTGGGCATTGGTATGAGTCAAATACAATAGTAGATTACTTACCGAGGCGGGAAGTAGAACATTACGCGGAGAGCAATGTTGCTGCCCGAATTGCTCGACGCGTAATGTCTTCCCGCCGAGGTATGTATACTATTTTATTCACAATCGTACATAATTATGTTCTTTAATTGATACCTTATACTTGATATATGTAGGACACAACACCAGCGTCTTTATTCAGGTGGCGATAAAATGACAATTGCTGCAACAATTGTCAAAGTAAATTCGTGTCACTACTAAACCAAATTTAATTACATTACTCCTAATTGCAATTTACACGATTTAAAATGTCTGATAGTGAAACTGATGTAAGTTGCACACCACCGGAATTGCGAGAAGTTGCTAAAACAGTGACTGGCTGTTTGTTACCTGCTAAAAGTAAAGATAAGATACGAAAACTTCTGCCATCTGTTGAGAATATTTAGAACGAGCAAAAGGTAAGTAATGGATATTACTAACCAAGAGAACTCATTACTAACCAAGAGAACTTATTATTGACTATGGTGTATAATAAACTACTTTCTAACTTTTTAAACGTCAATAATGAATACATTATGTATCGATTGTGAATAAAACATTTTACATCAACAGTTAGAAGTGAGAAAACTTCAAAAAGAACAACGCATTGAATGGAGCAAAAAAAATCTGAAAAAATTCCAAGGCGGCATTGCAAATTTGGTTTGGTATATCGTCACTGGTGACGAATCTTGGATTTATTGTTATGATCCTCAAAAGAAAAGTCAATCGGCTCAATGGGTCTTTCGAACCGAACCTAAGCCTACAAAAGTTCGAAGAATTCGCAGTGCTGTTAAGAAGATGCTTGCTAGTTTTTTCTAAAACGGGTCATATTGCTACTATAGCATAAGAAGATAGAAGTACCGTTACTGCCGATTGGTACACAAATGTCTGTTTACCACAAATCTTTGAAAAAGTTCGTGAAAAACGCCCCAAAGAGAAAAAATATTACATCATGACAACGCATCGTCGCATAAAGCAAAAGTGACAACTGAGTATGTGGCTGCCCTAAAAGTCAGCACCATGGACCCTCCACCGTACAGCCCTAACCTAGCACCTTGCAATTTCTTTTTGTTTCCTAAAATTAAAGATAAAATGCGTGGAATCACTTTTTAGTCATCAGATGAAGCAGTGGAACATTATAAAAACCTGGTTTCTGAAGTGTCTCAGGAAGAGTGGCATCATTGCTTTAAGGACTGGTTTCATCGAATGCAAAAATGTATTGATGTTAAGGTTGTCCTGCACTGTAGTTATAGGTACCCAGAAAATGTAATAGTTTTTGAGATTTGTTTTTATAAATTAAATTCTAGAAAATAAAGTAAAGGACTCTGATACAAATATACAGTAGGCAGTTTCTATATTTTATGAAAATTTGATTCACGTAGTTAAAATAGGTTGATTTAGAAAAAAATTTTATAATAGTTTTTCTCAACGGGTAATACAGCCAGCATTGTGGTTTAAGTTTATTTTACCAACATGTTATTTTTTATACTAGGCTATTTTTATGAATTTGTTTAAAAGTTAATAGTTATTAAAATAAAAAATGAAAAATAGGCAATCCAATTAACAGAGGAGCTTCGAAATTATCTAATATTAGGGGCTAACAACTTAAGTAATTCTCCGTTCTTTTAATCAGACAGCCAGGCGACATTCCGTCGGGACAGTATCACTTACAAAATACATGAAGGTAAATGCAATAAATACATTTTAAAAACTATAAAGAAATTGACTACTATCCATTTTTTTCTAGAGTCCTCTGACTTTGAAAGCGTATTACTCGGGAACTACTGAACCCAATTAAATATTTTATGCACAGATGCATTATAATTAGACTATTATTGCTAGATTTATCGGAGCATAACTGTCTCTTTATGCCCCAAGGGCCTCTTTATGATCCGACGGGCAATAATGAAACGTCAATTAAATGTCAGAGCTGTATTTGTAGAACTTGATTGATTCTTAATATAATTTGTAAACTTATCACCAATGAAAATAAGCTGAAATTAAGTATTTTAGATAGTAACTATAGTAACGTACTTCGTATATAAGCACATAAGTATACGTACAGCGGCTTGATGTAACCTACGTACTCATTTAATTATGTTTTTTACACAATAATAGATTTGAGATAAAAACAATCTGTGCATAAAATAGTGTATGCATTTCGGGCATAACTTGCTTTTATGGCCCTACAGCCTTTTCCTAGCCCTCGGCTGACGCCTCGGGGGAAATAACGCTTCTGGCCATAAAAGCTTCTTTATGCCCTTAATACATAAATAACTATTAAAAACAAGCAAATAGTAAATTCAGTTCTACATACTACAGTAAAATATTATATTTCTAACTGGTACACTATTATTTTTATCGGACTATACATAATAAAAGGTACCCATTTTTAGGGACAATATCATTGAGAGTGAGTTAATATTTTTTTTCTCAGAAAGTATATCTCATATACCTATGAGATTTTTGTAGGGGTTAGAAAGAAACCTTGCGGTTGTTATCCTATTAATTTTCGGACAAAAAAGTATTTTATTTAAGATATATATGAAGAAATAGCGAACTATGCGTTCTTGTTTATTAATGGAGATAGCGTCAAATTTTTTTCGCTAAATTATCACTTTTCATATGTAGACATTATTTTCTTTAAAAAATGTTCCGAATTTTAACAATAAAAGTGCAATAACAAAAAAACCGTTTTTTGTCGAAACCGCCTGTCATCAAAAATCGTTTTTTTTGTTTCCGCATTTTTATTATTAAAATTAGGAACATTTTTTTGAAAAAAATAATGTCTACACATAAAAAGTGTTGATTTAGCGAAAAATTTTTGACGCTATCTCTATTAATAAATAAGAACGCATAGTTCGCTGTTTTTTCGCATAAATCTTAGATAAAACGCTTTTTTGTCTGAAAATCCATAGCATAAGAACCACAAGATTTCTTTCTAACCCATACAAAAATCTCATAGATATATGACATATACTTTCTGAGAAAAGAATTAGTGAACTTACTTTCAATGAAATTGTCCCTAAAAATGGGTACCTTTTATTGCGTATCGTCCGATAAAAACAAAAGTATACCAGTTAGAAATATAATATTTTACTGTAGTATGTAGAAATGCATTTACTATTTGCTAGTTTTTAAAATATTTAATTCGGTTCAGTAGTTCCCGAGCAATACGCTTTCAAAATCAGAGGACTCTAGAAAAAAAATGGATAGTAGTAGTAAAAAATCATTTATAAATTTGTTTAATACGTATTACTTTATATTAAATCTACCTCATGATATAAGTATTTATAAGTGTATGGTTTATTATAATTAATTTATAAACCTTGAGAACTAATTACTGTTCTTCTGCTATTCTATATTTCGTAAGTGATAAATACTCGACAATAACACTTACAAAGGGATATTATTAGTGCTTTTTTATTCGCATCGAGCGAATACAAATTAATAAATTTAGAAAGAAAAAATAATTTAAATTACCGTAGTCGAATAAGAATTACAAAACTTATTTATGAAAATTAAACATATGTGTCCATTACAACACAACGTATAAATTAATAAAATATAGGCAGTATTACAGTCTGTTTGGTTTAAAGCACCCCGCTTTGTAGCAACTTTATTTTTGTTCAGAAATGGTATAAACCATATACAGTGTGGAAATAAAGTAGCGGATAAATTCGATAACTACATTGGTTTTTTGGAAAAAGATCTCGAAGGAGTATAGCGATTTTAATTACTTGACGCTATACTGTGCCATTTTCAACTTGTTACGTGATTTGTTTTTAAAGTAAGACATCATCGATATTTTTTTTTAATGACAACCTATATTTTGTATTGTCGATTTCGGTAGTACTTTTTATTCTCTTTTCAACTGTATACAATTTTCAATATGTTACATTTGAAAAAATTGAGAAAAACTGCCCTAAAGTTAAAAATAATAATATAATATTACGAATATATACGAATATTAAAAATTCTTTAAATTTGCAAAATGGATCTAGTTACTTCTTTCTATGGGGGTACTTAATAAGTAAAGTGTATAAAAATCGACCAATTAATTTAAAAGACCTCAAGCAAAGAATTCGACATGAGATTAGGTTAATATTATCTGAAACTCTTCAGAATGTGAGAAATGTATTGTCAGATGGTACAGGGTCGTCACTTTGAACATCTAGTGTAATAAAAACTGTTATTTATGTGCTTATTTTTGTAATTGATATTATTGTTATTACAGTTTTTTTTTGTTAATCAATTTAATTTCTTTTTAGTCTAATTAAAATTTTAGACTGTTTTTCTCAACTTTTTTAAACGTAACGTTTTTTATACGGTGACTTTTTTTCATTTCTCACATTCTGAAGAGTTTCAGTTAATATTAATCTAATCTCATTTCGAATTCTTTGCTTGAGGTCTTTTAAAGTAATTGGTCGATTTTTATACACTTTATTTTTTAAGTACCCCCATAGAAAGAAGTAACTAGATCCATTTTGCAAATTTAAAGAATTTTTAATATTCGAACTTTAGGGCAGTTTTTCTCAATTTTTTCAAATGTAACATATTGAAAATTGTATACAGTTGAAAAGAGAATAAAAAGTACTACCGAAACGACAATAAAAAAATATAGGTTGTCATAAAAAAAATATCGATGACGTTATTTCTTTAAAAACAAATGACATAACAAGTTGAAAATGGTACAATATAGCCAACACCACCTATCTAACTAAGGCCTCACAACATATTGTAAACGTCATAGTGACGTCACATGCTAAAGGCAAAAGCAAACGACAAACAAAGGAAATAAACTATAATAGTATTATGTCAAATGTGTAATTGTGTTGGCTGGTGCATTGTAATTTTTATATGTGTAGCATATTATTAGCTTGTATAATTAATATAATGTAGTACTAATAAAGTAAACAAGTGTTGTGTTATTGTGTACCCTGTGCAACGGTAATTACAATGAAAAACACAAAATGCACGTGTTTAAGTTTCCGAAAGACGATAAATCACAAGAAAGTGGATTCATAAAATTCATCGAGAAAATTGTATGCTATCGAATTATTCTGTAGTGAGTTATTAGCTTTTATTTGGTTTGCTTTTTACCTATTTCGTAAGATGCTAACAAGTTTTATTAAAGAGTATAATCATTGTTTGATATAACTGTTGGTGCTCTGGCGTCTTAACAGTAGAAATTATACCAAAGAAGGTTTAGTAAATTTAAAACACCCAAGATCCTCGCGACCAACGGGTTTTCTTTACGAAAGCTTCGCAAAAACACATAAGAACTATAAAATCTTTCTGTCAAGTATATCTGTAACCTAACGATCTAACATCAAAATAGCAACTTTAACGTTGATTTTCTGATTATTATTTACGCGTTGTCACCGCCATTTGATTTAAGATTCCTATCCTCTGAGTTATTTTGCACATCCTATTACCATCGATTTAGCCTAACTAGTACAAACATTTTATTTTAAAGATATTTAATTGCAAATACATAATAAACACAAGTTAATATTTTATATTTACGGTAAAATTTTTATACGAAAATAGGTCAAATAAATAAAAACATATAAAAACAAATTCTTAATTAATATTATGGGAGACCTTTTATTTTTGGTGGAATAATAAGACAGTCTATTAGTTAAAATTTGAATGCAAAATGAGAAATAAAAGATTCGGGGATTGCCTCTTTGTCGTGACGTCACTTATGTGGTTGGTAGACCTTGTTAAGTAGGGGGTGTATAACGTCAAGTAATTAAAATCGCTATACCACTTCCAGATTTTTTTCAAAAAACTAATTTTAACGAAGTTATCAAAGGATTCCGCACCAACCTAATGGAAATTTGGATTTCGGTGAAATTGGCTGAATTTTTGATATGTTGTAGCTGGTGGCTTTGTGATCAAAAGTCTCCAGGGCCACAACCCTAAAAATTAACCGTTTGACCTCCACGAGGTCAAATTGGGAAAATACCGCATAAACCTTATGGAAATTGGATTTCGGTGGAATTGGTTGATTTTTTGATATGTTGTACCTAGTGGCTTTATGATCAAAAGTCTCCATGGGCACAACCCTAAACATTAACCGTTTGACCTCCAGGATGTCAAATTGGGAAAAATTTACAGAAATAGTTACACGACCAAACGTTGGCACGCATGTAAACAGTATTTGACTCAATTAAAAATCACGAAACAGTGGGTTGTGTATATAAAACATATTTAGCAGTAAAATTACATTATAATTAAGATGTCAAACTCAAAATATTATATCAAAAATATTGTGATATAAAATGGCGGACACCTTGGCAACGCATTGGTCAGACTCTAATTGAAGGGTCTCTAGCTAAAAATATAGCCCTTTTATTTCCAAATAGTAGCGACAACGATTGATCCGATGAGCTGGCCTAGGTAGCTAGATGCAGTGATTCTACTAAAAAGTAGAGTCACTGAATCTAGTCACCTAGGCCAGCTGGTCGATCAGAGTACCGCAAACCATATTAGGTTCCCAAAACATATTGGGGCAAACGAACCACGAAATTGTTCATTATTTGTTCTGTATTGAAATTAATCAAATCCACGTTTACTTTAAAAGGTTTTTCTTATTCTGAAACATCAAACCTCTAATATGTCAAACTCGTAAAACGTGGTTTTAATTTCCCCATTATTAAAAATCACCCTTATCTGCCCCAATATGGCGGCGGTTTGCGTTACTCTGATCGACCAGCTGACCTAGGTGACTAGATGCAGTGACTCTACTAAAAAGCACGGCCTACTAGATTCATATAAGCTTCGCTTATATACGGCCGTCTCATTTCCAGTTTTTTCATTGTTGAAAATTATTACAGATTCGTACGTTAAATGGCGCCCACTGGCGGTAACTTTACAACAAAGATATTTGAAGTCAGAGCTCAGTCGTTAATTTTTAGGTTATATTTTATGTCAATTGTGTCAAACTGCCTCCGATTAAAGAATTTTTACTCAATATTAACAGTAATTATTAACAAGAAATTTATTAGCAACGATCAAATATTATTAAATTATGCATTAAAAAACAATAGGTACATTATATTACATTACAAAACGTTGCATTAAAATTGTATTTATTATTTTAATTTATTATTCTTTCGATGTCTTTATTTTTATAAAAAAGGCTGTCAGTCCCCAAATAAAATTGATAAACTATTAAAAAAGTTACATTAAAACTAAAAAACATACTTTAACAACCACTTTACAAACACACCTATTTTTATGGTATTTTCCGGTATGCTGCCAGTCTTTTCTCTAAAGTCAATTCTCTATAGCTGGAGCAGTCTAAGTCTTCTTTTATTTGAGCTATAAATTGCAGTCTAGGTTTAGCTAGGGTGTTCTTTCCTTCGATCATGCTTTCTATTACTATTTTTAGATAATACCCGAATGTCTCTTATTAATCTATCTTTGCTTCTCATGGTCTTCTTCATTAACTATCTTCTTGTATATTATTCTATCTGCTTCACTAATCTTTTTTCTTCTTGTACCTTTCTAGTATCTCGTTGTTCGATATTCGGTCAATCCATGTTTCCTTTAGCATCTTTCTATAGCACCATAACTCAGAAGCCTATCCTACGTTTTTTTTTCATTCTTAGCTATTGTCCAGCTGCGTTTGAGACCCGTATAGCGATACTCCATGCGAATATGTGTAAAAGTTTGATAGTATTGACTTGATTTTATACCTTTGTATAGATTATTATGCATTTAGTTAGTTCAGAAAAGTTCCCGACTCCATCTTCTTCCTGGAACACTTCCTCATTCAAGACATAATACCAAAATCGTTAATTAATTATCGTTATCTTAGATTCCTAACCTCCCTACAAAATTTCTACATACTTTCTCAGACATCGCATTAGATTTATATCACATAAACCAAATTCCGTATAAAGGTAATGCCTTATCAGACAAATTTTGTCAGTTTTATATTTCTTTTACTGAAACTATTGGTCTTAAGTCTCAGTAGATTTTATCAGATTTCATGTCTAAAAAATGTTTATTTTTAGAAATGAGTGTCACAGTGAGATTTCTTCATTCCATGAATACTTCTCATACTTCTAATCATAGCTTCAGTTCATAGATCCTGCATTAACGTTAGGTGTCTAGATCATCTGCTGAGGTAATTCAAGTGCTACAAAACCTAAAGTAACATTTCTAATTTGCGAAAAATGAAACTGCACTTACTTAAATACTGTGGCTATCGTGTAGTTATTAAGGTGTTTCTAGTCTAAGAATTGGGGCGTTAGTAAATATTACATAAACTCAGTATAATTTTCTTACATGTAGGATATTTTGATTTCCTAATCTCCACTGTAACATATTTTTGTCATATTTACGTACGTTAGATCCAAATATTTATGTACAAATGCCAATAAATTAATATTATACAATTGGAAACGACAATTACTGGCATGACGTATAACCTAAAAATTAACGACTGCAGTCTGACTACAAACCATCTTTGTTGCAAAATTACCGTCAGTGGGCGCCACTTAACGTACCGATCTGTAATTTTTGGATCCTAATTTCAACAATGAAAAAACTGGAAATGAGACGGCCGTATATAAGCGAAGCTTATATGAATCTAGTAGGCCGTGCTAAAAAGTTAGCAAGTTCGCTATCTATAAATAATTTATGTACCCCTGAAAGAAGAAATTACTACATCCATGGTGTTGTGGAAACTCAATAAAAAGTTGTTGAAAAATTACAGTAGTATATATCATATTAATATGGTCGTTTTCACAGAACATATATGTCCATTATCAAATTAATGTTAAGTTGTGATTATTTTTGTGCATGATTGATATTAAACCTAAGATTTATTGTAAGACGGAATGTCAAATCCAGTAATATTCATTGTGGCCAACATTGTTTTAGTGCTTTAGCTCCACCGACGAGATTAATCGTTGTCGCTACTATTTGAACATAAAGGGGCTACAGTTAAAAGTTGGCAAGCATGCTATCTATAAACAATTTTAGGTACTCATGTTGTGTTAAATGAACGATCTAATTATTCAGTTTCAAAAGCCGTTTTCGAAGTTAAAAAGAATAACTTCTATGTAATTTTAGCATATGTTGTAGGACGTTTAATGGAACTATTCCTAATAACTTTTGAAACTAAAAAAGTTTCTGATTTACTAAAAATAATTGAAATTGTTTATTTGTTAGCTACTTTTGTGTTTCTAAGTTTGTGTCCTGACGCGAAGGGGAGGTAGACGATCACCAGAGTACTAAGATCTGTAATATTCCCCGTGTATGAAAAACTTTTTTTAATCTAATAACCACTATAAAATATTGAAAAGAACTTGATACCTAGTCATGCAACATGAGAAAAGCAAAATGAATTTTATACTCGTGGTCTAAACTACATATTTTACTTTTCCCTCGTACATCCGGGCGACAAGTACTTTAGCCCCAACGAGAACAATGTATCTTTTTAACAACTGACATTTCATATAGGTTATAGAAAAAAAGATTGTATTTCACGCTGTATTTAGTAATTTATCAATAAATAAGAATGGGAAAAGTGTCATTTATGATCGAGATGACGTAGGAAAACTTTATTTGCGTTTAAACCTGAATCGATTGTAGCAAATACGCTAATATAAGATAAAAAAGTTTTTTAAAGTTTAGTTATAAAATAGTATATTATACACCAAGGTGGTGAAGACTGTTATTATTGACCGAGCACCAAGATTATTTTGCGAGGGGCTTTGCCCCGAGCGGAATAAGGTGCGAGGCCTATTAATGTCTTCACCACCGTGGTGTATATACTATTTTTTCCACTACTAGCCAGATTTAAGGCAAAAATTAAAAATTAAAATTTTTCTTGTAAAAATCAAGTAGCACAGGAATGCAAATTCGCCTTTCCACTAATAAAACAAAAATCAAGTAGTCTGATGCAGATTGACATTTCCACTAATAACTAATGGCATTTTTATTCAAATAATTTTATCGTGTTAGGTAATTTCAAGCAGCAAATACGTTAAAGACAATCTGCAGTGTATACAAAATTATGTTGCACAAGTTTTTGTTAAACAACTATCCCTGGATTCTCAAATCATTTGAATTTATCCATTATTAACCTAGGTTAATAATAGAAAAAATTATTAACCACTACTGGAGAAATTCAACTTCTCAGTTGGCTAGGAGACGCAATAATTGTCAACTTCATAGCTAGTAGTGGAAAAAGTAAGTTTTATTGTTTACTAATGAGTTAATTGCAATAAGGTTTAGCATAAATTTTAATTTACGTTTGATTTGTCTTACAATTAGCGGCAATTCTTTAACCCCATTGCGATAAGAAGTTTTTTTTTGCAAATAATAATCAATATGACTAACTAAAATATTGAAAACGTAGTGCGCGAATGCAGTATTGTATATTTGATTAAAATCAAAATTTAGTACCTAACACAAATTAAACACTACGTATACAAATATTTCTATATAAAGATGACCAGTTATCAATTAATCACTGTTTGCCTAAAATAAAAATTTGCAGCTTAAAAAAGAAATAAACATTTAATAAAAATGTGTAGTAGGTAGTTAATATAATCACACAAAAAATATTTGTCTAATAAGCAAGAATTAAACCACGTGTATACATATTCATCTTATATCCAAGCATGTTTTGGTAACTTAATGAGATAACAGCTATCCGGTACAAAAACATCCATCCCATAATACGTTTTTGTACGACCATGCTATTTCGGATTGTTTACCATACTTGGTTTTAGAACAGTAGGTTATATTTACTGGTTGCTAAGCAAAAACGCGTCTGTAAGTAATTACTTACCGTTCAGTTCTGTCAAAAACAGAACGGTAAGTAAATTATATGTAATTTATAAAATAAATGCATGATCTTTAGATGTCTCTTTCGCGAGAAATCATTTATTTTCTAAATGATTGGACTATTTAAAAAAATGTATGTGTTTATTTAAATTTGCTCAGGCCTCTTCAATATCCCAATTATATTCGTTTTCAGATTCACTCATTCTCACGAGTTTGACAAATATCGTGACATTCAAAAATAATAGTAATTACAAACGTCTCCATGGTAACGACAAAACCTACTTAATGTTTGGTGGATATACAGGACAAAAATAAATTATCTTAAATCTATTTTTTTCGGGGATATTTCCTTAGTTAATACCTTTGTATTCATAATGGTCGTACAAAAAATAGTATAAGCATCTCAAACAGTAAGGAGTTTACCGATCTCCTCCAATATTGGCGACTTCGCTTCGCTCAGTCGCCAAACATTGTCGTCGATCGGTAAACTGTCCTTACTGTTCTTGATACTTAATATACTATTTCGACTGCGTTACGTCAGGAGAAATTAAAATTAAAAAATAAATGCAATGTTACATTGCATATAAAAATATAACAAAAATGTTTTTATCCTTCTTAGAACTTTGTTAACTCTCTCGTAAAGAAATTTCGGGAGGCCTGCAGGACACCCTTTTAAAGGGGAATATTTTGAAAAACAATAAAATGCTTTAAATTTTTTTAAAACTAATCCTTGTTTGATTTTCTAAGAATTTTCAGTGTCGCTCTCGTATACTTAAATATACTGCAGCATTATTTGTCCCAATGCCGCACTTCCGGAACGTCCCATACTAAAGGGCCTCATATCTCAAATAGCTTAGGGCCTTATCAAGTCTAAATCCGGCCCTGCAGGAAACTGTTATTTTCTGAGATGCAAAGTAAAAGAAAATATGAAAAAGTAGATAACAATATCCCTTAAATTAGGCATGATAGGGTTGTCAATCGTTCTTTATTTCAATGATATTCGACGAAAAGAGGGCCGCAGTGGAGGCTCGTGCGTTTCTAGGAAGGTGAGGCTCGATACAATCTCCTGCTGCAAAACCCAATTTAATCTGTGGGCGGCGCAATGTGTAAATAATGCTGAAGGTGCACCAGATTTAATTTTAGTTTAAGTTTAATTAACTCTCCGGTCGTAAAACTAGCAAGTGCTTCTATTAGCACTTAACATCAAAAAATCATAAAAATCGTTCTTTTAAATTTTCATTATTTACAAACTGGGCAGCAATAGGACATTGTGATTTTTCACTAATATCTGTGGTAGTATCATCAGTAATTATTGTAAAATAATTTGCATTATTAATTTCCTGTCAATAGATTTTCTTAACCCTTAGCCGGCAAGATTGTGTCAGAAATACTACTCAACATCTCTCATTCTACATTTTTCTAGTATGGAATTACCTACAAATATGTCACTTTATCTAATCCTTACACTATTTGAGGACTATCCCACGACAGGGTGCTAGCCTTACTGTACAAAAAATTATTAAATCAAATCCATTCCTCTACGTATAATAAACATAAAAACATACGTTTCTTTTTTTAAATTATATTGCAATTTTTTTGTTATGTAGACAGAGACTTTCTTCACTATATTTCATTAAAATTTATGTTTTAATATTTTTTTAGTAAGACTTTCTTTTATTGTAATATTAAAGTGTAATCAGTAAATGCCAATTTATGTACATATTTATGTTGAGTTGCATTTGAATTTTTCTCATGACATGTTCTATGCAGAAGCTAATTAAGTAATAAATGTGTACTTTGGTTTTCATTATAAATAAAACAAAAAGTTCTAACATTTTAGCATTTACTGATTGCTTAAAATGATAGTCTCTCAGACGCCACATTATAGTCTGTGCAACTAAATTTCACCTTACCGGTTAATGGTTAAATAGTTCTAGCAACAAGAAATGAATTGATTTTGAATAGTTTTTGATAGACCAGTAAAATGTTTTTAACTTCTTCAGCATGTTCGCTAATTTCTACATTGCGCTTAATTAAGTACTCAAATATTTATTTAAAATTGCCAAGATTACCTGAAGTAGTATTTTCATCATGGTCTCGAAATGGCAATTTCGGACTGCCTATTAAAATAGTAACGTCAATTGAATAATACATAAGTTGCCGATTTTTTACAATCTCATTGTATAAAATTTTATTTAAGTATGCGTGTTCTTGCAAAGCTTTTATAATTGTAAAAAAATTTAATACGTTCTTTTGAATCGTTGTTTTTTTACGCATCTGGAAAAGGTTTTTCAATCATTATAACCTGTACTGTTTTAACCAATCATTTTTAACAGTTCCCAGTAAATACTGCAACATAGCCACATGCATTTCATAGCAAGAATTATGAAAACCCCCATTTCGTGATTTGTCAGCAGACATAACATCGATTTTTGGCATCGGACGTTGCAATAAAGTTTTTCTCTCTTCTATTGCATTACACCCTAAAAGTTGTGTTTCTAGTAAACACATCACGCGATCGTATTTTGGATCAATTCCTTGCTTGTAAATGAAAAAATTGTTACCAACTGCTTAATTAAAATCCCCGACTCTTTTCACTAATATACCAAAATGTTCGTAAGGATAAATCGCAGAACGGAGAACAAAACAGTCACCATGAATATTTTTTTCTAAAGGCGCAATTCCACTAGTGCAACACTAGACGGCATGTGTGGAATCACTTAGCCAAACTACCCGTTATGACTCGATTCCTAGCCCGTGAACATGAAGACTGAACGTGACTGACTGAAGAAACTAAAAATGGATGTAATATTAAAAAACAGAGTCTGGTTGATGCAGAGATCGATACAGTTTTTACACTCTATTAATTAATTCGTAAAATCCGTTTAAAAGAGCAGAATTTCTTTATTAAATTTTAATCAATGACATAACTTTTTACAACCTTTTATTTATAGCAACAACTCACTGACTAGATTATAATATCTTATAACTCGCACACATGTAATATGATAACTTGATAAATAGGAAAATATTAACCGGGAGGGGAAAATCAATTTATTCTAACTTCTTTCACTAACATTCTTCAGCATGTAACATGCCACATGCCGTCTAGGTTGCGGACACATGTGATGGGCAATCAACGTGTGACATGAGGCAAACACGCAACCTTTATGCAGCTTCATGTTGCTTCGGTTGAAAGTCTCAATATAGCATGCGTCATTGTTGCTTAAATGTTGCCTCAGTGGAATTGCGCCTTTATAAACCTATCCAAGTGTCGCCGGCCGATTCTAAAATTCTCATTTCTATTTTGAGTTTTTAAGTGGTATGATCACGACCTTCTAGATTTCACGAGACGACGTCTCTTATCGACTTCGTCTCGTGAAATCTAGAAGGTCGTGGGTATGATTTTAACGGTTAATGTTAGAGAAACGAAAAACAAATAAGTGGCTAAACTGGCAGACTGACAGGAATGAAATGCCTAACTCAAAAATTTTATATCAGATATTTTATATCTGTCAAAGTGTTACAAAAATGTCCGATTTTTGAAATCTATGAAAGTGTTACAAAAAATCTGTTTGCAAACAGAGAAAAAGTGCAGTGTGTATTATGGATTGCAGAAATGCACTTATACGTGTTCATTTCAGTCCTGTTGTACGAAATGCTCTAAATGAAAGATTTGGCTACAAACGGATAGGCAGAATCGCCTGACCTCCTGAAAGCCGGGATTTAACTGTTTTAGATTTCTTTTTTTGGGTTATATCAAAAACATTGTATACTCCAAAAAATCGTATTGAGATAGAATAAGATTAGCTATTTAAACAGTTACTCCTGAAATGCTGACTAATGTGTGGAAGGAAATGTATTATTGTTTCGACGTAGCAGAGTTAATGCTGGTGTACATATTAAGATTTATCAAAAGTTGATTTAATTTGTTGAGTTTTTCTACTCTATAATAAAAAAACATTTTTGGAAGCGCCACAATTGTTTTACTGGCGTCTCTGAAAAATCATACCACTCTTTTATCTAAACTCTGTCTAATTGCTACCGTCCCCTGAAAGTGTACCTAACGGCTCACAGTGAGGCCACGTAACTAAAGCGCCCGTTTTAGAAATGTTCTGTTGATTGTAATTTTACGAATTTGTTATGATTTTTTTTAAATTATAAGGTGGAATAGTAGGTACTCTAAGCAACAGTTTCAATTTTTCAATTAATTTGTTGATTGCTATTATAATTAACAATTCCAGAAAATGTGATGTGAAAAATATATAATTATTTTTACGAGTTTATCAGAATAATAAAAATAATATTTCTTAGAATAGTGTATATGTAAGCGTAAGCGTAAAGTTTGCTTCTCGTATTTATAACGATAATTTTATAGTTATTTTCAGGTTAGAAGGCTTTTGGAGTAATATTAATAATATGGCTTCACTCAGACACAGTCAAATATCAGGGGGCAATAACAATTTAAATGCTTTTTGGACCTAAGAATTCAAAATATGTTTGCGTGAAGTTTGACCTAAAACGACGAGTGATGCTTGAGTAGGTTTACTTTAAAAAATTTACTTTTTTCAAGTTTCAAGAACAAAATACAAAAACCTACATAGAACATTATGAAAACGAAACTTTTTTCATTCGCGTTGATGCAGTCGGTGCCGCATGGAGAATCAAACGTTACTCATGAAAGAATGTTTCGTTTTCATAACTAACTAGTTGCACAATATACTAATTTTCGATACACTCTTTTCGCAATATTTTTAACGTAATACAGATATTTTTTCTGCAACATATCTTCCTAGACCATCTTACACCCGAAAGGGTAGATGAACTCAGGGATTTAATAATATTTATTGTAAATTGAACAATTTTGAATGTATATTTTACATTATTAATAATAAAAAGGTGGCCAATAAGAACAATCGTGGTATTTATAATAATAATAATAATAACTACTACAACCCATAACCTAATCCAAGGCCCCAGAAGCTATAAGCTTGTGCGGGAGGGAGGGGGCGATTATTATTACTATGTAGGCCCAGATGTGCGGCTGCAGCCGACTTACAGATGGAACAGCGCAAATCCCACATTTGTGTCACAGCTAAGGAAAACTGCAGAAAACCTTAACCAGATCTGCCGGCGCCGGGAGTCGATCGTGGGCCGCTTGCGTGAAAGTCCGGCACGCCAGGCATTACACTACCAAGGCTGTTTGTATAAGCAATCCAGTTTCATAAAAATCAGTTTTATTTTGACTGACGTTTCAACCACTTACCGTGGTCCTTTTCAAAATCTTATTTAATAAATAACACTAATAAAATTTTCAATGTTATGTCAATTTAACATTATATTTTACATACATACATAATCTTTAACCCCTTATACCTTTCGGTGTCGAGGCGCCGGAAGCACCGAGCCACAGAGTGGATATGCGGGCGTGAGACGAGGCAGCGGAGCCATGTAGGCAAGTACGCTGCGCTCGCGGTTCACCCATCCGAGTACTTTCCGGAGAAAACTCGACTTAACTCCATTAAGCGGTATAAATCCACTAGAACCACCCTGCCGACTGCCGGCTAACATTATATTTTAAAATTTAAAATATCTGTCAATTATTTTTAAATTGACATATTAATAGTATTTTTTCGCCTACCTGATCAGAAAGTGCTTTCTAAATGTCCTGTTTTGAGGGCAGTTAAGGCTTCTTTGCGGGCCTCTTATGTCAAACTTTTTACTGCCCTCTTATGTCAAATGCATAACCTCTATACTACTACTAGATGAAAGCACGATTTATTTATGTTAAGTTGGAGATACTGTAAAAATTGTAATTTTTTTTGAAATTGTCATACTTTGACCACTCCTGTGCATTATCCTAAAAAGATTTTAATCAAAAAATGAAATCATTTGTTTTTAACATTAAAAATATAACTCATTCGTAAAACTTTTAGCAATGTAATATGACGGAAAATGTAATCTCAAACATATTTTTACTTAACCTTTAAAAATATAAAAAACACGTCAAATCTTTCTAGGCTTCTTAGATCATAACTTTGATTTTCATGTCTTCGTCGATAAATTTGTCGTTTGTTTTTTTCTTTTCACAGTGTCATTGTATGTATAAATGGAGGTTGTGACAATTAATTAATAAAAAGAAAATTGTAATTTCAATAAATTATACAATGATAGATTAATTACTCATCCTAATTAAAAGTCATATCCTGTTCCTTTTATTTACCAATAATAATAAAAACATTTACTATACGGCCGTGTTGTATGTAGTGTAATGATTATTAGGTTAATTTAAGTAATAAATTACTAAAAACGTCTGGCGTTATTTTCATTTTCATTCATTCCCTCTAACATATGCCTATTTAATTTACTAATAAGTTACGTTACTGTTTAACTTTTGGAATTCTTTTTTAAACTTTCAAACAGGTAGGCGAAAAACTTTTGTATGTCACTCGGACCGAAAAGCATTTGTAGCCCTAAGTTGTCCGCTGCCCTCGCTACGAAGCGTAGCGTAGATTACACTTGAGATTACATTTTCCGTCATATTCCGTTGCTAAAAGTTTTACGAATGAGTTATATTTTTAATGTTAAAAACTATACCTAAACCAAAAAATGAAGGATCTAAACCGAGTGAATCTAGCAGGCGCAGATTAGCAGTCGGAGTTGATTGTGAGCGAGCCTTGTTCCCAAATTGTCAAATTTAGACAGTTTGAAATTAAAAATTGTCATTGCAATCTGTCAAAGTTTTGAAAGGTTTTTCACAACTCCAATTGTTACTTATTAAACTATTATTAATAAATATTAATTGGAGTTGTGAAAAATCTTTTAAGCAGCAACTAATGTCGTACACACTTTTGCTATCAGAATGTTATTTATTAATAGTAGTTTAATAAGTAACAATTGGAGTTGTGAAAAACCTTTCAAAACTTTGACAGATTGCAATGACAATTTTTAATTTCAAACTATCTAAATTTGACAATTTGGGAACAAGGCTCGCTCACAATCAACTCCGACTGCTAATCTGCGCCTGCTAGATTCACTCGGTTTAGATCCTTCATTTTTTGGTTTAGGTATAATGATTTCATTTTTTGATTAAAATCTTTTTAGGATAATGCACAGGAGTGGTCAAAGTATGACAATTTAAAAAACAATTACAATTTTTACAGTATCTCCAACTTAACATAAATAAATCGTGCTTTCATCTAGTAGTAGTATAGAGGTTATGTATTTGACATAAGAAGGCAGTAAAAAGTTTGACATAAGAGGCCCGCAAAGAAGCCTTAACTGCCCTCACAACAGGACATTTAGAAAGCACTTTTTGATCAGGTAGGCGAAAAAAATTTTATTTGTGATATTTATTAAATAATGCTTGGAAAAGAACCATGCTAATAAGTGGTCGAAACTACATAGGCGCAACTAGTATCTAATTTTTTTTTGGGGGGGGGGGCTAAAGTTCAAAATTGTGACAAGGGTGTATAGTTTTTTTGCTTGGAGCATTTTATAAGAGAATGTTTCCTTTTTACATTATTATATTTATTTTAGTTGTCTAAGGGCCGGTATTATAAAACTTTTTACTTCCTAGATAAAATTTACTAGTAAATTCATTTGTTCTGTCAATTTATTATGCAAATTGACAGAATAAATTAATTTACTCTCAAAGTAAATTTTATCTAGGAAGTAATAGTATATTATGTATTAAGGGCTTCATTGAGTGTGTTAGAGCCCGCAGAGTCGGGTAGCGCCTGAGGCGAAAGCCGAAGGCGCTAAGACGATAAAGGGCTCTAAAACACTAATTAAGCCCGAAATGCATACGTTAGTTTATGCCCGGCCTAAGGCTTAAATTCATATTTAATTTTAAAATAAAAATAATTTAAAAAGTGCAAAACTTCAAGTAGGTGGGTGCAGTGATAAAACTTCAAGTAGGTAGGTGCAATGGTATATAGTAATTACTGTTTTACTATGGAGACGGCGCGCGGCGTAAACAAGGGTAACTATTTTTCTAGCGGGCTCTAAAAAGTATTAGAGCCCTAGAGCTCTAATTTAGCAACTTACTCTCTAAAAACAGGCCACTAAATAGGTCATAATCGCCCGACCGGACATAAAAAGTTTTATAATACCGGCCCTAAGTGTCTAGCTAGCAGTTATGTATAGGCCTTCCGGGGTATCAGATTAAATATTTTTTTATTAAAGGCTATATGTATGTATAATGTATGCATAAATGTAGGTGCATATTATAATATCTACTTATACCACAGCTTATAGTAGATACCTCAACAACTGAGAAAAATAACTAAATATACCTATATTACAAAAATAAAAAACCGTAATAATTCTCTTGAATCTCAACATTAAACATTTAAGGAATAATAATGGTTTGTAAGGATAGTGGTTTATCACAACACTATATTTTAACGGTGTCTCCTAACGAAATACGTATTGGCAATTAGTCAAATACAATTTGTGGTTAGGAGACACCGTTAAAACATAGAATTTAAGGAATAATATACGTTACGTATACGTTTCCAATGGAAAGCTTTAAGACAATATTTCCAGTAGAATTTTTTGTTTAATGTTTCCAATACAAAAGCGCACGAAAATAAACTGTTCGTTTCCAATAGCGTATATATAGTTTGTTTGTGATAATATTTACAAATTTCAAACTAATTCAAACGTTTTTCTTTTTCGTTACGTGCAACATTGGTCGGTACATCTTTCAAACAATCTCTGTTCAAACTAACCCGTTTTAATAACAGCAGCTTATAAAAATCTATCCAGTAAGTAACAATTTAAAACTGTGTATTGTGATTTTGATTACACTTTCATTAATACTGAATTATTACAGGTATAATTATATACAGGTATGTAATTATTCGAAATTATGTGAAGACAATTGGTATTATCTTATATTATTGGTATTATTCGACATAATTAATTAATTTATTTACAATTAAGCGCACCCAATAGGAATTAATAATTTCCAGTATTATTGGTTTTATCGGTATTATTTCCGGTATTATTGGTATTATTCCAGTATTATTGGTATTATCAGGTTTTACCATAGCTAATACGTAGGTATTCTTTAGGTATTACGTGGTATTATGATATTATGTCCAAAATAATACCGGTATTACCTGTTTTGGTATGATGGTGTACAAAATTTGAACTTGTGAGCCATCCCTCGCACTGCACTGTATGACCAAGGTAAATTTCCGATTACTTTTTTGTGGCTTTTAAAGCTTTTACAATATAATATGTGTTTTTGATGGTTATGTTCCAATTGACAACCTTTTTATTATTAATAATTTACAATTTTGAATGTTTGAAATATTTATTGGCTCTTGTTTATCACAACTCATTAGCTCAAAATCGTTCAATTGTTTTATTTGCTGCTGAGTTTGCTTTAATTTACCGATTAGCTATTTCTCCAGGTATTCTCCTACTATACTGATGATTTCAGAAAAACTAGTATATTAAGTATCGAGAACAGTAAGGACAGTTTACCGATCGACGACAATGTTTGGCGACTGAGCGAAGCGAAGTCGCCAATATTGGAGGAGATCGGTAAACTCCTTACTGTTTGAGATGCTTATACTATTTTTTGTACGACCATTATGAATACAAATGTATTAACTAAGGAAATATTCCAAAGATGGTAAAAAATAGATTCAAGATAATTTATTTTTGCCCTGTATATCCACCAACCATAGTATATCCAGTTAGAAGAAGAATTCAAGAAAGCAGAACTAGATATATTGGGAATAACTGAAACTAAAAAGAAAGGAATAGGGGAAGAAGAAATGGAAGGAGGTAGTATTTTGATATACAGCGGGATAGACAAAAAACATCGGGCAAAAGAAGGAGTAGGCTGTATAATTAAAAAAGAGAATGCCAAATATATAAGTAAATGGTTAGGGATCTCGGCGAGAATATTAAAGATTGAAATGGAAAAGGACGAGCAAGTAAAAACAAATATAATTGTGGTGTATGGACCCGACGAGGACGAGATATCAAAAAGTAAAGATGAATTCTGGGAACAATTGACAATGACAGTAGAAGAAAGTAAGGGAAGAATATTAATAATATGTGATCTGAATGGACGTGTAGGTAGAAAGGATGAAGTATCAGGGGAAGTAATAGGAGTACACGGAGAAAACACTAGAAATAA
Source organism: Agrypnus murinus (assembly GCA_929113105.1). Lineage (NCBI taxonomy): Eukaryota > Metazoa > Arthropoda > Insecta > Coleoptera > Elateridae > Agrypnus > Agrypnus murinus. Next base: position 81,233,598 of record OV816025.1, on the reverse strand, counting down.
TAACGGCAAAAGACTTATAGATTTCTGTTTAATAAATGACATGATAATAACGAACTCATTCTTTACACATAAAAGACATACATAAATATACAAGGGAAGTCGTGAGTAGAGGAGAAAAATCGATAATAGATTATATAATTATAAATAGATGTTACAGAAAGGAAATACAGGATACAAGAGTAAAAAGAGGTCCAGAAATATATTCAGATCACTATTTAGTGCTATCAAAAATGAAGATAAGACAGGAAAATCCCAAGGTAATAAGTAAGACGGGCGAAAATAAAATAAGAGAAATAACCAAAATATACAAATTGAGAGAAGAGGTGACGGCAAGGTTATACAAAGAAAGAGTTGAAGAGGAGATGGGCAGATTTAATAACAATATAGAATTATTATCACTTGAGGAATCATGGAAAGGTATAAAAGATATATTAATAACAACAGCACGAGAAGTATGTGGTACGGCCAAGATTATAGCAAGTAAGAAACAAACGAGCTGGTGGAGTGAAGAGCTAAGGAAGGAAACAAGGTATAAGAAACAGAAATGGAAAGAATACTTGAGTAGTAAAACAGAGCAAAAGTATAGTAGATATAAAGAGCAGAGGATTAAAGTAAAAGAAGCGATAAAAGCGGCGAAACAAAAAGCATGGGAAGACTTTGGAGGGAAGATGGAACAGGACAGCCGTGGGAACCAAAAATTATTCTACAGAATACTCGGATCACTTCGCAAAGGAAAACCAAACAAAGTTGGACTTATAAAAAGTAAAGAAGGAAGAATATTAGGGAATGAAGAGGAAATTATAAATAGATGGAAGGAGTATTTCGAGAATATGTTAACAACTGAACATCCACTAGAGCAAGCATTGGAGGAAGAGAGTAAAACAAATAGGACAAAGACTGGGAGATAGGAGTTCTTCTACCAATATATAAAAAAGGAGATAGAAGGGAGTGTACCAATTACAGGGGAATTACCTTGTTACCAATAACAGCAAAATTATACGAGAGTGTACTAGAAATGAAATTAAAGGCAGAAACAGAAAAACAATTAGAAGATTCGCAGTGTGGATTTAGGAGAGGTAGAGAGTCACAAGACCACATATTTGTTTTAAAACAATTAATAGAAAAACTCACTGCAGATAAAATATTCGTAGCCCTTATAGATCTAGAAAAGGCATTTGATAGTGTGCCTAGGGCAGTATTATGGAATACCTTAAAAAAGAGGAAGATAAACGAAAAACTGGCAAGGTGTATTAGTGTGTATAAAAACACAAGAAACATAGTGCGAACAGGTAACCTACAATCAAAAGAGTTTGTAACAAAAGAAGGATTGAGACAAGGCGGAGTATTAAGCCCAGCGTTATTTAACTTAGTGATGGATGATATAGTTAAAGAAGTGAAAGGAAAAGTAAAAAAACTACAAGTAGGATTTAGAAACATGACAGAGTTGAAATACCTGAAAGTCTATTTGCAGACGATCTAGTGATCTACGCCAAAAACAAACAAGACCTGCAATATAACTTGGAAGTATGGAAGAAGGCATTAGAAAGCAGAAACCTACGAATAAACGAGAAGAAGACCAAGGTCATGGTCATAGGTAAAAAGGATCCAGATACACCAATAAAAATAAAAATAAATGGGAAAGAAGTCGAACAGGTAAGAGCATTCAAATATTTGGTAGTGACAATCCAGTCCAATGGTAGTATCAGGGCTGAGTTAAATGGAAGAATAGAAAATGCGACTAAAGTATACCATGCACTTAACAACTCATTTATAAAGAAAAAAGAAATTGCAAAGAAAACGAAAATTACAGTATATAAAACAATCTTCAAACCTATACTAATATATGGGTGCGAGAGTTGAGTACTGACGAAGCAATTAGAAAGCAGTATTCAGGCGGTTGAGATGAAATATCTACGTGCAGTAAAGGGTATTACGAGAAGAGATAGAGTAAGAAACGAGATAACTAGAGAAGAGCTCGGAGTAGAACCAGTTTTGAAAAGTATTAAAAAACAACAACTACGTTCGTTCGGGCATATAGTAAGGATGGATGAGGAGAGAACAAAAAGAAAAATCTGGGAGACAAGAGTACTCCAGAAAAGAGGTAGGGGTAGACCAAAGAAAATCTGGGACAAAGAAGTAGCTTAGCAAAGAAGTAGAAGTAAGCTAGAGAGTCTAAGACAAATAGGCCTGTCGTGGATGGAGGGGAAAAGAGAGGCACGAAATAAAAAAGAATGGGCCAAGAGAATACATAGTGAGTTAAAACAATAAAGAAAGTTAGTTTAATTAGAATTATATAATATTATATTTGAGATTCGTTAGGTAAATATGAAATGTAAATAGAAGTAGTTAAGTGTAACACCTTTACACCGAAAGGTAATTAAGGTTATGATTATAAATAAATAAATATCCACCAACCATTATGTAGGTTTTGTCGTTACCATGGATACGTTTGTAATTTTATTTTTAAATGACACGATATTTTTGTCGTTTCAACATAAATAAATAGATAGCATCCGTTGTTATTATTATTTATTGGGTATTTTTTCACAGCAAATTTAAATAAAAAACATAAATTTTTTTAAATAGTTCAATAATTATTTAGAAAATAATGATTTTTCACGATAGACACATCTAAAGATGATGGATTTATTTTATAAATTACATATAATTTACTTACCGTTCTGTTTTTGACAGAACTGAACGGTAAGTAATTACTTACCGACGCGTTGTTGCTTAGTAACCAGTAAACATAACCTACTGTTCTAAAACCAAGTTTGGTAAACAATCCGAAATAGCAGGGTCGTACAAAATAGTATATTAAGTTTCAAGAACGGTAAGGACATTTTACCGATCAAAGACAATTGTTTGGAGGAGGAGCGTAGCGACGACTCCAAATATTGTCTGAGATCGGTAGTCCTTAACGTTCGTGATAGTTATGACGTTTTTGCACAACTGAATTTATTAAATAATGTGTTTTTGCTGTGAAAAATACCTGACACAATCAAGGAGCAGGCGCCGGGAGATATGTCACTCTCCACATCACGTAGCCGTAATATTAATTTTTGTAATGCATTTCCATAGCAATGAGTAAATAAGAAACCGCCAATGAAGTTTTTTAGAAAAGTTTTTGATAGCAATAATAGTTCATGAGAAGATAAATACTGAAAGAATGGGTGAAGTGGAATTAAGTGATTCCGAAAATGAAGACAACGAAATGGAAGAAGCCTGGAACATGGGACGTTCGGCTTTGATTCCTGAAAAGTCAAAAGAGCGCTACGAAAATGCTTACAAAATGTTTAAAGACTGGCGCACCAAGAAAAGCACAAATATTAACGAAAAATCTTTGCTGGCATACCTTGTCATAAGGAATAAAAAACTGAAATCTCCCGGTAGCATGTGGGCTGAATATTCGATGTTAAAGTCCACAATTTTTCTTTGCGATTCCATTGACATATCAAAGTTTGCTACACTAATTGCTTTCTTGAAAAAGAAAAATGTGTGGTATCGACCAAAAAAGGCGAGTGTTTTTACCAAAGACGAATTTACAAAGTTTTTACTTGAAGCACCTGACGAAGAATTTCTTGTGTATAAGGTAAATTTACTTTCTTATGACATCTAATTTGAGGATATTGTTTTATTTATGTTTTAGGTAGGAATGATATTAGGAATAGCTGGAGCATGTAGACGGGAGGAATTATACAATATGAGAATTGAAGACATTGAGGAACGTGACAGATTAATCATTGTAAAAGTTCCTCAAACAAAGACATATGTTCAGCGATCATTTGTTGTTGTTAACGAACCGGGTGAAGAAATTAACTACCTGGATATATATTACAAATACAGAAGACTTCGTCCGAGTAACTCAAAATCATCTCATTTTTTCTTAAACTACCGTAATGGAAAATGTATAAATCAAGTAATTGGAAAAGGTACCATCGGAAAATGGCCAGCAAAAATAGCCAAATATTTGAAACTGGAAAATCCTGTCAGTTACACAGGTCATTCGTTTCGGCGAAGTTCAGCTACACTGTTAGCTAATAGTAGTGAAGAGCTTCTTGGACTACGAAGACACGGAGGGTGGAAATCTTCAAGTACAGCTGAAGGGTACATTGAAGATTCTGACGAAAATAAGATTCGGTTTGCAAAGAAAATTCTTCATAGTAACGGAAGTAGGAAATTTTCAAAACCACCGACGTCAGTGTATCAGCCTGAAGACAAAGAAATCTCGACTTGTAAAAATGTTGACAATGGCGATGTTGGGACAAATTCAATGATGTTATTTGATTCAAACATGGAGGAAGGCGAATCAAACGAGCCGTGTGACGTTCCAGTCGATGCTAACATCCCGCCTTCTACTTCTGTTTTACAAAATAAGTTTCCTTTAGCAATTGGCAGTTGCAATAGTTGTAGTTTTAATATTTATGTTAATAAATGAATTATAAATTGTTTCTTAAAATAATTGAATAATCTTGATAAATGTACTTACCGTTCTAGAACGCCAAAATAATTACCGTTCTAGAACGCCAAAATCTATAACAGTTGTGTTGATCGTTAGTAACCGGTAAATAAAACTTGCTGTCGTCGAAACCCACACGGTAAACAAGCAAATAGAGTTCAGTCGTGCAAAAAAAAAATTAAAACTTGCACGTTCGGTTGCATAACTGCCAGAGAAAGTTCATATCTATTAGAAATATAAAAATAGACATTTGTACTTTTGTAGGTACAGGTGTTTCTATAGCTTTTAAATTTCTTAGAAATTTCTAAAATGACTTTTTTTTATATAAAATTACTATAATATGCATTTAAATGCTGGAAGGATATACTAAGCAAATATTTTTTAAATATAAAAGTTATTCCCATATTAACTAACGGTCCAAAGTTATGGACCAAAGTGCAATCAATTTGCAAAATCATAAAAGTTCAGGAAATAAATTAAAATGACTAATATTTCTGTGTATAAAATAATAAACGTAATGTATAAAATAAATAATAAGCGGTACTATAACCAAGTATAGAATCGTAATGTTGAAGAGAGGGGCAAACAAGCACGAGGAGACAGGAATCACGAACACGACTACCATAGTTATAAATCGGCAACCACGAATAAACGAATTTTTATTATTAAAAAAATATGTTGATGCCGGTTCTTTTTGAATTCGAATTTAAAAAGTGTTAAAGCAGTTCCGAATTTTTGTTAGACGGTGACAAAAATTAAAGGAAGAAAAATAACGTATCAAGGTAAGTGAATGTAAATGGGAAGTAAATTTTTAAAAATTGCGGAATCTAGGTAGAAGAAAGAAAGAACTAACTTACTGGGTCAATTCAGCGGTCGCGATTTTATTTCTGTTACTTCGTATTTGATCTTCGATTGCTTCAACACATTCTCTGGTAACGGCAAGCTTATCTATAATGGTCTGAAGGGCCGATTTCAAATGGCGATCGGAAGAAAAGGACATGGGGTGACAATTAATTTTTCGTTTTTTACAATTTTTCAAATTTCTGGGCAATATAGTTGCTATAAGCCAACCACGTTTATTTTATATAAGATAAACAAAACAATAATTAGCCCACAAAAAAGAAATTTAGCCACTGGCAAATTTTAATAATTAATAAGACCAGTGATGCTTCAGGCATTATTTATTAAAACTTGTTACAAGCGACGAAGCAAAATAACAGTAAAAAGTTACTTCCCAGTTTGTAATAGGAATAATAATAACAATAATGCGTACCTGAAGCAAGTAAATCTTTGCTTGTATTATTTTTGCATAATAAGAATTAAACAAACAAGGTTCTTCTTATGCTCACTATGGATTTGATTATAATTAATTGCTATTTTTTAAAGTTCAGGGTTGATAAGACTGCCGTCTGCCTATGCTAGTCAATGTAAACTTTGAGATCCAATTTATGGAGACTGATGTAACCTACAATGCTGTATTTTTTTATAGCAATAAATAACAACATTTTCTCAGGCTTGAAGTATTTTCAAGCCGTTAGTGCCTTTAGTTTTTAAGAAAAAAAATAAAAAAGAAATTTTTTTCGAAAAGATGTCATGTGATGTCTGATAAAATAGTGATCCTGAAATTGCAAGAAAAGATCTTTTTTGAATTATATATCTTTCGAAATTTAGTTTTATCTGAATTTGGAGGCTCAAATCTAGGAGGCGGAGTTTTCGACTTCGGTAGAAAGCTATTAACGCTTAACGATCATAATGGCAGCGAATGGAACAGCCAAGAATAATTGTGCGACGTGTGACATCATCGAAACGTGATGACGGTTTTGAAAACCAGTTTCTTATCCTTTCAGTATGAGATTTTCAAAAATATTATATCTTATAGTTATAAGAACTAATAAGGAGTGATATGTTGGAAAATGCATTGGAAAATGTAATGATGATAATCTATATAGAGAAGGTATAACTTTGTTTTTATCATATACTAGGTACATTTCCAACTTTCAGGTACTTATAGAATCGAAAATATTCTTCTAAAAGCTAAAGAAAGACTCGTAGGGAACTGGAAAGAAATATGAAAAATAATTTATTGTGTCTTCATGTGTCAGATTTTTAACCTCTATTAGCAAAGTTATTAAATTGTTTGTGTTTATTTGCGTTTGTTTTATTTTAATTTGAAGTCCTATAGTATAATCTATATAGTAATCGTAATTGTTTTCGTTTCCTTAATTTATCTGTAGGTACCTGTTGTTATTTCCAAGCAGCACGATAAGGAACAAAGGTATCAAATTTCAAAAATATTGTATTGTTATATACACTGCCGGTCAAAAGTTTGGAAACACCATGAAGTGAGAGATTTTTTACAAAAGTTATTAAGTATTTATTTAAATAATTTGTATTTAAATAGTTATCAAACAAAATGAAATATTCAACGACTAGGAATTAAACAAATATGTACGAGGTAAGCGCCATAAATTTTCGGCCTGATACAGAAAAAATAAACTTGGTAAAATATAATTTTTATTTTTCAATATAATTTCCCCTAATGTCAATACACTTATTACAACGTGGAATTAATAATTCAATACCCTTGTAAAAATAATCTAAAGTTTCTCCTTCAAAATGTTCAATTACAGCTGCTTGCAACTCGTTCTCGTCCTTAAAACGACGTCCCCTAAGGTCTTTCTTTAAATTGGAAAATAAATAATAGTCACTACGAGCCATATCCGGACTGTACGGTGGATGATCCAATGCTTCAAAGCCGCGTTCGCGAATGGCAGCTTGTGATATTGCGGCAGTATGAACGGGTACATTGTCGTGTAATAATCGAACACCTCTTGTCAATTTTTCTCGACGTTTTTCACGAATATTGTTTCTCAATTTACGCAATAAAAACGCATAATATGTACTGTTAACAGTTATATTGCGTTCCTTAAAATCAATCAGTAAAATTCCGTCACAATCTCAGAATATTGTTGCCATAACTTTCTTAGTCGATTTTCCCCGATACTTTCCCCTTTTTGTGACGAGGTTCATCGGGTCGCCGCCATTCCATCGATTTCCTTTTGGATAGAGAATTATAATACAGAACCATTGTGTCATCTCCAGTGACAATGGACTCCAAAGTCGGCTTTGGGTCGTCTCCACACAAGTTTAAAAACGAGCGTGCACGTTCGACGCGACGTTGACGTTGAACAGCAGAGAGAAGACGTGGTACCCATCTTGCACTAATTTTATTCATACCCAAATAGTCACGAAGAATTCGGCGAACACTTGTTTCCGAGACGTCAGACATCACTGCTAACTCCTTAACTTTCAAATGGCGATCTTCTAATACCATTTCTTCAATAATTGCAACTTTTTGAGGCGTTACCGCTTCAATTGGCCGACCGGTGAACTCATCATCTTCAAGATTTTCTTGCCTCAAACGGACACATTTTGACCACTTTTGTACGGTGGAATATGAAGGAGATAAATCACCATAAACGCCGTCTAAACGTTGTTTGATTTGATTAGGCGTGTGCCCTTCTTTTGTGTTCTTTTGACTGCGCGGTAACTCAATTTTCGTTAGCTGCTACATTTTCATGCACTCGTCACGATGCTTGAGTGGCTACTAAAATCTATTACGCTTCTAGTCGTAATATATATAGTGTAGGCCTCTTACATGTTCAACTATGACGAAACCGAGTTTGAGCATGTTGGCATTTGTAGAAGCCTTCCGGGCCGAGAATTTACGGCGCTTACCTCATATATCTAATAAATTAAACTAATTAGAATGCTACATAAATTGTGCTCCTGTAGTCAGCTGACTAACAAGTGATAGGTGAATCATTTATCTTCATTTATTTATTTTTTTCCCACCACACATTAGGAGCTTGTTATCGACTATTCTTTTAAATTACAAGTCCATCTTTTTTCACTAGAATCAAAAAGTATTTGGTATTGAGTTCCACAATATTTGATCATAATGGGAGTCTGAAATAAATGTTTACAAAATATAGAAGACTACATATATAAAAAAAATCATTTTTAATTTCTTGTAACTGTTATATGCAGAATTCTAATCTGTAACTATTTTTGGATAAAACCATTAAAAAACAAGCTTACCAACATTCGGTGTCAACAAGATGGTGCACCACCACATTTTCCAGTTCCAGTTGCGCAATGTCTGGAAAAGTATTTTCCAACAAATGGATTGGCAGACATTGACCTCTGGAATGACCAGCTTGCCCCCCCCCCATAGCTTTATTATTGTTGGCATTATCATCCCTGTTGCATCTCATTTTGCCGTCTTGTTCTGAATCTTCTTATATGACACCACATGCATGGCTGAATTGTCTAATCTACTGTGAGTTGATAAACCTTACAACATCTTCACTTCTTCTAGAATTTCATGATTTATTTTCTAATGGTATTTACCATTAATGCTTCACTAGGTGCCAACTGCTTACCCTAATGGGCAAGCTTTAGTAACTTGTTGCTTTTGTTGAAATACGAAAAAAGAATTCAAGCTCGGATCCTCACCTCTCTCTCTTACATCGCGTAGTTCAATAGGGTTTGGGTCATCCAGCGCTAGGTGGCGCTGGCTGTCTCCACAGAAAAAATGTACCGAGACACATGAATGAATGAATGAAAACACAATGCATGTACTTCAAGAGTAAGAAATGATTGATCCGAGTATTCGAGAGTTTCGAGATGTTCCTCTTCAGTTTTTGTTAAGCATAAGAGATCCATTGACGTGTCTCGTGTCTTCTTACTAGCAAAGTACATTCTATTTCTAGCTAGTATTCTTTCTTTACTCATTTTGCTTCTATCATTTGCGCTATTGATATGTTGATCTCTTCAAACTTGTAATTTGGTCAATCGTCGTATACTCTGTTTGGTTATTCCTTTCCCTTCTGCATTTATACTTGGGTCGTATTTGCTTTACTAGTCGAATGGTACCTGCTTCTTTCTCTATCTTTTGGAAAGTTTCTATTAATTTATTACGAGTTCTTTAGTCATAATCTCATAATTATTACATCATCTGCATATGCAATAACTTATACGCTTTATACTTTCTAGTATTTCTTTCTTTTCTTTTTCAGTTTTATTTGCTTCATGTCTTTGTTACCTATATATTCATTGCATAGGTTGTCATCTGACCATCCAGCTCTGCTCTTATATTGTTTCATAATTTTCATCTTTTTGTAATGTATTTTTTCTTGCTTGTGTTTTTATTCATAAAGACATCTATCGGCTTTATATAATATTTTGACTCTCTCATAACTCTTCATTGCAGTAAGTTTTGAAAAACCTTTTTGATCCCTTATCAATTTTCTGTAAGATTTTTTGTTTTTAACAAAACGACTTTTTGTTCACCGCTATAGGAAAATTTAAAGAAAAGATCATATCTACGTCTTGCAGTAGATCACAACAGTCAGGTTCATCATTTAGATATTATACATTTGGTAATTATGTACAATTACCTTATTTGTACATTTGTGTAAAATTCTTTTAAGTAAAAAATAAATTGAGTTACCTTAGAAATAGACCATTTTCAATTATACCCAGTTTGAGAATTGGGACAGAACATCCTCACCTTTCTGCTTCTCAAGCTCTTGAAAGTAGAGTTCAAAAAGGTTCTGTAGAGTTAATGTCTAGCAATTGCGATGGCCAAGTCATGTTAATAAGTACGCCATCTGCTTCTTTCTTCTCTAAGTTACCCCCGTAAAATACGGGAACTATGCTTCGGATCGTTATCCTGTTGTAACACGATACCACGGCCAATGATTCTAAGACAGATGGTATTGCGTGTTTAGCGAATATCTCTTTGTAACCCTCTTTCCTCATGTCTATTTTAGTAAAATATCCAGTATTTCTGTCAGAAGAGCAACCCCACACCACAGCACAAGAATAACCAGCTGATTCAGAAACACTTTAAAGTTTTTCAGTTAGTTCCGAAAATCGCACACATATCACTATCAGTTCGAGGCTTACCGATCGTCATCGTATGCTGCGGTAATAACAAGGAGCGAATATTACAGTATAACTGTTGCTGCGTAACCCGCTAACAATCAACATCGCACTCGGTCGGCTGAAAATATTTGCGAGTGTGCTTTTATTTTGCAGAGCACTATTCTTATGCTGAGCTCATACCATAATAGAACCAGCCCAGTCTTTTACTGTGGGTAGTATACACTGAGGAGCCATGTCAGCCATGTTTTGAAACGAACTGCGTTTTCTGACAGAAATACGTCAACGAGCTCCAAACACAGCCTCATCAGTCCAAAGTATATTCTTAAAGTGTGTTATTTTTATTTATTGTCCGTAGTAAAGGTTTCGACGGCAACAAAGGTTTTTAAACCTGCATCTCATAAACTTCTTTCTCCTCACTGCCGTGAGTGATACCGGGTTTAAGCGCGTTTTGTTGATATGGGCACATAGTTTTGATAGAGTTAATCGTCTATCTCGTTTGCTTGTCACCACAATATGATTGTCCTGCTAAGCGCTAGTTACTTTTGCAATACGAGGACGATCATTATTATTAGTACCGATACTTCTGAATTCCGCAATAGTTGACTATTGCACCTTTTAGCGAAACGTTCACTCTTGTTGCAATTTTTCGACATGACAGACTTTCATTAAGTAGAGTGCTAATAGTACTTCGTTTTCCAATGCTTATTTATGTTTTCCCATTTTTGCCTTGTCAAAAACAAACAAAACTATTACTCATTATCCACTCATTTTCTAGAAATTATCGATGTCTAGAAAAGAAAACGAAATCAGAAGAAATTGCAGAAGGAAAAAGAGCTTTTTTGTAATATTCCGAAGTTGGACTCGTTCTTCGCCTTTTCTAGACCTAGTACGCATCAGCCTTTGGCGATTGGAGTTATGACCGTCAATCGAAAAGGCAACTGTAACTACCTGAATATCCTCAAAGCTTAATTTCCGAAAACCCCGCAGCTATCATTGGAGAACATCTTGAATTTCACGTGAACATATGTTTTTGCGATTCCATCCTTTCCATCTGTTAGTGACGATCCTGTCGATCGGATACTGATGATGCCGGTGCCACACTCCAACACTTCGTACAAAATGGCGTGAAACAAAATATGAATGCCGATTTATCTTCGAAGCGCCGCCAGTACGCAGATACAACCAGATATCCATCCTTTTCACTCTTTAGCCAAACATTGCCTAATGGCGAAAAACAATCTCGGCCTTGAATAGTATTTTCAAAGAGTAAAAATACTATTCATATACGTGTTCTGTGACCCTTGTAAGCTGTTTGTAAAATCGGGGTTGTTAGCTAATGATGAAATACAACGACTGCAAAAATGTAGGTCAGTTCCAACGATCACAGATCAGCATGTGCGACACTGGTCCGCTTAGCGAGGAAGAAGGTTGGCGGTAGAGTTGACAAGAGTCTTGTTCTTTAAACGAAAGAAGAAATAAAATACTAGCGTGAGGTTTTGTGGTTTATTTTGTCTGTTGTGAGGTCATTGTCTGCATGCGGATTGCCGTTTATAGGTCCACAGAAAAGATTTAGATCGAGAAACAGTGGGAACTAATATGTCATGTCCGTAGAACTTTTGGCTGTAGAAGTTCGATCCTTTTCTGGACACGCACATAAAACTAAGGAAACAAATGATGCGGCACAAAGTTATACCTTTCGTCTAGACTATGCGAAGAAATTATCAACATTATGGTAGAAAATGCCATCAGCACGATCTGACTGAGATAAAGCATGCGAAGTATTTTTCCATCTCTGTCGACTCGACTCTGACATCTACCAGTTGAATCAACTTTCACTCATAGTACAATATGGCTGAGGGATTTCCTATCGAACGATTTATAAGATTCATACCAAACAGTAGACATGAAGCTGAAGACTTGGCTATCGTCGTTCTGCAGACCTTGAAAAATCACGTCTTGGACTCACTGAATCTTGTCGGATGTTGTGAGACTGCTATATCTTTCTTTGGTACTTTACAGGAATTGTGCAATTTTTCTAGGTTTCGTCACGCAGATGGCAAGTTTGTTACCTGAACTGAAGCCAAATTCAACAGTTGTAAAGTTGTTGCTCTGTTGCTCCTGGAATAAGATCATGCAGCTCTTCAGATAACCGCCACTGAAACAAATAAAACCATCTATGCGTTCTGACGCTCCACGTCTTTTTTAATTCAATCGACTCCCTGGAAATGTGCTTCCTGACCCTGTTGTGGGATGATATCCTGGAAAGATTTAACAAAGTGAGCAAATGTTTCCAATCTGTGAACATCCAAATGGGTACGTTTGCTGTACTTTATCAGTCCTTGGTAACATACCTAGAAGATATAAGGAAAGTCGCTACCTTTGATGGTTATTAGTCGAAAGCTGTGGAAAAAGCGAAGAACAGAACTACGCATACTATATGAAGAGGAAAAGTAAGCGAAAAGTCCAGTTTGACGAAGTAAAGGAAAAAGAGGTTAAACTCTCCAGCAGGGGCAGATTCGGAATCTTCAACGTCATTATAGACAGGTTGATTGCAGAGCTACAGAGACGTGGCTCTACTTACGAGAAGTTAAGTCAAAGATTTGACTTTCTCACGAAGCTACATGGGTTTGGAATCTCAAGACGTCCGTAGCGGAGTACGGAACCGTAAGCCTTCTATCCGGGGGATTGGGATGGTACTTTGGAAAACCAGTGTCTACACTTGCGATCTCATTTGTTGTTCGCAGAGGTTACAGGGGAAAGGGTTATCGTAACTGTAGCTACATACAAAGTACATCCTGGAAGAAGGCTTTTTGGACATTTATCCAAACGTGGGAATAGCGCTGCGGATAATGTTGTGTACACCAGAGTCAAACTGTTCGACAGAACGGTCGTTTTCAGCACTAAAAAGAGTAAAGATTTATTTATGATCTACTACAGAAGAAAATAGACTTAATTCCGTACAGTCAGAAATAATGCAGTCTGTAGACTATAGTGAGATCATCCGTTCCTTTGCAGAAAGGTTGTATTGTAGAAATGTAATCTTGTAACTGTATGAAAGTGTAAAAATTATAATGTGTAAAAAAAGTATAGTTAGTACTTTCATTTCATTTCTATGTCGGATTATCTATTCTAATTAAAAGTGAAGTTTTTTTAAAGAAAAGTTTTGCTTTTTTGCTAAATTACCAAAAAGGGGAGGCCCGTTAACTGCCAAGGGGCCCTGGGTCTCTATATCCGGACCTGATCATCAACATTCAGAGATCCTAGTAAAAATCTTATTTATACTAATAGTAAGTGCATCCAAACTTTTGGACGGCAGTGTAGCAGAAATATTCCAAAGCTACACTTCTGTTTGTGTAAAAATAATCTTATGATGACGTTCAAATTCCTTATAGTTTTTGCCTTTCAAGCTATAATAAGACGGACGTTTCTCTCGTTTCTATTTTTTTTAAATTACTTCCATTGTTTTGTCGGGAAGCGTTACTTGTACACGTTTATGAAAAGTAAATTATATAATTACAGTTACATATATTATTTGCTATTATCACAGACATTCGTATGAGATATATTTGCTTACTTTCTAGTTTCACATAAGTAAAACAAAGAATGGTTTAACTTTATTTTAATTATGTAATATAATATCACAGATAATATCAGAGTCTGATAAACACAAGGTTGTATTTTTATTTAGAAGGCGTTGCTTGTTTACCGAACTGCTCAAACCGAATATGACCGATCCAAAAAATTTAAAAATTTCTACCGTCGCGCCATCTCCAGCTACAGATTGAAATTTACCAGGACAGACGCCAGCGTTAAGTAAATTTGTAGACCTTACCGTTTCCGTTACAACCTTACAGTGTTAGAATTATCTTACATTCTAGCACGTTATTGCACTTCTTACTCTTTAATAATAAAACTTACCTTTTTAATCATTATCCGGGTATGCCAGATTCATGTCTTCTTTTTGCTTCATCCGAGCCCAATCTCGATAGATTTTTAAAAATCTATCAGTGGGTTCTATATCCAAATCTCCCAAAATAAACATCCTGTATGCATCTTCTCCATATTTTCCGATTCCGTACAACTCTTTAGGACTTTTCCACACTTTATAAGCATAATCGTAAGACATCCGCCACACCTGTTCTCCGCGCTTCTTATGTAATCCCAAATCCAAGAAATACTTCTCGAGTTTTGCAGGATGCTCCTTTATAACATCTAACGGTCCGGAGAAGTCTTTTAAGAATTCTTCAACCCGAGGTCTCGCACACATACAAGAAGTCTTATTTAGGAAAATGGTTGCTATTAGTAAAGACCACGGATCGTGGGATAAGGATTCTTCGATCAAATTATGAGGGGAACGTGGAGGAATCCATGAGGACTTTTCTGGGAGGGGGTTCTTTTTAAGTTTCAACTTTGCAAAGTTTATGCTAGGTTTAGCTTCAGTTTTAATTGAGTCAATCTTGATGGGTAAACATGTGGAGTTACAATAATCATCTTGTAAACTATTTGGTTCGATTTTAACTTTAAGGCGATCGGTTGCGACTAACCATTCTGGTTTTTGTGAAAGCTTCGAGAGATTAATCTTGTTGTTTTGATTTCTATTATTAGCTGAAGAAATCTTAATATTTAAATTATTCTGACTACTGCATTCACTTTTTACAACTTTGGAAGTGTTTAAACTATCTGCGTGACTTTCAATAAATGAGGCATGTCGAACGCTTATGCTGTCACAAACAGAATATGAACCGAAATTTACGTTAGTGTCAAAGTTGGATATCTTTTGGACATTTAAATAGTTTTGGGATTGTACAGGGAGGTGGAATTCTGGACATCTTGAACTGTCTTGAGCATCTGTAAGATTAATTAAATTTGCACATTGAGTATTGGTAATGCTTTGAGTGTATGAATCTTGAGTGCGTTGTTCACCAAGGAACTTACTCTTTTCGCCTGCCTCCACAAAACTCTCATTCCAAATAGTTTTAGAAGCCTCTTTATTCTGAACTGAACTATTTTTGATATTTACACAATTTTGGACAGTTAAACTGTTATGGGTGTCTAAGTCTTTGCTATTTTGATTATTAAAATCTAAAACATGCAAACAATTTTGCGTTTTTGAATCAGTGTGAATAATTAACTCGCTTAAATTGCTAGCATCGTTTGGAATATTCTCAGTAATAAAATTATGTCTTGTCTCGAGCTTAATCTCCACATCATTGTAGCAATCATCATTTTCTCTCGATTCTAATAAATTCTCGGTTTTAGTACACAAATTTGTCACCTCATTTCCACAAGCGCTATTGTTATTATAGTAATTAAGTCGAGGTTTTATTTGACTACTACGAGACGTATCGGCAGTAATCAGTGTATAATCGTCGTTAGCAAAGGTTGTCGTTGGTGGTAATTTTAGATCGGTAGCGTTTTCGGATGTTTGACGTGAAATGTAATCAGAATCACCTTCACAAGGATAATCGTCATGTAAGAATGTTGTGCATTTTAGTTTTTTGCGTTTCTCGACTTCCTTAAGAAATCGTCTATTAACTGCTGTGATTTTTACATCGTCGTTTTTTTGTTCTAAATAGCATTTAGAGCAAACTCCTGCCACTAAACGGGCATTTTTGTCGAAAAATCTACTGAGGGTGATGGTGGAAGGTTTTTTCGGCGGTGTTTCAGACATTACTCCTGTTGGGCAAAAAATAATTTTTATTTAATTAAAAAGAACATGTATGTATAAAACAAAACAAATTGAGAAATGGTTTTTTAGACAATTTTTTACTGTGATTAGTCTTATAACTTATTTATTGTTTTTGCAAGTTCAATTCATCGTTACAACTGATCAATGTTTACGGTGTTGGAAATACCATTTCTTTTTATTATTATTAAACAATATTAAATTCCGGATCATCTTTTCCTTATTGATTTAAGATTACATTTCTTCGTTTGCAAAAAGCGAAGGCCATACAGAAACTGAGCTAAAAATTCTCAGAAGAATTACACCATAGTTTTAAATTCAGGTATGTCTTCTGTTCTATAATAAAAAAGAAAAAAGTTCGAGTCTGAATAATTAAGCTTCAAGATAACAATTATATGAGGTGACGCGACATAATTAAGGATAATAATATAAGACTTACGTCTGCTTTAGAATCACGTTTTATATAAAATAAGAGAAAATTGTAGCAATAAATAAACAATTTATGCTTATCTAACAATAAAAGATATAAGAGCAATTCAACGTTTTATATTACATAAACAGAGCTTATTTATAATATAAATATTTGACATTCAACAATACATCAAGATCAAAAATGATAATTGGTTGTTTTTCAAAGAAGAGTGATTTGGGAAATGGAAATATAATCTAAATAAATATTTTATGTATTTTTTTAGTATGTCCAGTACGTTGAAAACAAATTTCAATATAAAAAAATCATTGTGCGTGAAGATCATATATCGTAATGTACAGTATGATTAAATCAGGCTCTATAAAATTACAACTACAGAAATGAAAGAATTCATACATAAAATTAAACAGCGTGCATTTTAAAAGTTAATTCAATTGAAACTAAATTTGGAAATTCTTGAGAAAACTTTCTTCATGAAGACACCCAATTTATTCCATATTCACATTTGTATTTTACTGTTAATTTCATTTAAGTCAGGGCGGATGTTGCTGAAATTTCCCGCCTCAAATAAGTATAAACACCACCAGCAGCAGATACGGTTTTTATAAAAAGGTAAGGGTTTTTATTCCGTTGTGGTTCACGTGCCGCTAAGAGAGCGGCCTCGGTTCAAAGCGTCATAATTTCTAATTGTAAACATTCTGAAGTTAGATTTCTAACTGAATGAAACTTTGAAATTTTTCAAAGTTTCGAATTTGAATGAAGAATGTTTCACATATTCACATTTTAGAGTTGCAAAGTCTTCAGAGCATTCGAAATCTCATAGTTTAATTATTTAACAATTATTATCAAATTAAAATACTTATTTGATATTAAGAGTTATGGGGATTTATAGTTACATCTTCATAGTTTCAGATATTCAGATTTTCAAGTGCTCAACGTTTCAAAAAATCAGCTCAGAAGTTATTACGTTCACGCGGTTCAAAAGTTATATGGATGAAAGGTTTGCCATAGGTTCGAGTTTCGATGATTCATAAACATCACGTACAATTTTTAGTTTACAGAATATGAATTTCACACTTTAAAGGATAATAGTATTCATAGTTCTCTAACAATTTTCTTTAGGAGTTTTCCATGTATTCGATGTCTTTAGTTCTATAGATAATATTATATTGATAACACAATTTGGTTTAGTGACAGTTACTTCCTCTTGATTTTATCAGTCCCCTCTTAAGAGAATAAAACAGCAAGCAACGTTTCTCTGCAGATTTCGATGTTCTCACTTAAATAAATTGGCTGCCTCTCTCATCTTCAAATATCCACACTCTACTTTGTGACTTCGTAGGGATATCAATAATAAATCCAGGTTTCATCTCATATGACAGGTTTCATCTACTTGCTTATAATTCAGGTTAAAACTATTTAAGAATCGAGTGGCACTGTTCCTCATCCTCGCTTAAAGGGTGAGGGATTAATAAGTAAACAAATCCCTGTAATTACCTCTAGGTAATTAATCAATCGGACAGTACAGCTTTAGAAATAGCCATCACATTTTCAGAAGTCGACACTTCCACGGGACGGACAGAGTAATCATCAAACGAAAAGGAATTATTTTCAAATTAAGAATACCACCGCACGATGGACAATTTTTCCGAAATACAGAAATCATTTCGTTGAAATAATCCTCTGTGTTTACTCCACGTTTAAAGTTGTAGCTCTAAAATCATTCGTAGTCAAAACTTGCCATAATGTAATGTTTCCTCTCGAACGCTCAAAACAGTGAGTTCTGGTGGGTGTGTGTAGGTGTCGCTTTCTAAGAATGAAATTAAACGGGAAGCCTGTGTTAAAACCGTACGGTAAGACTTATATTGTAAACTTGCGTTTATTTCAATGTGGGGTTCCAATAGTTATTTTTGTGCAACCGTACTTGAAGTGGTCACTTCGTGTAGCAATACAGGACGCGAATAGTTATTTACGTTTATTAAGTCCTGGAAATGGAATTTTACAGTCGAGTAAGATGTTACGTAAAAGGCGACGAAGGAGCAGAGTCCGAAACGAGACTGTAAGAACATTTCCAGGACGTATGACGTAATGCATTTTATTTCATACTCAATTATTTATTATTAGCAATTATTGGTTTAATTTAAAAAAAAACTAGTGAGAATGCGCATAGCTAGCATTGCCATGAGGAACAAAAACAACTGTATACTTAATAAACTAATTTATTTTTGAAAACTAATGTTGACGTAACACATTAGTTGTCAAAAAACTAAAATCTAATGGGCGGTTTCATAAAACTTGATTAACTTCTGATTAGCTTAATCGTGATTAAATCTGAAACCCAGAAATTTCATTGGCTGAGATTTAACAGACTTGAAATGTTATCCAATTATATTTCTGGATTTCAAATTTAATCATGATTAAGTTAATGAAAACTAATCAAGCTTTGTGAAACCGGCCTTAAGTCCTAAAATTTTTCGTTAAAAAATGTTGCTAAAATTTTTTATTTTTTCGTAAATTTTTAAAAAATACAAAATTTTTCATTTTTCAAAAATTTACCGAAATTTTCGGTGGTCATTTTGACCACTTTCCCGAAGAGATACAAAAAATGTTTCAACCAAAAGTTTCTTAGAATTTGATGTACTATAAGATTCCAAAAAGAAAAATTCAAAAAAGTCAACATGGAAAAAGGCGACAGACCGACAGACAGACAGACTTCACGAATCAGAGACGAACTTTTTGTTCGTCGATTATAAAATAAATTTCCGAATTTAAAATATGGACATCTATGAAAAACGAGCATCTATGGCAACTATTAGTCTAATTCAAAACATAGACACATCTATGAAGAACGAGTGTACATGGCAACTGAATACTAAATCATTTATGAGTTGATTTATTTTATTTAAACGTCCGTTGTGTCATACATTATTTTTTGCCCGATCGGGCGTTTTGGTTCATTCACAAGTTCTGCTCTCAGGGCGGTAAGTTCAACTTACCGCCCAAGGCTCGGTAATAAAGTACCTCGTCATTTAAGTCGAAAACCACTCACTATCATTCTAAAATTCATTCAGATTGAGACAAAAATTGTTTTTGTTAATTTAACTCCATAACAACCAGGCACATTAAACCGACTGAAAATTCACATTTTCAGTGTGATGTTTTTAATGTTTACTCCATATATTGAAAATTTACTCATACATCCGATCGGGCAAAAACATAGTGTAAGCATTACGGGCGTTAGGTACGCTTCACCAGCCTCGGCTAACATGGAGACCTCCGCTACGCGTCGGTCTCCACACTATTAGCCTCGACTGGTAAAGCGTACCTACCGCCCTCCTTAATACTTAAATAACTATTTTGCAAGATCGGGCGTTTTGGTTCATTTACAAGTTCTGCTCTCAGGGCGGTAAGTTCAACTTACCGCCCAAGGCTCGGTAATAAAGTACCTCGTCATTTAAGTCGAAAACCACTCACTATCATTCTAAAATTCATTCAGATTGAGACAAAAATTGTTTTTGTTAATTTAACTCAATAACAACCAGGCACATTAAACCGACTGAAAATTCACATTTTCAGTGTGATGTGTTTAATGTTTTACTCTATATATTTAAAATTCACTCATAGATCCGATCAGGCAAAAAATAGTGTAAACATTACGGGCGTTAAGTACGCTTTACCAGTCTCGGCTAATATGGAGACCTCCGCTTCTCGTCGGTCCCCACACTATTAGCCTAGACTGGTAAAGCGTACCTACCGCTCTTATACTTAAATAACTATTTTGTTCGATTGTAATCAGTTTTAAACAATAATTTATTTGTGTTAAAAGATTCCAGCTAGTTATTCTTCCGTTTCGTTTCTTTTCTTTCATCAAGTAACCTTTGACAAGCCTATTTTACCACAGATAAAAACAACATATGAATACATTATAAAGATGTCATAATTTTTCTTCTTTAATGTTTTGGTTTCCATCTAGGGTTTCAAATTTTTTTTATAAATTATTTAGTATAATATTTATAATTGTAAAGGACTTAAATAAAAAACATAAAAAACAAACAGAATTTAGGTGCCTATAAAATTTACGTTCTAATTTAATCATACGGCATGAAACGATTTTGCTTATCAATTTAGCCATGTATTGCTATCTACTTTACCGGCAATCACATAACAGAATGAGGTTAAAATGTGGAAAAACAAACATAAATAAATGAGGAGGAGCTAATTAAAACCGTTTTAATTAATACCAGTGCTTTTTAATTTTGATAGAAAATCAAAATGTAAATAATACCTTTACACCTTAAACATCCTCTTAAACATGTGCCCAAAAAATATTCTTCAGGCCTAATAATCAAAAAACAAATTAAATTCACCCTTTTAATGAAAAGATCAATTTCACGTCTAAATGTTCTAATCCTAAAACATGATTTTACGTACAATCAAATAAAATACTCCTAGTTATTTATGATACAAGGACGAAAACTATAATTTTTCGGACGAATGCGTGAGTCATCTATGTATTACCATGACCAACTACTATTAAATATAAACATTATGGCCTTCTCAAGCGGTCTGGACCATGGCACCCTCTATGCTATTTATCTTAGTTCATAACCTTTGGTTTGACATATATTTAGAGATTTAAAGATGCCACTTTGACATGTCGTGGTTACCGCAGTACTGTTACTGAGTCATAATAACTCACAATTCATAAGAAGAAAGCGAATAAGAACAATGAAGAAACTATTGGCCAAGTTTAACAAGGTTTATTAAATATATTTAGTTAACTAGATATGTAAAACTCCAAAAGGAATACTATTATAAGGCAGAGTTACTTTTTTAAAACTTTTCTGCTAAGGAGTTTATGTATCACATGCTTCCTTTTTAGGCAATCTGTTCTAAACATATATTATCAACTACTAGTTTTATAATAAAATTGCATAATTCTTTGTTATGCATTTTGCAGGAAAGTAAATATTTCGCCTCAAACAAGGTTCGATAAGCGCTATAGCATTTGGTTACATACATTGCCAGGTGTGAGGAAAGGCAGACGCACTTATGTCACATCTGTAACACTCACTACAACTGCTACGAAAGCTGTACTTGGCACTTGGATATATTAAACCTCCACGATCTTGCAGAATAATCAACCTCATCCAATATTCTGGTGTTGTAATAGATACCACTGGAGAATTGCTGCGTTACACGCAATTTTTCTTATTTACACTTTCCTGACAATGTATCCTGGCATTCATGTTACAGATACCGAATAAATGCCAGCTTCTGGTATATGAATTGTTTCAAGCTTCTGAATTTGACTCATAGTTCAGATGGTATTAAAAACTTCTTTATTAGTAGAAGATACTATTAGGATTTGGACAGATGTTAACGCACTGGAACTTACGAAACTAAAATCTTCAGCTGTATTTGAAGAAGTGGATGATTTGACGATTCCGCATCGCAAAACTTCACGCAAAGAATTGTTATATATGTTAATTTAAAATTAGAATGCTGTAAGTAGGCTGGGTACATTAAGAAGAGGATGCATAAAACAACCAAGCTACGCGTACTCCGAAACAAAGGGAAAATGAGTGACAAGGACAGTGGGATGCTGACCACTGGTCACACTGCAACGTTATGTAAATAAATAGGTTTTGTAAATTGTAATGTGCTCATAAAAACGTTGATTAGCAACAATAACAATTTTGAATTTTAGTTGTAAATCAAAAAACGGTAACTTGAACATCTATCAACCGATGGCGCCACGGTCCGGACCGCTTGAGAAGGCCATGGTAGTTGGCCATGGTATTACTTACATTCTGTTTTTTTTAATCAAATATTAAATTAAAAAGTTATTTGTGTATTTAGTGCGTGAAATGCTACTTTGGTGGTCAAGAATGAAAGTTTTTTTGACGAGGCGTAGCCGCATCAAAATCTATTGAGACCACCAAAGTCATTTCGAGCACGAATTGCACACAACGTTTTTTTCTACAGCGTTATTGAAATAACCGAAAAAGTAGAAAACAATCATAAATAATAACACAAGGAAGTTTTTATTTTGGCGCAAAGTGGACAGTTTCGTTGTTGCTACGGAAACAATACTGCTTAAATATATGCATATAAATCGCATAAATGCACGAAATATTTATATAGAAATTATATAGAAAAAGTAGTATTTACTTACATTAATTAAAACTGTATTTTAATTAGCTTTTCAGCATTTGTTTGTTTGTTGGGCATTTTAACCTTATTCTGTCATGTGATTGCCAGTAAAGTATGTAACGAAACATGGCGTAAATTTATACAAATTAAAAGGATGTAACTTCATACAGTACGATAGCCTACTATTCTAAAATTAATTTAAAAATAATAAGAGAACATTTGGTTTTCTAATCAGGTAATTGGATTAAAGGTGATTTTTATTGTGTGGGCAACTTTCTATTAATTTAAGAAACATAAAAACCATTCGACTTTATAAGAAAACTACATTTACAAATTTTAATATCTGTGATGCGAAGCGGTGATCCCCGGACTATGACATGACCTTGTTTTGACTACATTAAATAAACATTTTAATACTGAGAACTCTAGGTTTTTAATATGCGGCGACCTTTACGTCGTTGATGTCGTTGTTTACAAATACTTAAACTACACCAATATCCTTTTCTTAATTATCGTCGTTCTGGGAATTATCATTTGACTGACTGACCTAATAAAATTGTATTGTAAAAGTATCAGGTTGCATGTTGCAAGATCAGTGACGTAAACATAACAAAACATAAAACGTCATTTATTTTATTTATCCTGAAGAACATGACAAACCCTTCTGTATGTGCTAAAAATATTATACTCTTCTATATTTGAATTTTTTTTTCGAAAACTTCTCCCCTGTGTCTAAAAAAATGTTATAGAGATTTCTTGGCTGTCTTATCTATATCTAACTACTTGCTGCGTTTGATGTGCTTCTTGTAATACATCCTAAGGACTGTATCGAAAAGAAAGTTGACACCTTCAGACTCGTATACCTTTTATAATTATGCAATACAATGCGTTATTTCTCGCCCTGCTCTCTCGGCCGCCAATTTTGACGTCACACCAGAGTAGCGAGGACTACATTTCGGCTTGTATTATCGTACTGCTTCGGGCTATGTCAGTTACAATTTTACCAACTCCAGTTAACTACTAGAGGTTAGTTGTTACGATTGTTTCAACAAAAGTAATCCAGAAAAATTCTAGTCAGACTAAAGTTGGTGAAATAGAGTACTAATTAGTTAAGCTCTTTTGTAACTAGAGTCTCTTACTCTATTAAAAATAAATTAAATCAGAATAGTTAGAACTAGAATAGTTAATACCATGAATGCTGAATTTTGTATTTTAATTTCTAAAATGCATTTTGTACAGCGAGATTTGGCATGCCAAATCGAAATCTTTAGAATCCTGAATAAAGAATTATAATGTTGTATTTGGAGTCTTTTAATTACTTAATTCTATTGGTAGGGGGGATAACTGCTGCTTGTTAAGTAAGGTATGACAATACTTAAGGAAGTTGTGGAGGGATAGTCTGAGACAAAAATTATGGAGCTGTGCTATTTTAACAAATAAAGATAATTACATAGTTTCGTTTCAAATAATGGATCAAATTATGCTAGTTTTATTAGAATGCTTGTGAAAGCAGTTTGATTATTATTTATATATGTTTTTAATTAATTATTAGTCTTTTTAAAGTCAGAAATTAACTTTTGACTGTCTAGTCCAAACTTAAGATCGTGAAGAAATGACGAGAAAAACAATTCTTCTAACCAGAAACTTCATTAAATTTACTTTTTTATTAGTATAAATAATAGATATTTAAGATATAAGTGTAAAAAGCCATTCTTTATTGCGCGAACGGTTTAACACACGAGCGAGGTACGAGCGAGTGTCTTAAAGGATGTGAGTGCATTGAAGAGACTTTTTACACGTATATCTTACAACGTTTTATCTACGATCATAACTCTTTACTAAAGTATTGATTGTATTTGATATATTTTCTTAACTTTGTGACCTATGTCAGGTGTACACATATTATCGTGCTTAGATTTTTACGTGCTAAGTTGTTTAGCAATCAGTTTGTAAAATATTCATAAATCATTAATTTATCATACACTCTTGTTGACATTAGCGTGCAATAAAAATTTTATAACACTAGCGCAATAAACGTTAACTTTTTACACAAAAATCAGTGTAAAAAGTGGTCACTTTTTGTATGATCGTAGATAAAATAATATTACTATGTAAACACTAAGAAATAAAAAAATCTCTTTAGAATATAAATAAATCATATGCTTCCAGAGTAGTGAAAAAGTGACAACGTTCCTTAAGTTGGCACCAGTATTTCGTTTATTGTTCTGATGAAAACAGATTAATACAGTAAATGACTTTGACTCAAGTTTCGAGGTTATCTTTGCAAATATTATAAATATACGCATATAAAACGATGGATGAAACACTATTCAGATTTATTTAAAACGTAGCAATAAAAGATTTTATAATTATATATCTTTTTATTTAACACAACTGACTTTATTTACCAGATGTAAATTACGAGCGGCCAGTGGTGCTGCGTGTAGCTATATAAAGCATTTAGTCTATCGCTCGTTTGTCGCAATGCGACGTTGTTACTTTGCGAGCTATATCAAGCGTTCGATCGAGAAATTCTTCGTATTAATTTTTTTTTGCAAAACTATCTTCGTAACAAATTTGAAACTTCAACGGCACAATCTTACAACGTTTTTACGTGAAATGTTTTGGTTTCAATTCTTTTATCATCATTTTTTATGAAATTATCATTATAAATGTATCAAAAACTTACCATTTTGCATAAGACCGCGTGTTATTTTTAAATGCAATTTATGCATAAACAAACTTTCTAAACAAAGATCCTACCACAAAATTTCAAAAAGAAATAAAACAAGCTTTAGCAAACTGCAATATCTGCTTTAACGAATTAGAAAAACAACAAATCATACATAAAAACCCACAACCACCAAGACTATATGGACTGATTAAAACACATAAACACAACATGCCTATACGACCAGTAGTATCATATATCAACGCACCTAATCACACCTTGTCCAAGAAACTCAACCATATTATTAACATCATAGGATACAAATCGAAATACTCGGTCAAAAATTCATTAGAATTAGTAGAAAAACTACAAAACATACATCTTCCAGCACATTCAAAACTTGTAAGCTTTGACATTTGTAACATGTTTTCAAAGATTCCACCACAAGACTGTATTCCTTTGTTAGATAATTTCCTAGTTAATAGTAATGTAGAATTAGTAAAAAGATTAGAGTTAATTCAATTATTTGATCTTTGTATCAGTCAAAATTATTTCACTTTTAATAATATATTTACAGAAGGATGGTTTACCTATGGGTAATTCTCTGAGTCCTCTATTAGCTAACATATTTATGGATAATTTGGAAGATCGAATATTTGAATTAGATCTTTCTAAACACATTATTTTTTGGTTTCGTTATGTTGATGACATTTTAGCTTGTTTTGACAGTTCTTTTGAGGTTATCAATGAATTTTTAATTCTCATTAACAGTCTTCACCCAAACATCACGTTTACACTAGAAACAGAACAAAATAGAACTATTATTTTTTTGATTTAACTATTACAATCAATACAAACAATGAATTTGATTTTTCCATATACAGAAAACCTACAAGCACAGACATCACTATTCCTAACGATTCATGTCATCATAAAATGCATAAACTAGCGGCTTATAGATCTTTAGTACACCGAGCTTTAACTACTCCAATGAAACGATCACATTTTGATAAAAAAATTTCAGTCATCAAACAATTAGCACATGCAAACCATTATAACCATAACATGATTGACACTTTAATTCCACAAAAATATTATAGGTTAGCTATCAAAAGAATATTTCCAATTGACACTCAAATACAAGACACAAACTACATATCAATACCATACTTTGGCAAGATATCAGAACAAATTGCAACTATAATACGAAAAACCACCAGTTACAAAATAACCTATAAAACTAACACCAACACCTTTTCATTTTTATTCAATGCTAAAGACAAAACACAAGATATCATGAAATCCGGCATTTACCGTTTGAATTGTTCTTTTTGTAACTCGGTTTATATTGGACAAACACTTAGAAATTTCGACATAAGATACAAAGAACACGTACGCTCTTATAGACTTAAACATCCAGAGAAATCGAATTATGCCAAACACATTTTGGAACAGAACCACCAAATGACACCTCAAAACAACGTTAAATTCTTACATTTTTGCAACAACAAACACAAATTAGACATTTTAGAAGCTTTTGAAATATACAAACATAAACGCACAGTACCTTTAATGAATGAACAAACTAAGCTTAGTAATTCTCCTTTATTAGAAGTGTTAGATGTTTAGTTTTTGTATGTATTATATCTAGTTACCATGTATTTATCCTTAGCAACGTGTTTGTTTATCAATCTTATCTACCTTTGATAATGACATTTTAATGTCGAAACAATATTGTCAGGTTAAGATAAACTAATAAAACTTGTGAAACTTTGAATTAATCTTTTAATTTGATTATATTTCATAAAACTTTCTAAACATTAAACATTTTTCAGGAAATAATCTTTTACATTAATATCTATCAGCTGCACTAATTTTTTTACATTTTCATCATATTTTTTTACAATCACAACTTCCTTAATTATATGTGGCTGATTTTACAAAATAATATTAGTTGTTTTATTATCAAGATGCTTATTGCAACAAAATAAGTGACGTTAATCATTCTGACCCAATCATTGACTTTATGACGATTATTTTCACAGAAACGACCCCCCCATGACCTATGTCTTTGAACAGACTTATGTATGTACATTGTACATAAGCACGTAGTTAGACTGGTAAGTCTCAAATTAAAGATATATTTATATTACGACAGAAAAAAAGATAGTTCAGCTAAAAAGTTAATTCAGAAAATGATAAATCTTTACAAGCCATTTTAAGCAGATATTATTTCCAATAATTCTACAAAGTAAGAAGAAACTAAGCAAATAGTGAACCATAAAAATCTTCATGTTTTTATTTAGGAATAATATTTTTGATACATTGCATTTTAATTTTTTTTAATTTCATTTTCATTTCAGAAACAACCCAAATCGATTTTTTGACATTAACTCTAACTTTGATAAGGCATATTTTAATTTACTTCTGATGTTAAATAAACGAATTCTAATAATTGTTTTAGTTCTATTGTTTTATAGCTTCCATTATATTTACGGTGATTTTTCATGTAATATAGAAGATCGGAAATGAGACATATCCAAATCAATTAGAATTCAATTAACACCTAGGAACTATTCATACCTAGGAACTATTCATACCAAGTAATAAGGTGCAAGCAAAATTTGAATGTTCCATTGTTTACGAGAGAACCTCGAAAGTAATTCAGATAAGACCGATAAAATTCCTTAAAGTTACCAATTTTGGTAATTTGCTTTTAATGTCCTTTAATTTAAAATAGCGGTCACCGCTATCCTAAGACTAACACCGATCACGCTGGCAATTTTCTAGTCGGACACCGGGTTATTGCCCGATCGTTTTAATGGTCTGTCCGCTAGTTTCTCACTAAGAATTCTCGATTTTGTCAAAAAGTAGTGTATAATTATATTTAAGTAGCGTACACATGTAATTGTTAATAGGAATAGAATTAATTAGCCTTACTAAAATACAGAAAACTGAACTGAAACAATTATTACCAACTGTTATAATTATAGATTGTTATAATTAAAAAACTTGAAACGAAACGGTTGATCATGTATTTATTATTAGATTCTAAATATATCTCATATATACAATGCATTTAATTGTTATTTAGGAAAATATTTTTAAATGTTAAATTGCATGTTAAGATCAAAGAGAATGGTTTAAATTGTAAGTAAACTGGTAGACATAAAAACGCATCCATTTGCTCTACCTACTTTGAAACGATTCAACGTTTCAAGATAACTATAACTACTTTCATATTAAGCAATGCCATTGAAATATTTAATACATCATAACAATGAAAGAAAAACAGCAGGTAAAACTGAAGAAAAACAAACATTCAACAACAAATCAAAATGTTGTTAATATAGTAAATGAATAGCTATCTATGTAACAAGTACATAATGTAGGACTTTATGGACGAGCGAGCGAAGCGAGCAATGCCTAGAAAAAGGGCGAGTCTATAAAGTCCGATTATGTACGAGTTGCATAGAAAGCTATATGTTCGACTGCTAAAATTGGCTCATTATTGGAAAAAAATCAGTTTATAAATTTAACATATATTCTTGACAGAAGAAAATATAACTTCAGTAGAACTCAGTATTACTGACTAATAACATATTGTAAGTTACAAAATTATTTTACGTGCGACTGCATTATAAAGTACCGCTTATAACATTTTGCGGCTATAAAGTAGCTCTTTATAATATTACAAAAATAAAGTGTTAGTAGTAAAATAAAATACAGCAATAACAAAAGCACACTATAACATATGCCGTTTTCCAATGGCAACTATATACTAAAGTAAAAGTTTATTGATTGTTAAATAGATAAAAAAAATTTGTGCTAAGGATAAATAAACATGTATAGATCTCGTTTAACTGGCCATATTTATCTTCATCCGTACAGCGTAATAAAAATCTTCTGTTGGAAATACTTATTACTTACTATTTAACAAACTTTTTTAAATTTATTTCCGAGTCTATTTATTAATACATGTAAAATAAAATACTTCTTTATCCACAAACATAAATATTTATTTCAAATTTAATTTTTTAAGTTTAATTATTATATATCCCAAGCAGCATTTAAGTAGCAGTAACTGAGATCGGAACTTTGATTGAGTAGTTGTTACGTAACTGCAACTAAATTTATGACTTTATAGGTTTAATTTCTTCAGTTCGGAATATTTTAGTAATTGTGTAGTTGTTTCTACTATTTATTGGAACTATGTAGTTTCATTACTTCTGAGTAACTATTAAAGTATGTGGAACGGTATTGCCACTTAGTATACTTACTTCAAAGTCGTTGCAACTTCAAAGTGGTATTATGATTGTAGCAGTAACTTGCCCGAAGCTACTTTAAAGTTTTTAAAACCTTACAGTAGTATTGAATGTAAAACTTACGTTTTTGCTACCCAGGAGAATCACATTAAAGTAATTTTTCGTAAACTACTCCATCTCCATATTTACTTGTAAAATGTTGGATTAATCAATAATCATTAATCAATTTGCAATTTGTTATGATTGTTAATAGATGTTTTACTATATAACCTTCAATAAAAATAACAATTGGTGCGAAATTGTGCCTTAGGGATTGTTATGTATGTAGCTTGAAGTTGGCAACATTTATTTGTAGTGATGTAACTAACCAATCCTGGCCCGTCCTCTGGGCGAGCGTCAGTAACACTTGAGCCGGCTTGGAGGATACACGTCTTATACAGTCTATGCATTGTGTATGTAATTCGCCCTGCTCACTCAATATTAATAAAGTTAATTAATGACAATAATTGAGTATCTTTTATTTAAACACATAAAAGAACATAACAGGAATAATATAAAAATGGTTTCTATCATGTGTATCAACTTATAAGTATTTCGTGTATATTTATCATATTTTATTAAAGACATTTTTTTACTAAAAAATATATTTAAAGAAGGCGCGTTGTTATTTTTCGATCTATCATCATCATATTTAACAGAAAAGTTGCAATGGTTTATAATTTTGGTGTACTGGAATGACAAAATAATCAAACATTTCATCGTTCTTTGTATTAAGTACGTATTACAAATAAACTGGTAATTCATTTTGTGACACGATCCAGCATTATATAGTATAGAAAATGATAAAATATTTGTTAAGTTGCAAGAGCAAGAGAGAGCAATCACGCGACACGATGTGTCAAAGAGAAATAAGTTCCACGAAAGTAGCAATTACTACGCCGCTACGTACCTGCTACCCAAAAATTGTTCCCCATTTTGGTTCCAGGCACGTAACAAAACCGTAGCAATTACGTGCTTGTGACTAGTGGCTAAAACTCAATAGTTTCACCGGTAGTTGCTGGTACGTAGCGATGACTAAAAATGCTGCTTGGGATTGTAGTGGTCACACCTACAGTCAACCAAATTTATCAAAGTAGCTATAGCAAGTCAATTAATCACAAAAACAAATTGCATAATAATCAATTTACCTAGTTGTGTTATTACAATACAGCTTCAGGCAAAATATATAATTGATTTTAGAAATAACAACTATTTGGTTAAATATATAATGTTAAGAATGTTATTAGGAATTATAGTTTCTTTAAAGTTGGTACCTAATTAGATTTGTGTTATTAGGAACGTTTATTTCAGTTTTTATAAAGTTGGTAGTTTGATTTTTTTGTAGTTACGGGACGATACCTTTTTGTTTAAGAGGATGATTTTTGAAAGGGAACAAGAAGTAAGTAGCCATTTTGGGTTGGCTTTAAAAAAACAATTCCCTTCATGTAAGTTCATTTTATTTGTTTTATTTAATTAATCTAAAACTCAAATCTCTCGTTTGAAACTAGGGTTAAGTCAAAATCTAATTGGTAACTAAATTTAAAAGATTCGTTTGATAATTTTTAACAATCGATAAACTTGTCCTTTTGAAGTGTAAATGACACTAGAAAATACTGTCTTATTAACTTTTGTAGTATTATTACAGCTAGTTATTGCTAACTGGACCTGTAATTCGTGTTTAAATACGGCTACTGTTTATGTGTCTTATGTGTTTCACTGTCAGAATTTATTAATTTGGTTGATTTTTAAGCTAACGAAATGTTTTAGTTTGTCACTAATAATGTCGGGATAATCTTCTGGTTCTAAACAGTTGGTTATTTTCCCTAGGGATAAACTGATTTTATTATTTGAGAGAGTATCAATTTCCACGGTGCTGAAGCCCATTTGATAGACCGTGTATAAAGAGAACCCTCAAACTTTTATGTTGTGTACACTTGCATGTTTATATATTTTTTTGTGTTGTTATTTCCTTGTGCCTATTGCTTTGCTTGCTTATCTAGGAAATCGTTCCTGTTGCTGACAGAAAAACTATGTCTAGCAAAAGACGCGTTCTGATATTTCTGATTATATATGTATGATCACAAAGTATCTCAGTTACTATGTCAAATACGATATAACTATTGTTCAGTAGTCGCTGTGTATTCATTTTAAACTGGCACGTTTATCTTTTCTACTTTTACGTTTGTACTTGATTTTACCTGCTCGACTCAATTTACACTTGATGTTTTTCTGTCCTTGAAAGATTTGCGTTTTATCTGTTTATAAATGCCTTGTCAAAACACACAACTGTATCAACTTGATAAACTGATTTATTGCCCTGTATTATTGTTTATTGTAATCGAACTAATTAATAATTTGATCACTTTTTGAACTCAACTGAAGCGTTGACGTATTTAAGCTGGGCTAGCATGGGGTTTTTGCAGAACTAGCCTACTTTTATTTTGTATCAGTTTAAATCCGTCCCCGCTCGCTCAAGACTAACAATAAGTTAATAAAATAATACAATCATATTTAACTGTTCTTTTATTTGTGTTTATCTCGCTTTCTCCGTCATTAGGAAGTAAGTTAATCGTTATCAACTATGGTCACATGTTATAAAAGGTAATCACAACGTAGGATCCAGTTTGTTCTTTTTGTTTATATTTACCATTATAAAATTTGTCATTTGTAAGGTTGGTAGTGCTGTGTCAACTTCCGTTTTGTTAAATATTTGAATTTTACGCGGGTAGAGTAATTTGGGCCGTGATCGTCTAGTGGGTGGGATCCAGAGCCATTACAATATTACATTTCAATTATTACATACCCTGCATTTGTTAGAATATTAAAGCAAAGAGCAACTTTTCTATTTAAAGTTTTGTACTTTTAATAAAATTTAATAAAAAAAATTTAAACATCTTTTTTCATTTCATTTATAAGATATGTAGATTATTCTTGTCATAAATTATAATCATATTTGTCATAATCATTTTAAATTAAATTAAATATAAAAAATCAAATAATTTAGAAATTCTGAAGCACATCTATTGCTTACAAACGTTGAACAGAATTTAAATTTTCTTCGTCCAAGAACATAGTACTTATATAGCTTGTTTCTATTTGTAACCTTTTTTTTCAAATTAATTTCGATTTCTTGAAATTGTATTTCCCAACATTATTCATAAATGCTGGGAGTCCTCGATTGGAAATTTCCGGTGAAACTTTTCATAGTTATTCAATATTACTTGTTTTCCTGTTGAAATTAAAACAGCATGTAAGAAACATATATAAAAAATAATGTAAAATGTACTTTCACATATATTTTGCATTTCAGCTAGTTCCGACAACACACATAAGTACAGTGCCGACCATTTGAAAGTGCACGACTCTTTATATGTAATATTCCAAAATGACATCGTTTAAGTCAGGATTCCATGGGCTATGTGTTTATAACAGCGGCAGCGGAATGAAAGGTTTATTATTATTTTCAAATACTTGTTTAAAATAATTTATTTATCAGCTTAGAGTAAGTTATAGAAAATATAACCGAGGGAACTCTGGTCTATCGCGCTCTTTCAAATGGGCGGCAGTGTTTATACAAGTAGCAGGATTTCTAATTTTTCATTTTGTACTGAAAACTAAATTTTTCAAAAGTCATTCGGTGCACTAATCAAGTGACAACGATCCCCCCACCCAGATTTTCTTCAAAAAATGCACATTTATCAGTTTATACGTCCACAACCCTTGACACGCGGGATTTTACTTAATGCAGTTGAACAACTGCTTTTGTGGTAAAGTCATTTTCAATCGAGAAAATTGGAAATACATATTCGACCACACCAAAATGAAAATAACGAGCTTTTACCAATTTCTATCTCATGGTCTTTAGTATTGTGTGTATTCAAAAAAATCTTACAGATTGATACATTTTAATTTTTATAACAGAATTTAATCATATTTTCTACAAGCAACTTGTTGCTACATTGAAAAAACATTTATCAAAAATCCAACAAAGGTTGATCTTATTCAGTATGACAGAAACTTTGTTAAATTAGAAGATTTCAAAGTGATCAAATAAAAAGCTTAGTTCATTCATTCTATACGATATATCAATTAAATCTTTCCATTTGACAAAAGAAGACTTATTGAAAGCGGGGAGAAATCCAAATATAATGATTTACCTACACATGATTATTGAAAGCAGAGCAATTATATTACATACAATTTTTTTTGTTGATACAACAAATCTGCGTAATAGAAACGAGTTTTTTTCTTAAAACCAATAATGTAGTTTTGTTAAAGATTGGAAAAACTTATTTTGTCCATTAACAAGATTTCCGTGCAACAGAAAAGAAATAGATGAAACAATACAGGAAATAAATACGTATAACTACATAAATAGAAGTAAAACCAATATTGTGTAGCCTGTTCTATTAAAGAGTAGTTCAGAATAAATTAACGAGTAGAACTGTGTAATAAGTGCAAATGCAGGTAATGCAAGTTTTTTATAGCATTATTGAATAGACTTTAGAAATGCAAACAAGATTTTAACTATTCTTTTACACATATTTCCTGTTACCATACGTTCTGTATTTCAAAGTATCCCATAATTGTTTCGTATTAAAAACAAAATAAACAAACAGCAAATTAATATAGGAGTAATTGCAATACTTTAATATTAAATTAGATTTCTGTATCCCTGAACACTGCCAACTAGATGGCCTTTGGCTTAGTTTTTATTATTGCGACGTTTTACCAAGATCTAGCAATTTATATTATGTTTGAAATCAAATCAAAACTATTGCTACCTTAACTAAATATCTTGTTGCTAGAATTGGTTGTATTCAGTATTATAGCAAGGAACGTGTAAACGGTGCCTACTCACCAGGCGCCTAATAAATGAAAAGCTACCAAAACTGAATAAAAATAAAATTTAAAACTATTACTGAAATCTTGATACAAACGGGGCTCCGACTCTCATACAGTATGTTTTTTGTAAACGATAATATAGGAAATCCAATGGAATTTTATCATTTTCCTCCTAAGTTTGTACCCTAGCAAATGTAAGTAGAAATTCTGGTATCAATCAAAAGAAGAATTCATTTTACGTCAAAAAAATATTAAACTTTAGGAAGAAAACCAAAATCGATTTAGAAAAAGACTTAAATAGCTTATGGATTTATTGCTTTTTGTAATAAGCTATTAAAAAAAGCTGGAAGCTGAACGCCGATTGGTGTAGCGGTTAACGCTTCAGATTTCTAATC
Organism: Agrypnus murinus; assembly: GCA_929113105.1. Taxonomy (NCBI): domain Eukaryota; kingdom Metazoa; phylum Arthropoda; class Insecta; order Coleoptera; family Elateridae; genus Agrypnus; species Agrypnus murinus. The sequence goes on along the minus strand of OV816025.1, from coordinate 81,198,700 downwards.
AAAAATGGCGAGTTCAAACCCCATCATCATCGTATACTTTTTTTTTAATTGTCTTGCTTACTAATTATTATTTTTAGAACTTTATTACAACGATTATTAGTTTTATGCCCTTTTTTCATTTGCCTTTTTGATGGGTAGTTAAAATTGTACAAAAATAACGGTAAACCCCCGTAGCAAAAATATCTAACAATAAAAAAAATTAATAATCGTTGTAATAAAGTTCTCAAAATAATAATTAGTAAGCAATACAATTAAAAAAAAAAGTATACGGTGACGGGGTTTGAACTTGCGATTTTTGATTGGGAATCTGAAGTGTTAACCGCTACACCAATCGGCGTTCAGCTTCCAGCATTTTTTAATAACTTATTATCAAAAGCAGTAAAGCAATAAGCTTTTTAAGTCTTTTTCTAAATCGATTTTGGTTTTCTTCATAAAGTTTAATATTTTTTTGACGTAAAATGAATTCTTCTTTCGATTGATACCAAAATTTCTACTTACATTTGCAAGGGTACAAACTTACGAGGAAAATGATAAAATTCCATTGGATTTCCTATATTATCGTTTACAAAAAACACACTGTATATTGCAATTTTTCTAGGAATTTACGATTGTTTAAGTCAGAAATTTAGGTATTTTTTAGAACACTATGATACAAGGAAGCTAAGACATACCTTTTATTTACGTCGTATTTTACATATAATAAACAAAAGTACAACACAGCCGTGTGTAGAACAAGTAGTAGTACGATCGCCGCCAAAAGAATGGAAACACCAACGCTTTTTAAGAGTCTGTTTACGCCACACAGCTCAAGATGCATCGTGGGTCGGGTGCATTACATTAGTACATACAAGTTACGTAGAAAGTCAGCAAAGACGTTTAGAAATTAGTATAAAATCTCAAGTAATTTTTATGGAATCAGTGTAGGTTTGGTATCATTGGAACGCTAAGATATTCCTTTATGTCCCTCTTGTAATGGATTTTCCTTTCAATTGTTCAATTGCTTAAAGTAAATATCTCGTAAAAAAAGCAGGAATTTTAGCTTTTATTACTCACGTATATTTCAAAAACAAAAGAAAAATATCAAAAAGTATTACAAGGCGGACCTAGAAAAAAGATGTATCCTAAATAATTTTTTAATTTGAAATCAATCGGATTCTTAAGTAATTGAAAAGGCAATTAAGAAGTGCTTAGTGAACTTTATTATAGAAGTTTCTATGACATTTAAATAACCTTTAAACAAAGACGCAACCGACACTTACAGTGTTATAAAATTATAGAAAAGTGGCGACCAGATTGGTGTTTCCATTTTTTTGGCTGCGATTGTATAAACCATAAACAAAAATTAAATCCGTTTTATATAAAAATAACGAATAAATAAACAAAGTTGTAACTCTCTCATAATTGTTTATACAGTGTTAGTAAAATGTGGTTTTGGGTTTGAATTTTGAAGTGTGAGCAAAAGAAAAATAGCAAATGATCTAAGAGAAATATCTACTTGCATACTTGCAAATCCTTACAATATAGTAACATTTTTTGTAAAGTTAGTGCAAGGTAAAAGATCTTAAAAATACTACACGTTTGCCATTTTGGAATAACTGGAAAATTAATATTATGTCTCTAAAATAAATGTCTGTACAAAACGCTAAGACATATTCCTGAGATAAAAATAGGACGATTTAACCAGACTTACCTCAATCAAAGTGCTTTGTTAAGGCGCTATCGAATGTCAAATATCTTCAAAAAATTTATTTTTTCTAAATAACAAAAGATTGCTTTTAGCGATGGGGATGTAATTTTGGGATGCGAGTCTGTACTGAAAACTTAGTTTTTTGGCAGCATTTTTTTAAATAGTAGTTGTTACGTAAGTGGTCAAAATTTGATCGTCTTCATGTAAAGAAGCTTAAATTATTTTAACGGTTTGGTCAATATTTTTCAAACTTTCTTTAGAGATAGATATTTTAATTTCTAACATTTTTTTGTCTGTTGTTCGATTTTGCATTTGCCATAGTTTAGGCAAAAAAATTAATTTGATTTCTGTGCCATGCACTGAAGCCATATATTGTGGCTGCATTATGGTTAGAACTTTGACGTGATATGTTTTCATGCATGATGGGGCACTCCTTCATTTCACTTTTATTGTTGGCAACCATTTAAATCAACAATGGCCGAATAGTTGTATCGGTAAAGAAAATGATGTTTCCATAAACTGGCCATCTCGCTCTCCTGATATGATGTTGATGGATTATTTTTTATGGGGAGCTTTAAACGTCTAGACGTACTCCAGACTTGTAAATACGGAAGAAGAATTGTGGAGACAAATTCAAAATAGAACAGAAACACTAAAAGACGATATTGATATATGAAAAAATAAGTTTAATTCTTTATCTCGTATTAATTTTTGTATGCATGTAAATGGTAGCCACTTTGAACATTTGCATTGCAATTTTTTTGCATTAAATTTACTTATGTACTGTATGGAATTTGTCTAGTTATATGCTATAAATAAAGTATATTAGTATTATTAAGATAGTTTTTGTTTTATTAACTTTTTTTTTGAGCGTCAATACACTACATTAGATACATTAATTATCAAATTAACTTTTCTGCCTTAACTATGGCAGGTAGCAAAATCGAACAACAGACAAAAAAATGTTAGAAATTACAAATATCTATCTGTAGAAAACGTTTGAGAAATATTGACCAATCCGTTAAAAAAACCTGAGTTTCTTTACATGTGGATGATCAAATTTTGTCCACTTACGTAACACCCACTATTAAAAAAAGATATTGCCAAAAAACTATTTTTCAATACATACTCAACATCCCAAATTTCAGTCCCATCGCTAAAAGCAATCTTTTGTTATTTAGGAAAAAAGAAATTTTTTGAAACTCTTTGACATTCAGTACCTTTACAAAGCACTTTTGGATAGAGGTAAGTTTGGTTAAATTGTCCTATTTTGGTCTTAGGAATATGTGGTAGCATCTTGCACAGACCTTTTCGAGACATCATGTATAACTATATGTACTTATTCCTCTAGCTAAAATGTTTTTGACAAATGTCATATGTAATATAATCAATGTATTACCACAGTAATTAACAATTTAATTATATTATTGAAAATGTTAAAATATTTATAAAAAAATATATTTTTTCATCTTACAATTATTCGTGGCCATACAAAATGAACTGCATGCGCAAACAACCGTTTAGTAGTAGGTATTAGTGAGTAACGTTCGATACTACATTCACACATAAATTTGATCGGACTGAAGAAACTGCCAGGCTGTGACCTGGAAGACCAAGCAATTCGAAGAGTAATAGGTTTTACCTTTAATTTGGCGTGAGATTTATGCTGTAACTCGATGGGTAAAAAGTGCTCTTCAAAATCTACCACTTTATTTGGTCGGACCGCGCAACGCTCCAAGATATCACGCGGCAGACCATTTTTATTTCGTTACACTGAGTGAGTTCGAGAAATTAAAGATAGTTTTATTCTGTAACTAATGAGTCGATAGTGCAGCCCGAAAGAGGGTTAAAGTCATCCTGATACGCCAATCGCACCAAGATAGGGGTTGACAGACCAAGCTTTTTTATATCTATTGGTAGTGAACTGTTACTACAAAACTGAAATTTTCTGTAACTCGATGAGTACAGCGTTTTTGCTGCCGCCGCCCGGACTACAACATTACAAAAACAGTTATTGATTATAAGGCTTTTTCAAGTAGGCGTTAAATATGTATCAATCTTTCTCAAACTAATTGCTATCCACCATCTTTCCTTTGCTCACACATGAAAATACACCCGAAGACACATTTTATCAACTCTCGTCACAATGGTATATTAAGTATCAAGAAGAGTAAGGACAGTTTACCGATCGACGACAATGTTTGGCGACTGAGCGAAGCGAAGTTACTGTTTGAGATGCTTATACTATTTTTTGTACGACCATTGTGAATACAAAGGTATTAACTAAGGAAATATTCCGAAGATGGTAAAAAAATAGATTTTTTGCAACACTAATGTTTTTACACTGTTACAATGGCCATATAAACTCGTCTGTTATTTTCCATTTAAAATTACGGTTTCTGTATAAAATACGTCGTTAATAACAACGTTATCTTATAGCGTTATAAAATACGCTGCTGTATAGTATTCAAGTAACATTTTATTTATAGTAAAAAGTACAATTATTGAATTGGAATCTGTGATCACTACTTGAGCTAGAACTGTCATATTGCTCCCTATTGCTTTTGTTTGTAACTTCTTTGACTTCTGCTGTTACATCCCATGTAGACTTTGGACTCGACGTTCTACTGACTTCTGCTGTTACATCCAATGTAAACTTTGGACTCGAGGTTGAATCACCGAAAACTTTTCTGGCACTCTTTGCTTTTTCTTCAAATGATTCTTGTATATAAGACTCTGCCACGTTCGAAGATGCCCATCCTCCATGTCTCTTCAAAGAAGTTATATCTGCACCTACATTACAATTTAAATTACTTTTTATTCTTTATTTCAATGTTTATTTGAATTAAATCGGGGTTGAGCTTCAGAAATTGTCAAAATTTGCTAAATTAGCAATGTTAATTATCCTGCTAATAATTCACAACACTACCTATACAATACCTGCGTTAACCAAGAGAGTCGCCGAACTGCGACGAAAAGAATGCCCAGTGTAACTTGTTGGATTTTCCAGCTTAAGAAAAGTTGCAATCTTTTTAGGAATCGCTCCAAAGGTGTTAATTCCTACATTTTGGCGGCTACACCTGCCCTTTTGATAATGCAAAAAAAACCTTAGAGGTGAGTTTGTAGGGCGCAAAGCAACATAACGCCGATACAGGTCGATGGTGTTCACTCCAAAACCTTCATTAGTTATACAGAACCTTCTTTCTTTATATGTTTTAGTAGCAGAAATAATAACATTCAGTTTATCACCACAATCTTGTATATCATCAAATTTCAAAGCACACAATTCAGCTTTTCTGCAGGCCCCAGCAATTCCGAAGATCAACGCAACCTATAAGGAATATTATTAACATATATTAAATAAGGCATAACAGCACCAAACTTTTCAATATCTGTGTTTTCTTTAGTCTTCAGAGTGGCTTTTAACATCGAATATTCTGGCCATAAGGAAGCAGGTGACAGCTTTTGCGACTGTAAACACAATATCAGTTAGCTTTTAAAAAAAAATTGTGTGTACACTCACCCTCATATCAAGAAAGGCCAAAATGACATCTTCAGTTACTTCCTGGATGCCTTTTCTATTCTTCCATTCGTTAAACGAAACATACACTTTTTCGTACGCAATTTAGACTTTGTAGGCAACAAATTGGCCCGCAATTCTGTTCCCTTTTCTTGTATTTCTTTTGGAACATTTTCCGACATTTCAACGACGAAAAATTTGTTGTTTCAAAATTTGTTGATATTGTTGCCGTAGTACTCGCGGCAATCTTCGCATTTTGTGTAGGTATTTTGCGAAATGTCAAGACGACAGTTTTCGAATAAGAAAAATTTTAATTTTTGATTTATTAAAATTTGGAGAAGTATTAGTGTTGCAAAAAATCTTGAAGACAACACGAGTTTTATAGGTAAAAAATCTCGGTCTATTAAATTCTCGCTTCCTGCGGTCGCTCGAATTTAAACTACAACCTCGATTTTTAAACTGTCTATAAAACTCTTGTTGTCTTAAATCCACCAAACATTAAGTAGGTTTTGTCGTTCCATGGATACGTTTGTAATTACTATTATTTTTGAATGTCACGATATTTGCCAAACTCGTGAGCATGAGTGAATCTGAAAACGAATATAATTCGGATATTGAAGAAGCCGGGGCAAATTTAAATAAAAAACATACATTTTTTTAAATAATCCAATTAGTTAGAAAACAATGAGCCTTGCTTATAGTTGCTAAGACATAAACCATTTAATGTTCTTCAAAAGAAGAGCACTTTCGTCTGTCCTATTAATTTCTAATATCGACCATCTTCTGGAATATTTTGCATTTTAGTTGCTCTTCGTTTTCGGTTTTCCAGTGTTGAACACGTTTTTATTTAAAATTGCTCAAAATGATTCACTGCCCCAAGCAGCATTTTTAGTCATCGCTACGTACCAGCAACTACTAGTGAAACTAGAAAGTTTTTGTCCTCTAATCACAAGCACGTAATTGCTACGATTTTATTACATGCCTAGAACCAAAATGGGGAACAATGTTTGGGTAGCAGATACGTTGCAGTGACCTCTTTGTAACTTCCAATTACGTTTCAGTTACGTTAAGGCTACGTAGCGGGAACGTGGCGGCGCGGGCGTAGTAATTTCTACTTTCGGGGAACTTCCATTCTCTTTGACACATCCTGTCGAGTCGTCGCTCTTTCTTTCTCTTGCAACTTAAAAACATATTCTACAATCATTCTATACTAATACTGCGATCGTGTCACAAAATGGATTACTATTTTATTTGTAAAAAGTACATAATAATACATAAGTAGAGAGATAAAATGTTTGATTATTTTGTGACTCAGTATACCAAAATTATAAACCATCGCAACTTTTCTGCTAAATGTGATGATGATGGAAAAATAACAACCCTTCTCTTAATATATTTTTTAATAAAAAATGTGTTTGAAATAATTATCAATTGATTCACATGACAGATATCATTTTTATAGTATTTTCCTAAGGAACAATTATTTGGCATCGATTTGTTATTTTTATTGATGGTTATAGTAAAGCATTTTTTAATAATTATAACAAATTGCAAATTGATTAATAAATAACCTCCAACATTTTACAAGTAAATATGGAGTAGTTTTCGAAAAATTACCTTAAAGTAGTATTCACTGTAAAATGCGCGTTTGTGTCACTTAATTATCAGTAACGGAAACTAAATAAATTCTACTTTCAAGTGACTCTTACTATAAAACGACGTCAACGTCTTCGTAGGCACTTTCCAGTTCCTAATGTCTCTGCAAAGTTCCCACTGGGAATTTAAAAACGTTTAAGTTTAACCTCACATGTAATCATGAACATTATATTTTTTATACTGTTACAGAATAATTTCATATGGCACATTTTAAGGTTGTGACAACCAATGAAAAAGGGGGAATATACTTCCTTACTTCACTCTTGTTCCCTATAAAAGAGAGCACAATAATATATAGCCGCATATAGGGCCTACGTAATAATAATCGCCCCCTCCCTCCCGCACAAGCTCATAGCTTCTGGGGCCTGGTTTCCAGGTTATGGGTTGTAGCAATTATTATTATTATATTGGCTCCAACATTTAAAATTTTCAGACCGAAAAATGTTGAGGTTGGATGCAAATAGCTGTCCTAATGTACAAACATGTGGACAATTTAGAATAGAAGTTACTGTCACTTCATTGCAATTTTTTAATAGTAAAACTTGAACGTTGTAATAATTCTGATGCAAAACAAAGTACTAAAAATCACTTTCAAGCGATTCTCCTGGGTAGTAAAAAAAATAATATTTACTTTTAATATTACTGTAAGGTTCCGTTACATAAAGGTTAATCAATAGTTTCAGACAGGTAGCAGGAACTTTCAGTACTACTTTGAAGTTTTAAAAACTTTAAAGTAGCTTTGGGCAAGTTACTGCCAAAAATAAAACCACTTTGAAGTTGCAACAACTTTAATGTAATTATACTAAGTGACGATACCGTTCCACATACTTTAAAAGTTACTTAGAAGTAATGGAACTACATAGTTCCAATAAATAGTAAAAACAACTACATAATTACTAAAATATTCCGAACTGAAGTAATTAAACCTATAAAGTCATAGATTTAGTTGTAGTTACGTAACAACTACTCAATCAAAGTTTCGATCTCAGTTACTGATACTTATGTAGAGCACACACGGTCATCGCGAGCACGTCGTCGACGACGTCGGAGACGTGGTCCGGATAATGAGGCAATGTTCACGTTTGCTGTAATTTATTGCATAAACAAGTTGAGCTTCGTGCTGGTTTGTACAATAAATTATAAATATCGCATTTCTTTAAAACGTGTTTATCAAAAGGAAGGAAATAATTATTGAATTCATAATAAAAGGTCGACTGAAATATCTTTTTTTAATTAGAAGTATTTAATATTATGCAGTCAATAATGCCTTTGATTGTGATAAACACGTTTTAACGAAATACGAGACCTACTTATAATTTTATTATACAAACCAGCTCGAGCCCAAACTTAATGTAACAATAAATTAAACATGGCATCATTATCCGGACCACGTTCCCGACGTGAAAATGGCGACGTGGCCGCGGAAGACCGTGTGTGGTGCCCATTAGATGGGTGGTCTTACCTGAAGCAATTTGATTGTCGATTTTTGGCATGTTATATACAAAAGAAGGAAATGTTACGTGCAGTCAGCACAATGACACCAGTGTAAATTAGGTCAAGTATTATTCCATTATTGGAATTATGCGTATTAATAAGTTGGACTAATTTTGGTAGGCATCTCGGGGTATAAATAAAAATCATTATCCACAATCTCGTCACTCACGTGACAACGTGTGGTTGCAAAATCCCTGCTTACGATAGACAAAAACTTTCAAAATTCCACTTTTTCCTTAAATGTGACATTACTTACTGGAAAAGATTCTACTACGTTATCTGTGTAAAGAGTAGCCATTGACCTGTGCTTTGCTGGTACTGAAAGTAAATATTTTACATTCGACGAGAATAACCTTATTGTTATAGAAGTGATGAAAGCAAAATATTTTTCATTCGGCGATAATAACCTTTTGTCATTGAAGTAATGAAAGCATAAGCACGACTATCTTCTTCAGTTGCATTTATTATTCCAGACACTTCTTTTTTTCTTAAGTTTTTACGTCCGCTCGACAAGGTTCCCTATAAGTTCTTGCTTGTTTAATTTCTTATTTTCGGGATATTTTTACGATTCATTTTTTAATTAACTTTTAATTTTTTGTGTCATTCTGTTCTTAATGAATCTTCAATCATAACCTTTGCTCGTCTGCTTTTGGTAGATTTTGTATATGGTATTTCTTCATGACATTTTCTTATTGTTTGATAAATTGTGGAAACTGATATACATATTAGGGTGGTGCAAAAGTATTTTCGATTTTTAATATGAAAATTATTCTTTAATATTTAAAGTAGATACAAAAAGTTCAAATTGTAAAAAATAAATTCAATACCACAGAAAATAATCTGCAAACTATGCTCTTTAGTATGACGTATAACATATCAAATATGTAGTTCAATTGTTTCAACAATTTATAATAAATTTTTGCACCACCCTAATATTGTCACCTTTTAGTAAAGTTTTTACTTTTTTAGGCTACTTTGTACTTTCTAACTAAATTATAAATACCCTTCTTATGTATTATTTGTAATTATTATTTTAATTGTGTTAATAAACAATTAATGTTTATTCATTAATTTCAAGACTGTCATTAATATTTCTCCGGAAAGTTTGAAACACACATTTATAAGAACTAAGCACTACTTTGTTTTTTTGACACAAACCTTGGTAGATACATGCTTCATATAGGACGATTCATTGATATCCATTCAGACTATCAATATCTTGTAATCAAACCTAATAAGTAATAAATATTCAATAAATAATCTTAAATGTTTTGTTCACCTTCATTTGAGCAACAAACAATAACAACAATAATACTATGTCAAGGCCTTTAATTATTGTAGAAACAATGTCTGTGATATCTTCACTATCATACCTTAACAGTTTACGAAATCAATTATCATTTGGGCGCGCTCTTACATTACGTATAATTATTATCCAAATTAAAAGTCTCTCATTAATATTGCGATTATTAGCTATATCAACTACAGATGAGATCAGTCCTCCAGAGTACAATGGGTTGTAAATTGTAATTGGAATATTTTCTGCATATTATGAAAATAATTATCACTCCTGATGGTTCATTATTCCATCTGTGTTGATGTTACCTTTATTTGTTTGTTCGGTTATTAATTATCACCTAGTAATTTTTCAATAATTATTTCCATTAATTTAAAATAACAATAACCTGCGTACGTAAAAAATGAAATAAACCTTTTTGGAAATAACGTATCTGGGCGATTCCTTATTCTTCTTTAAGGACTGCAGAATCATATGAATCATATTGTGAATGAATTTAAATTGATCTTTATCCGATTTGCAACCTTACGAATTTTTTATTGTTCAAGCTTATTTAGTGTAAAATTGCAGAAAAATTAAATGTATAATTATGTTTATACTTGCATTTAATAATTGAATTTCTAATTGTCACTGACTAATTTTGTCTGTGTGTTAAGCCAGTTATTGCATTCTTTATTATTTTATGGTAACATAAAATAATCACAATTATTATCACATTTATGACTTTCTTCAGACAAATAAACACAACGACATAATCTCGAAATTTACAATAACATAGTGCTCATTTTTATGGTCCATTGACAAATCTATATCAATCTAATATTAAAAGCTCTGCTGTGCATTGCTGATCGTGCATATACCTTCCTATCAAGGGACATCCTTTAGACGGACGATTTTCGACCGTTTTTTTGTTGAAGTCTGAACACGTTCAGGTGAATTTTTTAGTATTATTGTTATTTGCAATGTTAATATATAATAATAATTTTTTCTACCCATTGTCTGGAGCGCCACGCTCTTTTTTTTAGACAATTTATTTCCAGCTCAGCACAGAGTGCTATTCATGACATGGATAATTAATATATTTTTGAACTTTACATCAGGGGGCGATTATTATTATTATTACGTCGTAGTTGCTGAAAAAGAATTTATTTCCACTCCACATTGGTCATCTTCTTCGTAGTAGGTTCCAAATAATATGGAAAAATGCTTTCCTACCTTTTTTTGTTGAGTCAGTCCTTCGCTTTATATGTCACAATCGTTCTTCACTAACCATTGGAAGCGTATTTCACTTTTACACCTTTGCCATTGCCATTTCCTATTCCAGTGTATTCGTCTTTATATTTAATTATACCTTCCAAAACCATATGGACTTCTCATATTTTCACCATCAAATACTTTCCATAAAGGAAAAATAATAGCGACAACTCATTTTTCTTATTTATAAATGAGGGTAATGTTTCCCTTTTATTCGTAGAATATTATTACTTTTGTCGCCGGTTACTTGTTTTATTTGCTTATTTAAATAAAACACCAATTTAAGCATTTACGAAGATTTATGTACTACGTACTATTTTAATTAATAATGGCGGACTGTTCTTTAGAACAATATAAACACTTTTAACACTGTAACTAACTTTTACAATTTTATCGACGACTATATTCGTTCGGCGTATTGTAATGGACTGTTTATATTTTTACATACTTCTCGACGATTATACTCGTTCGGCGTATTATAATGGACTAACTATTTACAATAATGTTGCTTTCGCTTATAAACTACTATTTACATCATAATCTTACATCATATTTACATCATAATCTTATATCATATTTACATCATCTTACGGCGTAATCAAATTTTTCATATATTTGTATATACAATCTTACGAAGTACTAAAAACAATCTAAGTGTATTTTTTTTCTACGCCAACTTTAATGTCAGCGATAGTCAACCTTTTTTTAAATAGACATAATTTTTTTTGTATTTAGTCTGGTAGACAATATTTTTCTAAATTCACTCATGTGTTGCAAATTGTGATTACTGTAATATTTACAAAAAATAAAAACACTTGTATCAGCATTTATTTAGATTTTTCACGTAATTTCCAAGTGTGCCACGGAAAACAATGATAACAGTACAGTTTGTATTGCAATAAAGAAACTATTTTAATTAAACAAAAGAAGCGTATTTCGAACGCAATAAAAATCGTGGTGATGCGAGTGCGTCTTTACAGAGCCCATTTTCGCAACAGAAAAGTTCCAGATTCTCGTAAGTTTGTAAGACTTGAGGAAAATTTAAGAAAGTATGAAGCTTTTAAAAAACCTAAACGAGAGGAACGTCAATTTCGAGATAACGTAAAACTGGATGTCCTTCATAGTGTACAAGGAAGTGTACAAACTTCTAGTCGGGAGATGGCCAGTAATATTGGTCCTTTAAATAGAACTGTACACTCTATACTAAAAAACATAGATTCAAGCCATATACGTATACAGCGCTATTAAATTAAATTGCAATATGTGCAATTTCCCTATGTTGCATTTGAAAATAATCGAGGCAAAGCATTATGCATACATAAGCAATGTTACAGCACGCTCTTCTATAACCTTTACAATATATTTTTAAAATTTTCAATTTTTTCCCAAAGTTCAAGTTCCAACTTGACCCAAATAAGAACCACCCTAATACTTATACACATTTATGTTTAATAATTTTGATTTTTGATGATATGCAACATTCCTCAATCAATTTTGTTTTGTATAAAATGGTAAATTTGTGAAATTATCTGATTTTAGGTTTTTGAATTCTCACAAGTTCGTTTTTTGTGAGTTCTGACGTAATTAAAATATTAATTATTAAAGACATGCTTTACGTCAGAACTCGCAAAAACCCGGACTTTTGAAACATAATTCGCGAAAACTAAAAACCTAAAATCAGATAAATTTACTATTTTATACAAAAATAATTTGTCTATGTAACTGCTTTTGTTTGAATTATTTTGAGCGGTTAGTTTTGTTGTTATGCGTATTCAAGATATTTTGCAAAAGATTTTGAATACGCAGAGCAAGAAAACTAACTAAAGATATATTTGCAGGTAAAGTCCACCAATGACGTCACGTAGCCGTCTCGCTGTTCTCCTTCCATTACTCTTTTTCGTTACTCTTTATAAGGGCGTCGTATGACGTAACATGCGTCGTATAGGGCAGTAAGACTTCCTATACGTATAATAACTTTGCGAGTAACCAATAGTAACACGGTAAAAAATCACAACAACCCATACACATGAACTTACCTTACTAAATGTAAGTACTATTAAATATTGAAAATTGCAATATATACTCACACTAACGATGACTTCTGTAATATCAATTCAATATTTAGTTAGGAGCAGAATTCTTGAACTCAGGAACTAAACTCTTCGAAGTCTTGGCTATCTGAAACTGAAAGGCGAAAACTAGAAAAATTTGTAATAACTTCGATAGTTATGAGATACCGGATAACCACATGCAATAAGGAATTGTGAAACCTTAATATTCCATAGCTCTAAGACTTCAATAGTTTGAATCTTTTACTATTGAAATTTAACTGAAAAATTATGTAATTAATGTGTGAAGCTATTTAAATGTACCACTTCCGATATATTAAGGTTTTAGAGCTAATCATAAATTCTAAACCTTGAAATTGCGAGTTTCTGAAATCTTCATTTTAAGTAAAATCTTAAATCCCGAATTTAAAAACTCTTGATCTTAAAAATTGAAAACCAAAATTCTAGACTTCCGAAAAATTTCCGAATCTCATGCATTTCTTCTTAATTCGGGATAAGTATAAGAAGGATTATACGTAGACTAAATCACATAGATTAATCAAGATTATCATAATTCATGTGACAAATAAAGAAAAAATACAGAAAAACGTAAAGAATAAAACATGTATTTAGGAGCGTTGTAGTCGAAAAACATTTCCATCTATTTTATTGTTTCCAGCCTTATTTTGTGAAACTCCATAAGCATGAAATAAATAAAGATTAATAAAATGTTTCACAGTTTTTATTAAAGTGTAACCTTACCGTTTAAATTGTTCTTTTTGTAGTTCAGCATATACAGGGTGTTCCATTATGACGTAGTCAGACTTTGCCAGTGGTTAGATAACGATTAAAGAAAGAAAATTCCTATATACCATTTTTCTCGTACTTCAATACTTTTGGAGAAAAACGGCATTGAAGTTCAGCCTAATGTTTTCAAATTTAATAGTATGAATGCACATGGCACATATTTTAAAGTTCAAGGTGATAACAATACTACTTATTTGTTTTCGAGAATGTGCAAGCTATCATAATAAAGTAATAACCCGTATTTATTTTGGCCAAGTGTTTCGCGGAACAAATAAATAAATAAGAAACGTACTCGTGTTTGATATTATGTTTCAAAAACGGTATCTTTGTTGATTACTGCTTTGTAAGACAATTTCATATTCTTTTAATAGGTACGTTAACCACTATGTATGTGTAATACAAGAAGGTCTGCGAATAAAAAAATATTTTCGTATTAATTTTGTTTACAGTAAATTAAATAAAATATTTTCAAAAATTGTAGGTAATTTAGTATTCTATTAGTACTATTATGTGTTTTGATTATTAGATTTTTGTTTCTGATAACCGCGTGCTAGTTGTGTTATTTTTTGGGCATGCTGTACTGTATTATTTTCAACTATTTTTTATTTAAAATAATATTTATTCCCAGAAAGTACATGCATACTATGTAATAAATAAAGGGTACCGATTTCTAGTGAAAAGCAATAAAATCATCACTGTAGATACCGTAAATATTCCGAAGAATTGTGACTAATAATTGGACACAGCTGCATTAGTACTAAAATAATGAAAACAACCCCTCCGACTACTTTTATTTTGAGTACATATTATGTTTGTAAACACTCGGTCAAGATAGGACCTAACAATTTGCAAATTCCTTACACTGCAGTTTTTAGTAAAATAGTATAACAGTATTTACTTATTTTTTAGGCATTGTTTTTATACTATGTAAACACATTACCATCCATCAAGGTCATTCTATCAAAACATAAAAAATAAAGGTTTTACTAAGAGAACTGTGTGCTACTGTATTTATGTTTTAGACTTCCAATAAGATAAATAATAAAAAATAATAATACCTATTGATGGATAGATTAGATTATCGTCTTTACTTAATTATGTTTATTAACAAATAACAAATCAAATTTAATGATATCATTAAATGGGTCAGTATTAAAATGATGTAATTTTTGCCTGCGTTTCCTATTAGAATACAGGGGAATCCCCCGGATTAATAGAACCTTTTAAGTTCTTTCAACACCGTCCAAAATGGAATTTGCACCGTCTGCATCCTTGTGCTAATTCAACAGATGTCACGTTTTTACTGATGGTGTCAATTTCTAAAGAGCTTGTATTTAATCCTATTCGACTTAACACCTGACCTACATCAATTATACGTGCTTTTCTGAAAACATCGGTCAAATTTATTAAAAATTTGAACTTTCTTTAATCAAAAAACTTTATCAAGATTTTTTGTTCCAAATGCACTTCGAAATTTTGAAATAATATATAAAGAACACGTGCGTTGGTACAGAAATAAACATGCTGAAAAATCAAATTATGCCCAACACCTTTTAGAACAAAATCACACAACGACTCCTCAAAATAATATTAAATTCCTACATTTTTGTAATAACAAATTCAAATTAGACATTTTAGAAGCTTTTGACATAATACAAACACAAACTCTAGGATATCTATTAATGAATGAACAGGTTGAGCTCAATAATTCTCCGTTACTGGAAGTGTTAGATATTTAATTCTGATTATTTTTATCTAGTTACCTTTTTTTGTATTTACCTTAGCGATGTGTTTGTGTATATTTATATTACCTTTGATAATGACAGCTTAACTGTCGAAACAATATTGTCAGGTTATAATTTAATAAAAACTGTCAAACTTTTTATTAATCTTTATTTATTTCATTTTCATCTATGTCTAATTTAATTTTTTGCATAGCTAAATTTAAAAAATAGGCTACGTATAAATTATTAGAGCCATTAGAGGAATATAAAATTTGTGCAGATGCACATTTTCTAATTTCGTATACGATGTTATTAATTCAAGCAAGGGCAAAAATTATTGAAAGATAAAAATAGTTTTCACAGGTAAGACAGCCTTTTAATAATCTACATAGAAAATTAGCAATTACTCCTACTAATTATAGCATGATTTTAATTTATTGTTTTTTAACATGTGAACTTGTCAAATAAAGCATGACATAATACTGATAAATATTAATTAACGTATGTGAATAGTAGGCTTGTTTTGCGTATTATTACTAAATGATAGGTTCTTCATTATTTGTTATTAGGTTTTTAGATGATTATGTCGATCAATTTTACAACTGCAGCAATACAGTTGGATTAAGGTATTATTAGTGAGAGTAGGTATAACAAGCCCTCATTAATAAAACATGCAATTTTTATCCATATAATCTATAATAAAAGTGTACCAATTTGCACGCTACTTTAGTTAAGTATACAGCATACATATTCAATAGCTACGTAAATATGCCACCAAACAACGATAATTTTACTTACTGTATTTTAATTTCAATGTCAGTTGTAGTGGTGTACAACAATGGTTTAGACCGTTTATGCACACAATGAAAAAATTAACAAACATCAAATACTTCTGCAAACGAGGAAAATTTTGTAATAATCCTTGCTGGCATATTTCTGTACAGGGCCAACATTTTGGTAGCAAGTATTTTGAACACACGTACAAATTACGTACACTGTGGGCCAAATGAAATTGAACCTTCTTATATGAGTATAACCCATATTCTAATAATTCCTGAGTGCGTAATATAGTGAACTTGACTCGTTTTATTACTTTCAACATTATCTCATAATCCAGTATAGGGGTTAGTAGTCAAAAGTAGGGCTGTGCATAATAATCGATTAATCAGGCCCCCGACTATTATTTTTAAATAAATAATCGATTATTATTTTTAAAAACGTCCCATTAATTGATTATTCAATTTTTAAAACCTGAAGGGGCGCTGGAAATCTCCAGTAATAGTAAATTTTAATTTACCGATTTTAAAATTGTATATGTGGGTAATTCTTCAGAAATATTAAATTTACTGTCCCTGCTTAATTAATATTATATTACGGATATCTTTTTATCTGTTAGTGCAGTACAGTAAAGAGGTAATAGCAGTCTATATCTAGCCAGCTATATATTAACAACTAAACTATTTGTTTTAACAATAAAAAGTGAAATTTTATTATGTCCCATCTCATTTACGTGGCATGTCCCTAGTGAGTATTTTCAAAGTAAAACGCAGTGTTTCTAAGGCATCAGCTAATGGCTATTATTCTAATTTAGGAGAATTGTAGAAAAAGTATAGGGCTCTCATCTAGTCAATTAATATACAGGGTGTATATATAGTATATATCTCGGTAAATATCGACTTTATAAAAAAATTTGTTGTATAAAAGTTGTTTAACATTTTATTTTCCATAATAAGATAGCATTCAATTGTTTTTATTTCAGAAAACAAATGAGTAATGAATAACACTTTTTTTAAATAACAACAAATAATTTTTTTAAATAACAATGTACCCTTTCATTAGGCTCATTTGATAGAGATTTTTTTTCTCTTTTCGATGACTTAAAATCTTAGTACCCTTATATCAGAAAATTTTTGAAAAAATGTAAAAAATGTTTATTAAGTTAATTTCACCAATAACATGCAACAAAAACCCTTGATTGGCTCATCTTTCAAAAGATCCGTTGCTACAAGTTATAGGACATATAGTTTGCAAATACGACGCTGTTATATAAAACTTGCTACGCCACTGACAATTTCTTTAATTCACGTTGTTTATTTTATATAGATCCGTTTTCACTTTATATTATTGCAGCAAGGTTACCTCGCCTCAAAAACCCTTGATTAGTTCATCTTTCATAAGCGCCGTCTCTACAAGTTATAGGACATATAGTTGACTAATAGGAAAGATGTTATATAAAAATTGCTACACCACTGACAATTTCTTTAATTCACGTTGTTAATTTTAAAGACCCCTATTTACTGTGTGTTTGCGCTGCATGTTAGTTCAAACTCACCATTTTCAAGCGCCCATTTGTGTTACATTGTACTATAGCAGATTAAATTGCTTTACTTCCTTGACATAGTGGTTTTATGCTTACCTAAAATGCACGTCTCTAGTGATTAGCTCAAAGTCGTGGCAAAACGCAGGAACTTGTTATCCAAATTCGTAATCCACTAGAAGATATATTGAATGCTACTAAAAAGATGATATTTTTTTTATTTTTATTTTATTTCTTTTTATTTAACAAATATGGACACAATAACAGGATAAACCCAAAAACATGTGTCACTAAGAAAAATTATAAATAATAATGTGCTATCTAAAGTTCATACATTGCAAATAAAAATTATATAATATGTATACGTATATAAATGTTTAGAACTTAAAAAAGAAACAGAATAATCTACACTATTAAATATACATTACGATTTAACATAAAAATTATTCATGTAATAGAATTATCATGTTCTATTATGAAAGAAAAGAAACTAGCATCTAAATAAGTAAATCAATTGTCACTTGTATCATCGATATATTGCAATTGGAAGTTCCTAGCTGTTTTAGACAGAGAAAATATATCTATTTCGGTAGCAAATTTATTACAGCTGCGCGACATACGCAATATGGGTGAGTTTCTAAATGCATTAGTACGGGGTGTTAACGTACTAAAAAGTTGACGAAGGCGAAGAGAACGAGAACGAAGCATTTAGATTAAAAAGTTGTAATAATTTCGATGCATCACACAGACTACTAAAGAGGCGCGAAACAAATAAAATATCGCTACAAATCCTACGGTGTTCCAAGCTGAGAAGTCGAAGATGATAACATAGGGTATTGTAGTTTGTATATGGTAGAACGAACTTACGTTGTAGATAATTAACAAATTTACGTTGGATGTTTTCGATTCTACTAATGTAAATATCATATTGGGGATTCCAAACGATGGAACAATAAGAAAGAATGCTGTGGACATAAGCGTAATATAGTAAAATAATGGACCTTACGTTCTTGAAATCATGTGTCGTACGCTGGATGAATCCTAACATTCGGTATGCCTTAGTGGTCATAATATCAATATGTTCATTAAATATCATTTTGGAGTCAAAAGTGATACCTAAGTCTTTAATAGATGATACGCGGTTTACAATATTGTTATCAAGGTGATAAGCGTAAGTTAAAAAGGATCTATTTCTTGTAAAGCTGATTACGTTGCATTTGGACAGATTTATATAAAGGAAGTTGTTATTACAAAATGCATAGAAGTTGTTAAGATCATGTTGAAGTTTTAAGTAGTCTTCATTATTGCGAACGGGTAAGAAGATCTTCATGTCATCTGCATATAGCAGACACTGAGCATTTTCAAAGTAGTTTACAACATCATTAATATATATATATATATATATATAAGGAATAATAACGGCCCAAGATGACTTCCCTGGGGGACACCAGACGTTACGGGAAAGTGATCGGTTTTTTATGTAGGAATCAATCCAGCGCAATAACTTTCCACTTATTCCCACAGAACTCAGCTTAGTAATCAATAAATGGTGATTGACCTTGTCGAATGCCTTCGAAAAGTCGGTGTAAACAGAATCCATCTGCAGGTCCTTATCCATAGATGTTAATATGTGATTGGAGTACTCCATAAGGCATGTTTCAACAGATCTCCCAGAAAAAAACCATGTTGTTGTGGTGATATGTAATTTTTAACTTTAAAGAAAAGAATATCATAGATTATTTTTTCAAAAATTTTACCAAACACTGAGAGAATTGAGATAGGGCGGTAATTGAGCATTGAGGATTTGTTTCCAGATGTGAAAACTGGTATAACATGGGCCGTTTCCCAAATGTCCGGAAACACACCCTCGGTCACAGATCTATTAAATAGAATATGTAGTGGAATTGCTAGTGTTTTGGCACATTGTTTCACCAGTAAAGGAGGGATACCGTCAGGTCTAGGCCCTTTATTAATATTTACGGAAAGTAAAGCAGACTCCACTTCACAAATATCAATGAAGATATTGGACAATGCTGCTTCTACACTCACCTCGCCAACATTAGTATTTTAGGGGAGGAAATTGGACTAAAAACTGAACTAAAGTAGTTAGCAAACAGGTCACAAATTGCGTAATCATCAGTAGCAGTTTGGTGGTTAAATGTCATTTGTGCTGGTAGAACCTGATCAGATCTGCGTTTATTTTTAACAAATTTCCAGGATGATTTAGGATTAGATACTAGGTTGTTCTCAGTATTACTAACATAATTATTATAATCTACAGTTATTAAATGTTTAGAACGACCCCTCAAGAGACTGAATGTTAGATAGTCTAATTCATTCTTGTATTTCTTCCACTTCTTATGAAACTTATTTTTTTCACGTATTACGCGGATAGTTCCAGCAGAAAACCAAAACGGAAACTTATTTTTCTTTCTATTTGAAGGAACATAGAGGTTATTTTTAAATTATGATAGTTTCATGCTATTTGTTAAGAATATCAATATCATTGTTTCAACATGCAATATGCCTTCGTTCTCTTAAACTAATGATAATATATATTATGTAATTGTTTATTAATATATATTATGTAATCCTCGAAGATGTTATAACGCCTCGGCTGGCGCCTCGGCGTTATAATACATCTTTTCGGATTTAAAGTATCGCTTGATCTCCTCCGTATTGCATAAGTTGTTTTATTTTATTTCATATTTCAATCCTAATTTCTCCCTTTTAAAATTCATCCGAATTTATTGTATAATGAAGCAAGTTGCCTTGTCTGTGTCATCATACGCGTAACCAAGGAGATAAAAAGCAGCATGTTACGTGTAGCTGTTATGCAACATCAAATGATTTTTACGTTGCCAACAACAACGGAGATCAAGAACGTCTTGAACTTCGGTGTCATTGACAACGGAGATTAAGTTATACTTTATTTTACTAATTGTAGTATATAAACAATTGTTTGAAATACGAAATGAACTTTTTTATTTGCTGATTTTTCTGTGCCGTTACAAGTACATACATCATTCTATTAAAAGTCCATTTTTGTTTTGGTGCAAAAACTAGTAAAAACGCTTGTCCAAAACTATTTATAAAAAGGAAATAATGTTACCAAATATCACTTAAATAATTAATACAATATTATATTATAATATATAACATATAAATACTATATAACATTATAAGGCATTTGTACAAATTCAATCTGAAATTCATATTTTAAACACATCATGCAAGTTCAATTTGAAGTCGGCACTATTGCCAACTTTGTTACTACTAAAGATACGATGTTGATTAAATTACCAAAGTAGTAGCGTTTTTTCTTCCGATTACGATGGTAAAATTTTAAAAACAATTGAACTTCACGTTTTCGAGATATTAAAAAAACAACATTTTTTCAAATGGAATACCCTGTATATTTTTGCTCATTTTAAACAATAATTTAACATTAAACAAAATTTATTAATACATAAATACCCTAAACTTACAAATAAACGAACTACAAGCATTTAAATGTACCAGTTCAAGTTGAAATGAATATCATGTAGTATTATGATTAGTTTGATATTGTATGATTTTAGTATGATTTGTTTATTATGATTGCAGTATTATGCAATTCTTTGGCAGCTTTAAAATTTTAAGACTTGCTTCTTATGTGTCATAATTAAAAATAAAAGGTCGCAAGAATTAGGCAATGCATTAACTAAATCCTATTATTTATTGCATCCTTTTGTTTGTGATTTGATTGTTGTGCGTCTTCGCCTAATTGGCTCATTGGATCGACTGTTTTTTCTGTTTGCTCTGGCATCATGTAATAGTGGTTTGTACACTGTCACACAAAGTCTGTTGTGTAGTTTGATGTTCAGCTACAGAAATAAGTAAAACGTCGCCTATGAGCGCCTATTCAGTAAGCAAAACACCTATTCTATTATTAAAAATAATTAATTTCTAATGCATAGATAATTTGAAAATTATGTATAAAAACAATAATATGAAAAGGAAATGTAAACTCTGATGAAAAAGAATAAAAACCAAATTTAAAAAAAGAATAATTTGAAGGGTTATTAGAAAGAAAATACTGCAATTTGTGTTTGTGGTGATTCGCCTTAGTGGTCTGATGGTTAGAATGGTCGCTTAGGGTAGTAGGGCGGTTTGAGTTTCGCATTGATAATAAATTATATTTTTGTATTATATTAATATTAAATCTGTTATTTACATTATTTAATCAGACTTTTTTTATTGGAATGTAGTTTCTAGAAACAGTAAATATCTGAATATTTACGTATATAAATTTTAGACTGCGAGTAAGCAATTTTGCAAAAGGACCTAAACAAAGAAATACTTCTGGCTTTATGACTAATGCCTTAGTACTTATAGTCAAAGCGATCATACTCATAGTATATGATTTCGAAAAGTATATTTGGTAGGCACCGAGTAGCACTGTAGAATAATATTGCGTATGTGTGTTTTCACTAAAAGGCAAAGATTCCACTTTCGAGGCAATTGAATCAGGATGGTAGCTTTATATTATATATAAATATATCAGTACAAAACTAAACATCTATCACGTTTTTCTTTGTGTAATTCTAATTTCTTATTACACTATTCTAATTGCAAAGAATGAATGGGCAAAACCCTTCGGCAGCACTCATACAAAGAGCTATTTCAGTTTCAAATATTTCATATAATGAATATGTTGTCTATTTTTATTGTGGTTAATATTACTCTCGTATGTTATGAATGTTATATCCATATATGCAACAAACTTAATACATAGTCTCTTTGCTTACATTACATATATATATATATATATATATATATATATATATATATATATATATATATATATATATATATATATATATATATATATATATATATATATATATATATATATATATATATATATATATATATATATATATATATATATATATATATATATATATATATATATATATATATATATATATATATATATATATATATATATATATATATATATATATATATTGGTTTAATCGACTTTGTCGGACCCGCTATATGGTAGGGTCGTTAGTAGACCCGCATTTTTTGATTTTTAAAATGTGTATATTTTACATAATATTGATCTATTTCTGATAAGCAATATTTAAGATCCTCGAGGGGTAAAAATATATGAAAAAAAATATTGGTGATATCTGACAGTCGTTCTTGAACCCGATACATATTACAGTGTTTACAGACCCATTTGTATAATTTTAAGCAAGCCTACCTACCCTACCGAACCCAGCAACGTTGCCGAATGTATCAGAGATAAAATTACGATTGACATAATGATTTCGGGATGCTAAGCACATAAGTGATCTTTATTCTTGTTGATTTGTTCGTAAATTCCATAAATAACCTTAAACGCAGAAAAATTAACGTTTTCCGTAAAACGATATAACTCTGAAAATTATTATTAACATGAGAAAATAGCATTGAGCCTCTTTTGTTCTAAAATACGTAAGGTTTATGCAAATAATTGTTTTTTAATAATTTGTTTTTAAATCATTTATTTTAACATGATTATTTTTGTTTACAAGAATACAATTAAAAGTTTCGAAGACACGTCATGTATATGTGTTTTGAAAAAATAAATGTTATAACCAAATCTTTTGACCTCCTGAACATTTTACTGTTATGTTTTTAGCACAAATGAACAGTTTCTAAGATATGTATATTTTAATGCCATGGTAACAGTTCATTCAAATTAGTAAAAATAGAGGGGAATTGAGGTAGATCTTTGGATTTTTGATAGGCCTTCTTTGTGATATGTTAAATAACACCTTAAAAGTTACTACTCAAAAGTGGTGAACCAGAGAAGCTGATGAGGGTAAGCCATGCCCCCAGATGATTTTTACTGTTTTTTCAGAAACTATTAGGTTTATCAAAATGGAGCCAGTTAGGTAAAATAGGATTTTATTTAACTTTCATACCAAAAAGCTAAGAAATCTTTGTGCATGTTGTCTTGTTTCTGTGTAATCGAAAAACGATCATATGTCACACAGACAAATAATTTGTATCGGTACATATTATACGAGAAGCTTCGAGCATAACCTTGTGTGATTTGATATTCATCATGAAATAGCTATGGAAATCTCGTTGAGCATCGAACGAAACTGGTTCAGTCTTCTTCTATCTCAGCATCTCCAGCAAAATCTACGAGGCGATACTATCATTATTATTGGGGCTAGTCATATGGTAATTCTCGTATTGGCAAGATACATTTTAGGGGTATACCCTGTACTAATCAATCTTTTTAGTGAACCTAAAACGTACAAGGTACTTCAGGGTTTTTGGATATTTCTTACTTCGTTCTTTATATTGATATTCGTATCGAGTAATTTTTTTTTGAGTGGTTTTTGTTTTGGAATTCTAAGTTCACGACTTAATTCCACGCCTGCTTTAAAATGTAGCTAGATATTTAACATTAAATGGGACTTCACCCATTTTACATGTAGGATATCTCGAGCAGATGATGCCAATTCCTGAGGGTCAATGCCTTTGATCAAAATAGGCCATTAAGTACAACATATCTATGTTCAAAAATGAAATGTTACAAATCTATAGACCTTCAAAATAAAAAAGTCAAAAATGCAATTTAGATAAAATTTTGTGTTCAAGGACAGTTGTTATTAGAACATACATTAGTGTTATTTTGTGCTTGTGGTAGCTGTAGCGTACCCGCTACCGCTAGATACTGAATTCTGTGCTAGTGATATGTTTAATGAATACACCACTGAATGCAAAATTTAATTCTTCACAAAACAGGTATACTTGACCCAAGTCGAATAGTGACAAGTCAAATAATGCTCTATAAAATGCAAAAAGAAAATAAAGGTAAAACGTCATGCAGCATGACGTACAAACGAAGTAAGAAAGATTTCAAAACAAGGTGAAATGCCCTATACATTTTGGTTTCTATAAAATAATTGTCCAGTACAGGGTATTCTCCTAAAGATATTCTTTTTACTGCAAAATTATCATAATACTACAACCAACAATAACAACAACATCGCTTCATGAATTTTGCAGAAGTGATGCTAAGGTTGCACTGCGAACTCAACATTTTTTTTTCTTAGCTAAGTACTTGATGACGAATACAAGATCGCAATAAGTTATGTTCTAAAGTTGCTCCGTCAAATGTATTGGTAGAAATTGTTGGTCTACATACAGGGTGTTTTACTCAACTTTCGTATAAATTTCATGTGTGATAGTATTCATCAATAGGAACAAAAAACTCTTTTTGTTTTTACGCAAATCGACAAAAATTTGCTAGAAATGTCAACTTTTGGGAACTGCTGGAAATTATAGTCAAAACAAACTGCGACATCACCTAGCAGCAGCTGCGTCAATGTATCAGATAGGCACATCCAGCTCCAAGTGTGATTCTTAGACCAGTGACCTGCTACCCACTTTTCAAAAACCATTTTTTTTTCGGTTATTATGAAAGATAGACACTAATGATTTTCAGAGTTTTTGTTGCATTTTATGTGTACTACCACCTATTCAGAGGATACGAATCTTAAGTGAAACATCCTGTATGATATATATTCATGCGCCAATTAAATAAGCTTTATTTTATCTAACCCACTTAACAACCAGTCCATAAACCTAACAGTTTTTGAAAATAAAACGACAAAATCCATCTGGGGGCGTGGTTTAATATTGATATTTTACAAAGTTCAGGATATTATCTACTCGTAAACATGAACAAATCAAGCATAAAGTCATCTCCAAGTTTAGCTGACCAAAATACACTACATTTGATTAGTTTAACCTAGATTAAAAAAATAGCAGTTTCTATTTTTACTGTGCGTTTGTACAGTTACAAGAAAATTATGGAATGTTCGATCCCTACTTTGTGTTTAATGAATTTGAAAGTACAAAACAGTATACACTATATGGTGGTTAAGTGCCTTTAACAGCTACGTCGAAAGGTAACGAAGAAATCCCGTTATATTGCACTTGTACTAATTTAAAGATCAATTTTTATTGTATTCTGAAATAGCTATTTGTGAATTGGAATGTTCTGTTGGCTTTGCTGAATCTTTGGCTGGTTTTACAATTGATTAAAGTTAGTACAGGGCTCTTAATGTTAATGTTCGTTACAATGATAAGAACTTAACCTATAGAAATGAACTAATAAACGTGAGAATCGAATGAGATAATTGAAAACGCTTAAAACTAAGACAGCGGATTCTTAATTTTAGGGCTCGTTACAAAATGTAAATAACTAAAAACTACAAAACTTAACCTAAGAGGAACGTATGATGATTCTGTTGGACTTGTAGGTTGTTGGCTGGATCATAATCGTATATGCAACATAAAAGGAAAATGGTAAATATATGTACACAAATATATCTAACAGGTAACAAAAAGTAATTGCGAACGTTCTATACGTAAACGGCACAAAAAAAAGATAAGAAGGATTTGTAATGGGCTGCATCCGAGCTTATCTGCTATGTATTCCCTGTGTTCCCGATCACACGAAGTAACGAATTTTTGGTACGACCGTTTATTGAAGTTCACAACAACCGATTTGTAATTATATGTTTTGCGACACACTGTTGTGTGGGTTTCTTGTAGGGTTCTGAAATTTTTTCTGGAATAAATAGGTTTAGCTCAGGTTTAAATCGACAATCTATGCCAACGAAACGGCATAATTCTTGTTGCATTCTAAGGATTGGAAAGTTATGAATAGCTTCTCCTTTTGAAATTTGCGGCGTAACTCCATCACTGTTCACTGTGTGGTCGAGACAAGTTAGTTCTTTGGCTTCAAAGATTGTTTTTTTTAATTTGATAGTAAACCGTAATGATATAGGCGTTGAAATACTTTCTTTAAATGCTGTAGATAGTCTGCTTTGATGGCAGAAAAATTTAGAACAAAAAAAACTTTATACAACCGTGACTTCAGATAGATTATGACTTCAGCGATGGAACTGCTCCATGTACTGGTAGTGGTGGTGCTGAGAGAGTATTGATCCTCTACTGGAATTATGCTAATTGATTTCTCGACATCTGCTTCATAAATAGGATCCTAGTATCTTGAATGGTATGCTTGCAAGGGTAAGTTTCTTGACAGATTGTTGCGTGTTCAATTAAAGTCGGCGGTCACCACATGTAATATCTTCTGTGTTTGTTTGTTTGAAAGACTGTTTGTGGTTAATGAATGCTGTATTCTTTTACTGTTAAGATGAGAGAATGAATGCTTGAACTATTTGGTTTCTAAATTATTTTCTGACTCCTTGTTTATATTCGTTGCATTGGATACTACACTCACACATACATATTTATCACTGGATCACAGTACTCATTCATACATATCGCCGACGTTAATGCATACTAGCGGAACTATTTTCTAGCAATTTTCCAGGAACGCGGTTTAAATGCTTATAAAAACTTTGTTACAGATGGCAT
Source organism: Agrypnus murinus (assembly GCA_929113105.1). Classification (NCBI taxonomy): domain Eukaryota; kingdom Metazoa; phylum Arthropoda; class Insecta; order Coleoptera; family Elateridae; genus Agrypnus; species Agrypnus murinus. The sequence continues at coordinate 81,171,452 of OV816025.1, read as the reverse complement.
GATAAATTCTTTGAAATCGCAACTAGCAACATTGCTAGTTACAACATTTCAAACAATTAAGTACATATGCAAAAACGGCGACGATATGTACTATATAACACCAATAAATAACAACGTCGTAGACCATTCAGGGTAAAAATCGTGAGGTGTTCTTTATCAAAAATTAAAATGGGCGAACTAAGTTGAGCATCATTTGTGACTTTTTTGCTAAAACACTGAAGGAAAACTTTCTCGTCTGTAATTTGTAAGATTACTTAATGGAACTTTTAATGGAAACAGGGCACTCAAAAGGTTCGGAGGGGCAGTGTGTGTTGCAACTCCCAATTGAATTTCATGAACATTTGTATGGGGTAGATGCAGTAGCAGCACTTCACTATAGCAACAAGAAACGGCCACCTCATAGAACAAAAGATAAATGGAATAAATTCTGTGGGACGTTCTTTAACAAAAATGAAACAGGGTGGACTAATATGATTTGCGCCTGGTATATTTAGAACTACATATATTTCAAATGTAATCAGAAAATCTCTGGTGTACAATTCGTCACTAAGAATATAATACACATTCCAATTCACAAATAGCTATTTCAGAATACAATAAAAATTGATCTTTAACTTAGTACAAGTGCAATATAACGGAATTGAGCAAGGTTTGAAAAAACTTCTTCTCTTCTTCGTTACTTTCGACGTTTCTGTTAAAGGCACTTAACCACCATATGGTGTATACTGTTTTGTACCTTCAAATTCATTAAACAGAAAGTAGGGATCGAACATTCCATAATTTACTTGTAACTGTACAAACGCACAGTAAAAATAGAAACTGCTATTTTTTTAAATCTAGATTAAACTCATCAAATGTAGTGTATTTTGGTCAGCTAAACTTGAAAATGACTTCATGCTTGATTTGTTCATGTTTACGAGTAGATAATATCCTGAACTTTGTAAAATATCAATATTAAACCACGCCCCCAGATGGATTTTGTCGTTTTATTTTCAAAAACTGTTAGGTTTATGGACTGGTTGTTAAGTGGGTTAGATAAAATAAAGCTTATTTAATTGGCGCATGAATATATATCATACAGGATGTTTCACTTAAGATTCGTATCCTCTGAATAGGTGGTAGTACACATAAAATGCAATAAAAAAAGCTGAAAATCATTAGTGTCTATCTTTCATAATAACCGAAAAAAGAATGGTTTTTGAAGAGTGGGTAGCAGGTCACTGGTCTAAGAATCACACTTGGAGCTGGATGTGCCTATCTGATACATTGACGCAGCTGCTGCTAGGTGATGTCGCAGTTTGTTTTGACTATAATTTCCAGCAGTTCCCAAAAGTTGACATTTCTAGCAAATTTTTGTCGATTTGCGTAAAAACAAAAAGAGTTTTTTGTTCCTATTGATGAATACTATCACTCATGCAATTTATATGAGAGTTGATTAAAACACCCTCTATGTAGACCAACAATTTCTACCAATACATTTGACGGCGCAACTTTAGAACATAACTTATTGCGATCTTGTATTCGTCATCAAGTACTTAGCTAAGAAAAAAAATGTTGAGTTCGCAGTGCAATCTTAGCATCACTTCTGCAAAATTCATGAAGCGATGTTGTTGTTATTGTTGGTTGTAGTATTGTGATAATTTTGCAGTAAAAAGAATATCTTTAGGAGAATACCCTGTACTGGACAATTATTTCATAGAAACCCAAATGTATAGGGCATTTCACCTTGTTTTGAAATCTTTCTTACTTCGTTTGTACGTCATACTGCATGACGTTTTACCTTTATTTTCTTTCTGCATTTTATAGAGCATTATTTGACTTATCACTATTCGACTTGGGTCAAGTATACCTGTTTTGTGAAGAATTAAATTTTGCATTCAATGGTGTATTCATTAAACATATCACTAGCACAGAATTCCGTATCTAGCGGTAGCGGGTACGCTACAGCTACCACAAGCATAAAATAACACTAATGTATGTTATAATAACAACTGTCCTTGAACACAAAATTTGAGCAATAAATGTGATGATCACCGTTGCCTTGGATACTTTGTAGTATCACTCAATAATAACTGTAAATGCAAAAGTGAAAGAAAAATATGAAGAATATACAATACAACACAGAGACATGAGCAACTTCAATGAAATGCAATTTCAATTAGATCTAATGGATCAACCATGGAATCCGGACTGTACAAACACCAATCAACTAGCAGAAACATTAGTTAAAACCATAATGGACACACTAAACAGGCATGCTCCAACTGTTAAAAAAACCATTAAATGTCAATGGAGTTGTAAGCGTTGGTGGATCCCAGAAATAGCCTTGGAAATTGAAGAAAGGGACAGATTATATAAAAGAGCAATCTTTACACAAGAAGAAAGTGATATGAATAGGTATAGACAACAAAGAAATGGAATTTTTAGTTTGATCAGAAACCACAAGAGAAATTATTATCAAGAAAAATAGATGATATGAAAAACAACTCAACAGAAATGTGGAAAACTTCATGCAAATGAAAACAAATTGCAGAAAAATTCAATATTTACTTTATTAACAGCATACAACAAATTATTACATTAACAAATTTAACCCAAATTGAAACTGATTTATGCCACATTAATTTACATCAATGCAAGTTCGAAAAATTTTTACCAAAAGAGTTTTTGGAGTTAAAAAAATTATAAACAATTTACCTAATAAGAATAGTAGTGTCGATGGTATTACAGTAAAGATTCTTAAATTAGCTTTCAATGTAATAGGACAGAGATTTTTGCATCTAATTCAAATGAGTCTAGAAAGTGGATCCTTCCCAGAAACCTTGAAGACATCCCATATTATCCCCATTGAGAAAATAACCAACACTAACAAATGTGAAGAATACAGACCGATCAACAGGGTGCCAACTTATGAAAAATTATTAGAGACCGTCGTAAATATCCAGTTTCGTGACTACATTGAAGTGAACAAACTGTTAACACCTTTTCAATCAGGGTTTCGAAAAAATAATTCATGTGAAAGTGCAATACAATCAGTTCTTTTGAAATGGAAAAATGCTATTTACAAGAAGAATGTGATAGGTGTAGTTTTTCTAGACTTTAGACGTGCTTTTGAGACTATTAATAGAGATCTATTATTATTGAAATTAAAAAGATATGGGTTCGGCCCAATAGTTATAAAATGGTTTAGTGAATATCTCAAAAACAGATTTCAAAAAACTAGATATTTAATAGTACATCTTCAGCTACCTACCTTTGGCGTTCCACAAGGAACTGTATTAGGCCCTGATTTATTTGTACTATACATAAATGATATTGTTAATGTAATTAAAAAATGTAACATTCAATTATTTGCAAACGACACTTTAATATATTTTATAGGAGATGATGTTGAAAAAGTAATAAATATCATCAATGATGAATTAGTAAATGTATATAACTGGTTAGGTAAAAATAGTCTTTCTTCAAATGTAACTAAAACAAAATTCATGATAATAAAAAATAAGTTTAACAAAATTGATACATCTAGTCATGTGGGAATACAAATTAATAGTCAAGAAATAGAACAAGTTTATGAGTGGAACTACTTAGGCGTAATAATAGATTGTCACTTAAAATTTTCTAGTCATTCAAACTATGTTATGAGTAAAGTTGCAAAAAAAGTAAATTTCATGGGTAGAATAAGCCAAAATCTTAGCAAGTGGTCTAAATTATTACTATATAAAACAATAATACTTCCCCATTTTAATTATTGTGCTAGTATACTTTACCTCCTAAATAATACTGAAATTAACAATCTTAAAAAAAAACAAAATTGTGCGTTAAGAATAATATTAAAATGTAGTAGGTATACTAGCATAAGAAGAATGTTGCAAATTACATCTTTGTTAAGTGTTAAGCAAAATATATTTTGTAATACGATGATAATAATATTTAAAATAAAAAACCGAATATATCCAGAGCACATTTTAAATGAATTACTATTCGTAGAATCTTCGCTAATGTAAAAAACAGTACATCTTTAACATTATTTAAGAAACAGTGTAAAAAATATGTAATAAATGACATTAATATTTAAGAAATTATAATGTATTGTATGGAATTTATCTAGTTATATGCTATAAATAAAGTATATTATTATTATTAATAAATATTAAAACCTTCAATCTTTCAAAGCCAGAGAATTATTTATAAATGTGAAAAGAACTTGCATACGAGCTGATGTAATTCTTACGTCACTTTTCTCCATGAAATATTAAATGCGAGCTATTATAACCAAACGTTTATAAAACAAAGCTTAACATATGCGTCATGGCAATGTTGCCAGATCCAGGGCTTAGGAAGTCTGTAGAACATAGCGGGTTTGATAGCGTCTTGTATAAAAATATACGATATACACTTGAGAAAGGCGCGACGCCCCCTATAGTTCATTGTGATGAACTACGATTGTATAAAACTTTTTACAGACCCTACTTTTCCAAACCCAAATTGTATATTTTTTTATTGCAGTTTTAGATAAAGTTTATCATGTAGACCTCGAAAACATAAGAGAACGTTGCCAGACCCAAGCCCGGGTCTGAGAGCGTCGAAAATGGTCCGACAAGTCGGTAGAATATAGCGAAACGGGTATGTATAAGCGGTTAAACAAATATATATATATATATATATATATATATATATATATATATATATATATATATATATATATATATATATATATATATATATATATATATATATATATATATATATATATATATATATATATATATATATATATGTGTCTGGCAAAAAAGTATGCACCATATGGGAAACGTTTTTATCTTCGGTTTCTGGAAAAAATATATTCTTTATACCAGCTTCCGCTTCTTCTAAAACAGTTAAAAAAGTTGATCCCATGATTTTGGTATACGAGGTAAGTTCAAAACACTGAAATCCCGCAAAGAGTAAACTACCATTAAATTTAAAAAAACTGAAAAATGTAATTAAGGAAACGTACTTATAATGATACGTACTATTTTATATTCAAATCTCAATTATCAAGATTTTTCTTCTTTTTTCGTTTTTTTTTCTATTTTTAAATCTACGTGCAGTATAGAATCGATCACATAATAGTATATTATAATACAAGTGTATAAGCAAGCCTTTAAAGCACGCACGATGGGTTTAAAAGCACGAGGCGAAGCCGAGTGCCTTTTAACGGAGCAGTGCTTTAATGGCTCTTATACACGTGTATTATACGCTATTTTTTATTATACCTTCTGAAAATTGTAACAAAAAAGTAAATTAAAATACCTTTATTGAAATAATTTGCATCATTAATCGTTGACATAGAAATGGTTAAAAGTTGTTGTTTGGTTGCTATGAATATTGTTCAAAATTTGTTGAGTATTATTTTAACATTGTTGTTAATTTCTTGTTACCTAGGCAGCTTTAAAGCACTAGGGCTTTAAAGGCCCGTTTATGCACGCTTTTGCGTGTTTTAATCAGCGATTATGATGCAGGTATAATAAAAAATAACTAAATTAAAAAATGATGCAACACTATCTTACCTGGGAAAATAAACTAACATGATCTATGCAAACCCAAACAAATTTGTGAATCAAAAAAATCATGATTTACAAAACAGTTTAAAAATTACAAACCGTATGCACCAGAATTTACAGAAACTTATTAGGAAAAATAATGTAGTGGTAAAATACACGCCAGATATGGCTTTCACGCATTCATTCTAGTGTCTGGGTCTACATTTGGTTGAGTTAGAATAATGTATGCTACAAACAGTTCGATTTGACTAGATTAGACCACTCTAAATTTAAAAAATGAAAATAAAAAACAAGGTCGGACCTACACAATTGACATTTGATGATAAAATATTATTCAAATAAGTTTTCTTAATAACTTTTTTAAATTTAAGGGCAGTTTTCTATTGGTGTGGTTTCAGTTTTATAAACTAGGTTAATTCCGAGGCTAAAATTTCGATGATGTTTATAATCCCTAACCAGAAATGCAACGGGATAAAAAAAATCGGATATATTACGTTACTATGGCAACGCTTACATTTATCGTTTCCTTATAAAGCGACGCGTCAGTCTGAAACTTTTATCTGTCAAAACTAGATTTTATAGTTAAAATCTCCAAGATAAAGCTTTGGATAATGAATCAGCCATGCTGATCAATAGTTTATTATTATTGACTTTGTATTAGTTTTCATATCTACTTACTATGTTTGGATGTACACTAAAAAGTCCATTCTTAATAATTCTATTATAAATTTATTAATTTAGTTAACAGTTAATAACTTAATGCATTCGCATATTATTTTAATGATGTACTCGTGTGAGAATAATTATTAATAGTAATAGTAATCCTTAAATAATAATTCTAAACTAATAAGCGAGCCAATAAAATAATACGCACACATAATATATATTTTCTTGTTTATTGTTTTTCATTTTTTATTTAGTACGTTACCATTCAAAAATTGGGTGAACTGCAGACAACCATCTGGTTTTTGTTAAGCTAGATGGTTGTAAAATAATAATATCAAAGAATATCACTGGACAAGGTCGATACCCTAAAGATAGTAAATTCTGTAATTATGATAATAAATGTGTAAAGTGAACTTGAACGGACTTTCTAAGTACGTTAAGTCCCGTTTCACAGGGACGCTGATCAGCGCGACGGGAGGACTGCAGATTTAAATTGAACTCTTCACATACACGCTGACGGTCAGTACGCGTATTTGGTCAGCGCGGCTATACGCGTGGCCCGTGAGCCTGGCGTACGATCAGCGCGCTGACGGGCCATTGGAGAGATGCACCTTTTCACACGCTGACCGATGTTATTTTAAAAAACAATGTTGTAAGTTTGCAGATATACACCGTCCGACGTATAGAAAGAAAAAATAATAACACCCCTTTAAACCCAATGGCATCTTTATTAGGGGTTGCACTCGCAACAACAGTCATAAAGTACTTATAGCAAACACTTGATATATTTGTTTAAAATTAATTAATTTTTTAAATGTTTATTTGAATCTTACATAAAATATTTACATAATTATTTTTTATAGATTTTTATTTATATAAAAGTAAAAAATTAGGGTGGATGGAATTCTCTAGGAGGCACGCTTCTCAAAGAAACGGAGCTCATGCGAAAATTAGAGATAAGCCAAATTAAAAGATGGAAGTACTGACCACGCTTTTACCACATTTAATAGTGCGGCTACCTCAAAAAGAACTTCCAGAAGAAGTGATCCAGCACTTCGTCGGTGTGATTCTTTTCGCAGACGTTTCGCGTTTTACTCCACTATGTGAAAAATATAACAAAACTGGAAAAGTTGGAATTTACCGTCTGACGACCATCTTGAACGCTTATATTGGCGCTATAGTTGAAGTAATCTATTTTTACGGTGGGGACGTACTAAAGTTTTCTGGTGACGCGTTTTTGACACTGTGGTTTTAGTAATTAAGTAATTAATATAAGTAGTGACAACAGAATACAATGGTGGGATTTGGGTTTTCTGGAATTATGATTTAGTACCTGCTTTTTTCAAACAGACAAATATTAGAAAAGAAGGAAAAGGGTAATAAAATTTTCAAACTGCTATATGTAAGCAGCAGATATGACAACAGTGGTTGACGCATCAGCTTTGATATACAGTTTCATCCTGATCATGTGAACACAAAACGCCAGGCGTACCATCAGCGCGCTGACTGTCAGCGTCCATGTGAAATGGGACTAAAAGTTTCATCTAATTGCGGGGTTGTCAAATCGATCATGTAACAGAATGTGGTTTATAAAATTTGCTATTTAGCTTAAACGAGCATGTTTACAAACGCTCTGCATTTAGATTTTCTATTGTGATTGATGAGATACACCTTCTCTTAAAATCTGACAACGACAGTATGTTTGATAACGTGATAATGTGACGACGAGTGCAACTTTACTTTTTTTTGCATAAACCTGCAGAGGGAGACCACGACATTACAAGACCTTTTTGTTTCTCTATCGCCAGTTTTAATGCGCCTAACACCCTATATACAATAATTGTGTTTTTAACAATTGTTCTTTCTAAAAAGTATTTTTCAATATTTATTGTTCTTCTGTTCAAGTGTTAGACAGAATTTAATTAAAATTAATTTAAACATCAATTTATTCATGGAATTGTATTACCAAACAATATCGAATGGTGTTTGGTAAGAGAGTAAAAACTCAGATTTAGCCTGATATTTTTTATGGTTGTTTTCCAATTCTTACTTTCATTGGAAATTTCATTGGAGAGTGTAGCTCGAGTGATTTTGTCAAACAGATCAAGTAAGAATTCGAAAACAACCATAACCCTGATTATTTTTGTGATATTCGTAAACAGTTGTTCTTCTAGCATCGTAACTCCAATTTCTTCAACATTACCTTCATTGTCTACTATTATATACAATTATAATTAGCATTATTATTAAAGTAGAACTTGCTATTGAAGCGTTCGGATGAATAACAGCGTATGTGAGAAATTTCTAAAACCGACTCTTGAATGGGATATCGTGGCGGTTGTTTCCCAAACCAGTTACCAGTCTTGCTGCTAGATCAGTACAAACCTAACGACACCTTGAGTTGTCTATTTGGAGGAATGGTCTGTGTCATTAGTGGTCAGATCGTTTATACTTCAGATTACTTTGCACTTCCTATGCTTATTTAATCAGTGTTATTTCTGTAATGTATCCTGGTTTTACTGAGACTTAAGCGTCGCCGTGCAAAACATTTCCATGACGATCCAACACAATGTACATGGAAAAGGCGGAAAAAGTATACCTTTCCCATGAATTCAGCGCCTAATAATCACATCTTAATGATCTCCTTGGTGTCGAATTAAAGCTGAAGAATCGCTTTAAATACCCAGTTATCGGCGTTTTGATAAATTAACTAGGATTTCAAAAAATAATATTCAAATAAACTCATCCAGTGAAAGACTTATAGTGACTCTGTAACTCATGAAAGGTGCGAATGGTTTTTTGGTAACAAGTACACCATAAATGTGTTCTATCTCTTTGAAGAAATTGGATAAAAAAATAAGAAAGATATAAGGGTGGTGCCGCCTAATTTGCGACACATTGTTGATAGCTCCTGTATAAATATGAAATTGTAACTTAAGCCACCATTCAACCATATACTTCAATTTTATTGTGAAATTACTAGACGTTGCTTCTACATATTTGATGGATGAATTGAAAAAAGCATTAAAAATTTGTTACGACTGACTAGATTTATTATTTTTTTATTGTTATACGAACAAAACTGGAAAATTTCAAATTATTGCAGTTACTTAAAATACAATATGTATTGTTTAAAGTGTGTCTGAAATATGAAATTTCGTATAAATGTTGTTAAATTTTATCCAATAAGTAAGTATTGAAAACAGCAATAGTTATCTGAAAATCGGATTTAAAAGAATTCTGTACGTACCTGTTATAGAACCAGGTCATGAAAGTAAGTAAGGGTAAAAGATAAAAAATGGGGGAAAGTGAATATACGTATTAAATTAGATTAGAACCAAATTAGAAACACATTCGATTTATTGCAGAAATGCATTATATTCTAGACAAATCAAAAGGTTGTTAAAAATAAGTGATTTACAGTTTGGATAGGTTCTTATAAACAATTTATTTTTAAGAATTTATAATTTATTATAAACGAGATAAAACGTGGACTCATATATTATATTATAAATAAACAGTTAAATAATATACAGAATGTTTATTGTTTCCAGCCTTACTTTGTGAAACTCCATAATCATCAAATAAATAAAGATTAGTAAAAGTTTCACAGTTTTATTAAAATATAACCTGACAATATTGTTTCGACAGCTATGCTGTCATTATCAAAGGTAATATAATTATAAACAAACACGTCGCTAAGGTAGATACAAAAATAGGTAACAAAATAATAATAATAATCAGAATTAAATATCTAATACTTCCAGTAACGGAGAATTACTGAGCTCAAGTTGTTCATTCATTAAAGGTACCCTGAGTTTGTGTTTGTATATCTCAAAGGCTTCTAAAATGTCTAATTTGCGTTACTTATTACAAAATTGTAGGAATTTAATATTATTTTGAGGAGTCATTGTGTGATTTTGTTCTAAAAGGTGTTTGGCGTAATTCGATTTTTCAGGATGTTTATTTTTGTAATGACGTACGTGTTCTTTATATCTTATGTCAAAATTTCGAAGTGTTTGCCCAATATATACCGAACTACAAAAACAACAATTTAAACGGTAAATGCCCGATTTCATGATATCATGTGTTATGTCTTTAGCATTAAATAAAAATGAAAAAGTGTTAGTGTTGCTTTTAAATGTTATTTTATAATTGTTGGTTTTTCTTAGTATATGTGCAATTTTTTCTGATATTTTGCCAAAATATGGTATAGATATGTAATTTGTGTCTTCTGTTTGATTGTCAATGGGATATATTCTTTTGATAGCTAACCTATAATCGTTTTGTTTAATTAAACTGTCAATCATGTTCGGATTGTAATGATTTGTATGTGCTAGTTGTTTAATGGTTGATATCTCTTTGCTAAAATCTGGTTTTGTTAGTGGAATAGTTAAAGCTCTATGTAGTAATGATCTGTAGGCTGCTATATTATGTGTTTTATGGTGACGAGATTCGTTTGGTATTGTTATGTCTTTTGTGTTGGTTTTCTGTATATGGAAAATTCAAATAGATTGTCTGCGTTAATCTTGATATTTAAGTCTAGAAAGTTTATAGCCCTGTTTTGTTCTGTTTCTAGTGTAAAATTTATGTTAGAGTGGATACTATTCATAAGAATTAAAAATTCATTGATAACCTCAAAAGAACTGCCAAAACAAGCTAAAACGTCATCAACATAACGAAACCAGAAGATAATGTGTTTAGAGAGGTTTAATTCAAATATTTGATCTTCGAACTAGTCCATAAATATGTTAGCTAATAGAGGACTTAGAAAATTACCCATAGGTAAACCATCTTTTTGTAAATAAATTATGTTATTAAAAGTGAAATAATATTGACTTATACAAAGGTCAAATAATTGAATTAACTCTAACCTTTATTAGATAGTTTCTTGATCAATAGTAATATAGTAATATAGAATTAGTTAAAAGGTTAGAGTTAATTCAATTATTTGACCTTTGTATAAGTCAAAATTATTTCACTTTTAATAACATAATTTATTTACAAAAAGATGGTTTACCTATGGGTAATTCTCTAAGTCCTCTATTAGCTAACATATTTATGGACAAGTTCGAAGATCAACTATTTGAATTAAACCTCTCTGAACAGATTATCTTCTGGTTTCGTTATGTTGATGACGTTTTAGCTTGTTTTGACAGTTCTTTTGAGGTGTCAATGAATTTTTAATTCTTATTAATAGTATCCACCCTAACATAAATTTTACACTAGAAACAGAACAAAACAGGGCTATAAACTTTCTAGACTTAAATATCAAGATTAACGCACACAATCTATTTGAATTTTCCATATACAGAAAACCAACACAAACAGACATAACAATACCAAATGAATCTTGTCACCATAAAACACATAAAATAGCAGCCTACAGATCATTAGTACATAGAGCTTTAACTATTCCACTAAAAAAACCAGATTTTAGCAAAGAGATATCAACCATTAAACAACTAGTACATACAAATCATTACAATCCGAACATGATTGACACTTTAATTAAATAAAACGATTATAGGTTAGCTATCAAAAGAATATATCACATTGACAATCAAACAGAAGACACAAATTACATATCTATACCATATTTTGGCAAAATATCAGAAAAAATTGCACATATACTAAGAAAAACCAACAATTATAAAATAACATTTAAAACCAGCACTAACACTTTTTCATTTTTATTTAATGCTAAAGACAGAACACATGATATCATGAAATCGGGCATTTACAGTTTAAATTGTTGTTTTTGTAGTTCGGTATATCTTGGCAAACACTTCGAAATTTTGACATAAGATATAAAGAACACGTACGTCATTACAAAAATAAACATCCTGAAAAGTCTAATTATGCCAAACACCATTTAGAACAAAATCACACAATGACTACAAAATAATATTAGATTCCTACATTTTTGTAATAACAAACGCAAATTAGACATTTTAGAAGCCTTTGAGATATACAAACACAAACTCAGGGTACCTTTAATGAATGAACAACTTGAGCTCAGCAATTCTCCGTTACTGGAAGTATTAGATATTTAATTCTGATTATTATTATTATTTTATCTAGTTACCTATTTTTGTATCTATCTTAGCGACGTGTTTGTTTATAATTATATTACCTTTGATAATGACAGCATAGCTGTCGAAACAATATTGTCAGGTTATATTTTAATAAAACTGTGAAACTTTTACTAATCTCTATTTATTTCATGAATATACAGAATGGTTTAAATTGAGACTTATAGTTATAACCTTATGTTATAACTTTCATAATTTATAAGTACGGTCTAGGACATTAGGGCGCAGCCATTAGGGTGCAAGGACTCTAGGGCGCATGGCCATTAGGGCGCGAGGAAATTTAACGATCAATAAAATAACTATTCAAACCATTTTTTACTAAAGTTCAAAGATTTAATACAAAAATATTATTGCACAACACATAGTAAATAAATAGAAACACGAACAGGACTATTTAGTGGAGTGCCTTTAGAAAGAAAACATGAATTATTTCGGAATAATTACCGGCAGCATGAATTTAAATGAAACATTTTGGATTATCTTGTAACGTATGTTAGAATCAAAGTTTATATTTTAAAAATGCGTGCTTTATAAAATTTTTTAAAAATTTAAAAAGTATGTTTTTCATAATTTTACCTATGTAAAAAATTTAATATTTCGAGAAGTTATCAAAATTAAGCGCTGAAAACGCTTATCTTGCAGCTGTAAATTGTAAAAATTCTTATTTGTTATGTAACATAAATTATCCAAATTTTAGGGTTGCCAACTGACCTTTTTTCGGAAGGACAGGTTTTGTACTTATTTAAAACAAACCAAGGAAGATGATTTAATATTTTAATTATTAAGATTTTAAATTTTATTTTAATCACTGAAATTAGCTTTCGAGAATCAAGAATTGTAAATTTCAAATTAACCGCCAGCTTCGTTCGTGCAAACTGAATTAAATTTGCTATGAGGTGATTTAGCTCAATATTGTTAAGTCATTAAAATGAGTGAAGCTACAGCTTATAATTTAACGGACGATGAAGAAAATGTGATTAAAAGCTTAAAAAGAAAAAAAGAAAACGTATGTGTGTATAGTACACTGTAGTAAACCGGCCAATGTCGTTAATAAATAGCCAATCACGAAAATTGCATATTTTTTAATAAATTTTTTTAACGTATATTTACTAAATATCTAATAAACTTCAACTAACACATAACCTATCAACTAATCTACGGCTTATTAATTATTAACTTAGCGGCGTTAATTATACTAATGGTCAAGCCGCAGTTGAAGTTTTACATTATGATGATGAGACTGATTGACCATTAAGGATATATTCAAACAGTCCTGAACTATCTGCTGAGGGGGCAGCGGTAAGGGGAACCTCTTGAACTAGGTCCCCACTACACATTATTTTTGGAGAGGGACAGATTCAGAGAAACTGTAATTTTTCAGGCAGTGTTACCAGAAATAGCATGCATAAATGAATTAATATTAATTGTTGATTAATTTTATTAATTGTTGATTAATTAACATTAATCAAATAATAAGTGAACGTGCTTAGAATTGAATAGTAAAAAAAACACCCAAAAGTAATTAATAATAAAAAACAAAAAAAGGAGATAAATGAGATTCATTAAAGAAGTAGAAGACATGAACAGACAGTAAGGCCGACTGGAAGACACGCTGGACTTACGATTTCAAAACCTCCGTTCTATGATTGGTTCGGGTAATTTCTTTTAATAGAATATTTAATATATTTCATAAATAAACTATTTTTTTATAATTATAATGTTCATAAAAAGAAATAACTTACAATTAAATACTAATATGGGATGCATAATCATTTAGTTTTATTTTTATAGTTTAAACGACTATAATATTAATGGATAATTTTAGGTAATTATTTTTTTTATAAATATTATAATTATACAAGAAATGTTTATATATGAAATATATTAAATATTTTATTAAAACAGAATTACCTGAACCGGGAATAGACCCGGGGTTTAGTAGTTGTAAATCCAGTGCACCTTCCATGCTGTCGTTCATGTCTTTTTCTTCTTTAATAAATGCCATTTATTATCATTTTTCGTTTGTTCCTTTAATTAAATGTTTATTTTATAAATAATTTTTTTTATAAATATAATATTTATAAAAAAGAATAATTATATAACATTATTCCTTAATTTTATAGTCGTTATTTAAAATATGTATTATTATGATAAATAACAATAAAACTAAATGATTATGCATACCATATCAGTACTTAATTGTAAATTATTTCTTTTTATAAACATTGAAATTATAAAACAATTGTTTATTTATGAAATATATTAAATATTTTATTACACAAAAAAATTGTCCGAACCGGGAATAGAACGGGGATTTTGAAATCGTAAATCCAGCGCGCTTTCCAGTCGGTCATGCTGTCTGTTCATGTCTTTTGCTTCTTTAATGCTTTCTTTCATTTATCATTCTTTTTTGTTTCTTTTTTATGATTAATTACTTTTTGATGATTTTTTACAATTACTAATGATAGTACGTATAACTTATTACAGTGCCTAATCAGTATATTTACAATGACACCACAAAGTAAGTTGCCTGAAAAATCTGCTAATTCAGATTTTCGAAAATCTGTAATGCCAAGTATCGGCTTTTAAATTATTTTAATATTATTTACAATAACTAACAAAACTCGATTGTAGCGGGATTCTATAAATAATTCGGAAAGACTGGTTTCTATAAACTATCCCCCGAATTTATTACTAGAGGTAAAGTCGTGTGTATGTGGAGAGACGTACATTGACGTTTCGTTTTCATTTAATTAGTATTGGAAAATCTTATTATTGTAAATACATATAATAAATAACGTTTCTGGAAATTCTTGACTGTCCTTACTTCCTACTTTCAAAAGTTGGCAACCCTTACCCAATTTCATGTTATTACTTCCAATTTATTTAACCTTCAATTACTTATTGAATTTAGAGTATTCATGGTGATTATACCTAAGTGAAATATCTTAAGATAGATAAGAGGGATAGGTCCTCAATATTAATAACAAATGTCACGAAGCTAAATTCTTGAAGTTTTAAAGATTTAAAGGGGACATTCCACCGAGTCCAGCGGTACACGTCACGTTGATGTACAGCGATGTGTGTATTATTACTTGCATAGATTGTAATGCGAGACATTCCACCGAACACATCAATGCAACGTCTTTCCGTCACATCGACGCACGTCGACGGATGTTATGACTTGAGTATCAGTTGCAATCCGTCTGCCGTATATAAAATATCACAAAATCGGAAAAATAATTATAATGGTCGTAATGAAGATTACCATGAAGGTGATAATTATAATGTGGTATAATATATATCTTGGAGTGATTTAAACTGGGTACAAAGTCTTTTAAATTCGCCATCTATTGGTCGTTTTTGATTAATCGGGTGAACTCAATATCGAGCTCGCTTGCTTTTTTGTCTTCTCAAAAGCAACAAAGCAAGTACTTTTCTCAGGCGGAGTCAACATTTTTGTTATTTATTCAGCAAAGCACTTGCCGTAACGTATTCCAACGGACTTGGAATGTCTAAATGCGTACGTCGACGTACAGAAGTGACGGACTTCGCTGTACAGCAACGTGACATGTATCACCGGAATTGGTGGAATGTCTCCTTCATAATTCATATAATAATAATAATTCATATATATTTGCTAGACTTTTACAGCATTTCTCCCTTCCTTTTTACTATTGTGTTTTTAACATACCATGACGGAATCCGACTGCAGCGGCCCCGTTTTTATTATCCTTCCTTGACCAGCTGAAAGGTTATTGTCGAATCTTTTGTAACTTGTTTTCAACAAAATATATTACTAGTGCAAGATTTAAAAAAATAAATAGTTGTAGGAGTATCTAGCAAATCACTTCAGTACAGTTACTGAGTTACTGCTTGTTAAAGGTTACATCAAATTATTCGCGAACAATTAAGGTCCAAGAAAGACTTGTTGATGTATCAAATATATCAATAGAATGTGAAATACTATTAGACACCTTAGATTTTCATGATGTAATAAAAAAGTTTTCAGAACTCAAAGCTAGACTATTGAAGTTTTATAGAAACAGGTGTTTAAGCAGCTTTTTAATTTTCCTAAATTTTAAGTTTTTCATTAAGTAGAATGTATTTTATTTATGACAAAATAAAAGTAAATAATTGTAGGTATTGAATATACATAAATATTCCCACTATGTAAACTGTTTCGTTTTTTTACAATTTGTACGTCAGTTAATATAAATATTATTAACATTATTATTATTATTAATTCCTCATTTCCTTCATTCACATGTTATACAATAATATACAGTATGTTGTTTAATTTGTACAATACATAATAATTCTTGAGTCTCATTTTAGTGGCATGGAAGGTACAATTCAAGTATTGCATAAACATACGAATCTAATCTAATCTAATTTAATTATATAATGGTTGTTTCTCAAAATAATTACTAATATAATTTAGGATCCAAATAGATCATATTTTATATATGTAATCTATTTTATCAGAAAATAAATATTTATTATACTATATAGAAGAAACACCCATATTACATGTTGAAAGGAAAATCTGCCCCTTTGACGATTGCATTGAACATAAATTAAATGTCTAGTCATATGAATGAGTCCATTTTGTAATATTATAATATAAAGCATTACTCTGCAATTCCATTCACCAATACAGTATGTACTACCTACATGTAAACATATATGTATCACAACTTACTATTTCGAGCCGTAGTGTCCACGCGTCATTTTGTCCTTGCGCCCTAGTGTCCCGTGCCCTAACGGCTGAGCCCTAGAGGCCGCGCCCTAATGTCCGGCTCCGCTTATAAGTATAATATATGAAAGTTCTACGTCAAACATACGAAAATTGAACAATTAAGATATGCAAATCTATTTAACTTTTTCTTATTAAACTAAGGTATTATAATAATAATGTTTGTTTATTCACTAAAAATAAGAAATTTACACACATAACACATTGCAACACATAAAAACAGTAACAATAAAAACTAGGGTACATAACAAGATACTTAAAAATACAGATTACGTGAATAAACAAAGAAAATGCACAGAAGTAACTACTTGTATATGTGCAAGATAAATAAAAAGTAGCACATAAAAACAAATTATAGTAATGTAGACACAGCCGTGTAAAAAAAAGAAATAACCGCGAGTAGTGATCATAGCCTGTTTAAAAAAAATATCAAAGAATCGTAATAAAGACATAGTAGAGAATCACATCAAATTATATCAGGTTCGTGTAGACATAATAAGATATACAGGGTGATTTTTTGATTACGATCCGCCTGAGATATTTCAGAAACCAAAAGGAAATTGAAAATTTCCGAAAACAGGTCCACTTATATGTCGAGGGGGAAACGGTTTGACCTATGATTCACACTTTTGACCTTTACCCCTGCGCCCCCACCAATACCTCCCCAAAAATTTTAAATGGAATGACCCATCGTGTGGTATCTCAAATGAAAGCTTATCTTAGCAGGATTATGGTGATGTGTCACTTGCGCATTTTTTTATTTAGCATGGAGAAATGATCAATTTTACATTAGAATAAGAATAATAAGTCTTTAAACATCTAAGTAGGCGTTGAAAATAACATTTAACAAAACAAAATGAGCACCATTGGCCCCATGCAGTAGTAAAGCCGGTTTTCAAAGTTTCTCGTGGAATGTTTCGGCACTCGTTGATAATTCGTTGACGCAAGTCATTTAAATCTATGGGTTTAGTCTTATAAACTACTGACTTTAAATGACCCCAAAGGAAGAAGTCAAGACTTGTGAGGTCCGGTGATCGTGGAGGCCATTCCATTGTTCCACGTCTACCAAACCAGTGATTTGGAAATCTCCGGTTAAGCCAGTTACGAACATTCGCAGCATAATACAGTGGAGCACCATTCTGCTGGAAGAACAATTGATATTCGTCGAGTATTTGATTACCTTCTTCATCAAGCTGGTTTTCCACTTCTTCAGTTATTAGAGGATCGATGATGTTCTCCAACATATTCAAGTAGACGGCACCATTTAGCGTTTCATTAA
The DNA here is from genome assembly GCA_929113105.1 of Agrypnus murinus. Lineage (NCBI taxonomy): Eukaryota > Metazoa > Arthropoda > Insecta > Coleoptera > Elateridae > Agrypnus > Agrypnus murinus. The sequence goes on along the minus strand of OV816025.1, from coordinate 81,153,107 downwards.
TGAATATGGGTCCAACTATTGAATCACCTACTATTCCTGCCCAAACATTAATCTTTTGAGGTCTCTGGGTATGGTCCTCTCTTGTCATACGCGGATTTTCGTCGCTCCAATATCGTACATTCTGCTTGTTCACGTGCCCATTTAAGTAAAAAGTGCACTCATCACTGAAGCAAATGTTTTTTACTAAATTTGGATTCGCAATGATCATTTCGGTCAGTTTCGCAAAATTCTAGTCGTCGGTCGCAATCGCCGTCGCTAAGTTCTTGCAATATCTGCATCTTGTAAGGGTGAAAGTTATGCAGCTTTGTCACTTTGCGTACCGACGAGTAAGAAAGTCCGGTGGATGCTGCAACCTGACGCAAAGAACTGGTTGGCTCCATGGTAAAATTTCCAATTACTTCCATCTCCGCCAGTTCATCTACTACCTGATTAGCATGCCTTTTCTTGTTCTCTACCGATCCAGTTGCTTCAAATTTTTGCACAAGTTCGCGAACGTATTTATGCTCCATATGCTTATTTGGATGTCTTTGATTAAAAACTCTTGCTGTGGCACGAGCACATTGCTCGGCACCATAAATGTCGATAACTATCATCCTTTCAGCAGTAGAGTACACCATTTTTACGGAAACCAATGTAGTATGTAGGTGAAGTTGACTAAACGGAAACAACTAATGTGACAGTTTGTTAGACAAAACGTCAACGGCTTGCTTTCTTTTTTTTCCACGCCTACCTGATTAAAATTAGGTTTCGATAGCGCTTACCTTTCTCCTGAAGTGGCAATGATAAACTTTCTCATAAAATGTATGAGAAAATAAAAAAATGCGCAAGTGACACATCACCATAATCCTGATAAGATAAGCTTTCATTTGAGATACCACACGATGGGTCATTCCATTTAAAATTTTTGGGGAGGTATTGGTGGGGGCGCAGGGGTAAACGTCAAAAGTGTGAATCATAGTTCAAACCGTTTCCCCCTTGACATATAAGTGGACCTGTTTTCGGAAATTTTTAATTTCCTTTTGGTTTCTGAAATATCTCCGGCGGATCGTTTTCAAAAAATCACCCTGTATGTAAGTATAATATATAGGAAATATTTATCTTAGACAACATAAGATGATTATGATTAGTTCTGATTGACTAAATCAGTAAAAATAGATCTGTTCGTCTTTATTATCCAGTTTTTTATGGATTTTTTGTACGGTATATATTTTTTTGTTTTTTATACTATAATACTATTATGATACTATTACACAAATACTCTAACTGTTTAAGTCTCTGTCAAATATACAGTTAATTCAGCATAGAATTCCAAAATAAATGAAACTTGATACTTTATTAGTGCTGCAACAGTGAAAGTTGGATACTTTTATTTAACTTAAAACGGACAACTGTGTTAAAAAGGTTGCTATACCTTAACCTTTTCCCCCTTTGATAATTATAATTAGATTTCGGTTTGGTACCAGCCTTGCATATCATAAGACAATCTGACCCATTGTAATTTCAGGTATTACAGTTCAAATCTCCCGTGTACGTCTATTAAAAATAATTAGTAAACATAATTTTATAAACAATAATAATAACATTTTATATATAAAAACGTGCCTAATCTCTGTTTGAAAACGTTAAATAAGGGCATTATAAAAATTAGTAGTTTAGATGTTATTAGCGAGAGAAATGCAGATGCAAATGATCCAAGGGGCTGCTTTTTCTATAAGTTAATACAGATTTTACTATTTTTATTATTTGTTTTGATTGGTTAATAGGAACAGTATAATTAAAAAACAAAAATACGGGAAAAATAAAACACTACATAACGCCGGCGTTATTTTACACAATACTACATAGACAAATCAACATAAACATTTTGCAACTTTCCGTGTTCCAAAAGCGTAAAACACCGTTAAAAAAGGAGCATTTTCATTGCAGCGCATCGGTCGGGATTTAAAAATTCTTGTCGAAACAAATAACCTATAGAACGCTGAAGTTTGGAGGATTTATAGAATATAGGATGATATAAAGATAATATATGTATGTATGTAAATGATTTATTTCATTTCTTCAATACAGTATCGTAGGCAGAGTACAGGTTACCCCAAAAGTCATGCGACTTATAAATATTTAAAAATAAAAAACTAGAAATATTAAAAAATTCTAGTTTAATATAAACAAAGCATTCTATCATTAGTATTCAAAATGAATCGAATCCAAACCAATAATCGTTTTTCCAAAATATTCTTCAAAAATGCAAGATATTTTCCTGTAGTTACGTATATATCAAGTGTCCGACATCATTCATAACACAAAAACCAATGGTTTGTTCTTCAAAAAGCTTCTTAAAGTTTTCTGCATCTACTGTTCCGTCTATGAACACTATGAACAAAGCTACTTTTCTTTCAATTAGGACTATCTACAAATTGTTACAATGCTAACGTTTCAAAGGGTTACTGCGAATGAAACTTATTTTTGTACAAACAAATTATACTGTTAGCATACTGATACGGTTATCAAAAACATTTCCCCTATTACTATTTCACACACATTAACAACCGACACAGTTGTTTAGTTTACGTCGGTACGATATCGGTAAGCATCTTCACATTACATAATAAAAGTCACAAACAATAACAGTAAACTCTTTAGTTTTATTAACTTTTCACAATTGTTTTTATTATGACTGATGTAGATAGTAACAACGTAGTAACGTAATTTCATCTGGTATTTTGATTATGGTACCATGGTTACTTTTTCGGCAATGAGCTATTCCCAGTAATGCTACAAAAATTTCGATGTGTAGTGTTGTCGTGGTTCGAAAATAAACGATGATGTAATTATTGCAGTTCTTCTGCAGTCTTCTACACTAAAATTAGGTTGCAGTACCAAATGTAGTTCTAGATGTCTGAGAATATTGACCTGCGTGTTTTGGGGTATTATGACTTTTCGTGATTTGTTCGATTTAACTTATATGCTAGTAGTCGGAATATCTTCAATCTCTTCTTGCAGCAACTACTGTAGGAAACTCTTCATCTTGGAACATAGGTTTTCTTTTCATCATCTTACACTCTTAAAGCTGTTTTATACATACGAGAATTTATGCGAAATTCTTAACCAAACTTTTGCTGAAATTTTTCAACAAAGTTTTGGTAAAGATACTTTAACGTGTAATACAATATTTTTATTCCGAATACTTACTATTTGAATTATAAAAAATGCAAAAACCTAAGTAACTTGAATCCTGTACTTTCAAAAGCACAAGCAGCGCAGAATTTTCAAAAATTTGATGAATATTTTAACTGAACCACGAGTATGAAGAGCAAAACTGCACATATGATTAATTTCTTCTGTTGACTAAACTATAGCTGAACATCGTTATTTGATAGAAATATTCTACCGCAAGCAAACCAGTACAATTAATTATTAAGGTAATGAGAGTGGAAAATGTGTATTTCGGGATTATCACGATTATATCACGTGGGGGTGTAATAAGTTCTTTCCAAGTTTCACTGCCGATGTTGACTGATCACTGACTGATGTTGGATTCTGTAGAATTTTTTAAAACCAGAAACTTTGAAGTTAGGAGTTCCTGAAACGAGGATGTTCAAACCCGAATCTAGAATATTTTGAAACTCTCTGGACCCAGGAAAGTATGAATTTGTAAAATCTAAATTTGTGCAACTCATCTGATGATTTTGCGGAACTGTCGAAAACCCAATCTATGAAAACTGGAATATTGACTACCACTGAAAAAGCTAAAAAAATCTAAAAGTGTGTATGTGCTATATTTTATACCCTAATTCTGATAATTTGGAAATTCTGGAAAGTTCAAGACTTTAGAAAGTTTTAATTACACCTGTACGAAAGGATCAGCTCTGAAAGCTTAAAACTTTAAAGTTATAACGTTTTAATGCTTTGTAACCTCTATAATGACTGAAAATTCGAAATTAACAAGTCAAACATTTTATAATTTATTAATTCAGTGTTTGGTCAAAAAGAAACATGAAACTTACTGCATTGTAAATAATATAAACTCGCAACACTGACCATTTGAACACAAATAACCGTTCATGATGAAAATTTCTCTTTCTTATACGTCGTGAAGTCACGTCTGGAAAAATACAACAGTATATAATACAGACAAATTATTATTTACTAATTGCTTTCATGTAATAATATCAAATGTCTAACCTTTATCCGAATATTTTCAAATTATTATTAACGATATTGTACACATAATCGCAAAACAATATATTTATTCAAGGTTAGAGTAGAAAAGTCTCTTTTAAACAAGCTTTTTGTATGCATTTTAAATAACTTAAACGCATTTGCTCTTCCTCTTTTGAATATACTTTTGGTTATAAACATTGCATTCGATTTGATATATTATCAATTTCAACTTTTTTATCCATTTTATCTTTTGGATTGCCTAACAGATTCTTTGATGAATTATTTGGGGTATAACACACTCTCTTGTTCTCGTTTTTAAATACGTTTTCTAAATCTTTGTATTTGATTTTCTTTAATAATCTGACGATTAAAGCTTCATAAAAGCTAATTCTGTTATAAAACTTAATTCTTTGTTAAACCTATCTTTGTTTGATGAGAATTTAATTATTGTTAATTATGTTCAACAATAAATTAAATGTCGCCATTTTAAGCTGCCCAGAATGATTTCATTTGGCTACAATGGACCTTTTAGTGATGGTTTCTTTTCTATAAGTATCGGTTTCTAGTCTATTACTATTGTTTCTAACTACTAGACTGCCAAAGAAGAATAGGTGTTTGTTCACTTCTTTTTCTACCGTGAATTTAATTGTATTAAATCTCGAGTTTTATTTGTCCATAAACTCACATTTTTTAATTAAAGATTTCCAAAACTTTATCTACGTACTACCTTAGCCAAACTCTCCGAAAAATATTTAAATTTCTCTTTCATCGACGTTTCAAAACTACTCATGAAAAAACTAGCTATAAAAATGATATAGGGTTTCCTATCGCCATTCCTTCACGCTGTTCAAAATATTTCGCATTTATTTGAAATTTGTTCTGGGGCTTTCTGGGACATAATGAAGTTAAACAAATGCATTCCAAAATTTCCTCCACTTATTATCTATTTTTAAATGATTTTTCTAGATATGTAATAGTAGTGTTAAACCCTACGCTGTGAAAGAGTGAACAAACATTAAATGATATTTAAATTTCCCCATCTTCTAGTTGTAAGTAATTTACCTTATTTATTAATTCTAACGAATTTTCTACAGCTAAACTATTTAATTTTGTGGGAAAATTCCTGTATTAATTTACTAATAGCCATTTGAATAGGAAATACGTTGGCGAATCTACTTCTGATACGGTTGGCTTCATTAATTTGGCGGTTTTATGTATTTTTGAACGCAATACATTTTTTCTTCCTCTAAAGGTATTTTTGTGTCTAGCAAACTAAATTTTAATCCTTTTCTTACACAAGCGTTTCATTCTTGGTTAATCACTTCATTTACATATGTTTGAAATTCACACCATCTTTGAAATTCTAGATCCTTTGTTATTTTTAAATGTAATTGGTATGCCTTTATTTCAAGGGTGTTCCGTTTACTATACAAATATCGCAAAATGTTATTTTATTTGCAAATGTTATTTCTTCTAACGGACGTTTACAATTTGCCTATACTTTAACATTAACGCATTTCGGATATACATTTTACTTTTACATTTCTTTATAAATACGATGTCTGCATGTATCAACCAAGTGCTTACTATATTGTATACACGGTTTAAATCCTTTGACTAGAGTGTACTACTTGATCATTAATAATAGATTCTAAAGACTGTGGTCTATCCCAAAACTATATTTTAAACAGTGTCCCCTAACACACATTCTATTTGATTTAGGTTTATACGTATTTCGGTAACGACGTTACCTTTTTCTCGGCGTAAAACCGGCTAATTGAAGAATTCTAAAATTGTTATAATAAAAAACTGCAAGATTTAAAATAAATAGGCTATCATAATGGTATCAATAAAATTAGTCAAGGACGACCTTTTCCTTCCCTTTACGATAGAAAAATATTCTTAAACTGTATGTAAAATTAGCATGGTTATGATTGGCCCTCTAAAATCCACTCGCAGATAATAACCTCTCTTTATTAGAACAGTATTAGAATTTTTTAATTAGATGGTTTTAGGCCGAAGAAAAGGTAACATAGTTACCGAAATACATATTGGCATAAGTAAAATACAATGTGTGGCCAAGGTGTATTCAACCAGTAAACTGCTTTTTTGTAATTCGCAATCAAAGTACCGCACAGTGCGTTGTTTAAATAGGAAAACTGACCAATAATAAAAATTGTGTCTTTTTTGTATACAATCCGTACAATTTATACAGTAAGATGTTTTTATTTTTGACCAGTTCACCTATTTAAACAACTGTGCTGTAAATATTCTTGGAAAATTAGATAATAGTTATTTATCTTATTAGTGGGATAGAGGCATTGTTAGCATACGAATGCGTTGAGTTGCACGACGATGGCGTATGTAAGAGCATTAGTATGTTAATAGGCCTTATCACACGTGTTAAGATAGAACTTTTTGTACAACAATTGAAGAAGACTGTATTATTTAATAAGTTGAAACAGTTTTTTGACGTACAGTTGCGGCCGAAAAATTCTCAACGGTAATTTATCAAGTTAGCACATTTTTCTGATATTCACATCGTATGAAGCTGGCTTGTATGCCATTTTATGACTCATCAAATGAATAAAAGTGATGTCTCTTATGATAATTTTAAAGTCGAAATTACGCAGTCGCAATAGACCGTTGAAAATTTTTCGGCCGCAACTGTACATCATGAAATTTTTTATTTAAAGGATTTATTTTAAATTCAGAGCACCTTAGAATTCGAAGCCATAGCAACCAAGCAATTATGATCATGATTTCCTTATCCCACTCAGTGTGATAATAAACTTCATTATATAACTCAAATGAATGACATAATAAGTTTTTATCCAAACATACGTATGTAGATAAAAATATTTATGCTTCACTTGCATATTAATCGGTGATTATGTCTGTGATATGAACTATATGAACAACTTCATAACAACTAGGGCATTATAAGCGGGCGTTATAGTGTATAATTCCCGCTCATCGTTTACTTTGCAATCGGAGCTGGCGTTACGTTCAATAGTAATTCAGATCATTAGGCCAAAAACAATACTGTACCATGTTTGTACGAGTATGTTGCAACACAGCAAATAGCGAGTATTTGCAACGTAGTTTCTGGGCGCGTGATCCACGAATTCTTTTGTGCCGACTTCTGCAGAAATTTCTGAAATAAAATTAACTCATTCTTTAGATGACGTTAGTGCTGTTAGACATTAGTTCGCGTTTTATTAATATCACAGCAATTAAAATTCAAAAAATTGCTGTTAAGGATTCTTGTCCCGTATTATTTGTTTTAGTTGCTCTTGAGATCCGGAAAACCACTTTTTCGTCGTGGTTTACACACTGTTTGTTATCCTACACAAGGTAAAAATAGTACACAATGAACTTTATTTCATAACAGTTGTTTTAATTTTATTAATCTTTCTATTATTTAAGATGAATTATGTTGCTTTTTTACTGTGGTTATAATTAAGCAAAATTAAAATACAGTAACCATAAAAATGCATATACAATTAAAAAAATAAAGACACTACTTTTAACTTTCATTCTACAGTAAAAGACATAGATTAAAATAATGTTCACTATCAGTTTCCTGTCGCCACCAATTACTTAAATTCCCGTTAAACGATTGTAAATGACAAATGAATGACCCTCCACCTTCAGCCACCTTGGTACCAGCCACACTGGCCTAGTCCGGCAGAGACGAGGAATTTTTATGTTTGTCGGATGGTAAAAACTTTTATTTCATACTGTGTCACATTTGTCAGTTTTACGTCAACCCTTTTAGTCCAGAACATGCGATTTTACGGTCTAGTATGCCTGTAATAGTTATTTACGTGCCAAGCCTTGTAAATTAATCTTTACGGGCGAGTTGGAAAGTTTGTGGGGCGAGCGACGTAGGAGCGAGCCTCCATAATTCAGCGAGCTCAGTAACGATTAATTGCAAAGCGTGTCGCGTACAAACTTTTATTTCCACCTTCACCAGCATTTTTGTATGAATTGCATATTTTTTATAAAAAGACATTTTGGAATCAAAGGCGGTAGCACAATTTATAGCTAGGCGTTGCCATGGTGTTGTGGTTAAGCAACATATTAGTTGCCATAGCTTTTTGTTGATGAGCTCGTAAAATTTTACAGGGCTGTGGCTGTAATTACTCATTTACTTAGTTACATAAAGGCCTGTAAAGTGTCATTTACATAGAAGGGGGAAACAAAAAATTTTACAGTCACTTGTGACTGTAAAAAAATTTACCGGACGCAAATATAATCAATCAACTGGACAATGTTTTAGTACGTAATCAGTTACCATGGAAACTCGTTCTTCATAGATGTCCATATTTTGCAGTCGGAAATTTATTTTATATAATTTTTTTTAAAATTAAACCAATATTCCAATAATTTCAGTATGAAATAAAACGCATTTTACAGTCGAGTAAGATGTTACGGACAAGGCGACGAAGGAGCCGAGTCCGGAACATCGAAACGAACACGAACCAAAACTTCTAACGTAAATTACTATTTCATTCTCCCATTTGCAATTTTTGCAAAAGTCGGCACAAAAAAAAACGTCGATCATGCGCCCAGAAATTATGTTGCAAATACTCGTTAGTAACCGCCTCTGCCTGCAATATACTCGTACGCAAACATACAGTTTCTGGCCAAGTGCTCCAAATTAATATTAGACTGTTCTACTACTTAATAGCTTTTCCTTCCCTCTTCATGAGCTTCCCTTTCCTGGCATACACGGCTCATTCTGTTTCTAATGGGCTGAGGCTATGAATCACCTTTTTTTGCGAAATTATAAAAATAGCTGTTTATTCTAAATATATATTTTGGATTACGTTTTACAAATTTATCTTACTCTTTCGCTCATGGCTGAAAAGATATTAAGTTTTATTTTTTAACTATGTTCCATCAACTTGACACTTCTTAAGCTTCTACAAATAATAGTAAAGTACTATTTTGCCTTCCTAAAGGAGGTATATAGGTCCTATCGCAAAACTTGAGATCTTGACTTTTTATGTCTATGCATATTTTATGTCTGCAATATATTTTATCTATCAAGGAACATGGTCCTATAATCCAAGGCACTGTAATACCACTATGCACATCATAATAGAGTATTACTATTGATGTTTCTGGTGGGTGTAGTTACTAAAAAAGAATTATATCTTTTCTACCCCTAATGAATTACCTACAAGTGAAACTAATATGTACGTTAGCTACTATCTATATACGAGCCCCGACGCATATTAATTCGTCTACTTTTATTTTTTGTTAAAAGTCACCCCGCAATCTTTACTCCGAGATTCTCTTCTGGTCTAGAAAGTGACTCTTTCTTGTTGCCAGAAGTGAAGTACTGCATCTACATCATGCGACGTTCCATAAAATTATATCAACGGGGTTTCCTTTCACCGCACTGCTTCTTGCAAGATTTTTAGGTACTTTGGTAGATCTCCAGACGTGACGAAGCAGTGTCAGGAAACTTCCCTGCAGAATTCCATGAAACTTGTCAGAAAGTAGGTGCAGGAGTAATACTTCAGTCTAGCAATAGCAAACATCCCCCTCAAAGAACAAAAAAATGGCGGATAAAGATTGCTGGAGACAAAATATAAAAAAAAACCCACATAATTATAATATAATGAACATAGCCTTGGTAGTGTAATGTCTGGCGTGCCGGACTTTCACCCAAGCGGCCCGGGTTCGACTCCCGGCCCTGGCAGATCTGGTTAAGGTTTTCTGCAGTTTCCCTTAGCTGTAACACAAATGTGAGATTTGCGCTGTTCCATCTATAAGTCGGCTGCAGCCGCACATTGGGCCTACATAATAATAATAATCGCCCCCTCCCTCCCGCACAAGCTTATAGCTTCTGGGGCCTTGGTTAAGGTTATGGGTTGTAGTAATTATTATTATTATTATTATTATAGGTATTTTATAATTTATACATTAAATGATTATATCTGTATACTAAAATATGATGTTAGGTTAAGAACTATCCTATATTGCAGATATATATTCATTTGTTTGTATATTTTGTTATGTTTTTATTTTTCATATTTTAAATTAAATCAATGAACGCCCTAGCATTTTCTCCCCAGAGATTCTTCTTCTGGTCTACGAAGTAGCTGTTTGTTGTTGCTAGTGTGAAGTATTACTCCTGCACCTACTCTATGGCAAGTTTCATGAAATTTTGCAGGGTTTCCTTACGCTGTCTCAAGATTGACAAAAGTACCCAAAAACCTTGCATGAAGGCAAGGAAACCTCTTGATATAATTTTATGGAACGGCACATGGTGTAGATGCAGTACTTCACTTCTGGCAACAAGAAAGAGTTACTTTCTATACCAGAAGAAAATTTCAGAGTAAAGATTGTGGGGTGACTTTTAACAAAAATGAAAGTAGACGAATTAATATGCGTCGGGGCTCATATGCTTTTTGTTTCATTAAAGTATCTAAAGTAGTAATGGAGAGAAACAATTATAAAGTTAACGGTTGTAAGCCTTATAATACACTTAAAAAAGAGTAGATACTTGAAATTACTTAAAATGGTGCTACTACTTTAGGCAAGGAACACTAATTAGCAAACATAAATACTTAGTACTACAACTGATGCTGGGGGGGGGATCTTGCCTATGTTGACTGTTTTTTACCCTTTCTCGTATTAATCCATCCACTGGGCGATTTCGGGATAGCTTTAATGGTCAGTCAATTTCTGTTCATTCTACACATGTCATAACAATATAATTAATTATTCGCTTTTAACAAAATTATCTAAGCCTCAAGGGGCCGGTTGCATAAAGCATTGTTAACTACATGGTTACTTAGATGCGTTGTTAACACTTATGACTGGTTAATTTAAAGCAAGTGTTGTAGTGTGATTGGTTTTTAAACCCGGTGTTAAATTTTATCCAATCAGGTTACTTAATAGCGTGATCAATTTAACAACATGGTTAACTATGCTTTATGTATCATGTAAAAGTAAAAAATAGTATCATGTAAAAAATAGTTACACATTGTTTAAGTAATTAATGTATTGTTTAAAAAAATTGAAATGCATTTTCTTAGAAAAGTTATGGATAGTTACAAGAACTCCGTGTTAATAAAAGAAAATAATATTGCATAATTTCAGATCATGATCTAGGATTTCAAAAAGAGCAGTCGAGCACAACGAACTTTTGAATTAATTCTATTCCACGGTTGGAAAATCTTTGAAGAAAAATCCCTATTTAATTTATGAAGCCGTCATATTCTTACACATTAAATACCTAATCTTATTATATAATAACAATAAATCATTTACTACATCGTATGTCATGTTAACGATTGTAAAACAATGTGCTCATAAAATAATAATAATAAATTGATAACTAATTAACGTACACTGTTTAAAACAAATAATAACAACATTACTCACTAACTTCATTCTTAACATGAATTATTACTTTTTATGATTTACGTGTTTTATACTTACGAGGGAAGTTCAAGTTCATAATAACTAATAACCGACAGACGCAACTGACAATTGTCATTTTTTTTATTTTCTTAAATTGGTTCTTTGAGGATAATTTATCTAAAGTTTGAAGTGCATTCTTGTCTATTTAAAGACCTTTTTTTAATTGTATATACCGATCGTTTCGATCTCGTTTATATGTAAGAATGTGTTAGAAACATGTAAAGACATATTGTCGTTTCAAAACCAGGCGACTATTCTAAAATGAGATTTTGTTACCATATTGATCTGTATCCAAAACCAAATACTTTAATATTATTTATTTCATTTCGTATTTCAAACAATTGTTTATATACTACAATTAGTAAAATAAAGTATAACTTGATCTCCGTTGTCAATGACACCGGAGTTCAAGACGTTCTTGATCTCCGTTGTTGTTGGCAACGTAAAAATCATTTGATATTGCATAACAGCCACATGTGCATTGCTGCTTTTTATCTCCTTGGTTACGCGTATGATGATACAGACAAGGCAACTTGCTTCATTATACAATAAATTCGGATGAATTTTAAAAGGGAGAAATTAGGATTGAAATACGAAATAGAATAAAACAACTTATGCAATACGGAGATCAAGCTTCTTTAAATCCTCGAAGATGTTATAACGCCTCGGCTGGCACCTTAGCGTTATAATACATCTTCTCGGATTTAAAGTATAGCTTGATCTCCTAATTACATAATATATATAATACCGGAAACTCCATATACTTTACCATATGAAAATTTTTTGAAACCATTGAAACATTTTTGTGGTGCCATCTTCGCAGATGGGTGTGCAACTAACAAATGGTTTTTCGGTGAGAATCCTGCATCTAATTAAAAAATAGCACTATTTATGTTAAACGATGGTTTATTACTGTTATGCTAAAATATATAAAATTTTACAATTTATCTAAACTATTCAATCTTTCATTACAATGACGATTTTTTAATTACTTTCCCAATATTTGAGAAACGTCGGGTTTATTTGCACACCACACCGCAAGGGGCGCTATTAAATTTTGTCTCCCATTTTTCGAAATAAGTTTCCGGTATTAATAATATTAATGTATTTGCCAAAACTCTATCTGCGGTTTTATTCAAATTAGCTAACGCTAGAGTTCCTAAATATGAACTGAGCTCGGTGATATTTAGAGTTAAGTCATGCATGTCAAATTTTCCTAGTGACATTTTATATTTTGACATTATTTATTAGAATGTTGGTGGTAATCATGAAAATTGATTTAATAAATTAAACTGTCAATATGACAATTATATAAATCTGAAATTGGGCACAGTTAATACTTTATTAAAGTCTGTCTTAAATTATTAGATAAATGATAATGTGTACATTAAAAACTTTTACATGCATAAAAATAAACATGACAGCATAACCTAAAATTTATAACTGAATATTGTCACTAAAGTAAAGAGAGACAAAAAAAGTATCTCTGTTTCAAACAGCTTAGTTTTGGCCTAGAAAGATTTTAACATCCGTGTCGTAACTCTTAAGCAACACAGTTAAAGTTTTCATTTAGGAACTCTAGCTTAGCCCAACCACTTTTGTAAATATAGAGTTATTCTATATATATATATATATATATATATATATATATATATATATATATAATATACTATATATATATTATATATATATATATATATATATATATATATATATATATATATATATATATATATATATATATATATATATATATATATATATATATATATATATATATATATATATATATATATATATATATATATATATATATATATATATATATATATATATATATATATATATATATATATATATATATATATATATATATATATATATATATATATATATATATATATATATATATATATATATATATATATATATATATATATATATATATATATATATATATATATATATATATATATATATATATATATATATATATATATATATATATATATATATATATATATATATATTTATATATATATATATATATATATATATATATATATATCCATACAAAGTTTCATAGAAATATGAACAAAATCACAGTCCGTGTTGTAGTCATTGCAGAAATACATGAAACAACTGCTTCTTCCTAGAAGGTAGTAAAACAACTAACCAGGGCGTTTACACTGGAAAGAAGTCAGTCCAGAAAATACAGTACCTACACCACCTACACGATCTGGTAGTTACTAGTTGGCGTTTTTCTGTTTTTCGTCTCCTTTGTTGCCATGGTTACTATTTCACCAATTTCTTTGAAGATTAGTAAACTACACCAGAATTCCAATACGTCTCAATACTGCATTGATATTAAACATAACTTTCTATACGATGATTTTGTGTTGCATTTACATTTAGTACTTTAAAATAGATTCTGAAAAGAAATTCTTTATTATTGGCTGATTATCAAGTGATAATAACAATACTATACAGTATGGAATAAAATATGGAAACGAAAAATTCACTAAGGACCGGTTGCATAAAGCATTGCTACCTATGTGATTATTTTGATGTGTTATTAATGCATGGTTAATGATTGGTTAATTCTCAGCAAGTCCTAGTGAGACTGGTTCTTTTACATCTGTTGTTAAGTTTTATCTAATCCCGTTGCGTTATCTAACCTCACAATAGCAACATAACAACCTAACAATGTTAGGTCACAGTTAGCCTTGAAAGAAAAATTATAGTTATAATTTTTACGTGTTTCTCCGAAGAAAACCCCTTGCCACGAGGATCTTGGATGTTTTAAATTTACCAAGCCTCCTTTTCTTGAAAGTAGAATTTCTACTGTTAAAACCCCAGAGCATCAACCGTTATATCAAGCAAAATATTATTATATTCTTTAATAAAACTTGTTAGTATCTTAGAAAACAGGTAGAAAGCAAACCAAATAAAGGCAATCACTCACTACAGATTACAAAATAATTCGATGGCATACAATTTTCTCAGTGAATGTTATGAATCCACTCCCTTCGTAATCCGTCGTCTTTGGTAAACTTGAACACGTTCATTTTTTGTTCTTCACTGTTATTATTACCATTGCAACCGGGTACACAACACTTATTTACTATTTTGAAAAACTTTACTAGTACTACATACAGTGTGTTTTTTGTAAACGATAATATAGGAAATCCAATGGAATTTTATCATTTTCCTCGTAAGTTTGTACCCTTGCAAATGTAATTAGAAATCTTGGTATCAATCAAAAGAAGAATTCATTTTACGTCAAAAAAATATTAAACTTTATGAAGAAAACCAAAATCGACTTAGAAAAAGACTTAAAAAGCTTATTGATTTACTGCTTTTGGTAATAAGTTATTAAAAACAGCTGGAAGCTGAACGCCGATTGGTGTAGCGGTTAACACTTCAGATTCCTAATCAAAAATCGCAAGTTCAAACCCCGTCATCGTATACTTTTTTTAAATTGTATTGCTTACTAATTATTATTTTTAGAACTTTATTACAACGATTATTAATTTTTTTTATTGTTAGATATTTTTGCTACGGGGGTTTACCGTTACTTTTTGTACAATTTTAACTACCTATCAGAAAGGCAAATGAAAAAACGGCATAAAACTAATAATCCTTGTAATAAAGTTCTAAAAATAATAATTAGTAAGCAATACAATTAAAAAAAAAGTATACGATGACGGGGTTTGAACTCGCGATTTTTGATTAGGAATCTGAAGCGTTAACCGCTACACCAATCGGCGTTCAGCTTCCAGCTTTTTTTAATAACTTATTACCAAAAGCAGTAAATCAATAAGCTTTTTAAGTCTTTTTCTAAATCGATTTTGGTTTTCTTCATAAAGTTTAATATTTTTTTGACGTAAAATGAATTCTTCTTTCGATTGATACCAAGATTTCTAATTACATTTGCAAGGGTACAAACTTACGAGGAAAATGATAAAATTCCATTGGATTTCCTATATTATCGTTTACAAAAAACACACTGTATATATTAATTATACAAGTTAATAACTTGTTACACATATAAAAACTGGAATACACCAGCTAACACAATTACATAATACTAGTACATACTGTCTTTTGTTTGGCTTTTGTATGTGACGTCACTGCGATGTTTACAATATATTGTGAGGCCTTAGTTATATAGGTGGTCTTGAACCGTCCCTGAGTCTATAACGTCATTCGTTGTCAAAATAAGACGTCATCGATGAAAATCGCTTTAAAATTTACTGGAGAAATTCTACCTTGCATTCTTTATCAGATAAGATAGTAATTTTGAACTTGCCAGACGTCAGGGGCTATGAACAACGCCCCCCGAAATATTTAAAAACTAATATTTCAAAACTATACATATTGCCACTATTAAATTTACTGGAGAAACTTTACCTGGCATCCTCTATCAGATAAGATAATAATTTTGAAATTGTCAGGCGTCAGGGGTGGTCAACGACACCCCCAAAATATTTACTAATTAATTATTCAAAAACTGTACATATTGCCACGATTAAATTTACTGGAGAAATTCTACCTTCTTTCCTGTAAATTTAATCGTGGTAATATGTACAGTTATTGAATAATTAATTTTTAAATATATTTGAGGTTTCGTTCACCACCCCTGACGTTTGACAAGTTCAAAATTATTATTTTATCTGATAGAGGATGCAAAGTAGATTTTCCCTGTAAATTTAATCGTGGCAATATGTACAGTTTTTGAATAATTAGTTTTTAAATATTTTGGGGGTGCCGTTCACCACCCACCAAGTTTAAAATTATTATTTTATGTGATACAGGATGCAAAGTAGAACTTTTCCTGTAATGCACACTAGTCTTCATGCAGTGACCGTTGGAACACTAACTGTTTAACATACTGTCATACCGCAATTTTAACAGCAAACTCTCAGCAACACAAAAAGTTCGAAAGTTCAGAATTGAAGAAAAAGAAAATTTTTGTTTAAATTTTTAAATTAAAACTTTGTAAAGCTAGAGCATCTATCATGAGATATAATATTAAACAATTATGTTAAAAAGTTAATGACGTTTTATATTAATATAAAAGAAAAATGTTAAATCCAGTTAATTATACTCCTCTATTTTTATTTATAACAATCAGTGCAACACAACAGTCTTATGGATTGTTCATTTGGTGATATCAATATGAAAGTCGACACCCCAGTACTGGCCGAAGACCTGTTACACTAGTAGATGTTGTGTTGACAAATAAAATATATAATAAATGGGTTTTTACAGTCACATTTTTATTATGTTATGCAATAACTTGAATTTAGTAATTTACTTTGTAATAATAATATTTTGTAACGCACAGCAACTCTTTTAAGAAAAAAACTGTAGTAAATTTGCGTCATATGTGGCGCGATAAGCGGAACCAATAGCAGTTTTTTTTGTTTAATAATATTTCTTTCGGCAGCGAATGTTCTCTCAACATTTTTAACTCAAATTTTCTTACTGGTCAAATATTTATTACGTATTCAACGTCCTATTTAAGGAACTAAAACTTTAATACCTTTTTAGAACATTCAAACGAAAAAATAATTTTCTGTTGTATTAACTATTACGCTACTGATGCATCATCATTGTTTTAATAGAATTTATGTTTGCACTGTAAAGCAGTAAAGCCATAGATAATCCAAGTGTATCAATGCATTTGGTGATTATGTTGAAGAATACAATAATTGATTTATCAAGTTAGTGTTTTGCTACTCTATGCGAGGTGAATTACTGAACTTCCCTGGTACTACTTACTTT
The DNA here is from genome assembly GCA_929113105.1 of Agrypnus murinus. Lineage (NCBI taxonomy): Eukaryota > Metazoa > Arthropoda > Insecta > Coleoptera > Elateridae > Agrypnus > Agrypnus murinus. The sequence goes on along the minus strand of OV816025.1, from coordinate 81,135,710 downwards.
TCGGATCACTCAATTGAAATAGAATTTTCAGAAATGGTATACCTACTATTATTATATGATAGTTCCTTCGTAACACTTTTTTTCCTTTGAAATATGCGGTTAGTAAGTAATATTAATACATTTTCAAGTACGCAAGATATAACAACATTACATAATAATTACCAACACTAAGAATAATATTAAGAAAGATTTAAGAAATTCAAAGAAAAGAAAAATCACGTCATTATTCTTTTATTATTGGTTATTATTTTAGTCATCTTCACAACATAAACAACTTAAATTGAGCATACATAACATATATTTAAACGATATTTTGCACACGTAAATTCGTCCATATTTTTATGGTTATGTACATCGTTAATGTGAAATCAGAAAATTAATTTAACAACGGAAGTGACAGCAATAAACGTACTGGAGTATTAGTGGAAATTACTGTAATCACATTTCCACACCAAATAAATACACCTATGGACTATAAGGAGGAGGGAATAAATATGAAGTTATTAACTAAAGGACACAGCAGCATTCATGGTATTTGGTATCTAACAAAGGATGATAAATTATTCAATATAAAAAAATATTTGTCCAAATTGTTAAAAATTATTTATTTTATTAATAGTAAGAAGTCACTGTTCTTGTTACAGTTCAGTTAGAATTAAAAAATTTCTCTTTTTAGAAAGGCTTGAAAGGTTCATTTAGAACTTCCACTCTCAATTGTAACTATAAGATAATATATAGTCACCTAAATAAACGAAGAAGTTCCCGAATAACTTTTTGTTCTTCTTATATAATTTTTGGATTTTCCGGCTAAATAGTGGTACTCGGACAGAATAAAAAATTAAATAATAAACTTTTAAAAATGCCCCAACTATTAAGATAGACCTGCTAAGCCAGAAACCTTTTCGATTTTTTTCTGGAGTGACAAGCCGTCCTACGAAAAAATGTTAATATAAAATCTTGTATGTGAGCTTTAAAGAATTTGTTAGAAATCGATAAAATCCAAAAATCTGCTAAAATGCCGAACTCTCAATTTTTGGAGGTATCCCGACAATCAATCCAACAGTGTCTGTCCAGATGGAGTAATCTACTACAAAGATTGCTAGATTGATTGTCGTTATATCCTCAAAAATGGGAGATCCTTTCACACGGGAATCGGTGCGAATTTTCAAATTTTCAATAAAATCTTCATAGCACACAGAACAAGATTAACTATATGATCATTTTTTCGAAGAGACAAATCCAGAAAACTTTTGACTTAGCAGGTCAATGCCCCTAATCTCTACACCTGAGGGTATCTATAAAAGTTTAGATTTTCTATCTTTGATGTCCTTCAAGGTCTATTTTAGATAATTGACAAAAATGTCTTGTTAAAACATTAAAAAGAACCGAATAAAATATTACTGTTTGTAATTGGAATCATTAAAAAGCAAAATGCTTAGTAATAATAATAATAATAATAGAGAAAAATACAACTATTTATTTTGAATTTAAAAAGTTATACTTGGTTTGTAATCATCTAATCATAAATGATTGCGTTTGTAAGGAGTAATCATTCAAGCATTTAAGAGCAATTTTCTACTAGTTGTGAAATAATTGCCATTTCCCTTAATTTTGATAGATGATTAAGAATTATTTAATAAATACGTATACAAAATGATTACAGAAGAATTCAAAATTCCTACGCACTAAAAAGTTATGTGTTTATTGTTTATTTTTGGTTCTAATGGTAATGCTAATGGACTAATGAGTGTGGTAATCATCACACGTTTCTAATTACAGAAAATGAACCGACTATCGAATCTCTTAGTAAACAATTTCTAACCAATCAATAAGTTAAAGAATACGAAGAAAAACAAGAAATGCCATAGATCGACTATTTTTGTTTCAAAGAAAAGCAAAAACTGAAATTACGTATTTGTTCAGACTAATGGAGCACATTGAAGATCTATCGTTTGTGCAGAAACCGAATTAATCTCGTAAGGAAACGGGCCGAATAGAACGACGAAATATGATAAGCTGCACAACGAAAAAAGTAATAGATAGATTATGAGTGTGTCCAGACATTTCTCAGATAAAAATTTTATTTTTTCATAGTTAGATATTCAAAACTAATTTCAAATAAATAAAGTTTGAGATTTGAAACTTTGAAAGAAAGAATTTTTTCGAGATATCAAAAGTATAATTTATTAGATTTGGTGTAACTGCAATAAAACCTATTATAAAATAAAATTGAAAACATGTAGAATACAAAAAAATTTAACATGGACTATTTTAGGCATAGAGTAGGTTAGGTATAGAGCCATGTTAGGCATGTTATAATAAGCCATGTAATACTTACCATTAGTTAAATGTCTTTTTAAATGCTTGAACAGAGAACTAATTCCATTTGGTTCCATTGTCTGAGAAGTAATATTCCATTAACTGCCAGAGCAACTGTCAAAAAGTATGGCTAATGATTCGCCATTAGGGAACGTTAATCATCATCATATGTTATCATTTCATGATGAAACAAAATTATCGATATTACCCAGCTGTGTAGATCCACCTTCAGACTAAGATCAAACTTTGATTCTTCGCAATGTAAGTATAATTATTTGTAATTACTGAAAGTGGAATTTTCCTTCCGTGTTTGATATTTAGTTCCCGAATTTAGAGTAAGGGAAATAAAATACAAGAGAGAAACAACACTTTCTTATAAGTTAAACATATTTTTTTCTGACACAAAAATGTAAAAGTAAATACCAGTACATAAAAACTTTATTGAAATTTTTTTTATTATGACGATATACAGGGTATATTATAACAAGAACATCAAACGCTAAAGTAGTTAGACATCGATAAGGCAAACAAAAAGTCCCTATAACATTTTTTCTCAGAAGCGTAGTTTTCGAAAAAAAATGCAAATAAAGACGGGTATAATGTTTTTAGCACATACAGTAGGATTTGTTATGCCTTCAAAACAAGTTGTTTTATGTTTTGTGATGTTTACATTGCTGATTCTGCAGTCTGCAACAAGATCCCTTTAACAATACAATTTTATGAGGTCTGTCGCTTAAATGATAACTTCGCGAACGCCGATAATTAAGAAAAAGATATTGGTATAGGTGCAATCGTTGTAAACGGTGACGAAAGATTAGTAAAAGTTTCACGGTTTTATTAAAATACAACCTGACAATATTGTTTCGACAGCTATGCTGTCATTATCAAAGGTAATATAATTATAAACAAACACGTCGCTAAGGTAGATACAAAAATAGGTAACTAGATAAAATAATAATAATAATCAGAATTAAATATCTAATACTTCCAGTAACGGAGAATTACTGAGCTCAAGTTGTTCATTCATTAAAGGTACTCTGAGTTTGTGTTTGTATATCTCAAAGGCTTCTAAAATGTCTAATTTGCGTTTGTTATTACAAAAATGTAGGAATTTAATATTATTTTGAGGAGTCATTGTGTGATTTTGTTCTAAAAGGTGTTTGGCGTAATTCGATTTTTTAGGATGTTTATTTTTGTAATGAAGTACGTGTTCTTTATATCTTATGTCAAAATCTCGAAGTGTTTGTCCAATATATACCGAACTACAAAAAGAACAATTTAAACGGTAAATACCCGATTTCATGATATCATGTGTTCTGTCTTCAGCATTAAATAAAAATGAAAAAGTGTTAGTGTTGGTTTTAAATGTTATTTTATAATTGTTGGTTTTTCTTAGTATATGTGCAATTTTTTCTGATATTTTGCCAAAATATGGTATAGATATGTAATTTGTGTCTTCTGTTTGATTGTCAATGGGATATATTCTTTTGATAGCTAGCCTATAATGTTTTTGTTTAATTAAAGTGTCAATCATGTTCGGATTGTAATGATTTGCATGTGCTAGTTGTGTAATGGTTGATATCTCTTTGCTAAAATCTGATTTTGTTAGTGGAATAGTTAAAGCTCTGTGTACTAATGATCTGTAGGCTGCTATTTTATGTGTATTATGGTGACAAGATTCATTTGGTATTGTTATGTCTGTCTGTGATGGTTTTCTGTATATGGAAAATTCAAATAGATTGTCTGCGTTAATCTTGATATTTAAGTCTAGAAAGTTTATAGCCCTGTTTTGTTCTGTTTCTAGTGTAAATTTTATGTTAGGGGGTAAGCTCGGCATTGTAACTCTTTTTGCTCCAAAAGTTCTATTGTCATAGTTACAATTATTTGCTATAATGGATACTATGGAAACCGAACTTTTCGAGTTAAATAGATCCGAATGCCGAACTTACCCAGGGTGGATACTGTTAATAAGAATTAAAAATTCATTGATAACCTCAAAAGAACTTATTACGGGTCATATTTCCAACTAATTCTCGAAGCTTGTGGATCGTTATTTAGCAACTATTATTTCTTAGCGTAAGTTGTTATGTTGGTTTGACTTGAGTATTTTTTTATAATGTTTCATCAATGTTTCATCAAGTCACCAGCTTTACTAGTTTTTGGTTTCCTTGGTATTTTTTTTGATGATCTAAACTATCTGTCAGCTGGTTGTGGTTGCAATTTCGCGGAATTATAATTTGTATTTTTATTACCCTTGGATAGGGGATATATCCGTGAAATTGTTAATTGGCGAGTTACCGTTTTCTGAATCTCATTTCTACCTTTTCGTGCTCGCTAATCTCTTGAAGAAGATCTGCAGCCAACCACAGTCCCCGGCTACTTTGATGTAAGTTACCTTATATCGATAATTTCTAAATGTATTATTTTTGGAAAATAAGATTTCTTATTTTCTTACTTCTTTCTAGTTGAAGTAATAATCTCCCGACATCATCAACCAAACCGTTTATTGTTTCCAATTGCCTGTTTGTCTATAGCCATAAAACCCTCACTGAGAGGTAAGTAGTATTGGTTAAAGGTATTGACTTTATGTTAAATTCATTTTTCTCTTTTTAGGGTTCTTGGTTTTGGGTTTCTCTTTAAGTTTCCCTTTATTGCGTTACCTATTGTTGTTATTGGTACCATTGAAGTACTCCTCCAATTCCCCTTCTTTACCGCTACTTTGCTCGAGAACAGCTGTAAGGTTACTTTAGTGGAGAGAGCGCGACCTGAATGGTGTGTTGGATTCTTTCCAGATAAGTGCCGAGAAAGATACATTTATGATGAAGAAATATACGGACTACCTTTTTTTTGGTGTTTGGCATATCTTATTCAACTCTATGATTAAGACTTATAACTGGTAATATTGAAAACTGGGTAAACCCTAAGTAATCCAGGAAGACCATATCCTTTTAATTGCGTAATAATTAATCCATTGCTATTCTATATGTAAAGCCGAATGATATCATAACGCTACTCAAGAAATTCATGAGAGTCTTAACCTAGAATATCACATAACCTTTAAGTCAAGTTTGACATTTGCCTACTTTTAAATTGACAACCTAAATTAATCATTCTTGAACTAGGCCTACTATCGGTCTGCCAAACTAATCAGTCCTATTCTATTGTTACCTTAATAATTTTATCATACCTGTAACTTATTTCATATTACCGTATGCAATTATACCAACGAGTTGAAGCCCTTAGTTGGTTCTCTTTTAATTTTATTTACATCAGGTACTATATACTCCACTATAGGAACAGCAGCTTTCTATTGAGAATAAACTCGTAGTAAGAGCGTAAGTATCTGTAATCCCATTGTATTTATACGTTCCGCATATATTTACCTCGAATCACGTTAAAGGGTGTATCGCAATAACGATTGAAGCGGATTGATGCCCTTTTAGAACCTTGGGGTTCATTCTCGTTTATGGACGCAGTCGTTTACTTAAACGAGTGGCGCACGGGTTTTTCTTTTAGCTAGTTAGCTTTGGGCAATATCGCGTTGACTGCAATCATTCACTTTGATACCGTACTATATACCCTGAGGCTGTGGCAAACTGTCAAAACAGGCTAAAATGTCATCAACATAACGAAACCAGAAGATAATGTGTTTAGAGAGGTTTAATTCAAATCTTCGAATTTGTCCATAAATATGTTAGCTAATATTATGGACAAGTTCGAAGATCGAATATTTGAATTAAACCTCTCTAAACACATTATCTTCTGGTTTCGTTATGTTGATGACATTTTAGCTTGTTTTAACAGTTCTTTTGAGGTTATCAATGAATTTTTAATTCTTATTAACAGTATCCACCCTAACATAAAATTTACACTAGAAACAGAACAAAACAGAGCTATAAACTTTCTAGACTTAAATATCAAGATTAACGCAGACAATCTATTTGAACTTTCCATATACAGAAAACCAACACAAACAGACATAACAATACCAAATGAATCTTGTCACCATAATACACATAAAATAGCAACCTACAGATCATTAGTACACAGAGCTTTAACTATTCCACTAACAAAATCAGATTTTAGCAAAGAGATATCAACCATTAAACAACTAGCACATGCAAATCATTACAATCCGAACATGATTGACACTTTAATTAAACAAAAAGATTATAGGTTAGCTATCAAAAGAATATATCCCATTGACAATCAAACAGAAGACACAAATTACATATCTATACCATATTTTGGCAAAATATCAGAAAAAATTGCACATATACTAAGAAAAACCAACAATTATAAAATAACATTTAAAACCAACACTAACACTTTTTCATTTTTATTTAATGCTAAAGACAGAACACATGATATCATGAAATCGGGCATTTACCGTTTAAATTGTTCTTTTTGTAGTTCGGTATATATTGGGCAAACACTTCGAAATTTTGACATAAGATATAAAGAACACGTACGTCATTACAAAAATAAACATCCTGAAAAATCTAATTACGCCAAATACCTTTTAGAACAAAATCACACAATGACTCCTCAAAATAATATTAAATTCCTACATTTTTGTAATAACAAACGCAAATTAGACATTTTAGAAGCCTTTGAGATATACAAACACAAACTCAGGGTACCTTTAATGAATGAACAACTTGAGCTCAGTAATTCTCCGTTACTGGAAGTATTAGATATTTAATTCTGATTATTATTATTATTTTATCTAGTTAACCTATTTTTGTATCTACCTTAGCGACGTGTTTGTTTATAATTATATTACTTTTGATAATTTATTTATTTATTTATTTATTTATTTAAATCCAAACAGGCAAATCTGCCTAATTACATGAATTCAGTACAATGTGTTAGGATACATATATACAGATCAATTCAATACATTATTATTATATAATATGTTATAGACACACCAAGGGCTCAACCAGATTAAGATGATTCATTCATTCATTTTATAATAGTCGATCACACTGCATCTAAATTTAACATATGTAATATGAAAAATGTCAATTCTTAAATGCAAATGTACATAATTAAGTAATTTTAACATTTTAATCAACGGTTTACTATGGGTTATTACTTTAAAAGGTATATGAAATAAGCTAGTTGTTCTGACACTTCTTCTGGGTACTTTCAAAGGACACATTGCTAAAAGTTCGTTACAGTCGATGGCATTATTGACAATCTTAAATCCAAAGGACAGCATAGAACACTCGCGTCTGTCATGTAGTGACGGTAAATTGAAATTATTCCGTAAGTCCACTGTTCTTATTGTTCTGTAGTCAGGGTAATAACCAAACTTTTTAAAGTATAGGAAGCGTAGGAATCTATTTTGAATTTTTTCTATTATCAGATTTTGATTTATACTAGTTGGATTCCAGATTATAGACCCGTATTCTAATTTTGCACGTACAAATGAATTATAAAGTTTAATTATGGTAGCAGATTGTTTAAAGTAAACAGAGTTTCTAATAACAAATCCAAGAACTCTACGTGATTCTCTTACAATGTTGTCAATATGCTTTTTGAAACTAAGTGTTTGATCGAGTAAAATTCCCAGATCCGAGGTAGACGATACCCTTTCTAAACACAAACTTTGCATTTTATATTTGAATTTTAGAAACTCTGTTCTTCGTACAAAAGTTAGAACATGGCATTTTTTTAAATTAAATAATAGTTTATTATCCAGACTCCATTGAATTATTCTATCTATATCATTTTGAAGATCAAGTGCATCTTTGACAGTGTGAACTTCACGGAATAGTCTCATGTCGTCTGCAAACAACAGACATTTAGAATTTTGTACGACATCAGGTAAGTCATTAATAAACAAAAGAAAGAGCAAAGGCCCCAGATTTGATCCCTGCGGGACTCCTGAATTGATTTTGCAAGATTTAGAACTTGTGCCTTGAAATTTTACATAGTATGATCTGTTTTGAAGATATGAAGTTAATAATTTTAATGTTAAACCGCAAATACCATATTTTGACATTTTTGATAACAATATGTTATGATCCACTTTATCGAAGGCTTTTTGAAAATCAGTATAGATAACATCCAGTTGAGAACCTTCCTCAAACGCATTGTAAATATCATTTGTAAATATAAATAAATTGGTAACTGTAGATCTTTTAGGCATAAACCCATGTTGGTTATTACTGATGTATTTACTTAGAAAAGCAAATAGTTTTTTATAGATTATATGCTCAAAAAGTTTAGCAAATGCTGAGATAACTGAGATAGGTCGATAATTTTCCACTTTTCGTTTATCATCATTTTTAAAAATCGGGCATACACATGCTTCCTTCCATCTATCTGGAAATACGCCTGTAGATACAGAGAGATTATATATATGAAGTAAAGGTAGTTGTAATAGATGGGCACATGCTTTTAGAATATACGGAGGGACCCTATCTGGACCTGCTGATCTCTTTGATTTTAATTTCTTTATGGCATTATGGAAATCCTCAACTGATATGTCATCTATGATAAAGGTATCATTTGTCAGTATAGATTGATACAAAGTGTCATCAACTTCACCCATGTCATATGATGGAGGATCACTCGCATAAACAGATTGGAAGTAGTCTGCAAAAGCATCAGCAGCAGAATCATTGTTAAGTAATTCATTTTTGTATGTATAATTGTAATAGGTACTCGTGAAACACTTTTTTTCTTTAATAAAATTCCAAAACCCTTTAGTATTTGTTTGTAAATTATCCTCAACTCCCTGTATATAATTATTGAAGGCTGTTCTTATCATTATTTTTAAATTCCTGCGTTCATTCGTAAATTGTTCATCCATATTGTTTTTCCTGTAGAAATTCTTACGCTTAATACTCTCAATTATTGTAGAATTAAACCATCTCGGATATTTTGCCACTCTTCTGGTATATTTAGGTACGCAAATATCAAGAATATTATTAATTTCATTATAGAATATATCGACTGCAGTGTTGGTATCCTGTGTTTCGAGTAGTAAACTCCAATCTATATTTTGAACATTTGTATACAATGACAGGAAATCGCACCTTTTAAAATTATATTCAGAACCTAAATTAGTGGACATATTTATTTTAGAGCTATTTACACGAAAGTTAGTTACAATAGCAGGGTGATGAGGATCTTCATTTACTAAAGGTGTTGTTCGCTGAATATTATAAGTGAAATCACGAGTACACATTACAAAATCTAACTTCCTACCAAAAGCATTTGGAATGTTGTTAATGGACGTCAAGCTATAATAATCAAGTAATTCATTTAATATATTAATTTTGGTATCAACTGTTTCGGATATGTTGAAGTCTCCGTAAACAAAAAGCTTGTCAGTTAGATCAGTATTTGACATTACAAACTCAGTAAAACTACTGTATACAGAAGCAGGTGAACTCGGAGGAATATATGCTGCAACAATGGTGTATATTAATGAATTAAGTCTGAATTTAACTATTAATGCTTCATAAGAAGAACTATTTTGCGATGTATTAATAACTTTATAATTATTTCTCAACAGTATAAAAACACCACCCCCTCTAGATTTATGCGTGTGAACCTCACATCTATCGCACCTAAAGATCTGATACAATGCCAGGTTAATTACTTCACTATCATGTATGCCATTATGTAACCAAGATTCGCTGATAATAGCTATGTCAAATTCACATTCTGAAATATTTGTGTAAAACTCTCTTAATTTGGTCCGAAGTCCCCTGGTGTTTTGATAGTATATATTTATTGTAGTTATTGTTATAATGACAGCATAGCTGTCGAAACAATATTGTCAGGTTGTATTTTAATAAAACTGTGAAACTTTTACTATTCTTTATTTATTTCATGATTATGGAGTTCCACAAAGTAAGGCTGGAAACAATAAACAAGATTAAATCTGGAGTTCTCTTTATTAAATTATTTAGTAATTTAATAAATTTTACTTCTCTTCTTAAAATTAACTAAATTAATGTTACTGTAATTAAATTACAGCGTGGCTATCACTTGATCTCATCTATCATCATAATCATTTTTGCCCTCGTGATTTTTGTGACCCAGATTCTTCATTTTCTTGTTTAGGTTAGCATCATTAATCAACACTAACTAGTAAATTCCATAGGCGATTGGAATTCGATGTGGAAAACTCTTGCCCAATATTTCTATTTGCTTTATTTATGTTTATATATGCTATTGAAAGTTGAGGCTAGATTTAACCAATTTTACAGTAAAAATATGCAAGGTCACGGTTACATGAAATTAAAATCCCGTTATAGACAGATAGATGGCTTGTAAAAATTAAAAGCTATACACAATTTTTATTTACGTTTTGTATTACAATTCATCATTTGAGACGTGCATTTTAGTAAAGCAAAAACCACTATGTTAACGAAGCGAAGCAATTTAATCTGCAATAGTACAATGTAACACAAGTAGGCGCTTGTAAATGGTGGGTTTGGAGTAGCTATGCCGTAAAAATGCACAGTGAAATGTGATCTCATCATGTTTATCTGGCTTTAAAATTTCAAAGCTTGCACTTATTCAGTTAACTTTATTTTTTATTAATGATATATACAGGGTGTATTATCGGTTTTGTAACATAGGGAAATAGCATGTAAAAACACAATTTCTCAAATATTGGCTCCCCTAATTATTTTGGAGAAAAAGTTACGGTAGCAAAGTTGTAGACCTTATTGAATACTGTTCAAAACACCTTGACTTTAGCATCTGTGTTAAATAGTTTCCAAGATATAAGTGCAATTTGAGATAGGCAAGATGGCTCCGACTGAGAATGACCCGTCTTCTACTGCTCTGTGTAAAAGATGTAAAGCAGTAACAAAGAATGGGGTTAAATGTAAAATATGTTCATCAACGTATCACAATAGTTGTGCTAAAATATGTAATGTAAAATTTATTGACGAAGCTGCAGTGATATGCTGTGATTGTGATGAAATAGCTAATAGTGTGACAGAAAAGACTGATACCGTTCAAACAATTTTTAATACTGCCGATTTTGGTAAGCAAACAATTGATTTGAATCTATTTAAATATGTTTTACATCAAAAAGACATAATAATAAATGAACTCCGTGAAAAGATTGACTTACTATATGATAAAATACATTTTTTGTCTAAAAATAATACCAATTCTAATAAAAATGGCGATAATAAAATCAATGATAAATCGACTAATCACAAGTTAACTAACAAGTCGATTAATAAATCCACACGTAACTTAGAAAATTCATCGGAAACGAGTAAAATTGATACAAATCAGCACGTAAACAATAGTAAAAATGATACTGGAAATTCAACAGGGACGGATAGCGGTACAATGCACTCTAATAAAAAGACAAGTGCGATTACTAATAAACATGTTTCTGCGGCAATTCAGGAAGTTCAAACAAAATTAAAATTCAATGAAATTGCTAAATTAAATTCTACTGCGTCCAGTAGTGGTCAGAGCAGTAGAAATAATAATTTTAACGATGATGATAATAACAAGGAATCTACAGAGAAGCCGTTAAGGAATAAAAAAAATAGTCGGAAGCAAAGTTAGCAGTATCAAAACAGTTCCAAGAATGGTGGCTTTACATATCTACAGACTTCATCCGGAAACTAGTTCTGATGATGTGATAAACTTTTTAAAAAAAGACTACCCTGAGGTCACATGTGAACAACTGGAATCCAAACATAAAATGCAATATTCTTCTTTTAAAGTAAATATTTACGAAACCAATTTTAAAAAAGCCCTTAATCCTGAAGTGTGGCCAAAAGGGGCTTGTATTAGCAAGTTTTTTTAGCTAAATAACGATAAAATAAATAATTTAGAGGTAGAATTTACTAAACCTTTTTATAATGATTTAAAATTTATTTGTTTATCAGAAATAAATGCTAAGTATGATGCTGTGGAGTATTTAAAATTAAACAATTATAAACTTTGTAGTTATTATTGTACAGAAGAATGTAAAAGCGGTGTAGTAGGTATTTGGACAAAAAACGGACTCGATGTTGTTCCTATTGATCTGAATCAATTTTGCACTGAAAAGCAGTTTGAAATCTGCGCCGTAAAATGGAAACTAACTACTTCCTCTGTCGTAATAATTATTACATGTTACAGATCGCCCAGTGGAAATTTTAATGATTTTGTAAGTACGCTTGATGATGTTATTAATGTCTTGTACAGACCAAATTTATTATTTATTTTATGTGGTGATTTCAATGCTGATTTTTTATCTGATAAAAGTGGGAATTATTGCAAATTACATAATCTCTCATTATCTTATAATATGAATGCCTTAGTGGGGTGGCCTACACGAATAGATAATAATAGAAATTGTGCGACTACTATTGATCATATTTTTTCTAACGGATGCCACATAGGTAGTTGCTGTGTTATTGATACTTATATATCAGATCACCGCATTGTTTTATTAGAATCTAATATAATTACTGGGAAAGTGTGGACAATATCACATCCAAAAGTAGATGCTATTCAAATGAAAACATAAAAAACTTCGTAAATGATATAGTTTATGAGGACTGGTCCTTTATTAATGATTCTAAGGTTTTAGATGAGGCCTTTGATTTCTTCTATGATCGATTTTTATTTCATTTTAATAATAATTTCTTTTTGAAAACTAAAAGGTACAAGAATGATAGTAAAAGTTGGGTTAATCAAACAATTAGATACTCAAGTAATCAATTATTCAATCTGTTTAAACTTCAAAAAGTTTATCCTGAGTTAAAAGATATCTATAACAATTCAAAAAAGGTACATGACGCATTAGTTCGAAATACTAAAAAAGATTATTATCAGAAACAAATATTTTCACCCGATAATCCAACAAAAATGTCTTGGAAAGTTGTATCTAAATTTAATAATAAAGTTAAACAACATGAAAATATTACTTTAGCTGTTGATAACGCATTCCTTGACGATCCTTGTCAAATAGTCAACCATTTTAATGAATACTTTAAGCATATTCCATTGCAAATCTCACGAAATATTGGGCATACCAAAAGTGGCACTAGCAGCAGTCAAATTAATCATGAGGATAGATCCATATCTTCCTCCGTATTTTTAAAATCATATACCGATGATGAGTTTGCCAACACGGTGGTAAAAAAAATTAAAAAGTAAATGGTCTTCAGGACCAAACGATGTGCCTGTAGCAGTACTTAAAATAGTATCTTCGACAATTTTGTCTCCTCTATGTACGTTAATAAATTTATCGTTTCAAACGGGATGTTTTCCTTCAAAACTCAAAATAAGTAAAGTTCTCCCTACTTATAAGAAGGGAAACCGTCAATTAAGTGACAACTACAGACCTATAACTATAACTTCGGCATTTTCAAAAATTTTTGAACTTGCTTTCCTGAATAGACTGCAAGAATTTCTTAAAAAACACGAAATTATAGCAAAAGCTCAACATGGTTTTACTGCTGGTAAAAGCACAAATACGGCAATCCATTCATTTTATGAATGTGTTATTGAACATGTAGAAGCAGGAGAATGTCCTGTTGGGATCTTTTGTGATCTCAGCAGGGCATTCGACTGTGTTGATCACAACATTTTATTTAATAAATTATCCTATTTTGGGTTAAGAGGTAATTCATTTGAGTGGATAAAATCATTCCTTTTTTCTCGTATTCAATATGTGTCGATGCCATTTAACAGTGGTAATAACATCAAACATTTTAACTCAAACTGCACCGAAATTAATATTGGAGTTCCCCAGGGTTCCATTTTGGGCCATGTGTTGTTTTTATTATATATAAATGATCTTGCTTTCTTAGACTCTCAAGTCAAGCTTACTATTTATTCTGATGATACTACTGCAATCATATCGGATACCTCTGAGGATGTCCTACAAATAAAATGTAAAAACTTTTTAAACAAATTACAAAAATGGTTTATAGAAAATCGCTTGCACTTTAATTTACAAAAAACCCAATCTGTTACGTTTCACACTCGTCAACATCCTTCTGTAAATTTAAACTTAAAGATTGATAATTCTACTATTAAGAACTGTGATAATGTCACCTTCCTTGGAATTCATCTTGACAATCATTTAAGCTGGAATCTGCATTGTAATAATATAATTTCAAAGTTAAATTCTTCGTGCTATTTATTTAAAACTCTAAGAAATATTCTAACAACACAGCAACTGATTTCTCTTTATTACGCACATGTTGAATGTAGACTGAGATATGGTATCAGTTTTTGGGGTAGTTCAACTACAACTAAGGATGTCTTCATTATACAAAAAAAGATTCTCAGAATAATTGCAAATGTTCCCACAAGAAACTCTTGTAAACAATTATTTCACAGATTTAAAATCCTAACTGTTTTTAGTTTATTTATACTTGAACTATGTCTTAATATATTTAATAATAGATCTAAATTTTTAACAAATAACATGGTTCATAAACATGACACAAGGATTAAAAATGATTTCCACGTTCCTTTTGGAAAACTTAATATAACAAAAAATTCGCCTAATATATTAGGATTAAGACTTTTTAATAACATACCACTACATATAAGAAATACTTCTAGTCACAGAAGCTTTAAATATCTTTTAAAAGAATATCTTATAAATAAATGCGTTTATTCGACTAACGAGTTTTTTGAATAGAACCTGTAGACTATAGTTTTATATAACACTGTTCCACTGCGATTTTGTTACATCATTTAATTGTAGATCATTGACTCTCTTTAATTGCTTTTTTTGTGTTATCCACAACTTTAATATGTTGTATATTTATATGTTGATCGTTGTTTCTTATTATTTGTATTAGTTTATATTTGTATCTACTATATGTTAATATCTATCTTACACCTGTTGACAATTCCCACGCATTGTTAATTTATCAGTGTCTATGGAAATAAATTATTATTATTATTATTATTATAAGTGATTTTCTGGTATAGGAAATTAACATTGTGAATGGGAAATTCGCTAATAGCAATTGCCATGTTATATTTAGACCTTAGGTGTAAATGCAAGAATTATTAAGCAGAGTTTCATGAAGCAAAATCACTCAAAAAAATTAAAATGTTTCTTCTTATATTAGTATCATTCTTACAATATGTTATAGATTTATAATACAAAAGCATGACATAACCTATCAGTGATTCTTGAGATTAATTTGACAACTATTGTCATGGCTAATAAGATTATATAAAAATAGATTTCTTGGAGAAATCTTATCTATTTCTTCCACCGGTAGCAATTGTAACATTTTGATAAGTGATTTTGCCCCATGAAACTGTGCTAAATAATTCTTGCATTTACATTACACCTAATGTCTAAATCTAACGCGGTAATTGCTATTAGTGAATTTCCGATTTACAATGTTAATTTCCTATACCAGAAAATCACTTATATCTTGGAAACTATTTAACACAGATGCTAAAGTGAAGGTGTTTTGAACAGTATTCAATAAGGTCTACAACTTTGCTACAGTGACTTTTCCTCTAAAATAATTAGGGGAGCCAATATTTGAGAAATTGTGGTTTTACATGCTATACACCCTGTATATGATATTTATGCGAAGTTTTCTATGATTGTCATGTCACATCGAAATCGATCATTCGAATCCTACTATCAATACAAATGCTAAGGGCCAAAATCTGGACATAAGCTTTCACACAGGTCCAAGATTAAGTCGCAGGTCAAATCTGATTTCAGAATTGGACAAGGTTAATAAACCCGTCACTATTATCTTCTGACCACTTCCGTAGGTCAGTAAAAAGTTGTTAATGCAGACAAAAAAGCACCAGACAGTAACATAGGCAAGGGCTATAGCCATACCATATATACTTTAGCACATAACGCCTAAGAATGCCCTAACATCCCATGCAGCATCTAAGTAGCACTAACTGAGATCGGAACTTTGATTGGCTAGTTGTTACGTTAATTATAACTAAATTTATGACTTTATATGTTGAATTACTTCAGTTCGGATTATTTTAGTAATTAAGTAGTTGTTTCTACTATTTATTGGAACTATGTAGTTGCATTACTTCTGAGTAACCTTTAAAGTATGTGGAACGGTATTGCCACTTACAAGGGGGCCTTACAGTTGACGTGTCGCAGATTTTAAAATGTAAATTCGCAGGTTTATAGTTTTTAATTCATTTTTTAGGAATAATTTAAAAAAACAAAAATACTAAACGTTATGTCAATTATTCGAATATATATAAATAAGTCATTTTATTAAATTTATGATAATTCTTAACTATTATTATTCGTAGGTTCTTGTACCAATTTTCTGCATAATAATACACGATTTATAATCGTAATAATTGTTATTAAATTATTTAAAAGTATAAGAAAAGAACAACTGTAAGCATGGATGCATTTTTACTAAAAAACTAATTTAAAAAAAGTAACAGCTAATGGGAATCGAACACTAGGTCGACCGTGTATAAAGGTACTACGTTAACCACGGGGGCACCCTGTCTGTTTCGAGTAACGTTTTTATTCCAATAAGTAAATACGTTGCGTCTTGTTTCTATTTAATTTGGTATTATTTTAAATAAGCCGTATGAGATTAAATGTAGAAACACGTATTTCCTTATTTTTTAACTTTTGATTAACTATTCATTTACTTATGATTTACTTTTATTAAACAAAAGAATTTTTGAAATGAGGGACACGTTAGCTGTAAGCTTCTATTGTTAGTATAATTACTTTAAAGTCGTACTGCAAGTTCCTGCCACCAGTTTAAAACCATTGCTTAGCCCTTTAAAGTCACGGAACCTTACAGTAGTATTGAAAGTAAAACTTACGTTTTTGCTACCCAGGAAAATCCCTTTAAAGTGATTTTTCGTAAAATACTCCATATCCATATTTACTTGTAAAATGTAGGAGGCCATTTTGCAATTTGTTATGATTGTTAATAGATGTTTTACTATATAACTTTCAATAAAAATAAATTGGTGCCAAATTGTGCTTTAGGAATAATATAATAATGGTTTCTATCATGTGTATCAACTTATAAATATTTTTGTCATATTTTATTAAAGACATTTTTTATTAAAAAATATATTTGAAGAAGGCGCGTTGTTATTTTTCGATCTATCCTCATCACGTTTAACAGAAAAGTTGCAACGGCTTTGCAATTTTGGTATAATACTGGAATGACAAAATAATTAAACATTTCACCGTTCTTTGTCTTATTAAGTACGTATTGCAAATAAAATAGTAATCCATTTTGTGACACGAACGCAGCATTAGTATAGAAAATGATAGAATATTTGCTAAGTAGCAGGAGTAAGAGAGAGCAACCACGCGACACGATGTGTCAAAGAGAAAACAAGTTCCACAAAAGTAGCAATTACTACGCCGCCACGTTCCCGCTATGTAGCTGGACAAGTTTCAGAGAAATTACTGCAACGTATCTGCTACCTAAAGATTGTTGCCCATTTTAATTCCAGGCACGTAACAAAACCGTAGCAATTACGTGCTTGTGACTAGTGGCAAAAACTTAGTTCCACCGGTAGTTGCTGATACGTAGTGATGACTAGAAATGCTGCTTGGGATACGCATAGTCTGACATCACAGATTTTAATTTGAATTATGCCTTAATGATCAGCGATTTCCAGAAAATGATTTTAATGCCGACATATCAAAACTGCTTTGCTGTTCTTTCCTTGGGAAGTTTTTAAAAGGAAGTATACTAAAGACTCAAGACTCAAAGGTACCATGTAAGCCAAACATTCTTTTGTTTTGGCCAATAAGATCTTTTCTCATTTAAAACTTTTCGATTCATTGGGTTAATATACAGGGTGTCTATTTTAGAAGGTACATATTGATAGAAATCTCGTAAAACGTTAGAGAAGTTCGCTAAATACGATAAAAGTTTCTTATTTATAAGAGTAATTTCATGATGTGCTAATTTTTGCACAAAAAGGTTTATATTTTTTATTTTTGACCAACATTCTTATTCACAAGACCATGATTTGCGATAAACTAAGGTTTAAAGTATCAATTACAAATAAAAAAGATATTTATAAAGGTGTGTAGTACTGAAAAGGCACACTGCCTGCCTGCTGGGTTTGCTTTTAGAAGAAATAACTTTAGTATCTACAACATTCAAAACTGAATGTCTACACGTACTTTTCATTTCTTATTCCATTACGCTAATGTAAGTAATTTAGAATGTATCGTTTGAAAGAGCATAACGCGGAATCTTTTTCTGCACGGGGCTTGAAGCCGACCTGGATTTTCTGAATATAACTAAATGGATTTAAAAATAAAGAGCAAACATATTTTCTTTATGTAACCTTCGCTGCACTTACAATTAAGTGGGATTTGTTCGTTATTATAATTAAAATTTTAATTAAAAATAATTATCAAACTACGAAATAACAAGCGAGATACAAGTCTGCAAAGATTGTATATCACGTTATGAATATATCGAGTGTTTTTTTAAATTTGACGTCAACGTAGGCTGTGAATAGTCGATTGTGAATTATTTAAACACGTGAGTAATTTGAACGTTTTGACAATGACATTTATTAATACGATCAAGATCCGTTCACAATCAACTACCCATAGCCGCCTTCGACGTCAAATTTAAAAAAACACTCGATATGATAGTAATGCATTAACCGCGCTTTGTATATCAATTGAATTGAAGATTTATATTCAAAACGTGAATAATAATAGTAGTAAAGTATTGGTATCGGAAGATTCTAGTTATGTAATTATAATCTATGTTTATCGACAGGTCTTTTAATAATAGCATTTAGTTAGTACTAATATTTTCCTGGATATTAAGCAATACTTCACACACCTAGAAAAACATTAAAGGTCAACTTCAACTTTTTGTTAGATGCACCAGAAATAAGGTACATAAATGTGCACTTGTGCAGTATCACGACACGGATATACAAATATGTTCACACTTATGATTTCATTCCATGACATTATTACAATCATTTAATTTAAAGTTAAAAAGGTATACTAATACAAAGTGGCAATAGCCCCTAACTGTATAAAAAGAAGATACAAAAGAAAATACCGTTTGCTTTTTTAATCGAGGTAGCGGATCCTACCAGAATTTAGACAAACATAGGGCAATTACAACCTCAGTAGAGATTTGAAACATGCCACGGTTTTACATCGTTATTCGAGAAGACATTTAAATTTTTTCTGCTATAAAATATTACAAGCTCGATCGGGGATCAAACCCGCGACCTTTGGTTTATGAGGTAAGCATGCTAACCATTAATCCATCGAAATTGGCTAAATATCATTTATTTGAGGAGTATTGCGGAGTAGAAGTTACAAAGGGGCAAAGTGAAGCTTTTTTTGAAAAAATTGGTCTAGCGGTTCAAAGGTGCTCTAAGCCATCAAGAGCAAGTACTAAGTGCCTAGATATCATTTTCCGGTTCAAATAGTTAGTAGATAAGAGATATCGCTATCTGTATGTACCAATGCAGTTTCCTTACATAGTGATCAGTGCCAGGTGATGTTTGTGTGGTGTTACACGCCATTTGGTTTTTAACTAACAGAACTAGATACTTTTGTCATCAATAATTGTGGTATTGGAGTGAAATGAATTTAAAACGACCTAAGAAAGGTTCTGACCGAAAAGGTGAAGAACAAAAAAGTTTAAAAGATGCAGGGAAATCATATTTAACAAGAAGAGGAAAGATAGGTATTGTAAGTACACGACAAGATCTATAAGCGCCAAACTGCAAATTTATACTCCATATTTATCTCCACCCAAAGATTTGTTTTCAATAATACATCACAGGATATCCTGCAAATAGGGTCAAATTAGTAACTGCCTTGCATCAAGCGATGCAAAAAACTAGGATTAATTTAATTTAAAGCGTTCCGTCTTTTAAAGTATGCTTCTTTCAGGGGGCTCAATCGCTGTTACCCATGGATCAAGCAACCCAAGTGAACTTTCCGACGTTAGTCAAATATCCAAGAAAAAGATTGCAAAGGCACAATACTTCTGCAGATATAAGGACTTCTTCTACTCGAGTGTTGCGGTCATCGCCTTCTTGGATAAACAACGCTTCCTTACCATCTGTAATACCACAACTTAAATTAGCATCGCCTCCAAGATCTCTTAATCTGTCAACTGAAACGTTCCAAAGAAGTAAGCTTAGTTATAATTCACCAGAGTCCAGTCCTGCTTCAAGGTATTCTTATCCGCCATCAGGAGAATTAAGTTTTAGTGTAATTTCTCGTGATAGAACACCACCTCACTCTTCAAATTCTAGTATAATTATGAACGGGTATACACATAAGCAAGCTTATCCTCAACCGATTGTTCAAAATAGGGTATGTAACTAGTATTAGATTGATTTTTAGTATTTAATAAGAATCTTATTTACAGTTAACATCGCATAGCGGTGCAAATAGTCAACACTTTCTTCAAGTGCCTTCATTACCATATCAAATTCCCGAAAGTATCAGTTGTAAAAGTTCAGTTGGTGGCTGTAGATGTTTTTACGAAGTAGATCCTAATGACAAAACGAAAATACCATCTGCAACACCGGAAGGTTTATCCTGGCGACGTTTACACATGTCAAGAGCCAAATTAAAAGCGACTTCCACGACATCAGAGTTACTATCAGGTTTTGCCATGGTTGCTATGGTGGAATTGCAAATCAACGAAGACACAGCCGTTCCCGAATGGCTTTTTGTTATGTTCTCCGTCTGTACCACTGTATTAGTAGCAGTGCATATATTTGCCTTAATGATATCCACCTATATCTTACCAAATATAGATGCTATTTCGAAATTAGATGTCTGTGAACTTGTTGCTGAAAGTCCTCACGAACGGATGAAGGGATTTATTGAATTGGCGTGGGCGTTTTCAACAGTCTTAGGTAATTTTAAATACGATTACTTTTATCTACATGAATCTTTTTCCATATACATAGCGCACAATTATATTTTAACACTGCATCTTAGCTATCTGTAAATAATCTCATTGTAATATAAAGTCACATGCAAGATCCGTGAAATCTAGGGAAATTGGTGTTGGCCTTACTTTAGTTGATCAAATCGTCAAGTAGACGTCATCAGTTTGAATTCGACTGGGACAACGGGATTTCTTTTGAAATGGAAAATTCAGCTATTTCGACCTTGTCTATGTATGAATGAATTGCGTAGGTAGTAAAAAAAAGACAATAAAATCGATTTACTACCTTATAAATTGAAAATTACTATACGTCGTTTTAGAGCTAAAATTATCTTAATTAAAGAAGTTTAAAAAGAACGTTCTCAAATTTATCATACATAAATCATCATTTTAATGAAATATGTAGAGCGCAAAGTTGTTAAAATACAATTCATTTGGTTTTTAATTTTTGTATTATGTATATATTATCAATCATCGGCGAGCCCGGTATTTACGTAAAATTCACGTGCGAAATCTTCAATATAGTTAGTTATTTAATAGGATTTATATTTTAAGATTTTCCACTTTTGTTATGTTTTTTTAAACTAACTATCATTACCTATTTATTATGTATTATATTTTGCATAATTGGTTAACCGCAGATTTGATACTAAATATATAATTAATGCTATTGTGTATAGCAATCATAAATTGGTTGCAGTTTATGCGATTTTTATAGATCTATTAAGTTTATTAAACAGTTCTATTATAAACATTTATTATTAATTTTTAATTCTTTAATCTATACTGTTCTCGCTTTCATTAAAAATTTAAATGGAAATACTTGTGGTTCATAAAAAGCTTAGGACTGACACTACTAGTCAATGACTACTATCCATTTTTTTTCTATAGTCCGCTGACTTTGAGTGTATTGCTCGTAAAGTACTGAACCAATAGTTATTTGTATCATTAGACCAGAAACTGGATTTTTGCGAGTGTGAGGAAGGTTTGCGGGCCGAGGCCGTAGGCCAAGTTTCTGTGCCGAATACTCGCAAAACAGTTTCTGGGCGTATGATACACACTATTTTTTGGGCCGACAAATACTTATTTACATTTATTATAAATTAATTATTCATGCTAGGGAGTTTTTGTCGCCTTGGGTTGACAACATTTTTTAAATCGTATACTTTTGTTTTTATCGGACGATACGTAATAAAAGGTATCCATTTTTATGGACAATTTCATTAAAAGTAAATTAAATATTTTTTTCGGAAAGTATATGCCATATATCTATGATATTCTTGTATGGGTTAGAAAGAAACCTTGTTGTTCTTATGCTATTAATGTTCAGACAAAAAAGTGTTCTATTTAAGATTTATATGAAAAAATAGCGAACTATGCCTTCTTGTTTATTAATAGAGGTAGCGTCAATTTCTTTTCGTTAAATTAACACTTTTTATATGTAGATGTAGATATTATTTTCTCCAAAAAATTGTTCCGAATTCTAATAATAAAAGTGCAATAATAAAAAAAACATTTTTGTCTAAACCGCTTGTCACTAAAAATCGGTTTTTTGTTACAGCATTCTTATTGTTAAAATTAGATACATTCAATTAAAGAAAATAATTCATTTTAAGAAAAATGTGTCTACACATGAAACGTGTTAATCTAACGAAAAAAATTTTGACGCTACGTCTATTAATAAACAAGACAACAGAGTTCGCTATTTTTTCATATAAATCTTAAATAAAACATCTTTTTGCCTGAGAATTAATACCATAAGAACCGCAAGTTTTCTTTCTAACCCCTACATAAATCTCATAGATATATGGCATATACTTTCTGAGAAAAAAAGATTTAACTTACTTTTAATGAAATTGTCCCTAAAAATGGATACCTTCTATTGTGTATCGTTAGATAAAAACAAAAGTATACGATTTAGAAATATAATATTTTACTGCTGTATGTAGAAATAAATTTACTATTTGATCGTTTTTAAAATATTTAATTGGGTTCAGTATTTTACGAGTAATACGCTTTCAAAGTCAGAGGACTCTAGAAAAAAATTAATAGTAGTTGAGTGGGCATTTCATCTCAGGAACGGAAATGATTTTGAAAAATTAATATTGTACCATTTTCAAAAACACGAAGAGAAACCCAAATAAAAATGACATCATCAATAACGTCTTACACTATGGAACTACGAACCAATATTTGCAAGAATATTTGATGTGTTCCTTGTTGAAGAAGACAGAATTTAAAAACTAAGACTGCATCTTTCGCTAATTGAAAATCTTTGCTGAGTTAAATATTTTAATATAAACAAACGATATTATATACGGTAAATTATAGTAAATTAAAATTAACCACTGGAGTATAAAAATGGGATGTGGTCTGGAAAATTGTGCTTATATAATTTCTACTTGCATAAAGGGTCATGAAAACTGATTCCCAAGATTATAAACTAGATAAGTATTTTCCAGATTCTAAGAAAAGTTACAGAAAATGCTTCACATAATTAATTTATACATGGAAGGAAAAGTTAATGTGTAGCAAGCAATAATTGTGTGCAAGTAGATGCATCAAACATCAATTAAGGTATAGACCACGTGGGTCATTTCATATCAATTCAACCAAAAAATTAATTAATTTGGACCTTGACATTTCAGATTATTATAATTTTTGGTATACTCATAGTATCCACCAAGAAGACAAAAAAATAAAAAATTTCAAATGAAGTTATGGAGTTATGAACTTCCAAAAATTCAGAAAACGCCCAATTTTGACAGCTCTTTTAATGTTTAAACGGTCGTAAATTGAAAACTATTTGTCCTAGAGAGCTTGGTGTAATTCTCTTCAGTGTTTAATGGGCTTTCTTTTGATATGCACCATGAATACCATTAAAAAAACTTTATGTTATTTTGAAGAATCCTAAACAGCTTTTTTAAAAACCCAAAATACGTCCCCTCTAATTTTTTTGAAAAACATGTATGTTGTTCATACACTGATTGACTACTTGTATGAAAAATTCTAGAGTGGGATGACAGTGGGCTCTTGTGGAAAAAAATATTCTTAATATCATTGTACAAGCAAATTCAGGTAAAATCTCCTTCTTACATGTGTAGTTATGTGTCGGCAATGCTTGTCACAACAGCAAATATAAATTAAAAATTTGCTGCAACTTATTTTTATGTAGGTACCACTGCGATTTGTTTTATTTATTTTATCAGCATAGTCTATCTACAAATAAAATTGTGTATAAAATAAAATTAGTGTTTTTCTTCTTTGTATGGATTACAACACTTTGCAGAAATTAAAGTCCAGTTTTTTATTATCTGCCATTTGAAAGATTGCATGTAGGTCAAAAATTGTATTATTTATGTTGTATACAGTCAATATCAGGATTAACGCACACAATCTATTTGAATTTTCCATATACGGAAAACCAACACAAACAGACATAACAATACCAAATGAATCTTGTCACCATAAAACACATAAAATAGCAGCCTACAGATCATTAGTACACAGAGCTTTAACTATTCCACTAACAAAACCAGATTTTAGCAAAGAGATATCAACCATTAAACAACTAGCACATACAAATCATTACAATTCAAACATGATTGACACTTTAATTAAACAAAAAGATTATAGGTTAGCTATCAAAAGAATATATCACATTGACAATCAAACAGAAGACACAAATTACATATCTATACCATATTTTGGCAAAATTTGGAAAAAAGTTGCACTTATACTAAGAAAAACCAACAATTATAAAATAACATTTAAAATCAACACTAACACTTTTTCATTTTTATTTAATGCTAAAGACAGAACACATGATATCATGAAATCGGGCATTTACCGTTTAAATTGTTCTCTTTGTAGTTCGGTATATATTGGGCAAACACTTCGAAATTTTGACATAAGATATAAAGAACACGTACGTCATTATAAAAATAAATATCCTGAAAAATCTAATTATGCCAAACACCTTTTAGAACAAAATCACACAATGACTACTCAAAATAATATTAAATTCCTACATTTTTCTAATAACAAACGGAAATTAGACATTTTAGAAGCCTTTGAGATATACAAACACAAACTCAGGGTACCTTTAATGAATGAACAACTTGTGCTCAGTAATTCTCCGTTACTGGAAGTATTAGATATTTAGTTCTGATTATTATTATTTTATCTAGTTACCTATTTTTGTATCTACCTTAGCGACGTGTTTGTTTATAATTATATTACCTTTGATAATGGCAGCTGACGAAACAATATTGTCAGGTTATATTTTAATAAAACTGTGAAACTTTTACTAATCTTTATTTATTTCAAAATTGATAATATTTAATATCTTTATTTTTATTATATTATATATTAAAATTACATTTATTATTTATTATTATTATTTTAGTTAGTTTTATCCCAGTTTTGTCTCAAAAACAAATTTGTCCCAGTCAAATGCTATGGGATAGGTTAATATACAAGGCTGTTATATCAACCTTACCTGAAACAGCTTGCACAGTGATACTAAAATATCTTTCTCTGCAAGAACTCATTGTCATCCCATTCTAAAATTTTGCATACAAGTAGTCAATCGGTGCATGAAAAACATATTTTTTTCAAAAAAATTAGAGGAGACGTATTTTGGATTTTTAAAAAAAACTTTTTTGGATTCTTCAAATTAACATAAAATTTTTCTAATGTTACTCATGGTGCATATAAAATGAAAGCCCATTAAAGACATAAGAGAATTTCAGCTCTCTAGGACAAATAGTTTTCAATCTTCAATAGCTTTCTGGATTTTTGGAAGACTATAACTCATAAACCATAAGTAAAAAATCTGAGATTTTTATTTTTTGTCTTTTTGGTGGGTACTATAAGTGTACCAAAAATTATAAAAATCTAAGATATCAAGGTTCAGACCATTGGATGATTTGACTTGGAATGACCCACGTGGTATCTCAACCACTCAGGTGCGTCCAGCGAGTCTACGTACTATGAAAAACGAAGAAGGAAAGCTTGACGGCTCAATGTTGAAATTTGAAGGGTGAAAATAAAAGTGATGAGTAGGCGGATTTCTATTGATTTCTATGGTAAAAAGTATCTCCCATATACTTAACTCTGATTTTTTTAAATCGTTTGCAGACCCTAAAAATGATGTCAGTCGACCAACTCGTCCAGTAGGTTCAGAAAATACTAATATACAGGGTGGAAGCAGATACGACGCGTTAATTTTAAGGAGTGATAGAAGATTACAAAAGGAACAAAAAAGTCTTAATAATTTTTTTTCTATATTAATAGCTTTCGAGTAATTTAGAAAAAACCATTGTCATATCTGGCAACCTTGCTTAAGTATAATTGCATTCTACAGCTAAGTCTTGAACCTTGTTTTAGAATTTAGATTGTTTCGTCTAAACAAACCGATGATAACAGCCATTGTTTAACGATAATAATCATCCGAAGCAGGTTAGTCGGGTGACTAATTGTACGAAAAATGTAATCAGCACTGTTCTTCAGTAAAAGAAATAGTACCTGCTTAATAAGCACGGTAATTCATAACAAACCTACTGTAAAACAAAATAAAACAATAAATGACCTACATTTGCATTGGAGACAGTGCACATTCTTTAAAGAATTATTTATTAATTAATTTCCGTAATATTTGAAAAATCTTTGACGTATTTTTTTTATTAAAGAATACTATATATTGTAAAGAATTGATTAAGGCACCTAAATACCATAAAATTAAAGATTTTATGAATGTAGCCAAAACAAGGCGTCATCAAAATCCCCTTTAACCTAACTTACCTTATTAGATAAATGTTCTCTTTAAAAGATATTCACTTAAAAAAATCATTCAAAAACTGTTATTAAATAAACAAACTCATGCTTTATTGACAAATTATTTCAAGTTCAACAAACTACAACCTCAGCATTATCTCACTCTAATTATTTACGGTATTATTTACACAGCTGTGATCAGGCATTGACTCAAATATTCTTCATTAAATTGTAAGGTTGTAAACAAAACAAAAATTCAACAAACTACATCCTACATTAGCATTTTGGGCGAATGTCGAGCAGATATTATTACAAACTTTATAGGGTTGTCACGTTTCTTAATTGAGTAAAATTAATGACTCATACAATAAAATGTTATTAAGGTTTGTTGTTGTACTAGACGAGATGCATTTGCTGACAAAGTCCCATAATTAAACAACTACTATTTATGCA
The DNA here is from genome assembly GCA_929113105.1 of Agrypnus murinus. NCBI lineage: Eukaryota > Metazoa > Arthropoda > Insecta > Coleoptera > Elateridae > Agrypnus > Agrypnus murinus. Next base: position 81,108,255 of record OV816025.1, on the reverse strand, counting down.
GCAAAATGGGGTAAAAGTTTCCAACTTTATTATTTTTTTCTAGAAAACTAGTATTCTAGAACAAAGTTGTATAAGACTTTTTGTTCCTTTTAATGTCTTCTATCACTTCTCAAAATTAACACGTCGTAACTGCTTCCACCCTGTATATGTCGATTTTCGTGTCCCATTTGCCGTATGTCAACCTAGCATTTAGTTTTAGAAGTAATTTTAGGTTAATAAAATATGTTCACTTTCATATGTTCACTCAAAGCATACTAACATATTTCTATTAGGGTACCAAATGCGCATCCGGCATTCTTAATAGGGTTTATATCTTGCCTTGCCTGTTCCACCAGAGTTCATTATTATACTCTCCAAATAGTACAATTCTTAAACGTCTTTGATTATTTATTTATCCTATGCATTGTCAGTTGTCTTAAGGTAAGTACTCACAGCAGCGGATCCGCAGGCGGATGTCATGCGATTGGTCGGTTTGAGTCAAATCGACTCAATCCGACCAATCGCATGACATCCGCCTGCGGATCCGCTGCTGTGAGTACTTAGCTTAAGACCGAGAGCTGGCGACCAAAAAGTGTAAAGCTAAGTACTCACAGCAGCGGATCCGGAGGCGGATGTCATACGATTGGTCGGATTGAGACGACTTGACTCAAACCGACCAATCGCATGACATCCGCCTGCGGATCCGCTGCTGTGAGTACTTACCTTTAGAGTTTTGTAAAGACTAATATTTTAATATTAGCTTATATTTAGGGTGTAAATAAATATCCTACACAAAAGAAACTCGGATATGGGGACACTCGGCGTCAGCGCAGCTTGAAAATTGTAACAAGAAGTAGTGTCATCTAAGTGTCTTCTAAAAGCTGAAAATTGATTACTAAGCAGTTTATGTAATAAAAAACTGGAAAACAGTCATTACACAGCGTAATGATCGAACGCGTTGCATCAGTACCAATGCGGTGGTCGCATGTCTTCAAAATGAGGTCAATGTAAAGAAGTGATTTGAAAAAGCTGAAATATGGTACAGTGCTAATTTATTGAATATAGTTTCTTAAAGAAAACAGTCATACTTCATTTTGATAGAACCGAGCTAGTCAGCAGTCGCTAGAAGTAACAACTGCTTCTAGCGACTGCTGACTAGCTCGGTTCTATCAAAATGAAGTCTGACTGTTTTTTTGAGAAATTAGTGTTTTTAAAAATCTTGTCATTGCTCTTGTGATCAGGCCTGTATTAACACTGAAGCCTACGAAGCTCGGGCTTCAGGCGCCACGTTTTTGGGGGCGCCAGCGCCAGACATGGTTCAGCAAATTGCAAATTCTTAGAAAGGCCTGGGTAGTATTCGAAAATGTTCTTGTTTATGCCCGTTTGTGCTTTATTATTCTCGTTCTTTTGATACGGTTTTATCATGCGCGAACGTTCTCATCAGCGTTTTCAGAGCGTTCTTTCATTTATAACACTACCTGGGACCTATCAGTTTTATGCATTGAATCGGAAATAACTGATTCTGTAGATTTTCAATATCGTATAGATGCATTGGTCAAATTAAAATCATGTAAAAAAATGTTTGCGTGATGAATTTGGGTATAAAATGGTAATAATGCATTTTTTGTTAATATTGTCAAATTTGTAAGAAAATTTATAATAACCATATCTAAATATAAATAAAACACAAAATAGCTGTTGACTGATACCTACTTTTATTCATCTGATGATATATCATCAGAAGGCACCAGCTATAGAACAGCTTTAGGCTGCCCAGGAGATTAATCCCGGTCTGCCTGTGATAAGATTATCACAACTTTGAAACTTTTTTTATAGAATTATCTTACCTTATAAGTGGTATGGTTAAAAAATAAAAAGGCTGTTTATTGTAGTTTTGGACAAAATCATTTGAAAAATGATTTGTCTTCAGAGTCTGTGAGTGTTGCATAGCAGAATTTCAAAATGAAAGTACTGCCATCCCACTTTGCATACAGTAGAAAGTAGCAGGCTCTGAAGATAATTTTTTGTTTCAAAACTACAAAAACACCCTTTTTATTTTTTAATAATAATAATAATAATAAATGCCTTTATTCTTCAAACGGAGCATGTACAAATCAATGTAGATTTCAAATGGGTGAAAATAAAACGAAAATAAATTTAAAAAAAAATTAAATAATTAAAAAATAAAACAAAATGCATATTCCAGTGAAGAATCACAGGGTGTTAGTTCAAAGTGGCTGTTCTTAGACAGCCCTTGTTCTACCACCAAAACCCTGGATTAACAAAAGCATGTGATAATAAAAATTAACATAATGCCTAGAACTAATTCTGTGATTAACCCTCCCCATGCTAGATCCACTGTATAAAAAAATTAATAATAAAGGTAGCAATACATATGAACATATTAAATTAACTAAAACTTTATCGTATACTATGTTGATTGTTATACAAATACAAACCATACTTAATTATAAATAAATTGATAGAGAAACTCTTAAAGAACGATGGAATACTGTTATAAACTTTAGAGATTTGGTATGAGAAACTCCTTTCGAACAAAGCCGATTTATGTATTGGTGGCGTAATTAATCCTTTAAAACGTAAATTCAAGGAATGCACGTCGGTACGAAATCTTATCTTATTGTACAAGTATGGTGGACGCCGATTCAAGATGATTCTATGACAAAATGCAGTTAGTTGCAACCGACGTCTATTTTTTGTTTATTCAGCCAACCGATGGTTGATAACTTATGAGAAATCCGGTCATACTTTCTTATTCCAAAAATAAGTCTTAAACATGAGTTCTGTACCCTTTGAATTCTTTTTGAATCGTCTTGTGTAATGGATGGGCCATAAATTTGTGAGCAATAACTAAAATGAGATAACACCAATGTCTCGCAAAGAACAGATTTAATTTGGATTGACAAAGAGTGCCTATGAGGATAGATTAATTTTAAAGTATAAGCTTTTTTAATGTAGTTAGTTATCTGTGTTTTATATCTAAAGGTATTGTCCATAACTAGACCGAGGTTCCTAGCTTCGTCAACGATGGGAATGTTATCGTGATTAATATTGAAATTAGCAACAGATCGTAATTCTGATACGTTTTTAGAATTGCCAAACAAAAGAATATTTGATTTAGATGCATTTATGGTGAGAGAATGTTCCGTAGATATTTTGTAGATATTTGCTAAATCGTTGTTAATGTCCATTATGGATTGCTCAAAGTCATTTAAATAAAATGAATGGTACAGCTGTGTGTCATCAGCAAACATATGTATTGAGCAAGTATTCACGTGTTTATGGAACCCAGAAGTAAACAAGGTGAATAATTGAGGACCAAGTATGGAACCCTGTGGCACTCCAGTAGTCACGGGTATACCGGGAACATCCTTGTGCAAGCTGTACACATTGAAATCTGTCTTGTAGGTAATGCCTCAAAAGTGCAAGGGCAGATGAACCAAAACCGACATATTTCAACACTGCAAGAAGCACATCATGATTTATGGTATCGAATGCCTTACTAAAATCGAGTAATACCAACACTGTTACCTTACCATACCACGTACATATATGCTGAGGTAATTCTATAAAAAAATTCCTTCTGATTGAGACGACTTGAACAGAAATGTTCTGAAATTGGGGAATTGGTACAGATACAGTGTAAAAATTACTGAACAGAATGACCCGAATTTGTAAGGCACTAATACGTGCTACAGGTGGACATATTAATGAGGTTTTTTTTTTCGTTTCTTATGCAATCTCTGGCATTGAACATGTTAAAATATAATAAATAATTTTATTAAATTAAGAGTTAATCAGGGATCTAGCGCGGTGTGAGTAGTCATTTAAAGGTGTAGGTGTCAACTAAAGGGTATACAAAAACAAAAAAATATGTAAAGTAAGAATCAGAAAAATGCAAATTTGGTGTGTTTTCTACTTTTTACTTCACATCTTAGCTGTTCATTCAAATATTGCTGCACAACTTTGAAAAACTACTCTTTAGCTATTGTTCTAGGAAATGGTATTAACAAAAATAATTTTTACAGAATGGTTTTTTTGAGAAGATATATAGAAGAATATAGTTATATATTCTAAAAAAATCCAAAATTGGGTTGTAAAATATTACATGCGACAAACTTTATTATTATAAGTGTTAGATAGTTAATGTATCGACAAGAAATGATGTTTAGGGACCAAAAAAGTTTTTGAATTCATTGCTATAGTTATATGACTTAGGCGAAAAGCGAAAATTTGAATTAAAAGTGGAAGTTTTTAGATCACCACATTGTGCTGGCGCTCTTTGGTATAAATGGTGTACGAGGTAACTATGGGGGGCATGGGGGCTCTGATTGCCAATCATAGAATAATTTAATCATATTTGGGTCAATTTGCTAAAAATACAATACATTTATTTACACATAGGTTGGATATAAATAAAAAAAACGTATAAGGTATGATAATATGGTATAACAAACAAATTTATTTAATTTGTATTAAAAAAGTTTATATAATAATTAGATATACTATACATATTAGGGTGACCGTTATTTTGCAAAAGTTAGAATTTTTTAGGTCCCCCCCCTAGATATCTTTAAAATGTCAAAAAATGAGCTGTACAAAAATCTCAGCCTGCTTGGTCAATATTAACCCTGTGCCACCGAGAGGTTAAAGTTTAAATGAGATTTAACATGTGTTTGGTGCACTTCTTGAGACTTTATAGTATAACTTTTTTATCTTCTATGTTTTAACGTGAAATATTATTTGCATACTTATGTTGTTGAAGTTGCTGAACACGAATCCGATGCCAAAAATACTTTGGCAGTTCCGCAAAAAAGCTCATTTTAGTGAAGTAGACTATTTTAAGTAACAATATATTTTATATTTACAAAAATATTTTAGCTAGCAAATTTTTGATTTTTATTCTTTACTCATCTTTTGTGAAACAGTTTCTTTTGCCTTGTACGGGCCTACACCAACCAGAATGAAAAATATTACAAAGTTGCGGATGAACTTTATAAGCCATTTTATATATTGCCATCTGAAGGAAAGCTTTTTCAACATAATATTGGAAGGTATCTTCTGTTGGAGGAAGGTGTCTAAAGTCAGATGATTCACAATAGGCACACATCTGAAAAGCACAATCTACCTGATATCAGTTCTACAACACGAAAATAAATGAGCTCTTAATTCATCCATGTTTCCCATAAACAAAGGTCATCCATAAAGAGCCTAAAAAAGAATCTACAGCCATCCAAAACATCATCTATCAAGTAGTATGAGCCATCTACGACTATTTCTCCAAAACAATTAATTGTTTAAATACGTTTGTTATGTCTTTTGCCATTTCTTGAACCAGCCATTTGCTTTCTCTTTTTAAAGGGTAACTTACAGAATCGTATCCTCATAAGCAGTAAATGGCTAAAATAACATTTACAACAGTATAATATGGCGTATTATTCATTAGTGGAATAAAGTAACTTTATTCCACTGTTAGAAGAATGAACACATAACAAACAAAAATCAGTCAAATTTTTATACATATCCATTTGATAAATTAAAAAATTTGTAACAATTTTAATTGTGGAAAAAACCGTTATATTGTATTTGTTTTAGTTACATTTTAAAAAGTTCTTCGTACTTTTTGATGTATCATAGCAATCTCCAACACATACAATTAAGCTACATCCTTTTGGTTTCAAATTAGTTATTATTTTAAATATTTTCTATATAAGTCTGTGAATGTTAAACAGCCATAACTCTATCGTTGTATTAATGCCATCATGTCAATGACGAAAATAGTTTCTTTTGTTTTCGACTGGTAATTGGTTCACTTCTATCGGTGCTTGTTTTTGAATTGCATTATAAAAATCACTTTTGTTACCTTTTCATATAAAATAATTAGAGATCGATAATAGTTATTTGATAAGAATAACTTCAATCACTGCCATTAATCAAGATTGGCGACACACACTGTTAACGTTTATGCAAAGTGCAAGAGCTTGGCAATAATTTGTATCAATATTTTATGCTCATTTTTGGGCTCTGGTATGAAGAAACTAGCCACTTTACGAAAAAATGTTTTGAATAAAAAAATTTCCTTGGACCATAGACATTATACAGGGTGTCCCAAAAGTCAACGTCATCCCTTGGAGGGCTGATAGGGCAACTCATGACTATCCAGAATATTAAAATATGACCTTAGTAAAAAATTGTTGGTTTTTAAGATACTGACCACATTCTTTGATTTTTATTTGTGTTTGTGTTAGTTTTTAATAAACACCTGTCACTTTAACAAGTGTTTTCATTCGAATTCCCGATTATTAAAATAATTTCACAATTAGCTCCTTTTGCAGTAAAATAGCAATATCTTTTTTTTCTAAAGTGAAACATAGAAAATGTTATACCATTTTAAAAACTACACTAAATGAGCAATTTTCAAAATAACTTGCCAGGTTATCGTGGTAATTTTTTTTTTTACAGTATGAAGAGTCTAAGTTAGCTAATAAAAAAATAATAAATTAACTCGCGAATCGGGGCAAAAATGTTTTTTTTTCCAAAGGTAATGGCACTATTAATTTTATTTTGGATTGTGAGCAATAGCAGGGCTAATCAGGGTTGTATACCAACAATTAGAATCGTAAAATATGGAATTCTGTAGCTGTGGCACTCGAAAAACTGATCTAAGATGTCGATTTTCACGTACTTCATAAAAGTACCAATATCTCAAAAACTAACAATTTTTTTACTTAGGTTATATTTTGATATTCTGAACAGTCATGAGTTGCCCTATCAGTCCTTCAAGGGATGACATTGACTTTTGGAACACCCTGTATTTTGTCAATAAATTACCCTTCTATGTATTTTCAAAAATAAAATAGTGTGACAATGTCATATTTTATAATGCACTTACAGAGTTCCTACAGATGTCTAATAATTTAATTTTTTTTGTAGACTAATTGTGTCAACTTTTAAACATCGAATACCAAAAGTTAAATCTCCTAAGATCTCAGGTTGATATCCACATTAATAATTGAAATATTAAGTGAGAAATGGAATTTACAAGAATTACGGGGTTTTCACAGTTCTTATAAAAAACATTTTTCCTCTCATTTCGCAATTTCAAATGAACTGGTAAACACCAGATTCGGATCCGGTATGAAATTTTATATATAAATCATATTTTTGTTTTTGTGTACCCTCTAGTTGACCCCCCTTGTCGATTCTTGGCGTGAAGATTCCGAACTAAGTAGCATCTGCGTCATTAGACATTTTCCATACATTTAAATGGGGAAAAACCAATTAAGCACCACTAAATCAGACAATTGGGACATGACACAGCAAACCGGGTTGTCCGACCCACCATATCACCGTGATGTGTTCTTTAGCCTCTAATTGGCCTGTAAAGTTTATGCTTCCATATTTTTCAACTTTAACCTCACTTTTAACCATGAAGCAAGTATAACAAGTCCATGGTATGAGGGGTGGATACTGTGGACTTTCTGAAAAACAAGTTACTTATGCTGTGTCATGTCTTCACTGGCCAATTTCAATGAGGAAGACGCACGTATTTTCTTTAATTTTTGTATTCATTTGTTTTGGTTAGAAAAATATTTCCAGTTAAGCAAAATTTGTAAAAACGCTTAATTTACTTGAAAAAATTAAATTTAAAAATTCTCCTCATTTTAAGCCGAATTTGGCCTTGAGCTACTTCCCTCAAAGTTATTTGATGTAAAAAAGTAGGTATCGCTATGAATGAGAAAAGACAACATTAAAGATCTACTCACCGTTAGACGGTGTGGCATACCGTACTCAAAGGAGACTTATCTTAGAGCAGATATTTACCACCGGCAGACGGCAGCTGTTCATCAGTGAGCAAAGATCGTGGATTTTAGGAATCAAGATATGCTCCATGAAATAAATGGGCGAGACAGATGAACTTGCATTCGATTATTTATTGTAAATTTCTACTTTGCCTATACAGATATATTCATGACAGATGTTAATAAAAAAGAAATGACACTTTTTATTATTGTGATGTAGTTAATTATTTTTGTTGTAGTTATTTAACATTACTCATTTGAGATTTACCTTAAAGTTCATGAACTTCAAAGCTCACACAATATTGATACATCCTAAGCAAAGTTTTTCTTTTACCATAAAAATTAAACCTCATAGGTTTTGGTTAATCTAAATACTAATCTTAATAATAAAGTGTCATTCATTTATTAGAATTTAAGTTTCCGTTTCAATTTGACAGTAGTCTACTAATTTTTTTCTCTATAAACCGAAAAAATTGTCTTCTAGAAATGTCGAAAATGCCAACTTGAAAAATGTAATGTAGAACTTGCTTCTCAAGTAGATAGTCAGGAAGGACAGACAGGTTTAGAGTGGGGATACCAGGCTGGCAAGATTACAGAAAAGTATCCGGGAGCGGCACAGTAGGGGCCTTTTATTCCTTATTTTAATGTTGGACAAGCTATGACGAAAGGATGATTCTTTTTGTTTTCGCTACGATATGAGGATAAAACCCTAAAATAATGTTAATTACAAGATCTACTCAGAATATCTTTTGAAAGTAATAAGCATACTTTTTTATAAAAAGGGTTTTCACATTGCTTTTCTTTCGGACTAGTACTTTGACATGCGATAAAATCTTGTGTCACTTTAACTAAAAATTGATTTTCACTTCAATGTAAGAGAAACAAGAATATTAATTCGAACATACCTCAGCCTGTGATTCAAGATTATTTTATTTGTAAATCCTCTTAACACAAAATATTTTTGGAAAAGGCAAGCGTTAAAAAAATTTTTCCTTCTGATTTTTTTTTGCTTACTTTTCAAAAAACAAATCTCCTTGGGAACTAACCAGGTGAAGATACCATAGCAGCCAAATGTAAAGGTAGGTCAGCAACAAAATGAAAATGCTACAACGGCACTGATGAAAACCAATAAATTGAATTTTGAATTAATATTACCAGAAATATTTTACACCACTTTTATTATGGCAGTTAATTACACAACAGCATAACGTACATTATTATATTAATTACTCGTTAATAAGTAGACGATATTTGAACTTGAAAATAAAGCATTAGCACAAACAGTGGGTCGTCTTTGAAACTGTGTGATGTAACGAAGTTTCATACATTAGAGGACACCAGTATTGCATTTTAAATTTATTTAAACTTTTAAGGTTTTTATAAATTAATTACTTAAAACTGGTAATTGTGTAATGCATTTATAACTAATATTCTAACTAATTTAGTAATGACGTTTATGAAAATGCAAGAATTTCCTCAATTAACGACATATGGCTCTTCCCCATTGCCACGTCAGATGAATTGGGTTAGTTGCTGTATGTGTCATATCATTACTCTCCCTCACATATACTTTACTGCACGAGGAGCAAGCATTGGATACCTAACTCTTCCTATTTCATCAACTTTATTATTACTAATTCTCTTTATTCTTAAGAAAGCATCCCTTTTCTGTAAAATCACCATGGCTCCCTCCTACCTTTAATGTTCTATTGTTTATTTTATATTAAAATATTTTTTCTTTTCAGGTCTGTTTCTATTCTTAGTAGAAGTGGCAATATTATGTTGGGTGAAGTTCTGGGATTATTCTTTCACAGCAGCGATTGCAGCAACTGTTATAGTGATACCTGTGCTAGTGATTTTTGTACTTTTTGCTGTCCATTTCTATCATTCTTTAGTGGTTCATAGATGTGATACTTCTATTAATGATATGCAAAAATTAGAAGACATGAAGAAACATCTAGACGAAGTGACTAGTCCTGTTTGATAGTGCCTTTGTACTTTTTGTTTTGTGTCTTTGCGTTTTTAAGTACATATTAACGATGTTATAATTGTTTTAAATGAGAAGCAAATTGTGCAAATATTTTAATAAAAATAAATATTGTTATTTTGTATAAGATTTATATAATTATATTTAAACTTCAAAGTATTATGACAGTGTAAAAAAGACTATCTAGTCTTATTAATCCTAGTGCTGAGAATTATATCAATTAAAACAATAAAACTATTTAAAAAATTAATTAATATGCTAGGTATTTATGTTACTTATTTATATAAAATATAATTGTGCAGAAAAGCATGTTCCAATAAAACAGATTGAGATTGAGATTGAAATTGAGATCGGTTTTAAATTTGACATGATTATATTAGCCATGATGGTTTTATAACTTAACTCAAATGCTTAAATATTATTCATACGAGAAATTTTGAAAAGTGGAATACAAAATTAAAAAGTGCTACTTGCAGTGCGGTGTGCAATTATTTTTCACAAGCAAAAATTGTTATAATTTATTATACGAATATCGTATTTTAAAAAATGACACCTTTGACAATTACCTTCTTAAATCTTAGTTAGAAATTAGTATCTAATAAAAAAATCAATTACAGATTTCTATTAAAGCACATAGAACATACAGCTGCATAGACGGCACTCCAAGAATGTCACCTCTAGAGACCCTTCAATTAGAGTCTGGCCAATGCGTTGCCACGATGCCCATCATTTTATATCATAATAGGGTGAATAACATGGATTTTGACATTTTATTGCTAAATAATGTTGTATATATACACACAACCCACTATTTTGTGTTTTTTAATTCAGTCAAATACAGCTCACTTGCATGCCAATATTTGGCCGTGTAACAATTTCTGCACTTTTCAAATTTGGCGCCATGTGTTGTGATATAAAATGGCTGCCTTGGCCTGAGTCTAGTTGAAGGGTTTCTAGTCGCCTGTACAGTGACTTGATAGGGACAGTATGGCTGACTACGATGTCACATTTTTAATTGGTCAAGAGAAATATGTCATAAAATCAACCATTAGTTTGCTAAAAAAATCTAGTTTCAAGTTAGAGAATTTTTTAATTGTTAAAAAGGTTTATTTTTTTAAATTTGTGTTAGTGTAAGAAATAAAAACATCCAATTTTATAATTTTAGTGTGTTTTTCATATTAATAGATAGAAAATAATGCATAATCATGATTTAGATACTTGTAATGAATTGCATATGAATCTGCCATTTAAATTTAGCAAACAAATGGCGACTTTTTATCTATGGCCACACTGTCCCTAAGTCAGTGTCAGTGGCGTAACTACCGCCCTCGCAGACCCTTGGATGCGGGGGGCGCAACGCTCCTAAGGGCACTGCTTTCCAGAAATTTTATTTCGTCGGGAATAGAACTTATAAAACAAGCATTGAAGGTAAAAAATATTCTATGGAAACAATTAAAGAGAAATACAATTTAAGGTGGCCGTTATTTTGTGAAAGATAAAATTCTTTAGGTCGCTCCCCCTAGATCTCTCTAAAATGTCAAAAAAATATGCTATGCAAAATCTCAACCCACTTGGTCAATATTAACCCGTGCCACCGAGAGGATAAAGTTTAAATGGGATTTAACATGGGTTTAGTGCATTTCTAGAGAATTTGTGGCAGAACTTTTTTTATCTTTCTATATTTTAACGCAACAGATTGTGTACTTACATATGTTGTTGAAGTTGCCTAACACAAATCTGATAACAGTTGACAGCTGTCAAAAAAGCGGCCAACTTCACTATAATCATCATTTTCGAGGAATTGTCAAAGTTTCTTGCCACCCGATGCACCAAACCCATGTTAAATTCCATTTAAACTTTAACCTCTTGATGGCGAGGTTTAAGATTAACCAAATGGGCGAAACTCTGCACAGTTTATGTTTTTGACATTTTAAATAGTTCTAGGAGAAGTGACCTAAAATATTTTAAATTTCTCAAAATAACGGTCACCCTTGCCCAAAATAATTATAATTTATTTAACAAAAGTTACCTACGTATAATTGTATACAGTGTGTCGCAAATTAAGAGGTACCAATTTGAACCAAACTTTCCTTAAAGATAGAACACATATGCTCCACTTGTGACCAAAAAACCATTCGCCCACTTCAGATGGAAAGCCACCTGCGATATATCTCTAAAAATCCAGTAAACTTAAAAACAATGTTCTCAAAAGTTGGCCATGAATTATCATTAATAAAAACGAAAGAATAGTTAACGAATCATCTGCCAAATTGTATTTCTCAAATTGTGTGAAATTAAAATGTTGCTTTTGAATACGTAAAATCCATGGCCCACTTGTTTTTAAATTTATTGAATTTTTGAGAAATTTTTGTTTTATTGATATTTTGTATTTAAGTTTTTTGAGCAATTCTCAGCAAATTTTATTTGTAAAATTTTCCGATAAGAAAATACCTAATAATAACTTTTTGCTTTTATTTTGATATTGCAGGTGGCTTTGCGTTTGATGAGGGCGAATGGGTTTTTGGTCACAAGTAGAGCATAATGTGTTCTTTGATGAAGATTTGATTAAAATTGGATAAGAAATAAAATAGATATAAGATAATTTGTGACACCCGGCATATATGGGGGAGCATGCAAGTTTATGTAGTTATGCCACTGGTTACTGTAAACGTTTGTTTACATATATTCTAATTTATATGGAGTTTCTGATATTAATAATATTAAAGTATTTGACAGCATTTGGATACATTAACACTGAATTATCTAGAATGGCAACACAGTCTTTGTTTTATATTGTTAGAAAACTTACATGGTTTCTTTTGCACCAGCATTTAAATGAAATAGTTTTACAAATTTTCATAAATAATAGGGTGGTCGTTATTTTGCGTAAGTTAAGATTTTTTAGGTTGCTCCCCCTAGATCTCTATAAAATGTCAAAAAAATATGCTGTGCAAAATTCCAACCTACTTGATCAATATTAACCTGTGTAACCGGGATGTTGAAGTTTAAATGGGATTTAACATGGATTTGGTGCATTTCTAGGGAATTTCTGGTATAACTTTTTTTATCTTTCTATGTATAGCTGTATACTTATGTTGTTGAAGTTGCTTAACACGAATCTAATGCCAAAAAAACTTTAGTTCCTCGAAAATGCACATTTTAGTGAAGTTGGCAGCTTTTTTGACAGCTGCCAACTGTCAAAAGTTTTTCTGACTGTTGGATTTTTTCAAAATGAATCAGATTCGTGCTCATCAACTTCAACAACATAAGTATACAATTTTTCAACAAAGTTAAAACATAAGAAGATAAAAAAGTTATGCTATAAGTCTCTAGAAATGCATCAAACCCTTGTTAAATCCCATTTAAACTTTAACCTCTTGATGGCATGGGTTAATATTGATCAAATGTGCTCAAATTTTGCACAGCTCACTTTTGACATTTTAAAGAGATCTAGGGAGAGCGACTTAAAAAACTTTAACTTTCGCAAAATAATGGCCACCCTAATAAATAAGGATAACAAAACAATCAAATCCTTGTAAATTTTATCAAAAAGTTTTCAGGTAAACTACGTTGGAAAAAAAGTAACATATTAACTTTTCAATGTTGTATCAAAAAACCTATGTTGCCATTTAAAAAAATTCAAAAGACCATGTCTTAACACTTATGGGTGATAGAACGATCATGTGATTATGGACGATTAGCCATTGTCAATATATCGCCCATAATTAGATAATCATGCTACCAATCCATATATTGAACAAATATTTTGTGTAATAGATAAAGAGGAATACAGTTAATGTATTCTTCTATGGAATATTTAGAAACTGCTACCTTGAACTAGTCTTGGCAATAATGAATTGGTGCCGCTTTCTGCCTAATTAATATTATTAAAACAAAATCCTACTTCTAATGTGTTTAATAGGACCTTGCTTCCTCTGCAATTCCATAATCTCTCTTCTTAATCGTTCTTCTTCTTTTCTTGCAGATTCCAATTCCAAATCAATACGTTTCTCTTCTAACAACTTTGCTTCTCTTTCTCTAACAACTTTTTCTTTTATTTGTTCTTCCAATTGTTTCCTATACTCAATCTTTTTGCGCTGCTCTTCATGCTTATTTCGGCGTATATCTTCATCAAATCTCTCCACCAATTTTAAGGCATTTTGACGTTCTTCAAGTACTACAAGCTGCTTTTCTTTATTCTTTTTAATTTTGTCATCAATCTGCTCTTTAATTGTATCAAGTACATCTTTCAGTAACGCTTCACGTGATTTTTGTTCTTCTGACCATAATTCATCTTGCCTTTGATAAACTAATTTCGCTTCAGAATCAAATACACAACTGAAATATTTTTGACGTTGCTTTTCTAAATCTTGTTGATCTCGTGCAAACTTTAGAAATTCCGACATTGCTTTTTTAACTTCTTGTTTTTTAATATCATCTTCCATTTTCTCAGCAATTTCAGATTCTTGTAGCTTTTTAACTAATTCCCTTTCGTGTTCCAAATCTTCTTGGATATTTGAAGCTTTTTGTTTTAATTTTAACTTATGCTGTTTTAAATTCTCTAAGGCTATTTCACGTTCGAGTTTCTGCTTCATTAAAGCTTGATGGTGTTCTTCAATTTCTTCAAGCTCAGTTAACTTTTTAAATTCTTCACTTTCCTTTTGTTGTAACTCCTTACTCTCTTTTTGCTTCAATCTAAGATCCTCTATTTGCTTTTCAAGGTCATCACGAAGTTTTTCGTTCTTCATTTCTATGTCACGTTCTATTTCCTTCTCTTTAGCTTTTTCCTCTTCTATTCGCTTATTTCGCTCCTCTATCATTCGTTTATATTCTTCCTCAGCACGTTCTTTCTGTATCCTCTTTTCAACCTGTTGATCAAGCCAAGATAATTTTATATCCCTCGCTGCCCGACCTCTTTCATGTTCCCTTAATATAGGATTATTATTTCTCCAATGATGATACAAAGCTAGTTCCGCTTCATGCTTCCTTCGTTCTTCTTCAGCGAGCCTCAAACCCACATTTACTTCTTTAAGCACTTGTGTAGGAACATCCTTTGTATCGGTACTTTTACCATATTTATGGCGATTTCTTACAATCAACTCAACTTCATAGGATTTGTTTTCCTCCGACAATAATTTTTTCAATTTCTCACGCCTTTTTTCTAAATTCTCTTGCCGATCGCGTTTTTTTGTTCTGTCTTCTATCAATTGCTTATTAGTTTCATAATAGCGTGGTGATGTCCATTCTTCGAATTTGTTGTTTGTTTTTTCCCATGATTTGTAATATCTCACTTGATTATCCCATTTTGTTTGATGATCGTGTTCTTTTTCTCTTCTTCTCACCATTCGTTTTTCAGCATCCATCTTTGTGACGGAGCGAGCAGAAGGTCTTGACGACATCTGAAAGATATTCGCTAGATACACTTTGTGAAATTGTTTACAAGTCTTATGTTTTACATAAAAAAATAGTTTCTACGTGAAAAGCAAACAAAAAATCATTTCAAATGCGATTACGATTACTTATTGATTAAACTATACGTCAACAACTAATAGAACTGATTAAACTTCCCTATTTCTTAGAAGATTTAACGTGTGTTGTGAGAGTTGAAATAGTTATTTACATTGCGAGATGCGTAAGTAAACCTTTCTGTCAAGGAGACGCTTTAAGGACCAAGCGAAGAGCCAAGGCGCGTAAAGGTCTTCGAGGCGAAGAAAGGAGCTTACACATTGTGCATTGTATTAAATTTTTCCTTCTCCCTTCCCAATATTTAATTGATAATAATGAAAAAAAAAATTAAACTAAAATTGCGGCTGAAAATTATGAGGTGGCTGGTTGTGAGAACCTTGGTAACCACCTAGCGACCAGTCAAAATTTTCAAACAGCAGGTTTATCCGCATACAAGTTAGCTATAATTCACTTTTTTGTCCTACTCACGTAAGTACTACTTTCGTATCTAGCAACGAGAACCTTGCATGCTTCACTTTCGGTTGCAGTTGTTGGGGAGTTGGGGAGAAGGAAAACGTCATCATATGCCACCAGTGTCGAGACGAAGATCTAAACTAACACTTTAGACAACAGTGTAAAAAGTAAAATACCAATAAATAAATTACCACAACAACAAATGTTGATGCACAAGAGTTCATGCACAAAAATATTCACAACTTAACATTTATTTGATGATGGACAATCATGTTCTGTAAAAACGATCATATTAATATAATATAACCCTATGAAAGTGTAATCTTTATACGTTTTATAAAATTGAGGTAATAACATCCGTTGTAGTAACTTTAACTTTATTAAAGTTTGGGTCAGGTTTGCTCCACTATGTCATTACTATTTGAAATAGAGAGGCTATATTGTTTCCCACTTTTTAAAATAAGTTTCCGGTATTAGTAATATTACAGTATTTGCTTATAATACAAAGGTTCGTATTATCCTTGTTGCCATTTGTAATAGCTGTTGTAATACATGATAACTAACATGATAACTAACAATAAGAAAAATCACACATTCTTATTAGTTTATAACTTAATGAGTGATATAGTTTAGGCGTCGGTTGCATAAAGCATTGTTAACTAGATAATTATTTATACGCGTTGTTAACACATGTGACTGGTTAATTCAAAGAAAGTGTTGTAGTGTGATTGGTTCTTTTAAACACGTTGTTAAGTTTTATCCAATCAGGTCGATCAATTTAACAACGTGGTTAACTATGCTTTATGCAACAGGCCCTAAGTCTTTCTTAAACAAGGCGAGGCTTCGTCTAAAAGTCAACATGGCTTGAAATCTGCTTACATGCAAAGTGTCCGTTGGATCTTTCAACTTCAACCTGCTACAAGGACAACTCATATTTTTGCCACCTGCTTTTCAGCATTTATTCATTCAGTGGTATATATGTACGAGGTAAGCGCCATAAATTCTCGGCCTGATATAGAAAAAATAAACTTGGTAAAATATAATAATTTTTTTGTTTATTGTTTCCAGCCTTACTTTGTGGAACTCCATAATCATGAAATAAATAAAGATTAGTAAAAGTTTCACAGTTTTATAAAAATATAACCTGACAATATTGTCAGGTTATATTTTAATAAAACTGTGAAACTTTTACTAATCTTTATTTATTTCATAATAATTTTTATTTTTCAATATAATCTCCCCTAATGACAATACACTTATTACAACGTGGAATTAATAATTCAATGCCCTTGTAAAAGTAATCTTAAGTTTTTCCTTCAAAATGTTCAATTACAGCTGCTTACAACTCGTTCTCGTCCTTAAAACAATGCCCCCTAAGGTCTTTCTTTAAATTAGAAAATAAATAATAGTCACTAGGAGCCATATCCGGACTGTACGGTGGATGGTCAAATGCTTCAAAGCCGCATTCGCAAATGGCAGCTCGTGAAATTGCGGCAGTATGAACGGGTGCATTGTCGCGTAATAATCTTCTTGTCAATCTTCCTCGACGTTTTTCACGAATATAGTTTCTCAAATTATGCAATAAAGACGCATAATATGTACTGTTAACAGTTGTATTGCGTTCTTTAAAATCAATCAGTAAAATGCCGCCACAATCCCAGAATATTGTTGCCATAACTTTCTTTGTCGATTGAACGACTTTCACCTTTTTGGGACGAGTTTCATCGGGTCGCTGCCATTCCATCGATTCCCTTTTGGATAGAGGATCATAATACAGAACCATTGTTTCATCTCCCGTGATAATGGACTTCAAAATTAGCTTTGGATCGTCTCCACACAAGTTTAAAAACGAGCGCGCACATTCGACACGACATTGACGTTGAACAGCAGAAAGAAGACGCGATACCCTCTTGCACTAATTTTATTCATACTCAAATGGTCGTGTCCGAAATGTCAGACATCACTGCTAACTTCTTAATTTTCAAACGGCGATCTTCTAATACCATTTCTTCAATGATTGCACCTTTTTGAGGCGTTACCGCTTCAATCATCTTCAAGAGATTCTTGCCCCAAACGGAAACATTTTGACTACTTTTTTACAGTGGAATATAAAAGAGATAAATCACCATAAACGTCGTCTAAACGTTGTTTGATTTGATTAGGCGTGTACCCTTCTTTTGTTAAAAATCTAATGACCGCGCGGTACTCAATTTTCGTTAGCTGCGACATTTTCATTCACTCGTCACGATGCTTGAGTGGCTACTAAAATCTATTACGCTTCTAGCAGTAATACATGTAGTATAGGCCTCTTACATGTTCAACTATGACGCAACCGAGTTTGAACATGTTGGCACCTGTAGAAGCCTGCCGGGCCGAGAATTTATGGCGCTTACTTCGTATATTTTCTACATCGGTCCCGATGCAGGATCGTTTAAATATCGATATAAACTTACAGAAAAATGTAATATGATTTTTTTTGCATCATTGTATGTTGTTTAACAAAAACTCCGATATCACCGTACATATACGTATGAAATGACACTAAATTATTTGTTCCAGATCTTTTGGATTAAAAATGGTCGAAGTAGAAGTTTTTGACTTTGGACACTCTACATCATCTAACTAAACTTGTCATATACCTTATTTTTTGTGTTATCTAGCTCATCCAGGTGTCAGATTAAAGCTAGTTCGTGGATCTTTCAGAGTATATCAAGAAACATCTAAAGACATTGCACAGTAGAAAAGTAGCAGACTCCGAAGGCAGATTTTAGTGTTTTTACAAATTTTGACATTGCTCTTGTGTTACAACTCTTTTGAAATTTTTTTATAGAATCATCTTAGTATATGCTATATTTAAAAAATAAAAAGGATGTTTTTTGTAGTTTTGGAAAAAAAATTTTTTTAAAAACTTGCTTTCAGAGCCTGCTACGTTTATACTGTGCAATGTATTTGCACATTTCTTGATATACTCTGAAAGATCCAAAAACTAGCTTCAATCCAACACTTGAATGAGCTAGATAACTAAACAAATAAGAGAGTTGTGACAATTTTAGTTAGATGATTGCAAGTGTTGGTGGATGATGTGCAGTTGGTGCAAGTGCATATACGTGTGCAAACGTAATTCTAACGTTCTCTTAAGGTTTAATTAAAGTTTAAATATTTAATATTCAACTTACAGCTTTTGTGTTTAAATATCTATAATTTCAAAAAATGCCACTGATAAACAACTGTATTGTGTGCAATCAGCTTCTCAATCCGGATAAAGAAATATCTTGTGATAAATGCAATCTCTTCTTGCATTCAACCTGCACAGGTTTATCTCGCATCGAAACACAGTGTTTACTATCAAAGGACAGACGAATTATTTATTATTGCAAAAATTGTTCTAATCAGAAATCTGATTACTGAACAGCTGATTTCCGAATTAAAACACCAGCTTCTCGCAGATATAACTAATGAAATAATATCATATTTCAAAAGCGAAGACTTTGTGAAAACCAGCAAACCTATATCTAAAGATCTTGCTGTAATACAGAACGAAACAAAACTGTTACAGAATCAAATGCAAGCACTGAAAGAAAGTAACATCAACTTAGTTAGATTTCTTACTAATGAAAAATTTCAACGCAATTATGATAATAATAAATTTGAAAAAAATATATCTGAGAAAAATTTATTTGCTGAAAAATTAAAAACTAAAACATCAGAATCTCAATCAGACGCGAATAAAAAAGGTGGTATGTCTATTGGAACAGAGGCTTCAACGGACACCAACACATTTATATCTAAACGTAAAATGAAAGGTAACAGTTATAACAACAAAAATAAATTAATAATAGGCTCATTACCAGCAAGTCCATCATCAACAGAACAGGATAACAAAGATTTCATAGCCGTCACTAGAAAACGCAAATCAAGCGTCCACTTAACCAGGGTTAATCCTAATGCTGAGATACTAACTATTCAGAATTACATAGCAAATAAGCTGAAAGTACTTCCAGCTAATGAAAATAACAAGTTATCTGAAATTGAATTAATACCCCTGAAATCTAAGTTTCCAGAACATTATAGCTCGTTTAAACTTGTAATTGATGCTGAGTTCCTAAATAATATTCTTGATCCGTCATTCTGGCCTCAAGGCATTGCTGTTAGGAAATTCTATAACAATAATAGAATTTCAGGTGATAATAATCCAAATAAGAATTTTCAGAAAAGTGGGAATGCTCGTCGTCAGACCTAGTGGTAGAACAAAATAAATCCGTATGCTGGCGTAAGGAAAATTCATATAACAACTTCAATAAAAGTACAAAGTTATCATTTTATTACCAAAATGTAAGAGGCCTTAGAACTAAACTTAAATTGCTACAGTGTTATGCAGTAACGATAATGCAAGAGCACGATCTAATTCTTTTAACAGAAACATGGCTGGTTCCATCTATATCTGATGGAGAACTGGGATTTAAAAATTATGTAATATATAGGGTAGATAGAAACCCTAATACTAGTTCATGCGAGCGTGGTGGAGGAGTGTTAATTGCTGTGAATGCGGCTATAAAATCTAGAAGAATTCTCATCAGTTCCAATACTGTTGAAATGGTGTTTGTACTTATAACTATAGACAATAACAATAATACCATAGTTGTGGGCAACGTATATCTACCTCCAAATTCTGAGATACTAACCATTCAGAATTACATAGCAAATAAGCTGAAAGTACTTCCAGCTAATGAAAATAACAAGTTATCTGAAATTGAATTAATACCCCTGAAATCTAAGTTTCCAGAACATTATAGCTCGTTTAAACTTGTAATTGATGCTGAGTTCCTAAATAATATTCTTGATCCGTCATTCTGGCCTCAAGGCATTGCTGTTAGGAAATTCTATAACAATAATAGAATTTCAGGTGATAATAATCCAAATAAGAATTTTCAGAAAAGTGGGAATGCTCGTCGTCAGACCTAGTGGTAGAACAAAATAAATCCGCATGCTGGCGTAAGGAAAATTCATATAACAACTTCAATAAAAGTACAAAGTTATCATTTTATTACCAAAATGTAAGAGGCCTTAGAACTAAACTTAAATTGCTACAGTGTTATGCAGTAACGATAATGCAAGAGCACGATCTAATTCTTTTAACAGAAACATGGCTGGTTCCATCTATATCTGATGGAGAACTGGGATTTAAAAATTATGTAATATATAGGGTAGATAGAAACCCTAATACTAATTCATGCGAGCGTGGTGGAGGAGTGTTAATTGCTGTGAATGCGGCTATAAAATCTAGAAGAATTCTCATCAGTTCCAATACTGTTGAAATGGTGTTTGTACTTATAACTATAGACAATAACAATAATACCATAGTTGTGGGCAACGTATATCTACCTCCAAATTCCTCTTCCGATTTATATGAAGAATATTCCAGAATACTAATACAATTGAGTTTTGAATTTCCAAGTAGTAAATTTCTGTTATTTGGTGACTTTAATCTCCCTCATGTAAACTGGAGTGATGAAAATATAAATTCTTTGTTAACTACAAATGTATCAAGCGAGATCGAAAACTTGATAGATACTGCATCGATTTTGAATTTACTTCAAGCTAACACCGTTTACAATGTTTTCGGTAATATGCTAGACCTTATTTTTTCTAATATAGGTAATATTGATATTAAGCTAGCTGATAATATTCTGCTACCTTTAGATGCTCATCATCCTGCTCTAGAATGCACCCTATGTGCTGAGATTAATTCAGAACCGATACAGTATGAATATAATGTTTACGATTTTCAACAAGCTAATTATAGGTCTATCTTAGATTTTTTATCAACTGTGGATTGGGATAGTCTATTCAGAAACAAGGATTTTGAAAGTGTTGTGAAGTCTTTTTATGAAATTCTATATTTTGCAATTGATACCTTTGTTCCAACAAAAATTGTAAAAAATAGAAAATTTCCAGTTTGGTACACTACAGAGCTAAAACAGTTAATTATACAGAAAAAAATAAAACATAAAAGATACAAGCAAACTCAATCCGTTCAAGATTATTTAGAATTTAATAATATAAGAGAGCTATGCAAAACACTCTCCAAGGAAAATTACACGAGCTATATAAAGCGTACTGAACTAACACTTCAGGACAACCCTAGATTGTTTTGGAATTTCACCAAAAACTTAACACAAGAAAATCTGATCCCAAATTCTATGTATCTAAATGGGATTATTGCAGACAACCCACAACATATTGTTGACTTATTTGCCTGTCATTTTGCTTCAGTTTATACTGATTCTCATTGTAATATTCCTACCCTTAACTATAAATATGGGATAAATTTAAACAACATAGTTATCGAGGTAAACGATGTTTTTAACAAACTTCTACAGTTAAAATCTAGTGACAGCCATGGACCTGATGCTATACCATCACGGTTTTTGAAAAATTGCAGATGCGTTCTGGCCAATCCCCTCTGTCGGCTATTTAACTTGTCTTTAACTACAGGTATATTCCCTGTATTATGGAAAACTAGTTTCGTTATCCCTATATTTAAATCAGGAGATCGAATGGATATTAAGAATTATAGACCCATTTCCAAAATTTCTGTTATCTCCAAAATTCTGGAAGCAATCGTTACCGATAAAATTTTACCGAACCTCAGGCACGTTTTTGTAAATGAACAACATGGGTTTATCAAAGGCCGTTCTACAATCACCAATCTTTTATCCTACCAGCATCGAATTTTAAATGCTTTTGAACAAAAGTTGCAAGTAGATGCGATATATACTGATATGTCTAAGGCCTTTGATAAAGTTAATCACGAGTTGCTATTAATAAAATTGTCTGCTATTGGATTTAATGAAATTCTACTAAAGTGGCTGTCTAACTTTCTTTGCAATCGCACTCAAATAGTCAACGTAAAAAACCATTTTTCTTCTGAAATATCTGTAACTTCAGGAGTACCACAGGGTAGCCATCTATCTCCCTTACTATTCAACTGCTTTATCAATGATGTTAACCTCTGTTTTCATTATAGTGATTTTTTGTTATACGCAGATGATCTTAAAATATTTCACACAGTGAGATCATTAAATGACTGCCTCAAAATTCAAAATGATCTAGACAGATTCGACGAATGGTGCAAGCAAAACTCAATGACCCTTAATATAGACAAATGTAAACATATTTCATTTAATCGAAGTCTACATTCTATTGATTTCAATTACAAACTTGCTAATGCTTCGATTTTAAAAATTAATATAATATCAGACCTAGGGGTTTTAATAGATAACAAGTTAAATTTTGACAAACACATTAACAATATAAAAACAAAAGCTCTGCAGAAGTTGGGTTTTATAATCAGAAATACAAAAGATTTTTCGTTTTTAAGTTCCATTAAATGTCTTTATTGTGCACTCGTTCGATCTTCATTGGAGTACTGTGCATCTGTATGGTCTCCTTATAGTCAAATTCATATTAATAAGTTGGAGAAGATCCAAAATAAATTTATGAAATATTCAGCATTCAAACTGAATATAACATACGATAATAGTTCAAATATGCGGTTTCTACTACATCTAAATACCTTAGAACAGCGCAGAGTATGCTTTGACTTATGTTTTTTATTCAAATTAATCAACGGTTTCATTGATTGTGAGTATCTTTTATCATGTATCACCTTTTTGGTACCACCAAGAGATACCAGATCACAGCAGCTGTTTCATGTTAGCATATTCACTAATAACTATACTTATTTCTCACCAATACCACGCATGCTGAGATCTGGTAATGCTTGTAAGATAGATATTTTTAATGTATCATTTAATAATTTTAAAAATAACGTGTTAAAATAACATACTATGATATTATACTTTTACTTTTTTCTTTGTAAATGGATTTTCCGTCAATAAACTTTATTATGATGCAGTGTCGGATAGCAGTATTTGCATTTGAAATTCTGCTATGCAACACTCTGCAGCATTTAAGTGAAATGGTCATAACTCGCTTATTTAGTTATTTAGATTAAATTAGATAGATTAAATTAGATTTTAGATAGATTATTAGTTATTAGATTATTTAGTTATCTGACTCATTCAGGTGTCAGGTTAAAGCTAGATTTTGAATCTTTCAGAGTATATCAAGAAACGTGCAAAAACATTGCTGAGTAAAAAAGTAGCTCTCTGAAAACTAGCTTGAATCTGACACCTGGATGAGCCAGATAACTCAAGAAATAAGGGAGTTATGACAATTTTAGTAATATGATGTAGAATTCGGGTAGCAGAAAATTGAAATCTCTCAAAATTTCTACTTCGGATATTTTTCATCTAAAAAATCTGAAAAAATTGATTCAATGTTATTTCGTAGTATCTATGCAAGAAAAAGAATTGAACACAACCTGAGATATCAAAGACGATCATTTTTTAAATTATGTAATTTGGCATGGAATAGTCTAAGCGGCGATCGCAAGACCGTCATCGAACATAAGGATAATTTATGGAAAATGTAGAAGTAGACAATATAGGTAACACAAAACCTCTTATAGGCCTATAAGCAAATCCTGGCACGACTGGAGTTAATGGCCTAATTAAAGTTAACTCATAAATACCCGTACTTCAAGAATATCTTTGTCAGCCTTACCCCATCCTGGCAGAGGTGCCCAGTTGACCACGACGAAGAGGTGGTTTTGCAGCATCTCCCGTCCGTGATGGAATATCCACTTGCTTTGTTTTTTAGATTGAAGGTTAAACTGCTCAAACAACAAAAATTTTTGTCAGCCTGAGCAGAACTTGGTATAAATACGCGGTAGACCGGTTTTCTTAAGGGACTAGAAATACTACTCCTAAAAAGTTGTTTTCAACTTTAGTAAACAACTTTTTTGTAGGAAATTTAATTATCTTTTTGTAGGACCATGCTATTTCGGATTGTTTACCATACTTGGTTTTAGAACAGTAGGTTATATTTACTGGTTCCTAAACAAAAACGCGTCGGTAAGTAATTACTTACCGTTCTGTTTTTGACAGAACTGAACGGTAAGTAAATTATATGTAATTTATAAAATAAATGCATGATCTTTAGATGTTTCTTTCGCGATCGCGAAAAAATGATTATTTTCTAAATAATTGGACTATTAAAAAAATGTATGTTTTTTATTTAAATTTGCTCAGGCCTCTTTAATATCCGAATTATGTATATTCGTTTTCAGATTCACTCCTCACAAATTTGACAAATATCGTAACATTCAAAAA
The DNA here is from genome assembly GCA_929113105.1 of Agrypnus murinus. Lineage (NCBI taxonomy): Eukaryota > Metazoa > Arthropoda > Insecta > Coleoptera > Elateridae > Agrypnus > Agrypnus murinus. Next base: position 81,083,311 of record OV816025.1, on the reverse strand, counting down.
TAATAGTAATTACAAACGCATCCATGGTAACGACGAAAATATCGCGACATTCAAAAATAAAATTACAAACGTATCCATGGTAACGACAAAACCGACTTAATGTTGAGTGTTGTGATATGTTTCTCAGTACCACATGTTATTAAGCTTATACCGTGTCCGCGTAAGTTGGCTACATATGGAAAACTTTGTTATTATTGATTTTATGAAAAACAGTTATTCTTCATAAAAAGTTCTGCATGTTCTAAAACCCAAAATTCAACCATCAGATATTAAATTTTTAGATATTAAATGTTCACTGGCAAGTGCCTCCTAGATTAATAATGTATTAATCTTCAAACTTAAACTTTCAATGTTATCGCAGAGAAAAAGTAAAAATAATATTTTGTAATTGTAAATAAACAATATTGAATATTTAAAAATTATTTTTAATCCATAACATCTTTTCTTATTAAAAATTTTCGATGTGGTCAGAAATGAAGGTACTTTACTCTTGAACAAAAATCATAATTATTATGATACAACTGATATAATTTAATATCTGATGGTTGAATTTTGGGTTTTAGAACATGCAGAACTTTTTATGAAGAATAACTGTTTTTCATAAAATCAATAATAACAAAGTTTTCCATATGTAGCCAACTTACGTGGACACGGTGTATATCAATTTTCAGCTTTTTTCCAATATCTTTCTTTTCAAAACTTTATTTACCTGAACAATGGACTAAGTCACTTGGAAATTAGATTTCGCGGCTTGTATTGTGTTCACTTCCCTTACGGTTTCATAAAAATTATACATTTTTAATAAAACACAACTCAAACGTATCTTATTTATTTTATTTTGTTGTGTCAAAAATTATCAGCATAACTTTATAGTTTTTATTCAGTTTTAAAATCACCTTCACGATGAAAAATATCATCGCAATATCATTGGTGGTAAATTTGAATAATTTTATGTTTTGATGTTATTTGCAACAGTATTATTTCATTTATTAACCATAATAAATACTTTGCAGTTAAGTTATAATGATGACAAGAATAACAATAATTAATGAAAACAACTTTGAAAACTATATCAAATCATCTTAATTTAAGTTTGGTGTTAACTAATAAGAAATTAATATATATCATCAACTGTAATAACTATATAAAATCCTAATAATTTAATTTTGGTGTTAATTGATATCATCTTTCAAAATATTTAACAAAAAAAATAATTAATAAGAAGGATTATTATAATGAATATATTTATTACATAGGTTCCACGTTATTCGAAATTGCATTTAAACAAATAGTCTCAAACTTTTCTCCTCTCTATAGATCATCGCGTGGTTAATACGATAAGATTAAAATATTCAATCATGCAAAACTTATTTCCTTCTTTAAATTTCTTTTGAATTCTATATGTAGCGCACTCTGTCGAAAAATACCGCAACTAAATAAGCAAGCTAATTTTATTCCATTTGGCTGCGTATCTGTTACATTTATCTGTGCAGGAGGTCAAATATTTTTCGCTCTAAAGCGAAAAATGTGACATTTTGCATACGGATATTAATGGAAAATGTCATCATTTTTTGACAGCTGTAGAAAAAGGTATTTTTAAATCTTAGATTGTGATAGATTGTGACAAGTGTAACATGGAGGGTACTAGGAGTTTGGTTGCTGGCGCTTATTTTTATCTGAAACAAAGATCACTATGATTGCTGGAACTTTTAAATCACACCTTATATAATATAGAAAGAGAAACCGGTAATAAACTGAGCTAATAAGAAATGTTACTGTACTAAAGAAGGCCTAATCGAATTATTGTTATTCATTTGTTTTATACATTGATTTTTGTGAGATACATCTTAGAGTTCTCTAATTGTTGTTTCTATAATAAAATGAATGTTTAAAAAATTGGAGTACACTTTATCCAGGGTGACAAGATTTACATGGACTTTTTACGTGGGGTTCCCGTGTTAACATACCCCCACGTTCCTTCGCTTGGGAGAAAGTAATTGAGATACGCTTAATCAGCGCGCAATTGCACAGCAATTGCTCCCAGTTACTCACTGGTTGGAGCGAGGTTGCCTATCCACCCTCTACTAGCTATCCAGGTTAGTACCGGAGCGATTGACTTAACACGTGCTCACTCGCCGGCACCCTCTCGTCCTCTTTCATACGGAGCCAAGTGACTCGTCCAGCATTAGGACTATTCTCCCAACCTAGGTCAGTACATCGAAACCCTGACGTTCCTTCACCGAGCCAGGGTTGGGGCCACTGCCCGATCGAATCCAACCTCAAGTGTGGCGGAACTTTGTTTTTAAATAGTTTTGCCACCCCGATCTCCCAGTTATAGGCCTGGTGTGCCCCTGACAGAGCTTTGTTTCGAAGCTACTTTATAGGGCCCTTAAAAGTAGCATCCCGGTGTGTGCCCGTTAAGGTGAAGTTGTCTTGAACGTGAGAGGCTATGTATCTTCACATCAACGTCCTTTAAGTGTAGGTCTCTAGATGATTTCTGGGAATCCAGCGCTAGAACTGACAGCATATGCCAGACCCCCGTACTGTCACCTCCGAAACGCTACCTGGTGGCTTGCAGTTTCTCATGGGTTAGTGAGCAAACTCCCTAACCGAGATAAACCTCACTTGAATCTCCTCCATTCGTCTAGGTCAGATAGTGGGATACTTAGCTCCGTAAAAGACCCTGACGTCAGGTAAAATTCAATCCACCCACACCGGACCCTCTTGTTAGCAGAGCTCCCTAAGCAACGTTTTAGAGTCATTGTCGAGAAACACTTTGGTGAAACGTAAACAAAACACCTCGGCATCACTCTACCACACATTTCATTCTGATCGCGTCATCCGTTGCCCAGACAAGCCTGGGATTGGGTAGACAACGACCAGTTCTAAGGGTGAATGCTGTGTGGTCTGCCTACAAGCTAGTCTCGAATCCTAGTGCTGGAGATAATGCAACATAGTGACGGAGAATAAAATAAAGCATACAGGAAGCTTCTCCAAGAAGTAAATGTAGCTAATATAGAAAAATACAAAACTAAATGCAGAGAGGAGAATAGATCTCTCAAAAAGAAGAAAATACTATACATTACTAGACAATTAGAAGAAACTAAAAAGTTAAATAGTAAATATCAAACCAGGAAACTGTATCAGAAGCTAAATAAACCAAGAAAAGACTTTAAGCCCAAAACAATAAAATGGAATTCCCAGATCGGCTAAATTCTAGTAGGATTAATTATATGATCATTACAATCAGAGCCTTGATGTATGAGAATACATCTCTCATATCATAGGCTATAAATAAAAGACAAATGTATATAAAAAAATCATTTTATTACTAAAAGTTCTGTATACTTATGGTTACTTTTCGACATACTCACCATCAAGATTGAGGCATTTGTCGTATCTGTGGACAAGCTTTGCAATACTGTCTTCATAAAATGTTGCCGCCAACGCATTTAAATGAGTCTTGACGTTGTCTTGAAGATCCTCGGTAGTTTGGAAGCACTGTCCTTCTAGCCATGTCTTCAGTTCAGCGAAAAAATGAAAGTCACTCGGTGCTAGGTCGGGACTGTATGTCGGTTGATCGAAAATGTCCTATTGATATTGCTCAAGGAGCCGTTGTGTTACAACAGCACTGTGTGGACGGGCTTGTCATGGATCAGATCAAATTCAAGATGTCAGCATTCCTCTTCTCTTGCTTTGAACGTCTCTCTGCAAAGTTTCGTCGTAAAGTTTCACAATAAACTACCGCGGAAACTACTACTGGAAAACTTATCCACAGATACGACAAATGCCTCAATCTTTATGGTGAGTATGTCGAAAAGTAACCATAAGTATACTGAACTTTTAGTAATAAAATTATTTTTTTATATACATTTGTCTTTTATTTATAGCCTATCGGAGGTTGAAAAAAAAACGACCCTCGTATTTATGTATGTATTTAGGTGTGCTGTTAAGTAGTAATCCTAATGTTAATGTAAAAATACAAACGTGTATAACCCTGGTCGGTTGTGTTTATTATGAAGTACAAGCCTAAAAACTTGGAACTCTTGATTGTTATTCAATCAAAGTTGAAATTAAGAGTTCAGATTTTTTGATAAAACAATCGAGCAGTCATGTAACAATTGAATTAGCATTAAAATTATGACAGTTCTTCATAGGATTTTTAAATTTTTTTTATTAAAACTTGGAACTCTTGATTGTTATTCGATTTTTGTTTTAAAACTTTAAAAGCAATTATCTCGAAAATTTCGTAATACAGTATCATACCTTTTTAAAATTGTTGGTCTTAGACTTTCATTAGCTTTCCAAATCCATCATAAAAAATGACGGTTTTCATTTAAAAAAAATGTCGCTACCCCCATAACTCAAAAACAAAAGACAATCTACAAATAACAATTACACCGAAATATGACTCTTGGATAGTTCCAGACTTACTCGCACTGTATATATGAAATGACATTAAATTAATTTTTAGTTTAGATTCTTTAAATGAAAAATGGTCAAAGTATAAGTTTTTAATACTCCTGAATTTTTGAGAATTTTAAAATTGTCATAACTCGCTTATTTTTTAAGTTATCTGGCTCATTCAAGTGTGAGATTAAAGCTATAGTTTTTTGATATTTCGATTACATGAAGAATCGTGCGGACATTGCACAGTAGAAAGTAGCAGGCTATGAAGATAATTTTTTTAAAATAATTCTTTTGCATATTGACTATGAAAGTTGGCTTTCTTTAATGAAAAATCGTAATGAAAGTAGCACTTTTTTTCATTAATTTTTAAGTATGTAAAAAACTTCAATCTCCTTGGATATTATTGTCAAAGAACACTATGTTTTTCTGATTTTTCAAAATTTTTGCATAAATGCATAAATTTTAGGACAAATTTTGCTTACTTACAATATGCAAAAAAATTTCGTGTAATTTACAACACGTTAAGAAAATCTCTTTTTTTCACTCATTTGCTTGATAAATGACAGCAAAGCCCTCGTTTATCAATACTGCAAATTCGTGAAAAAAACTAGTTGTACAATATACTATTTTTTGCAAAACTACAAAAACACCCTTTCTATTTTTTAACCATACCACATACAGGGTGTATTATCGGTTTTGTAACATAGGGAAATAGCATGTAAAAACACAATTTCTCAAATATTGGCTCCCCTAATTATTTTGGAGAAAAAGTTACGGTAGCAAAGTAGTAGACCTTCTTGAATACTGTTCAAAACACCTTCACTTTAGCATCTGTGTTAAATAGTTTCCAAGATATAAGTGATTTTCTGGTATAGGAAATTAACATTGTGAATGGGAAATTCGCTAATAGCAATTGCCATGTTATATTTAGACCTTAGGTGTAAATGCAAGAATTATTAAGCAGAGTTTCATGAAGCAAAATCACTCATAAGAATGTTACAATTGCTACCGGTGTGGAAGAAATACGTGAGAATTCTCCTAGAAATCTATTTTTATAAAATCTTATTAGCCATGACAATAGCTGTGAGATTAATCTCAAAAATCACATAATAGTTATTTAATAAATTAGTTTGTTAATGAAAGCGATTAATGATCGAAACTGTTTAAAGCACGAACGAGCGATAGGGAGTGAGTGCCTTTAATAGTTGAGATCATTAGTTGCTCATTAACAAACGAATTGATTACAACAGTTTTTCGTTGACCGTAAAATTCTTCGATTTTAAGATAGAAAATTTCAAATAATACCGAATCCAAACTTGTGCGTATATCTGGTTGCCCAAAGTAAAACATCATCAAAACGTCAAAATCACAAACGGGTTTATTAATGAAAAAGAGTGTATTAATGAGGTCCATTAATGCATCCTTTTTTCACAAAACAGTTACTTAATAAAAAAGAGTGTATTAATGACGTCCATTAATACATCCTTTTTTAGAAAAAATCATTCATTAATATTGACATTAACAAACGGTCAACGAAAAAGGTTATGTCATGCTTTTGTATTATCAACATATTTTATAAACTGATTCTTGTTTTTGCTTTTTTTTATTGTTTGTTGTTTAATTTTGCTAAATTACTATAATTGTTAAATAATATAAATGATGTAACCCCATAATAAGATTAAAATGTTTTTTCTTATATTAGTATCATTCTTACAATATGTTATAGATTTATAATACAAAAGCATGACATAACCTATCAGTGATTCTTGAGATTAATTTGACAACTATTGTCATGGCTAATAAGATTTTATAAAAATAGATTTCTTGGAGAAATCTTATCTATTTCTTCTACACCGGTAGCAACTGTAACATTTTGATGAGTGATTTTGCCCCATGAAACTGTGCTAAATAATTCTTGCATTTACACCTAATGTCTAAATCTAATGCGGTAATTTCTATTAGTGAATTTCCGATTTACAATGTTAATTTCCTATACCAGAAAATCACTTATATCTTGGAAACTATTTAACACAGATGCTAAAGTAAAGGTGTTTTGAACAGTATTCAATAAGGTCTACAATATAATAATAATAATAATAATAAACCCTTTTACTGTCTAACAGGAAATTTCCCAATTATAAGACAATTACAAAAAAGTAAAAGAAAGCATAATTGTTACATTGTATTACAAACAATAATTTAAAATATAAGTTTAATACATTACCCGATAACAAAACATAGATGGGATATTTTAAACAGTCTTATGTACTAAGGAGAAATGTTTTGATTTTATATCTAAACTACATTAATGTACAGTTGAACAAATCTAAATCCAATTGGCTGTTAATGTAGTTAAGATGAGAACATGCTTGATAAAGAGGAGTTTTTTTGATTAAGTTGGTATTAGGAGTAGATAAGTAGAACATATTATGTTGTCTAGTGATTATATGAGGCACTACAAAATTTAATTCATTAATAATTGAGGACAGGCAATGAGGTTATTACACATTTTATACAGAAAAATTTGTGAGGCGCACTTCCTAGAGTTTTCAAGGGTTAGAAAATTAAACCTTCGAAGTAGTAATGTGTGATCAATTCCTCTGACTGGGTAAGTACCATCTAACTTAAATGATAAGTATTTAAGGAACCTACGTTGAACGTACTCAAGCCTATCAATCTGTGTGTTATATGTGGGAGACCAAGCTATAGAAGCATACTGAAGTTTGGATTTAACTAGAGAGTTATTAAAGAGGAGACATTAATAAAGCTCTTTGTTGATCTAATAAGGAAGCCAAGAGATCTAAGAGCTGACTGAGTTACTTCAGTGATGTGCAAATTAAAATTTAATCTTTTATCAATTGTAACTCCCAGGTCCTTCACTGATTCGCAGTCAGTAAGAATCAAACCATCCAGGACATAATCAAACTTAATCTCATTAAGTTTTAGTGAGATTGTAATTTTTTTGCATTTGCTTGTATTTAGTGGTAAACAATTACGTTTACACCAATCAGCCACTTTAACAATGTCCTTTTGTAGTTGAATACAATCACTTAAATCACGAATGATCTTAAAAATTTTTAGGTCATCAGCAAATAAAAGAGTGAAACTACTGATCTCTGAAACTATGTCATTTATAAATATACAAAAGATTAGAGGGGCGAGATTACTACCCTGTGGAGCACCACTGGTGGCTGTAAATGTATAAGATTTATGACCATTGTATTCAACAACTAGTAATCGGTTGCGGAGATAAGATAAGAAAAAGTTTACTAAATTAAGGTGAAAGCCCAGTAATATCATTTTTCTAGCAACTAAACCATGGTCCAACTTGCCGAAAGCCTTCGAGAAGTCTGTGTATATACTGTCAATTTGGAGTTTATTGTTAATTGCTTCATAAGCATGTTGCAAAAAACAGGTCAAATTTGTGACAGTAGATCTTTGATGAAAGAACCCATGCTGTTGGGGTATAATAAAGTTTTTAACTTGGCAAAAAATTCTATTGTAAATACACATTTCGAAGACCTTTGAAAAGTTGGACAAGATAGCAATGGGGCGGTAATTATCAATTTTGTGTATATTGCCTGCTTTAAAAACAGGGCAAATTTTGGCTTGTTTCCATACCTCTGGAAAGACTTTTGTTTTAATCGATAAATTAAAAATAGTTGGTAATGGTACACAAAATGCAGCAGCACAATCTTTTAATATAAAAGCTGGGACTTTATCGAGACCTACAGTCATTTTATTTTGTAATTTCTTAATGGAAACGAAGACTTCTGATTCCTCTAGTAAAGTAAGTGTGACATTATTAGACAAATTGCCATCAATATTACTAAAATCGGGTTTAGATGAGGTGATATACACACTTTTGAAAAAGTCAGCAAATACATTTATTATGCCATCGGCTGTGTCAATAGAGGACCCATCTATGATCATAGAGCTGGGAATACGAGATTTAGAGCGCTTTTGGCGAATGAATTTCCAGAAACTTTTTGGCTCAATGTTTATAGAGTCCTCCACTGAGGAGATATAGTTACTGTAGGCAAAATCAATTTTTACTTTTATTTCAGCTTTTTATTACAACTTTGCTATAGTGACTTTTCCTCTAAAATAATTAGGGGAGCCAATATTTGAGAAATTGTGGTTTTACATGCTATTTCCCTATGTTACAAAATCGATAATACACCCTGTATACACAACCCACTATTTTGTGTTTTTTAATTAAGTCAAATACAGTTCACTTGAGTGCCATTATTTGGTCGTGTAACAATTTCTGCACTTTTCAAATTTGGCGCCATGTGTTGTGATATAAAATGGCTGCATTGACCTGACTTTAATTGAAGGGTTTCTAGTTGCCTGTACAGTGACTTGATAGGGACAGTGACTATACGATGTCACATTTTTAATTGGTCGAGAGAAATAGGCCATAAAATCTACCATTAGTTTGCTAAAAAATTTAGTTTCAAGTTAGAGAATTTTTTAATTGTTAAAAAGGTTTATTTTTTAAATTTGTGTTAGTGTTAGAGATAAAAAACATCCAATTTTATAATTTTAGTGTGTTTTGCAAATATTTATGTAAGTTTAGTACATATTAATAGATATAGAAGATACTGCATACAATCATGATTTAGATACTTGTAATGAATTGCATGTGAATCTGCCATTTAAATTTAGCAAACAAATGGCGACTTTTTGTCTATGGCCACACTGTCTCTATAAAGTCACTGTTAGTGGCGTAACTATGGCCCCTGCAGACCCTTGGACGTGGGGAACGCAACCCTCCTAAGGGCATTGCTTTCCTGAAATTTTATTTCGTCGGGAATAGAAATTTAAAAACAAGCATTGAAGGTAAAAAATATTCTATGGAAACAAGTAAAGATAAATACAATTTAAGGTGGCCGTTATTTTTTGAAAGATAAAATGCTTTAGGTCCCTCCCCCTAGATATCTCTAAAATGCCAAAAAAATATTCTGTGCAAAATTTCAACCATTTTGGTCAATATTAACCCATGCCACTGGGAGGTTGAGGTTTAAATGGGATTTAACATGGATTTGGAGCATTTCTAGAGAATTTGTGGAATAACTTTTTTTTATCTTTCTATGTATAGCTGTATAGGTATACTTATGTTGTTGAAGTTGCTTAACATGAATCTAATGCCAAAAAAACTTTAGTTCCTCGAAGATGCTCATTTTAGTGACGTTGACAGCTTTTTTGACAGCTGCCAACTGTCAAAAGTTTTTCTGACTGTTGGGTTTTTTAAAATGAATCAGATTCGTGCTCAGCAACTTCAACAACATAAGTAAGTATACAATGTTTCAACAAAGTTAAAACATAAAAGAAGATAAAAAAGTTCTGCCACAAGTCTCTAGAAATGCATCAAACCCTTGTTAAATCCCATTTAAACTTTAACCTCTTGATGGCATGAGTTAATACTGATCAAATGGGCTCAAATTTTGCACAGCTCACTTTTGACATTTTAAAGAGATCTAGGTAGAGCGACTTAAAAAACTTTAACTTTCGCAAAATAACGGACACTCTAATAAATAAGGATAACAAAAAAATCAGATATTTGTAAATTTTTAACAAAAGGTTTTTATTTTTTTGTTTATTGTTTCCAGCCTTATTTTGTGGAACTCCATAATCATGAAATAAATAAAGATTATTAAAAGTTTCACAGTTTTATTAAAATATACCTGACAATATTGTTTCGACAGCTATGCTGTCATTATCAAAGGTAATATAATTATAAACAAACACGTCGCTAAGGTAGATACAAAATAGGTAACTAGATAAAATAATAATAATAATAAAAATTAATAATAAAAATCATAATTAAACATCTAATACTTCCAGTAACGGAGAATTACTGAGCTCAAGTTGTTCATTCATTAAAGGTACCCTGAGTTTGTGTTTGTATATCTCAAAGGCTTCTAAAATGTCTAATTTGCGTTTGTTATTACAAAAATGTAGGAATTTAATATTATTTTGAGGAGTCATTGTGTGATTTTGTTCTAAAAGGTGTTTGGCGTAATTCGATTTTTCAGGATGTTTATTTTTGTAATGACGTACGTGTTCTTTATATCTTATGTCAAAATTTCGAAGTGTTTGTCCAATATATACCTTGTCCAATATTAACTTTTCAATGTTATATCCAAAAAACCTATGTTGCCATTTAAAAACAAATTCCAGAGACCATGCCTTAACACTTATGGGTGATAACACGATCATGTGATTATGGACGATTAGCCATTGTCAATATATCGCCCATAATTAGATGATCATGCTACCAATCCATGTATTGAACAACTATTCTGTGTAATAGATAATTAGAGGAATACAGTTAACGTAACTATGGAATATTTAGAAACTGCTACCTTGAACTAGTTTTAGCAACAAAGCATCATTTTTCCTTACTTTTTAGTAACCTTCTAGGTAAAAGGCATTTTATACTTTTATCACAAAAATGAATTGGCGCCGCTTTCTGCCTAATTAATATTATTAAAACAAAATCCTACTTCTAATGTGTTTAATAGGACCTTGTTTCCTCTGCAATTCCATGATCTCCGTTACAAAATATATTTAGTTTTGCTATCGTGGGGGTAGCAAAAAGGTAACCCAGATACTCGTCGCGTGGGTCGTGGGTAAATAATCTAAAAATATAATAAAAAAATCTTAAAAGGGCGCCAGGTCCTAATCTAAGACGAAATCTTTTGGACGGACCTTCCAAAAGTGATGGTCCCACTAGAGCATTTATTAATTTGTATTTTTGGTGCACTGTACAACTAAATAAATAAAAGAGTAGTATGCTGATAAGAACTATAATGAATAACGAATAATAATTTTTAACAAAGTTCATATAAATTTTCGTTAACATGCAAAAATATTGTGTGTTTGTAAATATGAAGATAAATCTTAAATAGGTAAGTAAGTACATATATACATAGGAATTAGTAAATAGACATATTTAATAAATTGTATCAGATAAATAACTAACATGTAACTAATAACATATAAACAAATAACCAACAAAATAATCGCAGATAATAATAGTAGTAGTAGTAGTAGGAAGGTTCGAGAAAAAAATATAATAAAAGTAATTCGGTAAGTATTTGATTTGTTTAATAAGTTTTAAACTCTTACTAATATATTCTTTTCCTTTTGTTTTAGATTTACTAAGATTACTAAGTGACCTAAGCTACGAAGCGTGTAAGCGCTTACTACCGACGTGAGCTCATTCGTTATCAAATTTGTACTCAATTGTAATAAGATTAATAGTTAATAAATTAATTAAAAGCAAAAGCGAATTACTTCCTTACATTAATTATCCCGTTGACGTTTATTTAAACACTCAGATAGGTAATCTGTTTGAAAATTTGCAGATAAAGAATTTATTATACTTTTAGTGTATATAACAAAGGTAAATAGTACACTGCTATGGTTTCTAAATAATTAAATACATAAATCATTAATTAGATAGTGTATTCTGACCTGTAGAATGATGATGGACTGCATTCATATAGAAACAGCTTACCGGATTGTGAGTTACCAAGTGTTGATTTTTTTTTCCAATAAACAAATCCTTCGCAATACAAGCGATATACAGATGGAAGCCTTGTAATATCTAATGGCTACTGGTTGCCTCCGTAACGATAACAAAAATGAAGAAGTCAGTACAAAATGTAAGTGTACTAACCAACAGCAAAAAGAAGGAGCACAAAAAGGGCTAATAAAAAAAAGAAGAAACAAATTAGATATATATTAATTTTAGGGAGTTAGTACATTACCTATTAGGTAGAAAAAGCCTTCGTCTTCCTGAATGGTATGTTTGAGAAGAAAATCCCACAAATGTGGTTATTAAAAGTTCCAACAAAATAATAAGTATAATACTAATTCGATCAGTATTATCTAAAATCCAATCTTCTAAATTTTGTAACTTTTAATTAATTTCCAGTTAGATGAATCCAGAAAATATAAACTAAATTTGCACAATTTCTAACATGGAATTCTCAAAGTAATGGCTGCAGGAAGAATGACTTTTTTTTGCAGAGAAAAGATAATGCAAAAATTTGAAGTTTTGGGGAATTTTCGAAAGGAACCAAGTTGAAGGATAAGATATCCATTAAGAAAATGACATATAGGCATGCAACCCAACATGCATAATAATAATAACAATTGAACTGAATCAAATTATACCAAAATCTATTTTTAATATAAGTTAGTAACTAAGTTTTAGTATAAATTAATTTATAGTAATTTTAACCGTAACATCTCTCTTCTTAATCTTTCTTCTTCTTTTCTTGCAGATTCCAATTCCAAATCAATACGTTTCTCTTCTTAACGACTCTGCTACGCTTTCTCTAACAGCTTTTTCTCCTATTTGTTCTTCCAATTGTTTCCGAAATTCCGACATTGCTTGTTTAACTTCTTGTTTTTTAATATCATCTTCCATTTTCTCAGCAATATCAGATTCTCGTATCTTTTTATCTAATTTCCTTTCGTATTCCAAGTTTTCTTGGATATTTGAAGCTTTTTGTTTTAATTTTAACTCATGCTGTTTTAAATTCTCTAAGGCTATTTCACGTGCGAGTTTCCGCTTCATTAAAGCTTGATGGTGTTCTTCAAGTTCTTCAAGCTCATTTAACTTTTTAAATTCTTCACTTTCCTTTTGTTGTAACTCCTTACTCTCTTTTAGTTTCAATCTAAGATCCTCTATTTGCTTTTCAAGGTCGTCACGAAGTTTTTCTCTCTTCATTTCTATCTCACGTTCTATTTCTTTCTCTTTAGCTTTTTCCTCTTCTATTCCCTTATTTCGCTCCTCTATCATTCGTTTATATTCTTCCTCAGCACTTTCCTCAACCTGTTGATCAAGCCAAGATAATTTTATATCCCTCGCTGCCCGACCTCTTTCATGTTCCATTAATATAGGATTATTTCTCCAATGATGATACAAAGCTTCATGCTTCCTTCGTTCTTCTTCACCGAGTCCCAAACCGACGTTTACTTCTTTAAGCACTTGTGTAGGAACATCCTCTGTATCGGTACTTTTACCATATTTATGGCGATTTCTTACAATCAACTCAACTTCGTAGGATTTGTTTTCCTCCGACAATAATTTTTTCAATTTCTCACGCCTTTTTTCTAAATTCTCTTGCCGATCGCGTTTTTTTGTTCTGTCTTCTATCAATTGCTTATTAGTTTCATAATATCGGGGTGATGCCCATTCTTCGAATTTGTTGTTTGTTTTATCCCATGATTTGTAATATCGCACTTGATTATCCCATTCTGTTTGATGATCTTGTTCTTTTTCTCTTTTTCTCACCATTCGTTTTTCCGCATCCATCTTGGTGACGTCGCGAGCAGAAGGTCTTGACGACATCTGAAAGATATTCTCTAGATACACTTTGTGAAATTGTTTACAGGTCTTATGTTTTACATAAAAAAATAGTATTTACGTAAAAAGCAAACAAAAAATCATTTCAAATAAACTATACGTCAACAACTAATATATATATATGATTAAACTTCCCTACTTTTTAGAACTTTTAACGTGTGTTGTGAGAGTTGAAATAGTTATTTACATTGCGAGATGCGTAAGTACGGCCTAGGACATTTCGTCGCGACCGTTTCGGCGCAAAGACGTTTCGGCACAGAGACGTTTCGGTGCGAGGCCGTATCGGCGCGATTATACATATTGTTTAGATTTTGCTGTACTCTTTCTAATATATTCGGTCTAGACTAGTAGCCGATAATTTAACTTCCACATAAATTGAAGTTACTAGAAAACTTTAACATGTGCATCAGAAAGTTTGGAGTATTTTATCTTGTAAACAACAATTTTAATACGACTAAGAATACCGGAAAATTATATTATATTATATAAAAAATGCGAAAATAATAATTGCTTTCACACAGGTGTTTACTAGAAAATCTTCAAGACTACGTAAGATATATTACTGAAATATTGGAATATTTCTCTGTAAATCAGTAATCCTTGCCGACAAGGCATTATTGTTTATTTGTTTGGACACCTCTTATAAGTGGGGGTTGATTTTATTTCTTTTCTCGTATCGTATTATGCACAAAAATATGTAGAATTGTTCAAATTTTTAAAAAAGTCTGTTTGTGTGACCAAATCATCTGTCCGTCAGATTACGACCAGGAAATAAAACATTTAGTAAAATCTTCCTAAATTTTTGTTTTAGATATTGTTATGTGTTTCTAAACGGATTTGAGTTGATGAAAACAAACCTATAATTTGTAGAAAGGCATTGCAACAATTCTAATTTTTGCTTTAAACACTTTTTAATTCCGTACTTTCACATATATTATCATTCACGCATAAATTAAAAATTGCACTTTTGTCCGAACAGAATAATCTATAAAATTTAAAAGTTACAGTTTCTTCCGAGGCTTTATGTTAAAGAGACGTCTAATTTATGATTTTGCGTCGAAACGTCCTCGCGCCGAAACGTCCTTGCGCCGAATCGGTCGCGACGAATCGGCCGCGACGAATCGGCCGCGACGAACCGGCCGCGACGAACCGGCCGCGACGAATCGGCCGCGCCGAAACGTCCCATTTCCGGCGTAAGTAAACCTTTCTGTCAAGGAGACGCTTTAAGTGCCGAGCGGGCAGCCAAGGCCCGTAAAGGTCCTCGAGGCGAAGAAAAGAACTTACACAGCGTGCATTGTATTAAACTTTTTTCTTCTCCTCCCCAATACTTAATTGATAATGAAAAAAAAAATTAAACTAAAATCGCGGCTGAAAATTATGAGGTGGCTGGTTGTGAGAACTTTGGTAACTACCTAGCGACCAGTAAGAATTTTCAAACAGCAGGTTTCTCGGCATACAAATTAGCTATAATTCACTTTTTTGTTCTAGTCACGTAAGAAGTACTACTTTCGTACCTAGCAACGAGAGCCCTGCATGCTTCACTTTCAGTTGCAGTTGTCTTGTTAAAATAGTAAACTTGACTTCCGTAAGGGGGAGAAGGAAATAGTTATTTACGATACGAGTGCGGGAACACAATGTTCCCGCGTGAACGCAGTTTTGAAGCACGAGCGACCGAAGGGAGCGAGGGCCTTCATATGCGTGAACGCGGGAACATTGTTCACGCAAGAGAATTGTACAATACTTTTTGAAACGAACGTAGTCATTGTTATAAATGTCAAATAAAATTTTTATCTGATTTCACAACTTTTATTTAAAAAAATAAACCAAAGCAAGTCATGACTGCAATTGACAAATGTGACAGATTGTTTTTCGGCAGAAATTTTGCAGTAAAAAAGGTATTTAAATTTTGCAAGGGTTGGCAGTTGGCACCACTGAGTGTTTCCCGGTTTACTTAACCGGGAAACAAGTGTTCCCGGTTGACTAGACCATGGCCTACTAGATTAATATCCACTACGTTCCTAAATGGCCGTGTCATTCGGAAATTCGCGGTAATAACGGTAGTGACATCGTTGGTTAGTTTTTTGAACTATAGATAAATCAAATTGACAAACAATGACATGCAACGGCATAATAAATAAAATAATATTATAAAATTGGTGTTTAGGTTAAGTTTTAATAATAAAAAGTACATGAGCAAACCATAAAGCTAGGTAACAACGGAAAAGGAGAGCAGTAAGTAGGTACCTAAGTAAAATTTTGATAATTTATATTTTTAACACTTTCCTGCTGATGGGTTTGTGTTCTAAAAATTTCCGTTTTAGCGAATTTGTTTTTTCTAGGCAGATGTTGAGTGCAGGTTTTGCAGTAAGAATAATAATTAATCTGCATAACTCTATCTTGTGCAATAAACAAGTAAATAATACATTTTTCATTAAAAATTGCTGGATTAAATCAATAACTGCCCACATGTTTTTTCGAAACTCAAAGCAGGTAACACTTGCTGTACGATGTCAGCGATTTGTTTAATAAGCCCTACAAATAGTTCGTTGGGATAGGTCAAGACTCCATGATCTTGAAGAGTGATTAATCTTAAAAGAGGTCCTGGCACAGTTGTCGACAACAATGGTTATACACAATTATCACAACGGAGTACCTTTTTTAATTTCATAATTATGTATCCAGATAAAAAGGCAACAGATGCTGAGTATATATTGCTCTGTGGTATTTCATTATTTTGTAAGTTGTGAATTTTACTTTTTAATTCCTCAGACAAAACCAGTATGTGGATTTTCTCTTACAAATAAGGGAAAGGAAGGAACCTCGGAAGGAACAGCTGGGGTAGATGGGGTCGTCACAGATAACGCTAGGGTGGGGATGGAACCTCTTTTTAACCGGCAAATTTTGGTAGATTGGTCAAAACAGCTTTCTTCAAAATGGTTTTTGCGCAGAACAGAACGTTGAGAGAAGTTTCTCACTAGTTAAAAATGTGTTAATAAATTTATGTATGTTTAAAAATGATGTTTGATTTACCAGGAATAATATGTTTCAAACAGTTTAACCATTTAAATCGAATCCTTCGGTCAACGGGGACTTCAAAGAAGGGAGATTTTTTATTTTTGCATATTATGCAGCTCTTCCCCATTCTGCCTTTGAAGTCAGAGCCAAAATATGACAATACAAATTATAGACTTCAAAACTGACAAATTTGCGACAAAAATTATAATCTCTGGCGCCACCGTTCTTACCATTGCTAACCTCACTTTTTCCGAATGATACGGCCATTTAGGAACGTAGTGGATATTAATCTAGTAGGCCATGACTAGACAGTGCGTCGAACACTGCTTTCTAGATAGTGAGTTCAAAAATGTCATTTTATGCCACCAGTGTCGAGACGAAGATCTAAACTAACACTTTAGACAACAGTGTAAAAAGTAAAATACCAATAAATAAATTACCACAACAACAAATGTTGATGCACAAGAGTTCATGCAAAAAAATATTCACAACTTAACATTTATTTAATAATGGACAATCATGTTCTGTAAAAACGATCATATTAATATAGGGTGACCCAGGGGTGCGTACGAGCTCCATAACTTTGTTTCTATCCAAGCTATCGAGTTGATCTTTTTTTAAACGATAGAGCCGACAATGCGGCGCATATTAAAAATATTTCTATTTATATACAGCATGTTCCAAAATAAAATACACAAATAGATTCTGTTTTTTAAATGGCAACCCCCCCATTTTTGTTGCATTTTTGGATTCGCCACTAGATTTTGGATATAACGCATCCAGTTTTTTAGACCTATCTGCAATAGTTTTTGACTTATGTCAATTTAATGTGTCAAAATGGTGTCGTGCATAGACCCATAGAAAAATTCATAACTTCAGAACCATTCACAATTAGGAAACCAACCTTTCCTTTTTTCTAGTCGATTCCTTAAACTTTAGCGCATCTTTTGATATCTAGGTGAACTCGTAGGGGACGTTCCAACGCCTACAACGATTTCTTGAAAATGGCAAATTACAAAATCAATAACTCGATTTTTTCAAATGGAACACCCTATATTTTATTGCACCATTGCATGGAATTTTTTAAGAGCTTTTTACCAATGTAGGGTTTGTAGGGTCTACCTTGTAACATTACCGAGATTTGTTGCAAAATAAGAATTATTGATGTTTTTCGAAAAAAAAAAAGGATTCGAGTAGGCTGCTGTCATAAAATTGACACATCCATACAATTCTAAAAAGAACTATGTTTAAAAAAAAATTAATTGTAATAGAAACAGGAGTACATCACCAAGGAAACAATTATTTATTAGTAATCTTTACAAGAACAGGAAAGGATGATTAATAGGAAACAATGTAGAAATTTTGAAGAAAGGCTACTTATAACAAATGCTCAAATAGGTCACTATCATGTACCACACAAGTTGCTAGTCTTCTACTAAATGAGCCTTGAACTCTCGCAAGCATTGCTCCATAAACTGAACGGAAGGCTTCCGTGATCCTGTTTTTCATATCATCTGCAGTTGTTCGGCGATCTCTGAAAACCCTTTCCTTCACGTACCCCCAAAGAAAGAAATCTATAGAAAAGTAAGGTCTGGGGATCGCGCGGGCCAAGGAATAGTACCTCCTCTGCCTATCCAACGATTAGGATAGGGTTGATCTAGAAATTCTCGCACTATCCTGTGGTTATGCACTGGAGCACCATCGTGCTGCAACCACATGGTCCTTCTGGTGTCCAAATCTACTTCTAACATTCTGGGAAGATATTCGCCAAGAAAATGTAAATACCTTTCACCATTCAGGACATTGTCGAAAAAGTAGGGGCCAATAGTGTGATTTCCAATGATTCCTCCCCAAACATTAAGCGACCATCGATTTTGGTGATCAACAGTCCTCATCCAGTGAGGATTTTCGGTTGCATGATAATGCATATTATGTCGGTTGACCGACCCGTTGCTCTTAAACGTTGCTTCATCAGAAAACAGAATTTTGTTTAAAGTATTAAAATCCTCCTCAATTAAGCCATTCATTTGAATACAAAACGCAACTCTATTCACAAAATCGTCGCCATACAATTCTTGATGTAGGTTCAGATGATAAGGGTGAAACTTATGTTTCACTATTATTCTGTTCACACTACTTTGAGAAATACCCGTTTCCCTGCTACTTCCTTAGTGCCTAAGTGAGGATTTTCCTGTAGCATCAATAAAACTTGCAACTCATTTTCCTCAGTGACTCGACCACCAACAATTTCCTTTTTGGTATAAGACACACTACCAGTAAGTTCAAACCGATCTCTTAACTTTTCGAATGAAGACGCCTGTGGAGTTCTTGCTTCTGGATATTTTTGATGGTAGATTCTGGTTGCTAATAAAGGATTTCTGTCAGCTTCGCCAATACAGTAGACCATATTCACTAATTCTTCGTGAGTGAAATTCATTATCAACAATTAGACGTGTACAATTATTGAAATTACACGGATGTGTCAAATTTTATGACAGCGGCCTACTCGATTCCTTTTTTTTTTTCGAAAAACCATCAATAATTCTTATTTTGCAACAAATCTTGGTAATGTTACAAGGTAGACCCTACAAACCCTATAATGGTAAAAAGCACTTAAGAATGCCATGCAATCGTGCAATAAAATATAGGGTGTTCCATTTGAAAAAATCGAGTTATTGAGATTTGTAATTTGCCATTTTCAAAAAATCGTTCTAGGCGTTGGAACATAGCCTACGAATTCGCCTAGATCTCAAAAGATGCGCTAAAGTTTAAGGAATCGATTAGAAAAAAGTTGGTTAAATAATTGTGAATGGTTCTGAAGTTATGAATTTTTCTATGGGTCTATGCACGACACCATTTTGACACATTAAATTGACATAAGTCAAAAACTATTGCAGATAGGTCTAAAAAACTGGATGCGTTATATCCAAAATCTAATGGCGAATCCAAAAATGCAACAAAAATGGGGGGGTTGCCATTTAAAAAAACAGAATCTATTTGTGTATTTTATTTTGGAACATGCTGTATATAAATAGAAATATTTTTAGAATGCGCCGCATTGTAGGCTCTATCGTTTAGAAAAAGATGAACTCGATAGCTTGCGTAATCTTTATACAACGTTTTATAAAATTGAGGTAATAATATCCATTGTAGTAACTTTATCTTTATTAAAGTTTGAGTCAGGTTTGCTCCACCATGTCATTACTATTTGAAATAGAGGGGCTATATTGTTTCCCACTTTTTAAAATAAGTTTCCGGTATTAGTAATATTACAGTATTTGCTTATAATACAAAGGTTCGTACAATCCTTGTCGCCATCTAAGCCAACTGTTGTAATACATGATAACTAACAATAAGAAAACTCACGCATTATTATTAGAATAGTTTATAACTTAATGAATGATATAGTTTGGGCGTCGGTTGCATAAAGCATTGTTAACTAGATGATTATTTATACGCTTTGTTAACACATTTGATTGGTTAATTCAAAGAAAGTGTTGATTGGTTCTTTTAATTGGTTTTAACTATGCTTTATGCAACTGGCCCTAAGTCTATTAAACAGGGCGAGGCTTCGTCTAAAAGTCAACATGGCTTGAAATCTGCTTACATGCAAAGTGTCCGTTGGGTCCTTTGACTTCAATCTGCTACAAGGACAACTCATATTTTTGCCACCTGCTTTTCAGCATTTATTCATTCAGTGGGATATATGTACGAGGTAAGCGCCATAAATTCTCGGCCTGATATAGAAAAAATAAACTTGGTAAAATATAATAATTTTAATTTTTCAATATAATCTCCCCTAATGTCAATACACTTATTACAACGTGGAATTAATAATTCAATGCCCTTGTAAAAATAATCTGAAGTTTTTCCTTCAAAATGTTCAATTACAGCTGCTTGCAACCAGTTACCGTCCTTAAAAAAACGTCCCCTAAGGTCTTTGTTTAAATTGGAAAATAAATAATAGTCACTAGGAGCCATATCCGGACTGTATGGTGGATGAACCAATTGGCCGAGCGGTGCGGTCATCATCTTCAAGAGATTCTTGCCCAAAACGAAAACATTTTGACCATTTTTTTACAGTGGAATATGAAGGAGATAAATCACCATAAACGCCGTATAAAGGTTGTTTGATTTGATTAGGCGTGTGCCCTTCTTTTGTTAAAAATTTAATGACCGCGCAGTACTCAATTTTCCTTAGCTGCGACATTTTCATGCACTCGTCAGGATGCTTGAGTGGCTACTAAAATCTATTACGCTTCTAGCCGTAATATATACAGAGCGTAAATTAAGTATGGAAACGGTGGTATTATTTGAATACGGCTATAGATAGAACTCTGAAATTTGGTATAGAAGTAAAACATACGGTTTTCTACTAATATTCGCGGTTCCAATTTTTTAATCGATGGTTACGACTGCAGCACAGCCAACTTGATTATTTTTTTAAATTACAATGGGGGTCGAAAGTACCATCATTAGAAAGCTGCTTTTGTGTAGAATCCAACCATGCAGCACTTGATATGGCAGTTTTGAAAAATAACTTCACTATACCAAATTAAAGGTTGTAAATAAAAATTTATTAAATAACTGAAACCGGTAGTAGCGCTGAAAACAAAAGAATGTCACTATTGTTCAACAAATATTGAACGTCAAAAGTGTTGTTTGAATTTGCGTAGTTAGTGAGAAAGTACCATGGAAAATCTTACAGAAAAGGAGAGAATAGAGATTCTCATGATGATAGGGTATGGTGATAGAAGACGTAGTTATGCGGATGTATGTAATTTATTTAATGCAACATACCCTAATCGAAATCCTATTAGTAAATCTACGGTTTGTAAAACATTAAAACGCTTCAACCAGACTGGCAGTGTTAAGAATCTAGCAAAATCGGGCCGCCCAAAAACAGATACTAATGATGAAAATGCATTAAATGTAATGTTGGACGTTGTTAACAATCCAAAAACTTCCCTAAAACAGCTTGATGCAAATCACGATATGTGCAAGCAATCAGCATTTAAAATTTTGAAGAACCGAAAATTTCATTGCTATAAAGTTCGACTAGTGCAAGAACTAAATGAAGATGATTTCGATCGACGACTGCAATTTTGCGAAATAATGATGGATCGCATTAATCACGATCCAAATTTTGTGAATAACATTGTATTCACTGATGAAGCTACGTTTTACTTACATGGTGAGGTGAATAGACAAAACTGCAGGTATTGGTCAGATAGCAATCCCCGGTGGATGGAAGAATCGCATACTCAATTTCCAGAAAAAATTAACGTTTGGGCAGGTATGTAATAGGCCAGAAAATTTTTCAAAATACTAAATACTTTCTGCATCTTAATTACAGGAATCATTGGTAGGGATATCTTAGGACCATTCTTTATGGAATACACTCTAACTTCAGCGCGATATTTACGATTGTTACAAAACGAGATTATCCCTGCCCTCACAAGATTATACCCAAATCAAAACTTTCCTAACACAATAAGCGATGAAATCTTGTTTGAACAGGATGGAGCCCCTCCTCACTATGCCAGGGAAGTTCGTGATCATTTAAATACAGTTTTTCCCCAAAGATGGATTGGACAACGAGGACATATTGAATGGCCTGCGCGATCACCGGATTTAACTTCTCTAGACTTTTTCTTGTGGGGATACGTAAAAAGTCGTGTATACATTAACAAACTAGGCAACTTACATGAATTAGTTCAAAGAATTTCACAGGAAGTGAGAGATATTCCTGGTGATTTCATTGTCCATGCCGTTCGGGGATTTGTAAATCGAGTCCATCACTGCCAAGAAGTGAATGGGGAGCAATTTGAACATTTTTTGTAAACATCTGCTAGGTTTTTAAAGTTAAATATTGTTTTAGTTATTACTAGTCAGTATGACGTTGTTGATAGTTACTAGTATGTTGTTCACTGTTTGAAATTTTATAACAAATATTTGTTTACGCTCAACATCAAGATGGTTTCGCTTCTTGGAAATTCTTATACAATGGTTAAATGGGTATTCTTCATAAATGTACTGTTTAAAGTTGAAAAACAAAACAAAGCATTCATCGCCAACTGAATTTTTAGCATATCTAGCAAACCATTGAAAGTCATATTCTCAAAGTTTAATTTGGTATAGTGAAGTTATTTTTCAAAACTGCCATATCAAGCAAATTCAAACAACACTTATAATTTTTGACGTTCAATATTTGTTGAACAATAGTGACATTCTTTTGTTTTCAGCGCTTACTATCGGTTTCAGTTATTTAATAAATTTTTATTTACAACCTTTAATTTGGTATAGTGAAGTTATTTTTCAAAACTGCCATATCAAGTGCTACATGGTTGGATTCTACACAAAAGCAGCTTTCTAATGACGGTACTTTCGACCCCCATTGTAATTTAAAAAAATAATCAAGTTGGCCGTGATGCAGTCGTAACGATCGATAAAAAAATTGGAACCGCGAATATTAGTAGAAAATCGTATGTTTTACTTCTATACCAAATTTCAGAGTTCTATCTATAGCCGTATTCAAATAATACCACCGTTTCCATACTTAATTTACGCCCTGTATATAGTGTAGGCCTCTTACATGTTCAACTATGACGCAACCGAGTTTGAATATGTTGGCACCTGTAGAAGTCTGCCGGGCCGAGAATTTATGGCGCTTACCTCGCAATTAAAAAGTGTAAGATTATCCTCACACGATCTCATATGTCAATAAACCTCATCGCGCTTTGATACGTTTTTATACACTTTTATAAAAATTTCAAACAAAATAATCCTTTCCATTGTTTCTGCTTGCCATAAAAAGGTAGTCTAACGTTCTTTTTTAATAATACTAAAGGTGCTGTTTTAATTGTCTATTATCAAGAGAAGATATTTACACTAACACTAATTACAAACAACTATAAACCATTAACAAACTAAGACTAATTCATTAATACAGATATTTATTGACCCCTCCTCTTGCGTGGTGGTGGTTTATATATCCCATATAAAATTGCTAGAACATTCTAGGTTAGTCCGGTGCATTGTGTTTCGTTTGGCGGTCGATGCGAACGAAGTTAAACGCAATTCATAGACGAACAAAGTTCATTTGCTTATGGTAAAGTTAACGCTTAAATGTTGAGACGCATAGATCAATCGTTAACAATGATTTTGCTAGAGCATTTTTAATTTAATTAGGTGACACGAATAATTTTTTGATTGAGTAAACAATTAATAAGATTTAAATAATATGTAATTTTTTAATAAATTGTTAAAAAACCGCTTGTAATGTTGTTTAATATTCAGCATTATTTAAGTTACAATGATTAATCAGGTAATTAACTAGGAATTAGAGTGCATTTTTCCTTTAAAAATCTACATGATTGATGTACTCTGCTCCTAAAATTACCTTGAACCATTAATAAAGTAAAATTGATGATAATACAATAATTATATTGTTTTAGCTCTTACAATTAAATAGTTCCACAAAATTTCTACTATGCAGTCTCTTTGATTGAAAATACCCCAATCTGCAGCTCCTCCATTTCAAAAAAATCAAAACATATATTACACAGTAAAAAATCAGCCCAGTAAACAATTTTAAGAGTACTGGGTAAAGATTTTATAGTTAAAATTTAGAGTACAAAAAACATTTCTTTTCACTCTATTCTTATAACAAAAATAATTCTTTACTACTGAAATATATTTTCTCTTTATATTATTAATTAACTCTGATTGAATATTCAATCTAATAGCATTCTGCTTTAAGAGTATAACACAATCCACTCTAATTTTAATTTATTTAAGAAAAGAAAATCCGTTAAAAAGTGATCTAAATTGATAAAAATAAGTGCCACTTCCTAGTGAACGAGATCGAGTATCTTGGATATCGAATAGCAGACAACACTATCAAACCATCAGTTTCTAAAATCAAGTCGATCAGGAATTTTCCGAAACCTACTTCGACGAAAAATGTTCACAGCTTTTTAGGACTTTCGGGAACATTTCGCAAATTTATACCAGGATATGCTAAAATTGCGCGACCATTGAGCGAACTTTTAAAGAAAGACAGAAAATTCAATTTCGATGTGCATGAAGAAACAGCATTCAATACATTGAAAGGTCTATTGTCAGAGGAACCAGTGTTGAAGATTTACAGCCCAGAGTTGTATACCGAACTCCACACAGACGCTAGTCAGTTTGGATATGGAGCCATACTGATGCAAAGAGATCCGGAAGATCAGAAGATGCACCCTGTACATTACATGAGTTACAAAACCAACGACACTGAAATGCGTTATCACAGTTACGAGTTAGAAGTTTTAGCAGTGATAAAAGCCCTTCAAAAATTCAGAGTTTACCTTATAGGACTGGAATTTAAGATAAGTGACAGATTGTGCGGCTTTTCAGATGACTATGTCGAAAAAAGAAGTTGCAGCGAAGATTTGGAGATGGGCATCCTACATGGAACAATTCCGCTACACAATTGAACATCGTTCGGGCTCTAGAATGAAGCATTGTGATGCATTAAGTAGATACCCAGTTATGGTAACTGTGGAAAATGAATTTTTAGAAAGAATAAAACTTTGCCAATGTCAAGACGATCATCTTCGAGTTGTTAAAGATCTCCTAAATCAAAACTGTCACTACGATAATTACATTTTGCAGAATGGACTTATCTACAAGATGCATGAAGACAGCAAACTGTTAGCAGTACCAAGTGCAATGCAGTCAGAGATTATTAGGATAGCACACGAAGAAAACGGACACTTCGGTCTTAAGAAAACAGAAGATGTCATCACACGAGAGTTTTGGATTCCGAAGCTTCGGCCAAAGATTATGAAGCACATTCAAAATTGCATCCCGTGTATATTAGCTGAGAAAAAAGCACGAAAAGGTTTCCTGAATCTGATAAATAAAGAAGAATTGCCATTGCAAACTTATCACATCGATCATTTAGGCCCACTAACTCCAACAAAGAAAGGGTACAACTACTTGTTTATTGTTGTAGATGGATTTACGAAGTTTGTTTAGATTTATCCAACGAAAACCCTTACAACTGGAGAAGTAATTTCAAAGTTAGACCAACAAAAGCTAACTTTTGGAAATCCTAAAAGAATTATTGCCGATAGGGGAACGGCATTTACGTCGAACGCTTTCAAAGACTACTGCAAGACAGAAGATATCGAACTATGTCATATCAATACAGGAATCGCACGTGGAAATGGACAAGTTGAACGTGTCAACAGAACAGTTATTCCAGTGTTGGCAAAGATGTCTGGCGAAAAAGGAGAAAATTGGTATAAGTTTGTATCGAGATTGCAATTAACCCTAAACAGTACCTACCATAGATCGATAGACTCTACACCAGCAAAGTTATTATTTGGAGTCAATATAAGGCAACCTGAAGATATTAGACTAGCAGAAGCAATTCAAGAAGAATATATCAACGTATATAAAGAAGGAAGAGAACTGGAGAGACAAGACGCAAAAGCCCAAATTTTAAAAGTCCAACAAGAAAACTCCAAAAACTATGATCGTAGAAAGAAAAAACCGAAGAAATACATAGAAGGTGACCTCGTTGCAATACGAAGAACACAATTTACCAACCTTGGTAAATTACGCCAGAAGTATCTAGGTCCATATAAAATCATAAAAGTTAAAAGAAACGACCGATACGATGTTGAGAAAGTTGGAACTTCCGAAGGGACAAAACGAACTGCGACTGCAGCAGACTTTATGAAGAAGTGGGGTACTTCAGAAGACGACGTACCAGATGAAGACGATGATGAAGAAGAAAATTCCGAGGGCGGAATTCTGTCAGAAATGGCCGAGATGTAGGGATGAAAGGAGAAGAAGGGACAAGTGGTGTGTGGTGATACGCTTGCCAAAAGTAGGGCAGTTGGGGAAAGGTAGAAGGTGCGCGGACGGCCGTGAATGAGGGTGATTTTCGGTGACGCGAGTTAACGACGGTGTGACGTATGTACGACGTAAAGACGACGCGTGTGGAAGATTTGCTTAAAAGACGTAAAGACTAAAGACTATTGTACTAATTCTTATTATCTAACCTGTTAATCTTTTATTTCGTTTTATCATAGTCCATAATTGTTAACATCAAATAAATAATAGTTAAAATTCAAATTGGTAACTACCTTTTATTTTAAAACACCTTTACCTTTTAAATTAATAACCTATATACATGTATTATTTTATAATTTTAGTTATTAGTGGTGGTTATGTGAGTAAGACGGAAGCACTTGGAAACTTATAAGACATGTTCAATAGCAAACTACTTACTATTGATATCCACCGCAGTCTTACTTTTTTTAATAATTCATATTCAGTGTTTTATTTCCAAACAATAAACAACAAACATAACATTATTTTATTAAGAAATATTTTTTCTTAATAAAATTTTTCCATATTTTAACAAATAATCTCAGTTTCCGGCCATTTTAAAAAAGAATGACGACTTTGGCAGATACCTAATGTCACTTGTCAACTTTGACACAGCGTATTTCAAGTATTTTTGGGAGCAGGGGTGATTGCTCCACAAAGTTTTTTTCCAATCAGACTATTAAAAAAATCCCATATGGATCCAACTTTATAGCAGACACTGTATATACTTTTTATGCATGTTTACATTGTAATAAATAAATAAATCACTTATTTTATTATTGACATTGACCGTGAAAAACTATACTACTTTCACTCTAACTTTAATCTAGTTAAGAAACAAATTATGCAAAAGTTGTATAACAAGCTACTCTAAATAGGTAATATTTTTCCCATGTAGAGTAAAAGATCCAAAAGTCAAGAGTAAAATCTTACTCCGAAACGATAAGAAATTTACACTAACATTATATTGAAGTTAACTCTATGATCTACACGAATATACAGATTAGATATTTTACTCTAAAGGACCCCGCTCGTTTCTTATGGAAATTGGATTCCGGCCAAATTGGCTGAAATTTTGATATGTTGTAGTTTATATCATCCTGATCAAAAGTTTCAATGGCCACGAAGCTCTAAAATAAATAGTTTCGGAGTTACAGAGCACGAAAGACTCATACTTCGGTTTATGGATTTTTAACACGTACAGCCTCAGTAACGTCATTTTTTTGTGTATATTTTTTATTTTTGTTTTGATTAACACAGGTAATTATGTTGTTTTGCTTTCGTGAGAATTATGTGAAATTATACCGAGTGTCCCATTATATTTTGCCCCCTTTATAAACCTCTATAACTTTTGAATTAAAGTGCGCGAGGTTTCGAAACATCACAATGACTCATCAAAATCTGCGCGAACGTCAGCTGCGAGTACAGTGGCGGCGCGTATGTTGTTCATTAAAAGGGGTTAAAAATATGTGCACGTAAAATGTTATGAAAATCTCAAAGTACACTTTATAATCTTTAAATAACCACTTTCAATTGAAGGGGTTGGAGCTGAAATCAACTCACCTAAGTAGCAAAAAGATAATTGTGAGATATAAGCCTGTATATAAAATTTCAAGTTTATAAATGATTCTGGGTTTTCTAAAGCTTAAATTTGATAATGTAATTTACTTCAGTGTTAGTAAAAGTAATAGGAAATGAAAATAAATGGAAAACCTTGCTTTTCTTTATATATCGACAAAATAGGGTATTTAGGTTTTTAGACAGTAGTGGGATATAATACGTTCTTATTAAAAAAAGAAGTGATTGTAGAGATGAATTTTAATTATTTTAATATGAAAATATGTCTACATGTAAAACATTTGACAACTTATGTGACATAATTTATAACATCGTTTATAAAACAATCTGTGTGCTATATTATATTATAATCCCATGGATTACAGTGTACTGAAAAGAACTGATTTCAACTTTCAACAACAAACGTAAACACACCTATAACCTCCAAACGCACACGCAACAAGACAGAATGGAAATATACCGACGCTACTGCATTACGAAAAACATGCGCGTGCGATGCAATTTCGATCGCTCATACGTATTTCAGTTTCTGCGCATTGTGATGTTTCGAAACCTTTTCACCTTTAATTGAGATAATGAAACGCGGTGTTCTTTACTATTCTTATTTTTTAAGTTTTTTCTGAGTATCTGTCTTTTTTTTCTAATTTTCGGTTTTTTCGGAAATGACATAGTGGATTTCTGGGGATCGGACAACTTTGTGATACCAAATGGAACACCCTGTATATTTTTTCACAGTTGGAAAGCTCATTGTTTCCTCTTTCCGTAAGTGCCCTACTTGTCATGGTTATTGCATAGTGTAATAACATGCAGTATTCACTTTAAAAGCTTATAAAACCATCACCCTGTATAATAACCATGACAAGTCTGGTACTTTTTGGAAGGGGGGGGGGGGCAATGGGCTTTTCAACTGTGAAAAAATATACAGGTTGTTCCATTTGAAGTTGCCCTATCCCCCGAAAATACGCTACGTCATTTCCGGATAAACCGGAAGTGGGTAAAAAAGGCGGATACTAGGCGGAAGAAAACTTTAAAAACTAAGAAGAAGACTGGTAAACATCGCATTTCATTATCTCAATTAGTTCAAAAGTTATGTAGGTTTATAAAGGATCAAAATATAATAGGACACCCGGTATAATTTCACATAATTCGCACGAAAGCAAACCAACATAATTACCTGTGTTAATTAAAACAAAAACAAAAAATGACGTTACCGAGGTTGTACGTGTTAAAAACCCATAAACCGAAGTATGTGTTTTTCCTGCCTTTCGTGCTCTGTAACTCCGAAACTATTAATTTTAGAGCTTCGTGGCCGAAGACTTTTGATCAGGATGATATTAACTACAACATATCAAAATTTCAGCCAATTTGACCGGGATCCAATTTCCATAAGAAACGTGAAACCTGTATTAGTTGTATTCGACCTAAACACACACTTTTTAGAGTGATCTAGTGCACGAATTTTACACTAAATTTTTTACTGTGTATTAAGAAAAGCTGAACTCAACTTGGCAATTGGATACTCCTTGTAAATGTAACTCAAAATCTACTATCAACATTTTCTAATCAATAATTAGATTGGAGTAATTTATCCATTTGCAAATATCGAACCCCAATATTGAGCCCATGGAGCAGCGTTCAGCGATTCAAAACCTGCTTAGAGTTCCTATTTCATGTATAATAATGATAGGTAACCCTGTTTTAACTTGGGAGGCCTTCTGGTAAGTGAAGTTATTTAAAAATCTCCATTTAATGATTGAAGGAGAGGTTTACTTAGAAGTTTCAGAGAAATTCTACATAAAGTGACCAAAAAGCTGTGTTAATTTGGAGGCCGCCTGCTGGGATAGGATTCAGAATTTTTAAAAAAGGCTTTACTTAAACATTGCAGGACTTTGTTAAAGGAGGTGGTTTCGGAAGTTTCAGATAAATTGAACGGAAAGTGATTCGAAATATGCGTTAATTTTTAGAGGCCCTGTGATGAGCGACAGATTGGAGTTAAAAAGGCCGTATTTAAGCAATAAAGCATTTTGTAAGTGGTAGCTTCCGAAGTCTTAGAGAAATTGAAAGGAAAGTTGCAAAAGCCTGTGTAAACTTAGAAGTCTTCTAGTTAACGAGGGATTGTAGTTATCTAAGATGGCTTTCGATGTTTTAGAAAATTGAACTGAAAGTGGCAAAAACCTGTGTTAACTTGGAAGCCCTTTGGTGAATGAGAGATTGTAGTTTTCTAAAAGATGACTTTCGAAGTTTTAGAGGAATTGAGTGGGCAGAGGCAAAAACCTGTGTAAACTTGTAAGTCCTCTGGTTAACGAGGGATTGTAGTTATTTAAAACGTGGTCATCGAAGTTTTAGAGGAGAAAGTGGCAAAAACCTGTGTTAACTTGGAAGCCCCCTGATAAATGATTGAAAGATTATGTTTGGGTATCATTTTAAAGGCCTCAGCATGTAGTTGTGACTTTTGCGGGTTTGGTATGTTTACTGACCAATGATCATGGCGTCTTTGCAGGAGGTCAAATGGGTGATACTTAACGTGTGGTATACGCCATAAGATAGAAAATACTTTCTTTGATTCTACTTTTATTTACGTTTCAGTTTTTAAACGGAACCAAGTGATTAATAAATAATTTAAAAAATCATAAAAAATAACACAAGGAAATTTTTATTTTACTCCAAAGTGGACAGTGTCGTTGTTGCTATGGAAACGACATTGCTCAAATATGCATAAATCGCATAAATGCACGAAATATTTTTCGCTCTAAAGCGAAAAATATTTCGTGCACGTTGTCAAGTAAACAAAACCAATTTGCATACGGATATTAATGAAAAATGTCATCATTTTTTGACAGCTGTAGAAAAAAGATATTTTTTAATCTTAGATTGTGATAGATTGTGACAAGTGTACATTGTGACATGGAGGGTACTATGAGTTTGGTTGCTCGCGCTTATTTTTATCTGAAACAAAGATCACTATGATTGCTGGAACTTTTGAATCACACCTTATATAATATAGAAAGAGAAACCGGTAATAAACTGAGCTAATAAGAAATGTTACTGTACTAAAGAAGGCCTAATCGAATTATTGTTATTCATTTGTTTTATACATTGATTTTTGTGAGATACATCTTAGATTCTCTAATTGTTGTTTCTATAATAAAATGAATGTTTAAAAAAATTGGAGTACACTTTATCCAGAGTGACATGATTTACATGGATTTTTTACGTGGGGTTCCCGTGTTAACATACCCCCACGTTGTAATTGAGATAGGCTTAATCAGCGCGCAATTGCAAAGCAATTGCTCCCAGTTACTCACTGGTCGGAGTGTACTTATAAGCAGGGATTGAAGAGAGAAATAATAACGGTCCGGGCAACATAACAGTTATGAAAGGCGAGATAATTTTACTTAAGAGTTATAAAGGACCTTTATCCGCGATTGAAAATAAAGGTTTCTAGCTTAATAACTGTTTCGAAAAAGGGAAGAGATTCATAAGAGTTATTGTTTGAACGACCGAAAACGACCGATATTTAAAAATCTATAAAAGGAATTGAATACACTGGATGTAAAAGAGCACATGTTCATGATATGAACAGCATTTAGTAGATGTATTTCCTTTCAGAAATTGCTTATAGACGATAATATTTTTTTATATCTTCTTAAAATTAGAAGTACTACAAATATTTATTATTATTAAAACCCAACATTATTCGAGACCACGTGGACATAATGATATCCTAGAATAACGTCCGGGACGGGGTGCGGATAATTGGCTCAATGTTTAGATTTACTGTAATTTATTACACACACACGTTGGACTTCTAGATAATTCGTATAATAAAATCATTCGTATTGTATTTCTTTCTTTAAAACGTGTTTGGAGGTGGTGGCGGGAAGGCTGCAGTTTTAAATTGAACTCTCACATACACGCTGACGGCAGTGTTGAGCATCAATCAATTAAATGCTTATTTAAACATTGTTACAGCTAATAATACTATTTATGAAATTTTTAAATTTAATAATGATGTCATTCTGGTTTTTGTAGCAGATTACATTTCAACCTCGTACCAGACGTAAACAAACGCACCGAAATATTAACAAAAACAAAAAGTGCAATTGAAATATCTTTTTACAAGTATATAGGGTCAATTGGTTGTAGAAATATACTAATGCTCAACAAATCAACTGACCATTTGCACAGATTTGTGTAATTTTTTAAATATTTAAATAATTCCCATAAAACCATCCGTGTTTATTTTATAGTACTTATATTAAGTATATGTAATTGTATTGCGTATTCAGTTGTAAAGAAATACTTTATACAGTCGCGAAGCCCAAGTTGTTTACACAATAAATTATAGCAAATCTAATAAACATTATCCGGGCCACACGTCGGGGACTTTTGTTTATTTACATATATAACACAAAAATTAGACTCCTTATTAATAGAAGGAATGAATAACAAGATGATCTGAAACTATTTAACACTTTCAATTCTTAATTGAAATGTTACAAGTACTATATTTATAATAATCCTGTTATAGACTTTTTATATCTCTCCTTTTCGGGCTTTCAAACGATAACTGTTATTATAAATCTTCCCTTTTTGAAAGAGTTATGAAAGGAGAGAAATTTGCTTTTTCGGTTCTTTAATAACAGTTATGCAGATTTGAAATATTAATATTGGGCCTTCATAATTGTTTTATAATGACCGATAAATAACTGTTTCAAACAGTTATTTTCGTTACAGTTTCAATCCCTGCTTATAAGTGAAGCTGGCTAGCAGAGCTCAGCAGCTACATTAAGGTTTTCCTCAAAACACTCTTCACTGTATGTTCCTTCACTAATCTAGAATTTAAGCTATACATATTATAGCATATCGATCGATATCATTCAAGTCTAGCTTACGTTTAGTAGCAATTTATTTTTATTTAATATATCATTCAGATATGTCGTGCTATGTGTCTAAAATACGAAATATAAAACATGTCTAAATCTATGTAAAGCTTAAGTTATGTAGGGTTAGCAAAAGACATGAAAATTGAATAATATATCCATATCGTAATATGAATAATACAAGCTCACCATTAGGTTTATGATAAACGACTGCAATTGTTTGAAAAGAAGCTGACGAGAAACGTGATCAGTCGTGTAAATATTTAGGATGTGATAAAATAAAATTATTTTTTAATATTTTAATAATGTTTTATTTCAATGATATATAGTTATATTTTATAAAGAAATTGAAAAACATATTAAGAACATATTTTGATGTACCAATTACATATTAATTAAACATATATAGAAGTAAACAAGGGTTAGTTTAAACGATAAATTACATTATTAAATTTTCAAATCAAATCGTCAATTCGACACAACAGTACAAACTTTCATTGTAATGACTACAGATACATAGAGCGAGGTAAAGGATCTAAAGAACACCATTCTAGTAACAGTTGACAAAGTAGAAGCTAACAATATGAATTTACTAAAGAAGGTAGAAGAAACGGGTGTCTTAGTAATCGACAATTCTAAAACTTCATAGCGAGTTTTAAGGATTCTACTGTAGACATTAGATTAGAGCTCCGATTTGTAAGCAATATCTGATCAGATTAACTATAATTTGGTCAAAAGTGGAAATTATAAGGTTAAGCTAGTGACAGATCGAATTCAATAGTCATCATTAATAAAAGTAACTTTTTCAGTCAGTCATGTATTTAGCTACTATACTATGTAACGTTTATAAATAAATAATACATCATTATAGAATAGTCTTTGATTAATGCTCATAAACTGTTAACAATCTAACATTTCCTTTATATGAGCTGTTGATAGTATTAAACCTATGCATCGCCGTTACGAATTTTTTTTACATTCGAGTAATGTTTTAAGAAATCCAGAACCGACTTACAACATACCCTTTTCTTCATGTACCCTCTCGTAATCTTACATCGTAGTTATATCGTGTGTATAAGGTATTCATGAATTTAGAGATTAGAGCTTGAGTCGGTCAACCCACTTTCTGATACAACTAATCCGTACTACTTAATTTTACATGATTCGTTGATAGAATACAATGCGTTTGCTGAAACTGTGACTAGACATATACATATACCATAATGAAAATTATTAAGCAAAAGAAGTCGCTAAATATAACAACAATTCTAACCCCAATTTTTTCTACTTTTCTAGACGTAATGTAATTTTGAACTGATTTTTTACCATATATCATAGGTTTAATGCCTATCCAGGTTAGTACCGGAGCGATTGACTTAACACGTGCTCACTCGCCGGCACCCTCCCGTCCTCTTTCATACGGAGCCAAGTGACTCGTCCAGCATTAGGACTATTCTCCCAACCTAGGTCAGTACATAGGAACCCTGACGTTCCTTCACCGAGCCAGGGTTGGGGCCACTGCCCAATCGAATCCAACCTCAAGTGTGGCGGAACTTTGTTTTTAAATAGTTTTACCACCCCAATCTCGCAGTTATAGGTCTGGTGTGCTCCCCTGAGAGCTTCGTTTCGAGGCCCTTAAAAGTAGCATCCCGGTGTGTCCCCATTAAATTGAAGTTGTCTTGAACGTGAGAGGCTATGTACCTTCGCATCAACGTCCTTTAAGTGTAGGTCTCTAGACGATTTCTGGGAATCCGGCGCTAGAACTGACAGCATATGCCAGACCCTTGTACTCTCACCTCCGAAACGCTACCTAGTGGCTTGCAGTTTCTCATGGGTTAGCGAGCGAACTCCCTAACCAAGATAAACCTCACGTGAATCTCCTCCATTCGTCTAGGTCAGATAGCGGGATACTTCGCTCCGTAAAAGACCCTCAGGTAAGATTCAATCCACCCACACCGGACCCCCTTGTTAACAGAGCTCCCTCCGCAACGTTTTGGAGTCATCGTCGAGAACTTCGGTGAAACGTAAACGAAACACCTCGGCATCACTCTACCACACATTTCATTCTGATCGCGTCATCCGTTGCCCAGACAAGCCTGGGATTGGGTAGACAACGACCAGTTCTAAGGGTGAACGCCGTGTGGTCTGCTCACAAGCTAGTCTCGAATCCTAGTGCTTCCCGACACCTCTAACGACTGCCCTCCCTCCGTCTTCGGGCTAGTACTACGGAAGTCCAACATCTCCAGCGACTGCTTGTCCGTTCATCCTAATCCAGAGTGACAGTCATATTTAGTTATTTTGTGCTAACCTGGTTACAACTAATACTTTACATACTTGGAATATGTAGTATTATACTCCGATAATTCTAAGTACATCACGTATATCCAAAGAGCTTCAAGTACTGAAATAAGTACTGCAAATAGGTATATTACGGATGTTCGCAGTTTTTTTTGACCTACATCCTTTTTTATTTGCCAGATCGCCTTGAGATCTGTAACAAAAAGATAGGAGATCAAGATGCACATCCGGACAAAAAATGTTCGGTGACATTTTAAACAAGGATCAACAGTTTAACGGGAAAACACAGTTTTTCGATCGAAAGGAAAGAGGATAGGTAAATCAGGTGGGGACAGGCGACTGGGTAGATAGGTAAGTCTGGGGCGTAAATTTGGAAGTTGATGTCAAATCGAGTCAGGGATGAGTGAGTAGATTGGTAAGTCGGAGGTAGGATAAATTCAGCCATTCAAAGAGTGGGTGAGTCGGGGCGGGGGTAAGGCGAAAGGAGTCAAGTCGGGGGAGGGGGTTAAGTCAGAAGGGGTGATTCATAAAGCAAAAGTTAAACTATCCCAATATTGAAAATATTTGTGTTAAGTGTTGAACATTGTTATTTTGTTAAAATAATTTAATGATGAGTCCCAGATTGAGATCAAAAGACCAAAAAAGCTAAGAAAAACCGGATTACAAGCCGTCTGACATGTAATAAGATGTACTCAGGACAAGCTAATGCCAATTAATAAAGGAGCATGTCCACACAGGTATACATATACTTACAGATTAGCGACATCCTTAAAATGTTTAAAAGAATTTATTAGTAATGATCCCATTAAGATTCCAAGCTGAAATTTGGCACATATATTTAAAATATATATACAACTTTATGTCTCTAATTTTTTTTTTGAAAAATTCAAGAGCAAAGACTTCAGTGGCCGAAATAAAAGATATTGTCAGCTTAAAGTATGCCGTGCGACACATCATTTTTTCATTTTTCAAAGACCAAAAGATACATTTTAAAACAGTGTTTGTTTCATTTTCTTATTTTATTTCTATCAAAAGTTATAAAGGAAAATGTAACAGGCAACATGATCAAAATCTCTCCTTTTATACTGTAAAAGGACGTAATTCAAGATCCACTTGTGTAAAAATTATAATATTTTAGATTTTGATTTGTCTTTAACAGTACAACAGTTGTGTTAAATTTGAGAAAAATCACAGAAGGTGAGTTACAACTCATTGGATCACTTGACGTGGAACGGAATGGACTCTTTCGATGCTGCCGTTTCGGCGTTAGCTTGTTCAGCGAAAGTATGTTTCGGCGCCAATTCTGTTATTCGCGTTATTTTTATGTATGTACTTATAATTTCGCGAGTGTTGGATTAGTTAAAAAATAGAAGTAATTTGGTGATGTAACATTTTTGTTGGACACCTGCCATAGCCGTGAAGATGTAATTTTTATGTAGTTCTTAAAATAAATCTTCATTGTTTAATTTTTAAGATTTTTGTGTTGCGGATAAAATATTTTTGCCCTAATCAGGAATATGTGCTTTTTAGGATAGAAATTGAGTTCGTGTAGGTAACTACAAATTGAAGTTTTTGTAATTAAGGTAACTCTAGTGTCACTATCGCCTAATAAAGGTATACGCTATGTTTCAATAACAACTTCTTAATTATACGCCTTTACTACATAATTTGTAATTGATTTACAAATTTACCACATTTACCAAATTCTGGTCCAAAATGTAAAGATTTTCTGCTAAAAAAAACTTAACCTAACCTGACTTAAAAAGAGCCCCCACTCTCATCATTTTCCAAAATTTTGGGTGCATGCTCGCCTACTTATAACTAATAGATAGGTAGATAGGTTAGATCTATTAACGCTGATATGACTGTTGGCGCCGAAAAGACTCACCGAAACGACCCTGCGCTGAAACGTTCTGGTGAGGTAACGCCGTCGCCGAAAGGACGTCGTCGAAACGTCCTAAACCGACATGGAATTACCCTGCAGCAGAAGGGAAGCTGACAATAGAAGTCCCTGCAGCCAGTCGCTCTTGATTCGCTGATCCAATGGGCTTTATGGGACTATGGTATAGGTATTTTGCTATACTATACCAAATAGGGATTTGTTGGTAATTATCCTATACCAGATACTTGTAAGAAAATAACAACAGAATTATAAAAAGGATAATGATTTTTGCGATGGTAATTACAAAAAAAATCATAAGAATTCTGAAAAAATCTAATAAAATAATGAATCTTCTATAAACCGCAAAGCAGCACCAAAGTATCAATTAAGCATCTATTGCACATCCGAATAAGTGATACATAAAAAGTTCGGGACTTCTTCTGTGATTACCAAACATTGCTGATTCACGATGTGATATATCATTCTTATTGTTCATATCAAACTGGAAATTATATAAAAAGTTATTTCCTTTTTAAATATTGTAAACATTTGTTATTAATGATCATGTACAAAAAAGAGTATACTGTACTCGGATTGGTAGCTATTCTATAACATAAAACATTCATCCGCATGTTTGTTTGACCTCGAGTTTGTAATTATCTACACGGTCAACAATTATTAATAATATTGCAAAGATTGATATTAGCTTAAATTAAACTAGCTAGAAAAAATAATATGGTTTAAATACAATTAATTAACTTATTTTTTTTAATTTACAAATGACCATGGTTTCATAATTATATTACAAATATTTATTACCATTTTAAATCGCATTTTTAACTGCTTAATAATAAGTTTGTGGAAAACAAAAAGGGAAAGTGGTACTCAACGAGGGGATTCCTAAACATGTACTTAATTATCAAAACACATAATATATCTCAAGAAACAATATGAAAAAGAGATAAAACTACCGACATAATTGTTGTAGTAAATAAATTTAGACACTTAAAAGTGGAATTTGTATGTATGAGATATGTATTATCTATACAAACAATGATAGTCATTAATTATAAAATGATTAGAAAGTATTTAATGTCGAATCATTGAGCAACGAGGGACGTCCCCTCGAAAAGCAAATACGGTAGCAAAGGAAGTAAATAGTAAAGTACGTCACCTCGGTTCAAAAAACTTAATAGGGGAAGCACCATGCGACCGAGTTAAAATCTGAAAAATAATGTTGATGAATACCAGATCTCGTACAGTAATTTAGTCTGTACTACATAGCGTGTTCCATAAAACTTGGTGGGAGGTTAAAATGGGTAAGTAAGTAAGTAGTTATTGGCAAATGCAGCTTCTTGAAAACCACTAATTAAAACAGTGACAATAGTTATCCCATAAATTAAAACTACTGTATTTGATTATAATGTGATGTAACAATGGCAGATTGAAAATACTAAATTAAAAAGTGTTTGCTTTAAATGCATGAGAAAATAATACACAGAGTGATAGACATTTTAAAACTAAAACTTGTTTACATGAAAAACTTATACAAATCTAGTTAGCGAACAGGGTTGATAATTTAAATGTAAATTTTATATAATAATATACTTAAAGTAAGTATAAATTAAAACTAAATATAAAATACGTCGCCTACCACCCTTGTTAGCTGACTTAATCTGTATATATACAAACACATCCATGAAGAAGCTTCGTTTAGTTTTATACGATAAGTTGTCAACAAAAAAAAATACTGCAGTAGATTCGTTGATAAATAACACTTTAAATTAAAATTAATAAAATTAATACAAGGGTGGTTTGATTGGTTTGATAAGTCAGTGACTTTTTGAATTTCCCGCGCAGTAACTAAAATGCAACACTGCTAGAGTCACTGCATCTAGTTACCTAGGCCAGCTGGTCGACCAGAGTACCGCAAACCGCCGCCATATTGGGGCAAACGAAGCACGAAATTGTTCATTATTTGTTGTGTATTGAATTTAATCAAATCCACGTTTACTTTAAAAGGTTTTTCTTATTCTGAAAAGATCAAACCTCTAATATGTCAAACACGTAAAACGTGGTTTTAATTTGTCCATTATTAAAAATCACCCTTCTCTGCCCCAATATGGCGGCGGTTTGCGTTACTCTGATCGACCAGCTGGCCTAGGTGACTAGATGCAGTGACTCTAAACACTGCTCCCGTCAACTGCCATCTATGAATAGACTACTGTAAAATTTTAAGAAGGCAGCGCTATTTAGTTTGTGTTTGACAGCCATTGAAAGCAAACAACCTCGTGAATTTTAACGAAAATGAAAAAGGGAATTTAATTGTGTTGATTAAGCAATATTTTTTGCGTAAAAAAACCATCATCGAAACCAAGGAAAGGCTTGATAAATACTATGGGGACTCTGAACCATCAATTTCAGTGGTTAAGAAGTGGTTTACTGAGTTCCGTTGTGATCGTATCAGCACAAGTGACGCCGAACGTTCAGGTCGCCCAAAAGAGGACGTCACGCCAGAAATCGTCGCTAGAATCCATGGAATGATATTGGACGATCGGAGAATGAAAGTGCGTGATGTGGCTGAGGCTGTAGGCATCTCAACTGAGCGGATACATCACATTTTACATGAATATATGGACAAAAAAAAGCTATCCGCGCGATGGGTGCCGCGATTGCTCACACTCGACCATAAGCGCAACCGTTTGACCACTTCAAAGGAGTGTTTGGCGATGTTCAGCCGCAATCCGAACGAGTTTTTGCGGCGTTTCGTTACCGTAGACGAAACATGGATCCATCACACTACACCAGAGACCAAGGAACAATCAAGACAGTGGATTTCTCCGGGTGAACGTGCACCAAAGAAGTCCAAGGTGGGTCTGTCGGCCAACAAGGTTATAACCACAGTTTTTTGGGATGCACGCGGTGTCATTCACGAAATGATAACGTAAAACGATCACCGGCGAATATTATTCAGAGCTTTTGCAGAGATTTAAAGCAGAAACGACCGCATTGGCGAAGAAAAAAGTGCTGTTCCATCAAGACAATGCACACGTGTGTAGTCACCATGGCAAAAATCCATAAATTGGGCTACGAACTGCTACCCCATCCAGCATATTCTCCAGATTTAGCCCCCTGTGACTATTTCCTGTTTCCAAACCTAAAGAAATGGCTGGTCGGTAAGAGATTTGGGTTGAATGAAGAGGTCATCACTGAAACAAACGCCCATTTTAAGGGCTTTGAAAAAATTGGGAAAACGCTGGACTAAATGTATCGAGCTAAAAGGAGACTATGTTGAGAAATAAAACGCCTTATCAAACCACCCTCGTAATTTAAAATTTGAATATTTAATGTTAAATTTGAAATACATTAAGTGCTGAAATGTTCAACATATTAAAGACTATTTGTCATTAATTCGTCATCATAGGTTTTTTTTGAAGATGTTTCCTCAACAGCAAAATGGAAAAAGTTATCGGCGAAGGGGGGGGGGGCGAGATAAAACGAATAACTTTATACGATATAAAACGATACTTTATAGATTTAGTGAACATAATTGAGTGGCATAAATTGTGCAGTATGAAAGTTGTCTATATTAAAAAAAATTAATTCCAGTAAAATGCCTGTTTCAAAAGATTGACCAGAGCAACAAAGTCTACTGATGGTTGACAAGAAGCTATCACGTGGTATCTGCTATACATATGTTTTGAATGGAATGTTATTGGTTAGCATCTTGGGTATACTTTCCTTTATTTTTAGAACTAGGTCTGAACTTATAGGCCAGTAAAATTAGACCCTATGCGGATAGCGGGATAGCCCTAAAGCGGGAGATCGTTTTGATCGCTTCATTTGAAGTCAAGTAGAAGTATCCTAGGTTTGCACGATTCTTCGACGCGAGCTTAGGTGAGGGCATCAAAAGAATCACGAAATCTTCGGACTTTTTTCAGTTTTTCGCTTATAACTCCAAAGTGGTGTTTTCCAACGAAAACTTTACGATTACAAGAATTCAAGAGCATTAAATTCTGCGTCGGGTGAGTACCCAAGACTTTAAATTCGGTCCGGTGGTATGGCCGAAATCGACGGTCGAAGAACGACAATTTTACAAATTCTCGATTTTCCGTCATAGACCGGACGCCCACAGGGTTTTTGTATAAAAAAAAACCGTTGGACTCATTCTGATTATTAATAAAAGTTGAGAAACACCTAAGATTTGATGCTGTAGAGGTTGCCGGATTAAATTAATGGCCATTT
The DNA here is from genome assembly GCA_929113105.1 of Agrypnus murinus. Lineage (NCBI taxonomy): Eukaryota > Metazoa > Arthropoda > Insecta > Coleoptera > Elateridae > Agrypnus > Agrypnus murinus. The sequence continues at coordinate 81,041,721 of OV816025.1, read as the reverse complement.
TTGAATACAGAGATAATGAAAAAATTGTGTTACAAATGCGCACGTGCATTAACAAATTACTGAATACAACTTTTTCTGATGAGGCTTACATCCATCATGTTTCTAGTTAGAGCGATATTTTGCAAAACTACCGTGACTGCAGTAATATATGATGAATATTCGAAGTGGTTTTATAAAAAAAGTGATAAATGGTGGCTAGGATACTTTCAACAAAACGGGGTCACTGCACATAAACAATACTAGACAAATCCTTCCAATATTCGCAAGTGTATTTCAATAATCGAAAAATCAGTAAAATGTGCTTCCGGAATCTTCTCCTGGTCCTCGAATTCAATTTACTCTTTTACAAATACAAACAGCGTTAACGTTTGATTTTGTTTTGATTTCTGTGGTTAATTCATGTTAATTCGCAGCTCTTATTTTGAGAAGCCTCTTCATTCACCCAAAACTCATTAACGCTTAGCTGTTTCTCGAAGGCGTATTATTCAATCGATTTTTTTTAAATTCCGTCACTTCAAAGAGACAGTTCGCAGAATTGTGGCTGTATTTGTGAGTGTGACAATCGCATAGTTCGCAAAGGGTTATACCAAGGTATCCTTAAAAAAGTCCCCAAACATAGCTTGTTTGGATCGTTGCGTTGTCTTCGACTTGTTGTATTACCACACCTAGAAAGTACAATCAATGAACTAAATTATAAAATTTCATAGAAATATTTTCCTGTATTTTAGAGTTGCTGCAAAACATGTTTCGAAACACGAAACGTAGGGTTAATAAGAAAATGTAGAGGATTTTGGAATAAATGGTATAAAAGGCTTAGCACTCTTTAAGTTCAAGTGCGTTTTTTTTTAAATCAAATAATTTTTGAAAAACATTACGGGGATTTTTATGGGTCGACTTAATCAGTAGTTATGTAATTACTATTGTTCATCTTTATTATCATCATTAGCCTCGACTGCAACTACTATTTTCACTATTTACAAATATCGTAAAACCTTTTAAAACAACTTAAGTACCAATTGTAAATAACGAAGCTCCTGCAAGTTTTTATAAATAAATCGATTTGTTTTTTAAATTCTCTCTGGACTTTGTTATTATTTCGGAATAATTACCCGCAGCATAGATTTAAATGAAACCCTTTGAATGATCTTGTAACGTAAATATGTTATTAGAATCAAAGTTTATATATTAAAAATGTGCATTTTTGAAAAATTTTGCAAAAAGTGTGTTTTTGATAATTTTACGTAAAAAATTCAATATCTCGAGAAGTTATCAAAATTAAGCGATGAAAACGCTTTTTATGTTTTTGGGATCGCTGAAATTTGATATTAAAATAAATAAAGATTAATAAAAAGTTTCACAGTATTTATTAAATTATAACCTGCCAATATTGTTTCGACAGCTAAGCTGTCATTATCAAAGGTAATATAAATATAAACAAACACGCCCCTAAAGTAAATACAAAAAATAGGTAACTAGATAAAAAAAAAGATAAAAATAATCAGAATTAAATATCTAACACTTCCAGTATCGGATAATTACTGAGCTCAATCTGTTCATTCATTAAAGGTACCCTGAGTTTGTGTTTGTATATCTCAAAAACTTCTAAAATGTCTACTTTGCGTTTATTACAAAAATGTAGGAATTTACTATTATTTTGAGGAGTCATTGTGTGATTTGGTTCTAAATGGTGTTTGGCGTAATTAGATTTTTCAAGGTGTTTATTTCTGTAACAACGTACGTGTTCTTTATATATTATGTCAAAATTTCAAAGTGTTTGCCCAATATATACCGAACTACAAAAAAAAACACTTTAAACGGTAAATGCCCGATTTCATGATATCATGTGTTCTATCTTTAGCATTAAATAAAAATGAAAAATTGTTAGTGTTGGTTTTAAAGTAGGTATATTTTATAATTGTTGGTTTTTCTTAGCATATGTGCAACTTTTTCTGATGTTTTGCCTGAAAATATGGTATAGATATGTAATGTGTGTCTTCTGTTTGATTGTCAATGGAATATATTCGTTTGATAGCTAAATAATAGCTAACCTATAATCTTTTTGTTTAACTAAAGTGTCAATCCTGTTCGGATTGTAATGATTTACATGTGCTAGTTGTTTAATGGTTGATATCTCTTTTCTAAAATTTGACTGTGTTAGTGAAATAGTTAAAGCTCTGTGTACTAATGATCTGCGTTGATTTTTGTATATGGAAATTTCAAATAGATTGTGCGTTAATTTTGATAGTTAAGTCTAGGAAGTTAATAGCCCTGTTTTGTTCTGTATCCAGTGTAAAATTCGTGTTTTGGTCGTTCTATTAATAAGAATTAAGAATTCTCTTTAGACTTCTCTATAAAAATTCTATTTAGACCTCATTTTTGCCATGAAACTTTGACCCACGACAGAGTTTGGTTAAAAATAGATCGATAACAGAAGACTTGTTTTGTCGCCTACTAGGTCACTTGACAATTCTTCATTTCTTTGTATGGAGTTTTCTGAAAAGCCAAATGTATAATAATCCGTCTCAAAATATTCAGGAACTTCAAAATAAAATCACTGCAGCTTGCTTGTCAATTACACCTACAGAAACCTGTTCAAATGGACCCAATAAAAAAAGTTCGTTGCGTGTTGTTCAGTGAGTTAAATAGTAATTAAATAAAAGCTGTTATAGTAACGAATAGGTAATAAATAATAAACAAATCATACCCACTATAATAATTTTATTGTTTACTATAAGGTGTAACTTAAAAGTAAAACGTGTGATACATCACTGTAAAGAGAAATTTATTTGGTACCTTATTCCGCAACAATATGAACAGAATGTTCCTTTAAAGAAATTCGTTTAAAAGAGGGATATTTCTCCGGAAAATAAGTAGGCCATGAAAAAAGTTTTTGCACTATTCTACAGATCAGGTTATGATAAACAAGTCTCTCAGTTAACTTTTTCCTTTACCTATAATATTTTTTTCGCCTACCTGATCAGAAGGTGCTTTCTAAATGTCCTGTTTTAAGGGTAGTTAAGGCTTCTTTGCGGCCCTCTATGTCAAACTTTTTACTGCCCTCGTATGTCAAATACTTAACCTCTATACTACTACTAGATGAAAGCACGATTTGTTTATGTTAAGTTGGAGATACTGTAAAAATTGTAATTGTTTTTTAAATTGTCATACTTTGACCACTTCTGTGCATTATCCTAAAACGATTTTAATCAAAAAATGAAATCATTAGTTTTTAACATTAAAAATATAACTCATTCGTAAAACTTTTAGCAACGGAATATGACGGAAAATGTAATCTCAATAGTATTTTTTCGCCTACCTGATCAGAAAGTGCTTTCTAAATGTCCTGTTTTGAGGGCAGTTAAGGCTTCTTTGCGGGCCTCTTATGTTAAACTTTTTACTGCCCTCTTGTCAAATACATAACCTCTATACTACTACTAGATGAAAGCACGATTTATTTATGTTAAGTTGGAGATACTGTAAAAATTGAAATTGTTTTTTAAATTGTCATACTTTGACCACTCCTGTGCATTATCCTAAAAAGATTTTAATCAAAAAATTAAATCATTAGTTTTTAACATTAAAAATATAACTCATTCGTAAAACTTTTAGCAACGGAATATGACGGAAAATGTAATCTCAAACATATTTTTACTTAACCTTTAAAAATGTAAAAAACATACGTCAAATTTTTCTAGGCTTCTTAGATCATAACTTTGATTTTCATGTCTTCGTCGATAAATTTGTCGTTTGTTTTTCTTTTCACAGTGTCATTGTATGTATAAATGGAGGTTGTCACAATTAATTAATAAAAAGAAAATTGTAATTTCAATAAATTATACAATGATAGATTAATTACTCATCCTAATTAAAAGTCATATCCTGTTCCTTTTATTTACCAATAATAATAATAAAAACATTTACTATACGGCCGTGTTGTATGTAGTGTAATGATTATTAGGTTAATTTAGTTAATAAATTACTAAAAACGTCTGACGTTATTTTCATTTTCATTCATTTCCTCTAACATGGGTATGCCTATTTAATTTACTAATAAGTTACGTTACTGTTTAACTTTTGGAATTATTTTTTAAACTTTCAAACAGGTAGGCGAAAAACTTTTGTATGTCACTCGGACCGAAAAGCATTTGTAGCCCTAAGTTGTCCGCTGCCCTCGCTACGCTACGCTTCGCTCGGGCATCAAACAACTGCGGGCTACAAATGCTAATTTTCTGCCCTTGAGACACAAAATACTATTGTGTCTCAAGGGCAGAAAATTAGCATTTGTAGCCCGCAGTTGTTTGATGCCCGAGCGAAGCGTAGCGTAGCGAGGGCAGCGGACAACTTTGGGCTACAAATGCTTTTCGATCCGAGTGACATACAAAAGTTTTTCGCCTACCTGTTTGACAGTTTAAAAAAGAATTCCAAAAGTTAAACAGTAACGTAACATATTAGTAAATTAAATAGGCATATGTTAGAGGGAATGAATGAAAATGAAAATAACGCCATACGTTTTTAATAATTTATTACTTAAATTAACCTAATAATCATTACATTACATACAAGATGGCGTATAGTAAATGTTTTTATCACGGCCTACTAGATTCATATAAGCTTCGCTTATATACAGCCGTCTCATTTCCAGTTTTTTCATTGTTGAAAATTATTACAGATTCGTACGTTAAATGGCGCCCACTGGCGGTAACTTTACAACAAAGATATTTGAAGTCAGAGCTCAGTCGTTAATTTTTAGGTTATATTTTATGTCAATTGTGTCAAACTGCCTCCGATTAAAGAATTTTTACTCGAATATTAACAGTAATTATTAACAAGAAACTTATTAGCAACGATCAAATATTATTAAATTGTGCATTAAGAAACAATAGGTACATTATATTATATTACAAAACGTTACATTAAAATTTTATTTATTATTTTAATTTATTATTCTTTCGATGTCTTTATTTTTATAAAAAAGGCTGTCAGTCCCCAAATAAACTTGATAAACTATTAAAAAAGTTACATTAAAACTAAAAAACATACTTTAACAACCACTTTACAAATACACCTATTTTTATGGTATTTTTCCGGTATGCTGTCAGTCTTTTCTCTAAAGTCAATTCTCTATAGCTGGAGCAGCCTAAGTCTTCTTTTATTTGAAGTATAAATTGCAGTCTAGGTTTAGCTAGGGTGTTTTTTCCTTCGATCATGCTTTCTATTTCTATTTTTAGATAATACCCGAATGTCTTAAAGTGTCTTATTAATCTATCTTTGCTTCTCATGGTCTTCTTCATTAACTATCTTTCTTCTTGTATATTATTCCATCGGCTTCACTAGTCTTTTTTCTTCTTGTACCTTTCTAGTATCTCGTTGTTCGATATTCGGTCAATCCATGTTTCCTTTAGCATCTTTCTATAGCACCATAACTCAGAAGCCTATCCTACGTTTTTTTTGCATTCTTTGCTATTGTCCAGTTGCGTTTGAGACCCGTATAGCGACACTCCATGCGAATATGTGTAAAAGTTTGATAGTATTGACTTGATTTTATACCTTTGTATAGATTATTATGCATTTAGTTAGTTCAGAAAAGTTCCCGACTCCATCTTCTTCCTGGAACACTTCCTCATTCAAGACATGATACCAAAATCGTTAATTAATTATTATCGTTATCCTAGATTCCTAACCACCCTACAAAATTTCTACATACTTTCTCAGACATCGCATTTGATTTATATCACATAAACCAAATTCCGTATAAAGGTAATGCCTTATCAGACAAATTTTGTCAGTTTTATATTTCTTTTACTGAAACTATTGGTCTTAAGTCTCAGTAGATTATCAGATTTCATGTCTAAAAAATGTTTATTTTTAGAAATGAGTGTCACAGTGAGATTTCTTAATTCCATGAATACTTCTCCTACTTCTAATCATAGCTTCAGTTCATAGATAGTGCATTAACATTAGGTGTCTACATCATCTGTTGTGGTAATTCAAGTGCTACAAAACCTAAAGGAACATTTGTAATTTGCGAAAAATGAAACTGCACTTACTTAAATACTGTGGCTATCGTGTAGTTATTAAGGTGTTTCTAGTCTAAGAATTGGGGCGTTAGTAAATATTACATAAACTCAGTATAATTTTCTTACATGTAGGATATTTTGATTTCCTAATCTCCACTGTAACATATTTTTGTGATATTTACGTTACATTCAAATATTTATGCCAATGCTAATAAATTAATATTATACAATTGGAAATGACAATTACTGGCATGACGTATAACCTAAAAATTAACGACTGCAGTCTGACTACAAACCATCTTTGATGCAAAATTACCGTCAGTGGGCGCCACTTAACGTACCGATCTGTAATTTTTGGATCCTAATTTCAACAATGAAAAAACTGGAAATGAGACGGCCGTATATAAGCGAAGCTTATATGAATCTAGTAGGCCGTGGTTTTTATTATTATTGGTAAATAAAAGGAACAGGATATGATTTTTAATTAGTATGAGTTAGATCAATTGGCTAGGTCGCTAGACAGAATTGTTGTTGTCCCGGGCCGCTCAGCTCAGCCGGCTTTACTTGTAAACACTAATAAATAATAATAAAAAATATATAAAAAGACAGTAGCTTGTTCTCGAAGTTCAGGTGGTGTACAGCTGAACTCATCGCTTTCAATAATGTCGTTATTGTTGTCTATCATTGTATAATTTATTGAAATTCTTTTTATTAATTAATTGTCACAACCTTCATTTATACATACAATGACACTGTGAAAAGACGACGACAAATTTATCGACGAAGACATGAAAATCAAAGTTATGATCTAAGAAGCCTAGAAAAGTTTGACGTATGTTTTTTATATTTTTAAAGGTTAAGTAAAAATATGTTTTTGATTACATTTTCCGTCATATTCCGTTGCTAAAAGTTTTACGAATGAGTTATATTTTTAATGTTAAAAACTAATGATTTAATTTTTTGATTAAAATCTTTTTAGGATAATGCACAGGAGTGGTCAAAGTATGACAATTTAAAAAACAATTTCAATTTTTACAGTATCTCCAACTTAACATAAATAAATCGTGCTTTCATCTAGTAGTAGTATAGAGGTTATGTATTTGACATAAGAGGGCAGTAATAAGTTTGACATAAGAGGCCCGCAAAGAAGCCTTAACTGCCCTCAAAACAGAACATTTAGAAAGCACTTTCTGATCAGGTAGGCGAAAAACATATTTTTACTTAACCTTTAAAAATGTAAAAAACATACGTCAAATTTTTCTAGGCTTCTTAGATCATAACTTTGATTTTCATGTCTTCGTCGATAAATTTGTCGTTTGTTTTTCTTTTCACAGTGTCATTGTATGTATAAATGGAGGTTGTGACAATTAATTAATAAAAAGAAAATTGTAATTTCAATAAATTATACAATGATAGACAACAATAACGACATTATTGAAAGCGATGAGTTCAGCTGTACACCACCTGAACTTCGAGAACACTTTTTATATATTTTTTATTATTATTTATTAGTGTTTACAAGTAAAGCCGGCCAGGGACGAACCTAAAGAGTTTTTTTGGTGGGGGGTAACCTTAAAATTGCCAACTTATTACAATGAAAATACCAACTACTAGTAAGAAAATATTTGTATTTGTACCTAACATTATATGAAGCAAAATTAGTATTTTACAAAAATCTTATTTTTATTTACAACTCACCAACGTGTATGCATGGCAATTAGATTAAATTTAAAAAAATAAATTGTTTTGGACACATTTTCTTATCTTCTCATTTTTCTCAAATTGTGAAATTGCCAACTCTCGCTCAAAATTATCAACTTTGAGGGGGGAGCGTCCCCTCCCATCCCCCCCATGGGTTCGTCCCTGAAGCCGGCTGAGCTGAGCGGCCTGGGACAACAACAACCGTGTCTAGCGGCCTAGCCAGTACTAAAGACTAAAAAGTCTAACAGTTCGACCGTGCGAGACCCGAGCTGTCCGCTGTATGCATAAAATGTAGCAAATGCGTCTGCTATAAATTGATCTAACTCATATTAATTAAAAATCATATCCTGTTCCTTTTATTTACCAATAATAATAAAAACATTTACCATACGGCCGTGTTGTATGTAGTGTAATGATTATTAGGTTAATTTAGTTAATAAATTACTAAAAACGTCTGCCGTTATTTTCATTTTCATTCATGCCCTCTAACAAATGCCTATTTAATTAACTAATAAGTTACGGTACTGTTTAACTTTTGGGATTCTTTTTTAAACTTTCAAACAGGTAGGCGAAAAACTTTTGTATGTCACTCGGACCGAAAAGCATTTGTAGCCCTAAGTTGTCCATCAAACAACTGCGGGTTACAAATGCTAATTTTCTGCCCTTGAGACACAAAATACTAAAGCAGATATAAACTGGGCAATGAAAAATCAGTCACATAATAATCTACTATTTATTTTCAATGAATGTAGCCTTATTATATTTTTTATATTGTAATCTATTTTATGGCCAATATTTCTAAGAACGGTTTTCTTCATTTTCAATATGTTGATTTTATATGATATTCATAAGTGGCATATCCACCCTGTTTAAACAAGGCAGAGAATCTTGAACTGGAAGATGATCCGCGCCCTGGACGTCCCATCGATATCAAGTCCCAGAACTTGTGGAAAAAGTTGCAAATTTAATATTGGAAGATACCCTTTTGAAAAAGAAACAACTTGCAGAAATGGTTGGTGTATCAGATACAACCATTTTTAAAGTTCTGCACGCTCATCTCAGTATGACAAAGGTCTGTGCAAGATGGGTCCCGAGAATGCTAACGCCAGCTCAAAAACACGAACGAATGGTATGTTCACGGCAGTTTTTGAAGCTCTGCAGTCAAGCCCAGGATGAAGTATTAAGTTGGATTGTTACAGGAGATGAAACGTGGGTTCACCACTATGAACCTGCATCTAAACAAGATTCAATGCAGTGGCATAAAAAGGTACACCCCCGCCAAAGAAGTTTAAAGTGCAAGAGTCAGCTGGAAAGCTCATGGCCACCATATTTTGGGACACTGAAGGAATCCTGCTCATCGACTATAAAGAAAAGGGTGTCTCTATAACGGGAGAATATTATGCCACACTTTTAGAACGATTAAGAGACTCCATCAAAGAAAAGAGAAGAGGAAAAATTGCCAAAGGTGTGCTGCTTTTGAACGACAACTCGCCCGTTCATCGAAGTTGAGTTGCACAAGCTGCCCTGCGCAAGGCAGGCTTCCAGTAATTAAATCATATACCCTACAGTCCACACCTGCCTCCCAGCGATTACTATTTGTTCCCGAATATCTTTCTTCAAATTCGGGAACTTCAAGGAAAACATTTTCGTCCAATGATGAAGTAAAAGCTGCAGTCTCAGCATATTTTGACAACAAAAATGAATTATTTTTTCATTGGTATAAATAAATTAATTACTAGATCTGAGGAATGTATTAGAGTTAAGAGTGAATCTATTGAAAAAGAATAGTATATTCGGTAACGAGGTTAGAATGGAAATTCGATGCGAGAGGAACCACGAGCATCGAATTTCCATTCTAACCGAGTAACGGACCGTGCTTTCACCAAGACCATAAGAAAATTTAAACGTAACAGTATTTACAATTTGAAAACAAGCAAATAACCTTTAAAAGTATGACATTTAATGTAAACAATGAAATCAAGGCTAAGCGTTTTTTTATTATCTGTTACAGAATATTCATTTCATGCCGCCGGCCATTATCGACTGTTTTGCAGGATTCAAAATCCGCCGGGAACATTAAATTCCCGGCCTAGTACTTACAAAAGTGACATTTGTTAAAAATTCACTTACTCCGTGTCACGTTTTTTTTAAATTCTACTAAGGCAGGGATCCCTCTTACCGCCTGTTTGCGTCCGCAGACTGTTCGGAATTGAAGGGGCGGCGTGAGGAAACCATTCGATAGAATTTCATGAAACTTAACATGGAAAAAGTGCAAAGACAGGTACTTCACTCTAACAACAAGAAACAGCTACTATGTATATCAGACAAAAAAATACGGGACATCCTTTAAATAACAAAAATACAGTGTGCGAACTTCTATGAGACGGGGTTCGTAATTAATTCATGTATTTAAACGCACGGAAAAACTAATAAGCTTTATTTTTAAATTTGTTAAGAATTATCTAGAGCTATGTACAATTGACCAGGCGAGTGGCCAAAGCTTGACAATTTAAAAGCAAGTTAGAATTTTTGCGTGCTACCAACTTAACACAAATAAGTCATGACTGGCTTGTATATTTTATAATCGTGGACGAACTATAACTGTCTATCTTGCCTACGCTTCCATAAATATGTATTCTCGCATTGTAATAAAACAATTATGCCGATGTTCCGTTAAAAATTCTGTACACCTGCATGCATGGTGGTCCATGCAAGATGATCCTGCACCTTCTCTTGAAAACTATAAGAGTTACGAGAAAAAGTTAAATATCAAAACTGGTTGGTGTAAAACAAATTTTAATTTTGTAATAGTTTTGTATATACAAGGTGAGTAATATTCCTGTGGCTACTATCAACTTTTTTATTTTCAGTGGAACACTCTGTATATTTTTACTGTTTTCGATTCTATACTTGATTTTAAGTATGTCTGCGTAATGTACATTAGGGTGGGCCGAAAAAGGGTTTTATTTTTTTTCGATGCGCTATACCGCGGAAAACTTGCCCCTAGGACAGACAAGTAAATTAAAACAAAAAAACAAAAATCGGTTGATGTCTTCCGGTTGCGCATCGTCCTCGAAAATAACAAAAAATGATAAATTTCAACAATTTTTCGTAATAAAGAAAAAATTCTTTTTCTATTATAGTTAAATACTACAGCTTTAAGTAAGTAAATAATAGCACAGGGAAGGTAAAAAAATTAAATAATAATAGATATTTCAACATTTATTGATCGCTCAGTGCGTCTGAAAAACATGTTTTTAGCATTAAAATGGCAAATTTTAAATTTTTACATAAAGTACTTATTGATACATCTTACGAACTATAGCTTTATGACAATAGTGTTTTACTCATTGTTTTTGGTACTTGCTATTTTAAACTCCGATTTTGCGAAAAACTGGACATGGTGGATCGTGAAAGAAGCCTCGATCTGATGAACCCATCCCTGGACCTGGCACCAACGACTTTTTGTGACGCTTCAGTCATCAGCTTTACACACCGATCCACTGCTTGTGTATAGCATGGAAACTTGATAAAATTCCATTCAGATTCTGTTCCTGTGTTTATTATAGATGAAATCTCCTCATCACTTAATCTTCGGATCAAAGATGGCGGTGAAAGATTACATGTACTCCAATCTATCATTTCGCTGTAGTCGGTAGCAGCAAAATTTAGTTTTGGTGTCACAAAGCTCCTAGTTGACTTGCCTTTAGGAACATTGTTTCTCGCCTGAATTATTCTTCTAAGCCCTAATTCTTTGATATGCTTTCTTTCATCTACAATCATACTCAAAAACAAATTTTCGGGGTGAGCAAAAAATGAGTTACATTTAATCACAGGGTCTACTACTTGAAGTAAATTTTCAGGTAAGAACCTTGACGTTTTTATAGCTTCAAACACATGTTTAGGGTCATCTGTAAAGTATTTGCTTTTCGTGATATTAAACCAGTAGTAGACCCTGTGATTGAATGTAACTCATTGTTTGCTTATCCCGAAAATTTGCTTTTGAGTATGATTGTAGATGAAAGAAAGCATATCAAAGAATTAGGGCTTAGAAGAATAATTTAGGCGAGAAACAATGTTCCTAAAGGGAAGTCAATTAGGAGCTTTGTGCCACCAAAACTAAATTTTGCTGCTACCGACTACAGCGAAAAGATATACTGGAGTACATGTAATCTTTCACCGCCATCTTTGCTCCGAAGATTAAGTGATGAGGAGATTTCACCTATAATAAACACAGGAACAGAATCTGAATGGAATTTTGTCAAGTTTCCATGTCCTACACAAGCAGTGGAGCGGTGTGTAAAGCTGGTGACTGAAAAAAAGTCGTTGGTGCCAGGTCCAGGGATGGGTTCATCAGATCGACGCTTCTTTCACGATCCACCATGTCTAGTTTTTCGCATAAATCAGAGTTTAAAATAGCAAGTACCAAAAACAATGAGTAAAACACTATTGTCATAAAGCTATAGTTTGTAAGATGTATCAATAAGTATTTTATGTAAAAAATTAAAATTTGCCATTTTAATGCTAAAACATGTTTTTCAGATATAATAATAATAATAATAATAGCTATAACCCATAGCCTGGAAACCAGTGCACAGAAGCTATAAGCTTGTGCGGGAGGGAGGGGGCGATTATTATTATTACGTAGGTCCTAGGTGCGGCTGCAGCCGACTTACAGATGGAACAGCGCAAATCCCACATTTGTGTCACAGCTAAGGAAAACTGCAGAAAACCTTAACCAGATCTGCTGGCACCGGGAATCGACCTCGGGCCGCTTGGGTGAAAGTCCAGCACTCTAGACATTACACTACCAAGGCTGTTTATGCACCAATAAATGTTGAAATATCTATTATTATTATTTAATTTTTTTACCTTTCCTGTGCTATTATTAACTTACTTAAAGCTGTAGTATTTAACTATAATAGAAAAAAAAAATTCTTTATTACGAAAAATTGTTGAAATTTATCATTTTTTGTTATTTTCGAGGGCGATGCGCGACCGGAAGACATCAATCGATTTGTTTTTTTTTGTTTTAATTTACTTGTCTGTCCTAGGGGCAAGTTTTCCGTGGTATAGCGAATCGAAAAAAAAATAAAACCTTTTTTCGGCCCACCCTAATGTAGATATTAATATACTGCACAGTTTCTGAGTAAATTCAATTTTTCTGTTATTTTTTTAGGAAATCCAAACTTTTTAAAAAATAAATTTACATAGTGCATGTTACATTTAAACAATTATAATAATACATGAATTACAGGGTGTTTAATCTAATAGACCGAGAGTATACATCTTTGAACAGGAAAATTAAACTTACATACTGTAACTAACATTTAATCAGGGCTGTAGTCGATTAGCGAATGATTAGCGTATACCCTGTGCTATTGAACTCAATATTTTCTCATTAATTTACAGTGGAATGCAGGGAGTTCAATCCACTAGACCAAAGATACACATTATTAAATATGAAATCGCATTTTGAATGTTTGCTTTTGAATTTCTACCAATTAATATAGATATTTTCTATTTCAATAGCGAACAGTTGCAAAGCTATCTGCGTTTCTATACTGACTTGCTATTTCTCTGAAATTAATTTATCAATCTGCTCATAAATGCCTCAACAACATAATTCCGTGAAATAAATAAAGATTAATAAAAAATTTCAGTTTTTATTATTAAATTTTATCCTTATATTATAAATTATAATAAAAACTGCGAAACTTTTTATTAATCTTTATTTATTTCATGATTATGGAGTTCCACAAAGTAAGGCTGGAAACAATAAACAAAAACATAATTCGAATTCATCTACCTTTAACCTTTAAAAAACCATATAATAAACAAATATTAATTTAATAACAAAATAAATTATAAAAATAGCGGGGCAATATAGAAAAAAACGCTAATAACTTTGAGACTGATCACGTATATGAATTGGCAGAGTATAAAAATATACAGGGTATCCCATTTGAAAAAATGAGATTTTTATGTTTAAAGATTTGTATCTCTGGTCTATTGGTGGATTGAACACGCTGTGTATTATTCAACAATAAATTTATTATAATTATTAAATGTAAGTTGCAGTATGTATTTTTTTTGCACTTTCGAAAAAAAATAAAAAACTTTGCCGAATATACAATTACTTTCCGGTATATACAATTACCCAAAAATAATAAATATAATATACTAATTGCTACTGCCCATATACTTATTAAATAATAATATTGCAGTAAGTAGAAAAGCGTAAACATAAACCGGGTAAACATATTTTAAAAAAATAAGTTGAAACTAACTAACAAAATGACTAGTCCTGTATATAGAAAAATATTATTTTGTTTTATAAAGTACTAACCGATTTTGGTATTTAACTTTTCTTCGTAACTCTTGCAGTTTCCAAGATAAGGTACAGAGTCATCTTACGTGAGCCACCCTGTACGTAATTCTAAATTCATATGGAAAGAATCTATTTTATTCAAAATCATGTTTTTATATATTCATTAAGGAACACAGCATATAAAAGTTTCAAAAGGTACTGAAAAATAATGGCAAAGTCAAAGAGTTCACCTATACAATGACTATCGAATCGCCAATCATACTTTAATAACAAAAGTAACTGATTCAAACGATATGTATTTATACATTAATCGAATTGCGTACCTCAAATAGTGACATTAGTAATGTTTTGGCAAGTCACAGTTATACTGACCAAAAATAAAGATCTCTATTTATAATAATTGAAGTAGTTATTATACATTTATTCTCTTGTATGTATATTATTATTTTATCAATAAAACTCAAGTATTTATGAATTAATGTTAGAATTAATATTATCAATGAATTCTATATTCCTGTATAAAAAATAATAAGAGTAATAAGTAATATTATGCTGGTATATAGTAATAGTAATAAATTAATAACAAATGACTAATAAAATACGATAAGTTAATTTAAATAAATACTTAAAAGTTGTTAATACGATTGCGTCATTTACGATGTACCTATCTGTATATTATATATATACTGTTACATGTAGAATTGTAAATTCTTGCAAACACGAAGAAATGCAAGCAAATTACAGGAGGACTCTTCAGCGTCTTCTTCAAATCCAGTCAAGTTTTTTCTTTTGACGTAAACAAATATTTCAATAAAAAACTGTAATTTATTAATTCGCATACACTTAACAACATTAATTTAAATTACAAAATGTCAAGAATGAAGTACGTCTTTTTTTTAGTTATTTAGTATCCGGCTAAATCAATACATTATGTTGTATGTACAGCGTGTGATTGTTGTATATCTAATATTGTAGATTTTACTATTTAGCAAATACTAGATTACTTATAATCTTTCGATAAATTAAACATTTATGAAAAATGTTCTGGTTATCTGCTGAATCTTATACGATTGGTTACTTGAACACGTAAAATTATTAGCATTCAAGATTTCATTAAAAGCAAAAAATTTTAAAAATTAAAAAAAATTCAATAAATTTAAAAACAATGTACTCAGAAGTTGGCCATGAATTCTATAAACATACAATTATAAAAACATAGAAACATAGAAGAATAAACATTCTTAAAGAAATAATACAATTAAAATAAAAAACAAACAATATTTTATGATGGTGATTTAGTTGAAAATACCGTTATTTAAACTACTGAAATATTGTTTTTCGACTTTTGTTTGCGCTTTTTTTTTTCATTTAAATTTATTATTTCTTAAAGAATAACACAAAATCCATGGCTAACTTCTGATAACATTGTTTTTAAATGTACTGACTTTTTGTTAGCAAAATTAAAAAAATTTTTTTTAATGAAATCTTTGAGTTTAACTTTTTGGGCAATTCTCAACAACTTTTGTTAGTAAAATTTTCCGATAAAAAAATGCCTAATATGATTTATTTTGGTATCGCAGGTGGCTTCGCATTTGAAGGGACGCATGTTTTTTTTCTGTTACAAGTAGACCATAAAATAATGTGTTCTATCTTTGAGGAAAATTTGGTCCGAAGTGGATAAAAAATAATAAAGATGTAATGGTGATGCCGCCTAATTTGCAACACACTGGATGTAGTATTAATAATAATAAAAAACAAATAACATGTAAAAATATAATGAACTAAATTTTTTTTCAAAACTAACAAGTTCAAATAAAAAAAAGGAGGGATCGCATCATAAATCGCTACTGTATGATGCGATATTTTCAAAAATTTGTTAGTGGAAAACTATGGAGCATTCGACAAACGCTAAAACACGTATATATTTTTTGGCCTCTACAATCATCAAAGAAAAAAAGGTATTTCGATGCTCCATGTGTTGGATGCAATGTCCCCTTGTAGCACCTATTTCCATTTTAAATCAATCTAGCAAATAAAGAATTTCCGTCCTGGTGTAATTAGAATATAAGCTCAAAAATTGTAGTCAAAAATTCCCAAACACTGCGTTGAACAGTGGAGTAACGAAAATCCTACTATGCACTTATGCACTATATGCAGTGTGAATATCCGAGAACATAACTGGGCGCTGTTGCTAAAATATACGATACTAACAAGATTTATTATAAAATAAAACAATATTATGTTGATATTACAATGGATTTAGATTAATTAACTGATTTTGTTTATTGCTTCTAACCTTATATGGTGAAACTCCATAATCATGAAATAAATAAAATATTAATAAAAGTTTCACAAGTTTATTATAATGTATCTGACAATGTTATTTCAACAGCTAAGCTGTCATTATCAAAGATAATATGAATATAAACAAACACGTCGCTCAAATAAATACAAAAAATAGATAACTAGATAAAAAGATGAAAATAAAAACTAAATAAAAACTAACTTCGTTAACTCTTTGTATGTAAATAGCTTTCGAAAGAATTACCAAAAGTGTTACCTATATCTGATTTAACAGAAATTAGATTAGTTTCTGTGATTTTATGTTTGATAGATTGAAGAAGTGATGTGTTAGCTGTTTTGTTGTACATTTTGTCCTTTTTCAAAGACATCTCTTTCAACAAATTCAACAAGCTAAGCTATACAAAAAACTTATGATCAAACACAAACTCAGGGTACCTTTAATGAATGAACAGATTGAGCTCAGTAATTCTACGTTACTGGAAGTGTTAGATATTTAATTCTTATTTTTATCTTTTTATCTAGTTATCTACTGTTTGTACTTACCTTAGCGACGTGTTTATTTATATTTATATTACCTTTGACAATGACATCTTAGCTGTCGAAACTATATTGTCAGGTATTTTATAATAAATTTGTGAAACTTTTATTAATATTTTATTTAATTCATAATTAACTGATTGTTTTCAGATACTTTACACTATTATTTATTATCTCCCTTTTAAGATTAAAACAGGTTCAATTCTAACCTTAAATTAAAGAACCATAAACGTAGGTGTAATGATAAGAAAAAATTACAATACAATTATAAATTCAATGACGGCAATTCTCTCTTGTGGCGGTATTCACAATCGCTGATTAACTAACTTTAACTGACTGTTATAATTACCATGGATACAATTGTTTCAACAAACGTATCTATAGTAATTAACTGCCAGTTAAAGTTAATCAGCGATTGTGAATACCGGCGCACACTGGTGTAAAACTCACAAAAACGGCGCATAAGGGTAGAAAATCAAGTTCTTGGAATTCTTAAATTATATGTCAGGTGTTATTAAGAATGAATAGGAAAATCTTTTATGCACGACCTTGAAACTCAAGTAGCCACGTACTGAAATAACACTCCCTCCCTTACTTGGTCATTTCATTGTAGCGCTTAAAGCAAGTACACTTGTGCGTTAATTAAATGTCCCCCAGTTAAACAGAAGTGGTTAATATGCCAGTTGAAAATATGGGTTTAGATTTTCAAGGTAAGTAGTCTTAGCCTATCTTAACAGTTTTTTCGCTTGTATTTATTACGATGTATTAAATATTGGTACGAAGAATATGATTTTTTTGGAATTTTAGCACTAATATCTCATAAGTTTCGATTCCCGTCGATTTCTGCGTTCTAATTTATACATCAAAAAAAGAAGCATCTTTGGTGAAGATTTCCGGAATATTTCAGACTCCCCTCGATACCCCTGCCAGAGTTAAGGCTGTTTTACCCGATTCTGAAGATAGGGAAACGCAATGTAAACTTACTCGGTTTTTATTCAATAACCGCTCAATATTTTTTGATCGGGTTTTTACCAAAAATTTACCTACAATGTAGTGTATGATGTAATGTTTTTAAAAAATAATTTTTAACGTTTGAAACCATAAAAAACTTAATTTAAAGTTGAAATTTTCGTTTCTAAAAAAAATCTTTACATTACATCATAGCATTTGACGCACAGATTACGGGAAAAATGTTTAAAAAAATATACGTTGATAAATAAATGAATAAAAACATAGTAAGCGATCCTATTGCAAATTAAGTTTTTTATGGTTTCAAACGTTAAAAATTATTTTTTAAAAACATTACATCATACACTACATTGTAGGTAAATTTTTGGTAAAAACCCGATCAAAAAATATTGAGCGGTTATTGAATAAATAAATAAATAGTTTACATTGCGTTTCCCTATCTTCAGAATCGGGTAAAACAGCCTTAATAATTTTTAAAGCTACTACTGCAATTTATAGTTTACTTAAAATTTAACGTAAAAATTGCAACAAAACATTCTTTAGATAATTAAACAATAACCAAATGGTATCCTGGTTTTTTCTTGCACAAGTGGAAATTTTATTTTAATTGTCGTTATTCCTACAAAACAGTTCAAACATTGGTAAACAACGGTATTTTCGCGAGCATTTTTAGTTGAGATAAACGTGACGCACCGATTTTTCGACTTTTACACCGAAGTGCGGCATTAGTGCGCTTTATTTTGGTTAAGGTTCAAGTGTACCCAGAAAAACGTGTGTTGCTTGATTCATAAATAATTTAATAATGTAACAATTTTGGTTTTAAGTTAATACTCTAGAAATATTAAAAACTTGCTTACCTAACTTGTTTTGGAAGATGATGTTTATTAACTAAATTATTTCACATGTTTTACATGAAAAATTAATTTTACCAAAACTGTACATTCAAAGTTAACCAAAAAATACCACTTACGTCTCATAGTATTTGAACTATTTTCCCAAAGTTTTTAGAAAATCGTATGTCTAGCAACTAAATTATTGCCAAAAAACCTGTTTTTTAAATTTTATTAAATTTTAAATAGTTCAAATACTATGAGACTTAAGTGGTATTTTTTTGGTTAACTTTGAATGTACAATTTCTTTAAAATTAATTTTTCACGTAAAAAATGTGAAATAATTTAATTAATAAACATTTTTCCGTTTTCCAAAACAAGTTAGGTAAGCAAGTTTTAACATTCCTAAAGTATTAATTTAAAATCAAAGTTATCACATTATTATATTATTTATGGAAAAAACAACGATTATTGATCATGCGGTTAAGGTTTATGCACCGTATTGGGGTGTCTGAATGGCCCCTTTGTAATGATTTTTTTTTAAATTTGGTATAGTTATTTAGGTACATTTGGACCTTAACTGGAAAATGTAATCAAACAATATAACGCACGTAACTACTACATTAGAAACTGCCTAAAGTGACTACCTTTGGGACTGACCCAAAATGGTCAATTTAAGCAGGTGGTCACTTTGTAAAAGTGCGAATTCTTTATACACTACAATTTGCCCAAAACAGCCCACACTCGTCAGCATTAAAAATATCCTGATTTAAAGCCCTTTGCAAATTCTGTAAAACGAATACGAAAATCACTTACTGTTGCGGGATCAATTTCATTTGCATCACCAACTAAACTTTTCTGGGAAGTGTTGTTTCGTTTCTTAAATGATTCGAGCCAACCCAACGATGTTTTAAAATTAGGTAAATTTGACTGATGAGCAAATTTTAATGCTACTTCTTGTAACATTGGTCCAGAAAGCCTTGCATTTACGCTGCGCATTTTTAAAAACCAATTTAAAGTTAATCGACTAACCACTTGAAATTCTGTTAAACGTCTTTTTCTAAAGAAGTCTAAAGCATCTTCGTAACGTTGTTGATATTCTAATTTTCCTTTTTTTTTAAATATTATTTACTGTTGTTTTGCTAATACCAAAATGTTCCGTTGTTTTACTTTCACTCTGGTTTTCTAAAAACTCTAACACCTTTTGTTTTTGTTGCAAATTTAGTTCTTTGTAAACTCTTTTTGAAGTCATCTTGATCGCACTAATTAACACAATGATTTCAATCAACAGATGAAACAAGACTGATTTTATAAAACAATTTTAAAACCTTCCAGTTATTAATGTGAAAGTTTACAGATAATGAATTTCTCAGAAGCAGAAATAAGTCTTAAAACTTGAAAATATCTGAACCTAAATGGTCACTATTAAGGGATTATAATGCATTCTTAGAAATTCTTTGAATGCAATTTACATGTTCATGCCTACTTAAACTTTTAGAAGATTAAATATAACTGTTATAAGTAATCCCTTGGCTAATGGTCACACTACGCACATTTTGGCACAAGTGGTCAGTTTGTACAGTATACATTACATTAAAGTAATGGGATTTTTGCAGCGACTGAAAAAAGTGGTCAATATGACCAGAGGGTCAGTTTAAACAGGTGGTCAAATTGATAGTTTTTACTGTATATAGTTATCTTTACAACTTTAATTATTTATTATTTAAATTAATTGAATCGATGAGTGGAAGAACGGTGCAAGTCCAAAAACGACGAAATTTAGTTAAGATATACGTTTTTCCCTAAATTTCAAGCTCTACACGTTGAGCTAAAGAAAGGTTTAGTGACGCACACAGTTGAACTTGCATAACACATCGACACACACGGATGAGTGAAAAACGGTTTAAGTCAATAATTAAGTTAAGTTTAAGTTATGTTAACAAAAATAGAGGACCTGAATAGTGGCGTAGATAAAGTTGGTATGACCAGGGTCAATATTGATTCCCACTTCAATCGAATATAAAAATTTATATTATAGAAGTCCATAAATGTTTTTGTTAAAAATAAAAATTTAAAAAAAAAGTTTTGTTTATTTAGTATTTTTAATGTAATGAGTACAATGGGAGTACTTAAAATTTAAATGCGATTTTCTCGAAAACTAATTTTAAATTATTAACGTGACCCCACATTACGAGGTTTCGTTATGTTAGTTGATTAGGGATTGTTAAGGGTTGCCAGGGGACACCTTGTATATAGAAAAACAAACCGTCATCTTTTTTTGATCAAATAAATATCATTATATTGTAAATTGTTGTTTCTCATTATTATATTACTAACAACCATCCAATCACATAACAGTAATAAAATTTATTTCAATTAAGGAGGTTGCACTCTTTATTGTAATAATAACTTCAAATAATTAAAAAAATTCTTAATTAAATCAATTTATAAAATTATGGTTAAAATTAACATATATGCATGCAATTTTTAAATAAAACTTTCAAATTATATAATTTTAAATTCAAATTCTAAATTTGGTGTCACCCGGAGCGAACCGCCCCCTGCCCCCCGTAGGTACGCTACTGGATCTGAAGAAGATTTTAGAGTACTTTTTTCAACACATAATTTTCTATTTTACTGACTTGTAACATTTTTAGAATGTATTTTTAATACATACCCATAGGTAGGTATAATCAATAATAATTATCTGTGAATAGTAAAGTCTTATTCGAATTAGTTTGCAAATTAATCAGTTATATTCGTTTCCTGAAAATTATAAATTTTGGATCCTTCTTCCACTCACTGATTCAATAATCTTTACGATTTTGTGTAATCGAATACAAAAAATATCATTCCATACGCGTTCGCTGTCAACTTTCAGATTATTTGCCTCTTTTAAAGCACTCAATGCGTCGTGCCTTAAATTTCAGCCTCAACCCAAAAATCAGGCGTGACTTACAACGAAAATAACTATTATCACACAAATGTGTTATTTTCATTAACTTTGATCTGCTACAAAAAAACGAACAAATGGGAAAAACAAGTAGATTTTTAGTGCTTATAAATGGATCCTGTATAAGAGTATTTGTAAGTTTCAGACTTTCCACACCTTCCCCATTGTTAGACAAAACGTAAAGAAAGTTTTAATGTCTTGTAGTTTTAGTAAAATCTTCTGTACCTATAGTGTTTAAAACCAGAAGGTCATTTGTTTTACAAGGATTTAACAAAATTCGTGCAAAGTACCTTGACTTTTTCCGATCGCTTTAACTAGCATTTGCAATTTTCCCAGCTTCTGATTATTTATTTTTAATCGTACAATCCTTGGTACTTGCTACAACGAATTAGTTCGTTGGTTTTTCACATAATTACTTGAGATTCTGTATTTTATTTTTTTTATTATTCATAAATAAAGTTGTTCGTAGATAAAGTTGTCATACGATGTAATGTTTTCTGCGCTATCAAATTCTGAAGGTTTCATAATTGGAAATTGCTGGATGCCTCATGTTTCCTCTTCTATTTTATTGCAATTATGCTTCGAATCAAGATTCCTTTAATTTCTACAGCTAAAGCCCAAAGATACAGTATTACTCCTATTGTGTTACCTTCCCTAATCAAATTCAGAATTAAAGTATGGGCAAGTTCGTTGTAATTGACATTAATTACAAATAGCATTTTCCGACAACCTGGGATACTTTTGAAAGTCAAAAAACCAATAAATCGATGTAAAATTAACAAAATGTTATACTTGGACTATAGATAATATTATATATAGTAAGACAGGTCATTGTATAAATCATGATGTTATACTCTCCTTTTGTTTATTATAGATAAATAATTTCATGGCCTTATCAATAATAAAATTATTGCTTCTGAAAAATTACAAGGAAAATCCCAAAAATTCTTATTAAATTGCAGAATTAAAGAATTTTCGTACATTTTATAAATTTTACTTTTCAGAGAAATTGTACAAATATCTACATTATAAAAAAAGTTACCACTGGAATGTAATTCCCACTTACAGTAATTATCACGGAACGTTATTATTATTATTATTATTACCATAATTAGTAGTTATAGTTATAGTTGTGTTAAAATTTAATATTAGAAAATACTAGTAATAATGAATCACTGTGAAGCAATCAAATTTATAATATAGGAATAAATACATCTTATAAATACGACAAAAAAGAAATAAATAATTGGAAAATATAGTACACAAGCTGCTACGTCATGCGTCATATTGGAATGACCACTACACAAATATTACAAGAAATAAAAGTTTTGGGCCGGCAGTGGACGAGTGGTGTCAGTGCATCACTCGTGTTCCAAGGGTCGTGGGTTCGAGTCCACTTGCGGCGACGGAATTTTTCTAATTGGGAAATTCCGCCACCTCAACGTGTGTGTATTCGTGTTGCATGTTAGATGGGGGACGTATGACCTTAGATGTTGGTTCTCCTGTAGTGTAGGCGTGAAATAAAAAAAATTAATAAATAAAAGTTTTTTTTTGAAGGTAAGAGAAAGAGACTCTTATCTCCCAAATATTATAAATTCGCATTATTTACCAATTCGTATAATTTCGATATATAACATAACGTAGGATGTCTCGAGAATCATAAGAATCAAAAGAACCTAGTTTAGAGGATATTTGTATTTTCCTGGAAAACTATGGCTGACTGATTTATAATCAAAGAAACCTAATCTATTAGTTCATTGTCCAACTAACGCCATTTTTACAATCAAGAAACCGCAATAAACTTCTTGTAAGGCCGTAGAAGGATATATCTTCAAGTGGTACGTCACGACGACGACGTCTACTGTCAGCGCCAGGCACGTAAACTCAATTACCTTAGAGAAAGTGACAGGCACGTCAACGATTCTGCGCGATTATGGCGAACAGAGCTCATCTGTTGCCAGTGGTATCAGCTTAGAATGTTCTTGTCTGAATAATAAACGATTAAATACGCTAAAAGTACCTATTAATTACAAAGCGGTGCAAAGAATAAGAATTTAGCAAACACTGATGATAAACCATAAACCATACCGAACGCAGGTATAAAAATACGACTCCAACAGACAAAGCGACGCCTCTGAATTTATTTTAGCTGTTCAGAAATGTACACATTCACAAATTCGTTTGTGCGCATGATGACGAGGTGTACCAATCTCTAAGGTAACGAAGTTTAGCTCATGGGACATCCCCCTCCCATGCTTCCCCCTGCCCTTTTTTTCACTTTAATTTTATTTTATTGTCTAAAAAGATTTTTTGTAATAATTATATTTGATTTAATTTAATGTTAGCCCCCCGTCCCCGAAAGAGAATTCTGGCTAGGGTCAATACAGTGTAGTGTTTCACAGGACAAGATTTCTTGTCTTGTACGACTACTTCTTGTCACAACCACACCATCACAACCTCATTGTCAGTAATCAATCGGACTTCGCGTAGCGTACGTATAGACCAATAAAGCGGAGTCAATATCGGTAAAATATTTAACACAGGCAAGGACACATTGACGGACAGATAATGGCATAGTAACAAAATGAATATTTTGCTTATAAACGGGCAAGATACTGATAGTGTAGTGCAATCATACAAAAGTCTACTCTGATTTCTTTCAAGATGGCGAAGCCTTTATACGTTAATTCCTGGTTCGACGTTTTCAATGACTAATAACTATAATAAATAATCAAACATAATAGCCATTCAGTTACGTTTCTATATTTTCTTTTATTGTTTTAGCTTTTAGGTTATTACGTAATTTCTAATCGCCTGAATGTTGATATCTTATTAGTTACCACACTAAAAAATATGTGTAATAGTGTAATAGAAAAATATTTTACATATTGTTTTTATATTTTTTGTTTTATTACAACAGCTTTTAAATAAATAAATAAAATATATTATAAATTCATAATATGTATATCTAGACTACCACTGCCAATACTAATTCAAACATACCAATATCTTTTCAAAATCTGCATTTTAGCAAGACTGCAAGAAAATGCAAGAAATCTTGCTATTCTTGCAGAAAAGATTCTTGTCTTGTCTTGAGGAACGGATTGCGATTCTTGTCTTGTTCTTGTCTTGCAATTTGTGCAAGAACAAGAAAAATGCAAGACTCTCGTGAAACACTAATACAGTGTACAGTGGGTTGCCATATTAATAGTTACACTAAGCATTTTTTTGAATGTCAATCAAATTAAAAGTATTATGTCTGTAAAACCAAGTTCATGATATATGTAGATATGTTAATATCCATGATTTTATAACATACATATAGTATTTGGTAACCCAATTGAGCCAAGTGTCAAAACACTAACAGGATTTAAATGACATTGTCAATTGATGGTAAATAACGTTCAGCGGAACAACTTAGAATTATAGACACCTTGGTACATCAGATGACTTGTTTCTCAGACGACATAACATTGCTCAATGAGAAAAAAGATTATTGGCTAAATGAATATTAGATGTATGGAAGGGCCCCCATATCTCCTTTTTTATTTATTTATAGATGTAGCAAATTTCATTTTCATTTTTTGGTTTAAAAACGCCACTTAAAATTAATGTTTCTCACTTGAGTTATAGAGCGAGTTTTTTTATCGTTGCATCATAGGGATTTCCATGATATAAATATATATAATTATATTGTGTTAATGGTTTTTTGAAACGAATTTTAAAATGATTTTTGGTGCACTTTTAATTTACACCATTTTTTATCAATTCAGATAGTTTTTCAACTGTGGTAGTTTTTGCACTCCTTGCCCAGAAACTTTTCCTCTGAAAAATAGCGAGGAAAATTCATTTTCCCTATCTAGAGAGAAAAATTGCAAAATAGAGAGAAGCATTTATTTTAGCTTATCTAAGAGAAGAAAACCTTGCAGTTGCACAAGTTCTCGGCAGTTAATTTATCGAGAAGCAAATTTTTGTAATGCAATTCATTGCATATTTGTAGAATAAAGTTTGTTTTTAAAACTGAAAATTAGAAAAACTTATAGTGTAAAAGTAGAAAAATAAGAAACTAATACTTAAAAATATTATTTAATAAAACATTTGAACAATCTAAAAATAAATTCTCAATTAATTAAACACTCAAATGTAATGAGATACCCTTGATACAAGCAGTGACTATTTTCACTTTTTCTTCTGTTGCATAAAATGACATATTCACGTTTTAATAGTTTCTCGGTTTAATCAGGTGATAAAAAAAGTGATAAGTTTGATGATTTATTTATTTATCTAGAGTGTGTTCCGTAAAGTTGATTTTTTAAATATTCTGATTGGAAATAGTAGTTTGTGCAACAAGGGTGGATATGATGCCTATATCGCACGAGGACGAAGTTTGAGGCACGACGCTGAAGACGAAGTGCCTCAATCGTTCGAGGGCGATATAGGCATTCCACCCAAGTTGTACAGTATCTTTTTTCTTCGACTAAGCAAAACAATTACAAAATAGATTGCATGTCACCTTGAGAAATTGAATATAAGGATTAACCTATGCTTTTATCCATGCTAAAATATGGTTTGTAGAATCCTCCTGTCATTGTAAAATTTTTAAGAGAATTATTAAAATTTGCAGAAATTAACATTTTCGAAGAGAAAATTATTATTTTAAATTTTGTTTTATAAAAAAAAAATAAAAAAAGAGTTATTCTCCCAGCTGGAATTGAACCTCCGTCGGTCAGCTTCAGTTTATTTATGTTACACCTAGTTTCTACAGACTGAGCTACCAAGCCCCGTCAGAAACTGTGTCTACTATACTTATTATAAAAGTAGGTTGTACTTATTTAAATGATTTAATATTTATGTATTTTTAATTATAAAAGTATAATTGTTAAAGATACAATTTCACAAATCACGTTATTTTCAAATGCTTTATGTGTTATTGAAAGAAGGAAACATTGATTTAACTTACTTTTACTTCGATATTTATGACAGGAATTGTCAATAAATTAATTATAAACAAAGAAGTGTCAAATTGGACCACGTTGATTGGTTGTTTTCATATCCGTACACTGTGCGGATATGAAATTATATCCGTACACCTTACTGGAATTGCATACATTTCCATTGCGCAAAACGTGAAGAAAACGGGTGATTTACAGGTAGGAGTAGAAAAAAACTTTGCCGTTGCAATCACCTCTGCATCCAAAAATACTTGAAATACACCATGTCAAAGTTGACAGGTGACATTAGGTATCTGTTAAATTCGCCCCGTAAAGTTTTTTCCAATCAGAATATTAACAAGATTTCCAATATGGATCCAAGTTTATGGTACACACTGTATATCAGTGGTCAAAGCCTACTAACTTTTTAAAAATTTAAAAGCGTATGGCAAGAAGTTTCAAAATTTAAAACATCAAAACAAGTTACTTTAAAATTGATTTTACTAGATTGCAAATTTTTATTAAATATACAATTCGACCATTAGTACTAGATAAATGTATGAGTGGTTATTCTGTGCAAACAGAGAAAGATGATACTACAGCAGTGATGGAGGACTATTCGCTGACTAGACAGACGCTGGCCGGAAAATGTGTGCGATGTGTGACGGTAAAGCATGCTTGCTGATATTGTTTATCTCATTACACCTGTTCTTAGCTATTTTATTAAGTAAACAATGATGTAGTAAAACAAATACCATTTTTATCTAGTTTACATTTGACAGTAACAATTTTAAGTATTTTTTTTAAATCAAGTAAGGAAAGTAATTTGTGTAATATAAATGTAAATATACATAAGTGTGTAATACAACTACATACATCCTCGAGGATTTGTTTGGAACTCTGTTACCTTCATCAATGCGAAAAATAGTCACTCGTACATTGTCTAGTAGTTGAAGTTCAATGGTATAATCTTTTATACCATTAATAAAATTGTATAAGGTGCAAAAATTTTAAAATTTCTAGAACGTTCTATTTAAAACTATCAGAATTGATAAAAAAATAAATGTAAACTAAAAGTGTACCAAAATAATTCGCAGAAGAACCATTAATACGAGGTAACGTTTATATCATGTAAATTCCTATATGATGCAACAATAAAAAAACTAACTGTGTATCTGTTAATCGCAGGGTACCTACTTCACGGTATCAAATATGAAATTCATTTGACCATAAATCAAATACAATATATAAAGATTTTCGTGTATTTTAACAAAAAATAGTTCTTTGTTATAGTCACGGATGTCAAACTGAAAACGCCAAGTTGTAAAAGTCGAAACATCACACAGTGGGACATCTTAGGGTAGTCTTTCTTATTAGGTCTTCAAGATGGTATTGGTTTTTCTTTTGGCATATGGAAACTAACCACGTTTATGCATTTTCTACTGCATAAATCGTATTTTTGTATTGTTTACCAAGATGTGTCTGTCAGCACTACTTCCAAACTATAAAACTATTGTTTCCTCCTTCAGAGCTTACACGACACTTTGGACATTTTTTTACATTTACATTAGAGTGTTGATTCCGCTATTTTGCCTTTCATGTTCTAGAGATTATCCAATAAAGTACACGTCTAGCATCGGTGTTTTATCAATACCTTGATTTTTGGGAGCAGGGGTGTTGCCCCCCCTGGAAATCAATTATATAGATAAAAATACTTAACGAAACTCCCAACCCAAAACGCTAAAATCTAAAATTTTAAACAATTTTAATCAATCTTTTTTTATTTGAAGCTGTTTAAACATATAAATAAAAAAAATAGTACTGAGATTTATACAATAACAAAACATTTCGTTTATTAGTAAACGTTTCAAACAGTGCCATTTGGATGCGTGCTCTAAAACGTCTTATGAAACGAATACTTTATAAAATTTTTCCTATTTGCGTTATTTTGTAATTATTTAAAAAATAATTTGGTTTTAAATAAAATTTGTTAGAGATACTTTGTTAAGTAGTTTGACAGTTGGCAACACTGAAAATTCTAATTCTGCATTTGTTTTTGTTGAACAAATTTACAGCGTAAATAAGTTTGACATTTTAAAAACAGCTGTTGAACAGTCAACTTTAATAATATACTATTATGCAACGACCACACAATGATGGTTATTAATACATGAGTATGCCATTTATAACACGAGCGCAGTGAGTCTTATAATTCATATGAGTGTATCAATAACTATTAGGTACTAGTTGCATATACTATTTTTTCTTTGATTATGACTGATTTATTACTCATAAGTGGACTTCTAAAACTTATTATTAAAGTTGGTAGCATTGATTTTGTGCTTGTGTGAGCAGTGATTATGTCAATGCTCAAAGGAAAATTGAGAAAAACTTCAAACTAAAACTTTCAAATGTCACATCAGTGTTGCCAACAACCATAAAATTTTAAAATTGCAATCTTTTATTTAAAAAGGGTAATTAAAGGCACAAAGATACAAAACAAAAATACAAAAAATATCAAATAAAAAATCATTTCATAAGCTATTATTGTACTCGTCTAAAATAGTGTATTAAAATATTAGTTTCATCATAACACAGTTTTTAGCGCACCCATCCACGTTCAGAAAATTACCAACGTAGCGGGGGGGGTGCGTTAAAATGTCTTATGAAACGAATACTATATACTTTTTTTTTGCGTTGATTTGTAAATATTTAAAAAAATAACTTAATTTTATATAAATAAGGGATACTTTGTTAAGAATGTTGACAGTAGGCAACACTGAAAATTATAATTCTGCATTTGTTTTTCATATGCGTAAATAAGTTTGACTTTTGAAGAACTGCTCAACAATAATATCAACTTTAAAAAATAAAAAGTTACTGTTCCCAGTATTCATATAAATTTCGTTTCGACATGCAAATAAAAAAATATATTATTGTTACAATATCTGAAGTCCATGCCTATAAACAGGGATAGATAGGTCTGCCCCACCCTAACAAGAATCCTGGCTACGCTCATGTCCTAATAGATCGTAAACGAAAATTTTGACTCGCAGGACAATTGGTGATATTTCGACAAGACACATATCAATTTTATTGTCTAAAATTAATTGGCATAATTAAGATTTTTGCAATCGTATTTCGTCTTCCCGGTGACGTCATTGGAGTTTTCTAATTACCATTTTTGATTAATTCCTATGAAATTCCATACATTTTTCTTTTGAACATCTCAAACGGCGCAGTTCTGGAAACAATGAATTCCTACGTTACTTTTTTCCGCCCTGCATTTTAGAGGCTGTTAAAAAATTAAATACATTTGCCTAAAATGGAAACAGAAAGAAGATTGTGTTCTGTAATTTCTTCCAAACTTTCAGGAATGATTCTTTAGCACATCAAGGCCGTACTGCCTGAAGAAGGCATCACATTGATAAGCTCGGCGCTAAAGGACATTTCATAAAAACATATTTCTCGCCACTAAACTAAGTAGAGGATGTCCCATAATTTTTCGTCAGTCTTTTCTATGAAAAAACTTTTACAAATTAAACATGTTTTATTAATTTTTCTTTAAATTACATTAATTTCACAAATAATTAATACGAATAATTAGTTATATATTGAATATGGCCCTTCCTTAAATATTATTTTTAAATTTTCTAATCCTCTTCAATTAAAGACTTTTTACACTTGAATAGGACACACTTTCAAAATCAATTCGGTCATTGCTTTTGGAGGATTTTTTTTTGTTTTTCGCTTACACCTTGCAAACTATGTGTTTCACTAACGTCCAATACTTTTCGATTCATCATTGAGCAGAGTATCCACAACTGACTTGGTGTAATGACAGATGGCTTTGTCTGACCAGAATATATTATATTCTATTTTATAATACTTTTTTAAGAAGGAATCAGTCTGACTTAAATGCATTGTTTTAAATTAATGCTATTGTTCATAGTGTCGCTGCAGATAAATGAATCTGAGAGCCTTCCATTACTGCTCACAGCCTGCAGCACTAAATACTTTTTGAGAATTTTTTCTTTGGGTTTGACTTTAATTTCTTGTTTACAGGCTTCTACGCAAAGCTAGCACTTTGACCTTTATCGCCCTGCTACCCCCCAGCTTATCAATGTAAGTGATGCCTTTTTCAGTTAGTATAAGGTCTTTATGGGCTAAATAATCATTCCTGTATGTATGAAGCAAATTGGAGAACATACATTTTTTTCTGTATCCAAATTTGTGCAGTTTCTTGGCGACAGCCTCTTAAGCTCTAAGCAATATTTCACCAGATGGAAATTTTTTTTCTATATATGTTATTAAAAAAATTACAAGCACGCATCTCCAATTGAATTTTTGCTAACAACTGGCTAGAGAGGAAACAGGATAATCTCCTACTATTCAAGAAGAATGTGCAGCCTATTTATAAAAAAATAGATTATAGATATAATTCGATTTATGTATTTGTCATTACTTGTACTTTATAATTAAAAATGGTTATCTATTATCTTCTAATACTTGATTACTTATAGTAAACATTCTTTAATCACAATATCCCCAACAAGAGGCACTAAAAATAAGCAGGAGATACATTTGAAAATGGAATCTATAGATACACAATCGAGGAATTAAATAGAATTATTCTGGTTTAGAAACGAATAAATATGCGCATTAATATTGTTATTACCCTAAAATATTCTATTCTTATAAAACCTTGATCTCATCAACCACAAGTCACCAACTTTGTCAATCTCGGTACTTTTCAGGGCTGTGGCAAAATTGTTATGTAAGATATCTCCCGCACGTGGCTTTGTGTATATACATTTTCCGTTAACAATTCCACACAATTAATGGAATCTAATAATAATAGTTTAGTTACACAAGGTTCTACACTTCCTGATAAAATACCAAACTACATTAGTAAAATACCTAAAACTAAAAAATAGATAACGCGCAAATTTTTTTGTAATTGTGATGTAAATTGCAAATAATACAAATTATAATCGAAAAACAGTAGGCTTATTAATATACCAATATTAAAGTCGGCGTCGATAAACAGTCATTTTGCGACCGGTCTATAGATAAAAATTCCCACTTCGCGGATTCAGGCGAACATAAAGTTACCGCATACAACTTTTTTTGGTTCAATCAGAAGCTCCCGGTATGAGAAATTAACATAAAAGGTGAACCGAAAGAATTTTATGGTAATATATCTTTTCTTTTCAAATAGATAAATTCGTTGACTAACAGAAATTGATAAAAATTAAAATAATATCGCGCGGTTTTTAATCGCGCATATTTATTGATAAAGAATTTAAAAAAAAGTTAATTTAAAGTGTCCCCGTAAGCAAGGTACTGCAGGTACTTTTTTGCAACAAGAGGGAAATTGCGGTGATAAAAGCGACTTGTTAATAATTTAATTATTACGTCATTTAATTATTATCATTGCCACACATCTTCGATAGAACTTGTTGCTTAAAAAATAAACACGATTGGGGATTTGTAGCAGTTTCGATTCGACGTTCCCTCAGTATAAATCCGAGAAATCTTGGATACGATAATAGATTAGTTTGATTTAGTTAATGTTCTGGGCTTTATATAAAATGTTTCGAGAAGCTGTCGCGTGTTTTTTAAGTTTTTTAGCTGTGGTTACAGGTAATTTTTTTAAAATTTTTCTTAAATTTATTTCGTTTAATTATCAT
Organism: Agrypnus murinus; assembly: GCA_929113105.1. Classification (NCBI taxonomy): domain Eukaryota; kingdom Metazoa; phylum Arthropoda; class Insecta; order Coleoptera; family Elateridae; genus Agrypnus; species Agrypnus murinus. The sequence goes on along the minus strand of OV816025.1, from coordinate 81,009,455 downwards.
TGACTTATTTTTTGAACGATTTTTAGCTGGACCTCAACCCTGTAACTTTGAATTAGTTTCGAGGGAAGGTTGGGGTGCACGTCCGCCAAAATTGGTTGAAACTATGAAGAATCCAGTACCTTATGTAGTTATTCATCATAGTTATATACCTCCTGCTTGTAATAGTACCGAAAAGTGTATAGAAGCCATGAAGTGGATGCAAGACTATCATCAGGTAAATATTATTTTTATTAACTTGGATTTTCTTGAGCTTTCAAGTTTTTTTTTGGGAAATTCAATTAAATTGGGGAAAAAGAAAAAAGTTAAATACTATTATAAACAGATTGTCCGATTTATGTAAAAACCCAAAAATTAATTCGAAAACTATTAAGAAAGATAATAGTACTTATTAATTATGAAGCACATTTAAAATACCAACTTGGGATTTATCTTTAAATCTGCCAAAATTAAAAGGGTTATCAGCAAATTTAAGGTCATTTGGTAGTATGTATTTTAATATCAAAGTTTAAAAATAGGAAAACAATAAACTACAATTTTCTGATAACCAGTTTGGCAATTTCTATTAAAAAAAGAAATATAAATTATTAACAATAATTATAAAAAACTGTTGATTATAATTTTCATATAAAGGATATACTATAAATATTTATTCCTGCTTTATGAAATTACATACCTCTCAAATAACTTAACTATAGAAATTGCACTCGACCTTTGCCTTATTTTTAAATAATTTTTGTATATATTTTTTTATATTCAAGAAAAATTATATTGTTCCGCTCATTAAATAAATGTAAAAGCATTTCTGAATTTCATCCAATATCATCGTAGTAACAATGTAACATTACAAATTAGATAGGGAAATATGAGAGAACCCGATTTTCTGATTGGAACTGGCAGTATTTATTTCTGCAATTACATATTCTAAAAATAATTAACATCTCTCCATTCCGTAATTTTTGCTATTATAAACATTTGCATTGATATCCTCAACTTGCATGTTTAAGCTAGGATAAAATTACATTTCAAAATTTAAAAACATTAAGATACATTTTCAAGTAGAATGTGCACTTTTCTATGCAATAAGAAACATAAATTAAATTTATTTATTTTATGCATGAAAGAAGATAATAACCTACACTAATAATAATTAATGAGTCGATCGATTGTTCTCATTTTATAAATGAGATTATCAATTAGTTAGATGAATTGCACTTTGCAATGTTATACCTTTTTAAATTCTGCCCGTCTATTATCGTAAAATATTTTGTTACTCATTAAAATTATTAGTAAAAAGTACTTCATATGGAAAGCCTACTATCGCATGCAAAAGTTCTGGACCCTGAGTTTGAATACGCACAGCAAAAAAAAACAAACATTAATTCGAATTAATTCAAACAAAAACACTTAGTAGTAAATTTGTAAGTTTTTGAATTTTCGCGAATTATGTTACAAAAGTCAGTTTTTTTTGGAAGTTTTAACGTAAAGCGTGTCTTTAGTAATTAATATTTCAATAACTACTCAACAGAATTGAATGCAATTATATGCAATTAGCTAATCGTGCTGTATATAAGCATAGAAATTTTTATAATTTGATCTGTATTATTTCTCAAGTTATTCTATGAAATAGAGGGTAATGCATTCTGGTGCCTTAATCATTTTTTTGTTACAAAATATAGTATTTTTTAATAAAACAACAAATACGTTAAGAAATCTTGAAAATATTCACGAATTAATAAATAAATAATTCTCTAAAGTTTTTAAATTAAACATTTCTTGAAAATGAGTTTTAAAAAATGTTCAAAACACGATTTTTAAACGCATCTGCGTCTGCAAAAAAAGATTTATTTGAATACCGGAAACAGTTACATAGATAAACTTATAAATAACTATAATATTATAAATAACTAACAAAATAATATGCAAAAATAGGATTTTCTCATTATTTTCGCGAATACATTTTATTTATAACAAAACATGAAGATCAAAAGCAATACATTATGAATGCTTTAAAGAACATTAAAAAATGTAACTAACAATTAAAAAACTGAGCAGGAAAAATAAGAATAATAAATAAAAATAAGATACAATAAAATTTGATAGCAATCAACAGCTATATTGACAGTTGTGAACTGGCCAGATTCTATAGTATGAGCAAAAAGGCAACTCCATCAAAGGTGCATTTGGAAGTTTAGACTCATGTGTATTATAACACCAGAAAATTATACAAAATAATCAGTGACAGTTGTTATTAATTTTATATAATTTTCTGATGTTATAATACACGAGTTCAAAATTCCAAGGCACCTTTGATGGAGTTACTTTTTGTTCATACTATATTTTGATCAAATTAGAACTCGACAAACCGAAAAACCCTTATAATGCCGTAAATTTCCTCGAATATGCTCATTGTAGCTTAAAGTAACCGTCAAAAGTTTTTTTTGAAGACGAGAAACTAAATAATAAATAATAATAAGAAAATATAATGTTGTGAATTTTCCTTGAGAATGCTTATTGTAGTTTGAAGTCAACTGCCAAAAGTCTTTTTTCATTAGATTCGTATTCAAAGACACCAAAAACATAAAGATACACATTTTTCAAGAAAAAAACATTTAAAAATCAAAAAGTTATTTCGAAAAAACTATGAAAAGATAGCAAACAATAAAATTAAATAAAAATACCTATTTTTTAAAAACTTTCATCAATCAGTTTTAGGTACGGTTTAAATTAAAATATTTTTCCACTTATTTTTTCATTATTTTCTAACGTTCTAAGGGGTGAGCGAAAAATTTGTAAATTATTTTATTAAAATTTTTGATGGCAACACCGGCCAATAGTATAGGAATCCCCGTTTTGTGTTCCAATACACAATGCCTGTGTTTAGAGGCTTATAGGATTTCCCTAATTTGCGATGATAGAGAGCCAAAGTTTATCATTCATTTACAATCAAGAAGTGAGTTCGTGTATTACAATGAGTGGAAAAAACGATATCTAGTTTGGCAGTATTTTGATGAGCTCAAAGGTGCGAGTGACAAAAAGAGCATAGGGCCAAGTGTAAAATTTATAGTTTTATGTTTTTATATTTATATTTTATGTTTCGTTCAGTTTTATGCCAAATTATAATTTGTAAAACAAAAAGTAGTTGTTTTACTATTAATTTACCTAAGTAGAAATTCTAAAAAATAATTTAAATTGAATAAGTGGTTTAAACAAAAAAAAACGGTTTAAACCAAAAGATTGGGTTTTTGGTTTCCTTAAAAAAAACTGTTTTTTGCCAACTCTGCCAGTAAAAGCGAGTCCGTTGGTGGAAATAAATGTTGGAAAGCGGGAGATCGTTTTTATCGCTTCATTTGACGTCAAATAGAAGTATCCTAGGTTTACACGGTCCATCCACGCGAGCTTACGTGCGAGCATCAAAAAACCACAAGATTTTCGGACTTTTTTCAGTTTTTTGTTTATAACTAAGAATGAAAACTTCACTATTACAAGAATTAAAGAACATTAAATTCTTCGTCGAATGAGTGCCCAACACTTTAAATTCGGTCCAGCAGTGGTATGGTCGAAACCGTCGAAATGAGACCGAATGAGCTTCGTTTTTTATAATACCTCCATTATAAGTATTTAATGATTTGCATTATAATTATGTTTAATTCAGTGAATCATTATTTCGCTTTCCTAGCTTCACTTCTTGAGCCCATAGTCGGCCGTGACTCACGGCTGTCCATGAAGACCGAGTATTCATAGGTTGTTCAGGGATCATGTCAACCTCATTTCCCTGTCCCTTGTTTTCAAGAACTGGAAGAGAAAAAGAGTGATTCATCAGTCAGAATAAATACTACTTAAGTACAGAAAATAATACTGATGAAGTGATGAACATTACAAGACATAAGAATATGAAACAAAGATGGAGCAACTGTAAATACACCGTGACCGCGTAAGTTGGCTACATATGGAAATCTTTGTTATTATTGATTTTATGAAAAACAGTTATTCTTCATAAAAAGTTCTGCATGTTCTAAAACCCAAAATTCAACCATCAGATATTAAATTATATCAGTCGTATCATAATAATTATCATTTTTGTTCAAGAGTAAAGTACCTTCATTTTTGACCATATCGAAAATTTTTAATACAATTACAAAATATTATTTTTACATTTTCTCTGCGATAACATTGAAAGTTTAAGTTTGAAGATTAATACATTATTAATCTAGGAGGCACTTGCCAGTGAACATTTAATATCTAAAAATTTAATATCTGATGGTTGAATTTTGGGTTTTAGAACATGCAGAACTTTTTATCAAGAATAACTGTTTTTCATAAAATCAATAATAACAAAGTTTTCCATATGTAGCCAACTTACGCGGACACGGTGTATATTACCTGGCTCATCCAGATCCTCAACGAGCAATTCTACGTCAGCTTCGTTATTGATTATATTTAGTTGAAATCTGATCATCTGGTGTATTTGTGCATGTCCTTTGTGTGACTGTCCCTTGCTTGCGAAGCAGATATAGGAACATTTCATCCCCCGCTTTTCGGAAACTACAGCCACCTCGGCATCCCTTCTCACACTTGCAGGACACATTTGCAATAACTTCTGGTGAATGAGACTCTTTGCTCGTTATTATGGGGGGGGCAGGCCGAGCTTCGTTGTTTTCCATCCCCACTTGAGAGGATCTTGCTCACGTCCCAGCCATCTGGATCTGTTGACAAGCGGCAGCCGGAATCGGAGGGAGGGACGCCAGGTTATTGTTGATCTTAGTAATTGTTTTGGTGAACTGGTCGTATCAGATTGTGTCCGTCCAATGAAGTTTGACTTTTTCGTGTACTGCTGAACGTATGACGTAAAATCGAAAATTTGTCGTTTTTCGACCGTCGATGTCGACCATACCATTGGACCGAATTTAAAGTGTTGGATGCTCATTCGACGCAGAATTTAATGCTCTTTAATTCTTGCAGTGAAGTTTTCGTTAAGGAGCACCGTTTTGGAGTTATAAGCGAAAAACTGAGAAAATTTAGTGGTTTTTTAAATGCCTTCACGTAAGCTAGCGTCGAGGGGCTTTGCAAGCCTAGGATACTTCTATTTGATGTCAAATAAAGCGATCAAAACTTCGGTTCTTCGTCATACTAATTCTAATTAATACACCTAAAATATTAATTTATTTTCAAGTTCTTTCTGTTTTTGCAATACATAGTTTATTATAATATGCATATTATTAATCTAACATTAAGTCATTTGTAGTATTTAAGAAGAAAGCAGCCGCCGACATGTGCTATGGCTATTTCTAGCATTTGTAATTAGTTTATTGCAGCACTTTTAAATACTGCAAGCGAAAAAATTAAGGAATGATAATAAAATCTATAAAATCTTGTTTAAAAAAAATTCTTGAATATATCTATTAGTATTTCAAAAACATCTGAATTATAAAAAATACTTCTCTCAAATCGGCAGTTAAATAATCTATTATTGTATGTTTTTATGTGAGTTGAGACTGTTATTTCAAACCAAAATTGTTTAATTAGAACAAATATTAATAAATAGTATGTTTAAAATAGAAAATTAATGAATTTTGTTGCAAATACGTTTTATAGATACGGTTATTATAGTTTTTATAGTTATTTACGAGAAGTGCACTAACCAAAAAAATAAATATTGTTGATTTAGAACATAATGAAAATGATTTGTATCTACTATTTTAAGATTTTTATTTTTTGAGTAGTATAACCACTGAAATATAAAATTGCAACTGCTAAAAAATAGCTACAACACATACCGACTGGTTCAGCTCCTAGACGCTAGTAGTAATGAAAGTGGTCTGTCTATACAGATAAAGAAAAACAATTTGGAAGTATCTGCGAAACCATTGTGTGTATGATAAGGAACGCACTAGTAAAATAAAAAAGGGTTTATATCTGGCCACGCCTTTGCTCTTCTTAGTTTGTGTTAGTGGGAGACTATTCCAGCATAAGAATATTTATTTTATTTTCAGTCATTCTGGATAAAAATTGTAAGTTACTTAAAAAGCAAGTAATTATTTGGTCCTAATTTGCCAAATATTTTTTTTAATTCTGGGAAAATTTAATATCATGAAATTCTCTTTCAATTACAAACAACTACACCAATGCTTGGTTTGTAGTTTACTAAACAACTTTAAGGGGGGAAGTGACTGTATAAAAACACGCTATGCAGAGTTTCTGGATTTACATTATTTTAAGAAAGAATATAGCATAGATTGTGTATCCAACATTAGAATCTTGTAGATCAAAGTATGAACTAAATTTTCATAAAAGAATTATTAAAATTTGTTCGAAAATAAATAAATAAACATAAAAACTGTAACAATAAGTATAAATATTTTTTCTTTCTTAAAACTAAAATAACTCTGTAATAATTTGAAAGTACTCGAGTAGTTCACAGATCAACAAATTTAATTGATAAAAGTTTATTTATAACAACAATAATCATGTTACAGTTTCGTTTACCATTATTATCATTTTTAAGCAGTTTTGGTGGACAATAGTTCAGTTACTCTGAAAGGGATGACGCTGTAGTAGTTTAAGTATTATTTTTAAATTTTAATAATTAATGACAGCAGTGGTTATTAATCTTCGAATACACATTAAAATTTTTAAATTGGTTTACATTTCAACGTATACATTACCATAACTAGCTTACAAAGATAACTTTAAGTATCTATAAATCAATAATTATGTAATACAAAAAATAATAATATCCCTAGTACTTTTTTTTCATAAATGCTAACTAAATATGTAAAAATTATAGCGATCGACCTTGTAATTTATTCTAAAATTGAGGCGATACCGACGTTTTAATAAGAATTCTGTAATATTTATACAAAATTATTATTATTATTACAAATCATTGTACTTTCCGACGCGAAGGCCACCTATGGTTTTGTAGTATAATCTTACAACTCTGAAACTGAACTAAACGAATTAATGTTTTGTACCAGTAGCGACGCTAACGGCAATTTTTCTGGAGTTTCTCAATTTACAACCTTACTAATGTTCGAATATTTCTCCAACTAACACAAACTAAGAAGAGCAAAGGCGTGACCCGATATAAACCCTTCTTTATTTTACTAGCGCGTTCTTTATCATACATATGGTTTCGTACATACTTTCAACTTGGTTTTCTATATCTGTATAAGCGTAAGTGGTAATTCCAAAAGTTGACACGCTGCGAACTGAGAGGGCACTGCAAGTGGATGGTTGATCTCGAATTAAACATTATAAATTGATTTAATTTAAAAATATAACAATTAAGTAGTGTTGACTAATCTACACAGTGAAAGCCTCAACTTTAGGTTAAGCAGCAAAGTTTTAAACTTAAGCTTAAACCATGTTTAAAAACAAATTATTTAGAAGTTTGATATTTTAAACTAGTTTTAAATACAAACGTTTTAAACGCCAACACTGGCTGACAATCACTGAATTACACAGAGTATAAGCATTCGATAGGTAAAGCTCTGTATTATGACATTCTTCAATGAAAATTAAGTTGAAAGGTCCAGTAACATTTTTGTCTATGCTAGTTCCTTTTAAAGTACGATAGTGAAGCTTATAAAGAAAGTATTGCAGTAATCTTCAAATGTAAATAGTTTTACTAAAACATGTTGCTACAAAAATATCTTACATTTCTACATTTACTATTACTTTCTTAAATTGTTCAAAAAGTACATAATTCATATCTGTATTAGTAAGAGAATTAGTGCATGTAGATATTATTTTAATGAAAGTAGATTATGAGAAAATAGGCCTTAGCATAATGAAATCCCCTATACTATATTTATTAGGTTACGTTATGAGCATGGAATGAACGCTAACCTTGAGCTACTTTTTTTAATAAAAAATGTTCTACCAACAATTTTGGTCCGAATATTCTTGCAATAAATGTAAATAATATGGAAAATAATTAACAGTAAGTTTGAAAAGAAAACATTAGTTATACATCTTAAGCTCGAGTGAATGGTTGACATAAAGCGAGAGTTTGTTGTAGAGGGCGCTAGTCAACTTTTATCTCGAGCCTGCAAGGGCTCTTAACTCACTTTTAATGTATAAATAAATGTTCAATATTTGAAATAACCACCTAGGTTAACTAGGCAACTGTAACCCCACAATAAAAGGGCAGTTTTAAATAATAGACCTGGTACACATTGTAAAATTAAAAATTGTTTACTATTAAAAGCGTCAACTTTAAGGCGATGGGTCATGCAAAAATAACAGTTCTTTGTTCGTTATGAAGAAGGCATGTTGTAACATTTATTTTTCCTTAATTTGTGCATTATTGAAATGGTCCTCGTGTGAACTCACCTTTAGAAATATTTATTTTAAATATTTTGTGGGTTTTGAAAATTACTATTTTCTCTCTTTATAATTTTTATATTGATGGGTTTTCGCCGTATATATTTAAATGTAGACTCCCTGAGTTTACATTTAATTACTAATAATTTCCTTTTGAATATTATTGTTTAATGGATTTTCGTATTCAAATTTGGATACCGATATCAACGTTCCTTGGTGGGAATGACGGCCTCGCGCGTTTGATTTTTCGAGAGAAGGATTCGCTCTCTGTTGTGCGTGCTGGAAAGACCTCTCTTCGGAGGATTGGTTTTTGGTCACGTTTTTGACCAAGCGTTCTTCATTATAGAAACTCATTTAATGAGCATCTGAATGTAAATAAATTTCTCGGTGAAGAGTATCCACAACTATTTTGTTTGGACTTTGATTGTTGCTGAGGAATTTCGTTGATGAAGATTTCCCTTATAAAGGTACGTCTTTTTGCAGTCTATTCAATCTTTTTCCAAATCTTGTTTGAATTTTTTCTATTATTCAACTACGATTTTAGGGAATCTAGGCTACCCTGTAACATTACGCCTACCCATATGCACCAATTTGTGCAGCCGTTTTGTGAAAAAAAAGGGAATCCAGTCTTCCTGGTGCACGAGCTGAATCACACCTTCATCTCTGAGACGTTATCGTATGCTGAATAGGTCCAGTAGCCATTATTATGTGTATATATGTGTTACTATTAATAAATGCATTTAAAATTTGTGCTTCTTATTGTTGAGGAATAACACCACCATACCAAAAAAAAAGATAATTTATGCTAAATTGTTTAAATAATAGTTGTTTAAAAATAATACTTACCAAGAGAAATAGGTTCTCCCGCTTTCCTATTTTGTTCAAGTTATCTTGTGCATTAAAAAAGCTGGATGGCGCCCTTTTTTTTTTCTTTGCTTCATACTCAGTGGACCCACGTATCCCGCTCACCGATGAAAAGCTGCCGCACGCTAGTGCGTAACCTTTTCCGCAAGTAAAAAAAGGTTACAATGTTTTAATTTATCTCCGCTATGAAAAATTATAGTTTTGTTTACTTTTTTTTATGATTCAGAGTAGGCGTTGAATTTGTATTATTTTTGGCAGTGTACGAGATTTAAGTTATAAATGCTGCGTTCGGTATTTCATCTCTTTTTACTCTGAAAGCTCTGTTGCCATAGTTTCAATTATTTACAACAATGGATACTATGGAAACCGAGCTCTTCGAGTTAATACCGAACGCGTCTAAAATATCATATTTTCAACAGTTATTTAAGTCGGGTGGGTATGGCTATGGACTGCAAAATAATTTAAGGTATTTGCAGGATTATTTATTGGCAATAGTTGCTGAAGCAATTGAAGTTTAAGCTTGACAGTTTTTAACTCTAAGTTGATGTTGAAATGTAACATAAAAATAATGGAAATTACCCTTGGTTTGCCTGAGAATAACATTCTAATTGCAAAGCACTTGTATAATTCTTTGCAATTATACCATACAATTTTTGTTACGATTTAACATTAACCTTAAATCCAAAACTGTCAAGCGTAAGCTTCAAAAACATTAAAGAATTGTTTCAAAAACCATATAATCGTAATATTTTCTTGTAACCAAATACTTACCTATACTGTTACAAAAATGTAATGCAAAGCCTACTATGAATCATAAAGCAAATAGACTATATACCTATACTAGCTCAACCGGGAATAGAACCTGTGGTCCTAGGATTATGAGGTCAACTAATCTTGGTTGTCTAATGGAAAGCTGACTAACGCAAATACCCTTCTATTTATTTTGTTATTATTTTGTTCATTGACGAACAGAATACTAATGGTTTCTTTATCTCTGTTTTATATTTCAATGAATATTTGAAGGTCATAAGCTAACTTATTGTTTAGCTTTGTTTTCTTATCGATAGCAAGTTTTATCTCTCCAGTATTCTTAATGAAAATACATTAAGTATTTATGTATCCTCCTCCTAATCTTATTCCATTAAAAAGTTGCTTATCATGTACATATGACGTTAATCCTCACTGTTGGAGTATTTTTGTCTCCTTTTTATTTATACTTTTCCTGTCTTCAAATGTTTATAAATATTTCCGATTCCAATTCTAAGAATCTGAGCTGACTCAGATACCATGTGATAGATATCATTAGGAATTTGCCCAAGTACATTTAATTCCATTAATACATCCAGTACATTTAACGATTAATTATCAAACTTTTAAACTGATTGGTTTTTTCTGTTACAGCTAACGCATGGTTGGAATGATATCGGATACAGCTTCGCTGTAGGCGGAGATGGCAAAGCATATATAGGAAGAGGTTGGTCAGCTGTAGGAGCCCACGCTCCAACTTACAATGATAAGAGCATTGGAATTTGTATAATAGGAGACTGGAGAAGTAAGTGCAATTGTTTTTTGTTTCATCAACAAAATTATTAAAATTTTAATTGAAATTATCAGCTGAATTGCCACCAAAACATCAATTGGACACAGTACATAAGCTAATAGAATGCGGAATTGCGTTGGGAAAAATTAAACCGGATTATGATTTGTTTGGTCATCGACAAGTTCGAGAAGGTACAGAATGTCCTGGTGACAGACTCTTTGAAGAAATTACAACGTGGGAACATTTCTCACCAGCGCCACCACACAGATGGAGAGAGAATGTAGTTCCTACCTAAAAGATTGAATAAGAAAAAGTATCGATTCTGTATGAGTAACTAACTTAGAATTAGTATTATGTTGAAAGACTTTTAAAGCTCATCAGCAGCATCATGATGACGGACTGGCTACAATACCATGGTTAATTAATCATACAGATAACTTTTATTATTATTAGAGTGCTTGTATTAAGATTGTTGCAGTATTATTATTAACTAGACCAAATAGCAATAAGAAACAAAGATTAATGTTAATAATGTCGTGCGTAGATTTACAGGGTGACTGAAAGCACTAGGTACATAGTTAAAAGGCTTATTAAGGATGCGATATAGAGTAAAGAATTAGTTTTCCTATTAAATCAAGTTTCCTGAAATTCTATATTCGATAAGATTATATTTTAGCGTAGTAATTAAATTTTTCAGTTCTTCTGTAATATGTGTATGATATATAGCGTGTATTAATTTCCGTAAAATACTTCTAAAATATTTCTAACTCACTCAAATTTTGTTACTAACTGAAACTAACTCTCTAACCGAAGTCATTAGACAAGATCTTACCATCTTCGCTGTAGAATTTTTCATAATTATCGAGTTATTTCTGTCACTACAAAACTTTCGTGAAAAAAAAATTATCCAATAAAAAATCGATCTCTTGTGTATTTACGTATTAAGGTATATGAAGTGTCATTACCAATGTACTGGCTACTAATTGTAGTTGATTTGATAACATGCCACACTAGGCATAACTTCTTAATTGTTGTATCTTAATTTATCTTATGAGTATGGATATTTACTTCTTAAACTGAGATCTCCTACACGTCCTTGAAGTTTGTACCAATTGTGCTGAATTACCCTGTAGAGTACCACATGAATGTAATCTTAAGCACATAACTGAGAACACTAGTATTACAGACGCACAAGAAAGACAATTAATTTTTAAATGTTTTACAATATTATGTTCTAATAGGATACGTAAGTATCGCTGATGTAATCATTATTCCAATCAGCCCCTCCCTTCATCTACAGGGTGTAACTAATATAAGTCAAATCACGTAATGGGGGGTAGCTGTAATTATTTAGGATATATTTCCCTGATCAACATGTGATCGTTTCCTTCTTGTTTTCGAGAAAATCGCATTTCAAATTTTAAGTGCGCCCATTGTACTCACATTACATTAAAAATACTAAACAAGCAAAAAAAAAGATTTTTAGAGAAATAAGTTATAAATTATTACAGTACCCCCCCATTACGAAGTTTGTACTTATATTAGTTACACCCTGTATACTGTTAGATAAAGGCATGATAGTTATTAGCGTATCGTTTTTAGCGTATCGTTTGTACAATATTATGGAATATGCCTTCTAATTAATTTATGTATCTTACACAATAGTATTTTAGGTTTTAATTACATACAAAACAGGAACTTAGAAAGAGTTACTACATGACCATATCTGTCATTCTTAATCGTTCGATCAAGTATTGTTTACTTTCTGTATTCTAAAACATTTACTACGTATGTAACCTATTTTTATATTATAATTATCTTGTTAAGCCAAAAAACCTAGTACGTATAATATGCTGCTGGTAATATTTGCTTGTTATTTGGGAGTTGTACGTTGTATGTATCTTTTAAATTTAAATAATGTAGACACACGAAAGATTTATAAGCAAAAACAGTGCATAACAAGTAATTATCACCATTCAGTTAAATAATATCTTTCATTAAGGATAATTTGTGACAGGGTAGTGTAGTCAAACAAGGTTATGTTCAATATTATTATGAATACATTGTTTGAAATTTATTAGATTAATGACAATCAATAAATTATTTAAGTACATAGTTTTATATTATACCTAAACCAAAAAATGAAGGAACTAAACCGGAGTGAATCTAGCAGCCGCAGACTAGCAGTCGGAGTTGATTTTGAACGAGCCTTGCTCCCAAACTGTCAAATTTAGACAGTTTGAAATAAAAAAATAGACATTGCAATCTGTCAGAGTTTTAATAGCTATTTATGTAACAAGTACATAATGTAGGACTTTATAGACAAGCCCAGTTTATGGCCGAGCGTGCGAAGCGAGCAAGGCCTATAAAAATGGCGAGTCTATAAGGTCCGATTATGTAAGCGTTGCATACAAAGCTTTATGTTCGATTCCTAAAATTGGGTAATTATTAGCAAAAAATCAGTTTATAAATTTGACATCTATTCTTGACAGAAGAAAATTTGACATTTAATATACAGTTCTCATACTTTATTTTACTACTATATACTTTATTTTACTACTACCACTTTATTTTACGAGTACAATAATAAGCCAGTTCACTGCCGCAAAACAATACAATAAACAGTACTTTATAATGCAATCGGACATAATAGTATATTATACACCAAGGTGGTGAAGACTGTTATTATTTACCGAGCACCAAGATTATTTCGCGAGGGGCTTTGCCCCGAGCGGAATAAGGTGCGAGGCCTATTAATGCCTTCAACACCGTGGTGTATATATTATTTTTTCCACTACTAGCCAAATTTAAGGCAAAAATTAAAAATTAAAATTTTTCTTGTAAAAATCAAGTAGCACAGGAATGCAAATTCGCCTTTCCACTAATAAAACAAAAATCAAGTAGTCTGATCCAGACTGACATTTCCACTAATAACTAATGGCATTTTTATTCAAATAATTTTATCGTGTTAGGTAATTTCAAGCAGCGAATACGTTAAAGACAATCTCCTGGGTATACAAAATTATGTTGCACAAGTTTTTGTTAAACAACTATCCCTGGAATCTCAAAACATTTGAATTTATCCATTATTAACCTAGGTTAATAATAGAAAAAATTATTAACCACTACTAGAGAAATTCAACTTCTCAGTTGGCTAGGAGACGCAATAATTGTCAACTTCATAGCTAGTAGTGGAAAAAAGGTTTTCCATAACTCCAATTGTTAATTATTAAACTAATAAATATTTGGAGTTATGAAAAATATTTTAAGCAGCAACTAATGTCGTGCACAATATACTGTTTTTATTTTGGTAAAATACCTCTTCACAGAAAAATAAAGAAATAAATAAAAATTCTAATAAAACAAATACGTAATATATTCCTTTTCTATCTCACGATCCGTATAAGTTTACGAAGTTGCATCGTTGAGAAAAATCTTCCTTAGATTCTATTCTATTCAAAAATGTATTGGCCCTTTGTACTACTCTAAAAACACTTTCATGTAAAACTATCTCAATTATCATTAGAGATATGTACCTTTTGAAATATACAGTTATCGAAAAGCAAAAACCTACAATCGAATTTGTGTTTGCACATCTCTATATATAAAACAGAAAAGACTTAATAATTGTTATCATCATTTTTATACAACTTAACAGTAGTACTAAAAGAGAAAATGCTTTCATAAAAAAAATTCTTGAGTCTAAAACTAAAATAAAAACAAATAATCAAACCACTACCACCAGGTCATAATCTGTATATTAAACGCAAGGCTTATTTTTGTTCCAGTTCGTTTGAGAGTTCCACTGGGACCGCGTACATATTCTTTTATATTGAAGCTGTCGTTGCGTAGATTAGTCAACACTACGTAATTTTTTTATTTATAAATTAAATAAATTTAAAATGCTTAATAGTATACGCCTGAGAAAAGCCATCCACTTGGAGAGCCCTCTTATTTCTCAGCGTGTTAACTTTTGGAATTACTCACACTTATAGACAAATCGCTTCCATCACTAGGACCAAAGTCGTCGATATGTGCTGTGGTTATTTTTAGCAGTTATAATTTTATATTTCAGTGGTTATAGTGCTCAAAAAATATAAACATCTTAAAATAGTAGACAAAACTCAATTCAAAATAGGAAAAATAGTTATTTCTGTATTAAGGCACTAAAGTTCGAATTTTATCACGAATGTGGATATCATTTAATATTTTAATAAGATTACTACATGAATGATAAGAGAAGATTAATATTTTCCAAAACTGTTATAAAAGTTATAAAAAATTTAAAACAATATTTAATTTTTAGGTTAGTGTACTTCCCGTAAATAACTATAAAAACAACAATACACGTATCTATAAATAGTATTTGCAGCAAAATTCATTAATTTTATATTATAAGCATACTATTGTCACAAACGGGATTATTTGCAATTCAATAATTCATACATTGCATTTCGCATACATGGGGCAAACGTTGCCGAGGTTACGCGTATATCTGCTACAACATCCCACGTTACCCGACCGTCTAAGCAGCAGCTTCCTACGCCATCAGGCCATCTGCAGCGGTTACCCACGCGCATGCAAGCGTATGCATCTCATTAGAAGTAATTTATACAGTCTACATATTCTTGGAAATAATTTATTCATTTATACAGTATGCATTTATATTTGCATCTTATTATGCATTTATATATTCATCTCATTATCTGTAATTTATTCATTTATACAATAAGGTTTCCGCAATATTCATGAGGATACAGTATATAACCAGCTTGCTTTGACCTTACAATTCAGTCAATGCCATGACTCGAAGAAGCCACATCTTGAAGCAAGCTGGTGAGTACTTTTTATTATTTACCAAGGGGTTGACTCGAATCTAGCACCCAGGGGTGCCGATTACCTGTCTCACCTCTGCTTAGTTATTAGGAGGTTGTACCAGGCTCCCTATGCTTAGTTGTAGTATTCTAGGAACCCAGGTTGCCGGGTTTCCTAGCGCTTAGTTTGTAGACCTAGTGCTAGTACAGGGTGGTACCGATCGTCCTTACGTTTATTGTTAGTTTTAGGACGACTTATACGTCCTTACACTTTATTTGTAAACCCAATGTTTTGTAACTTGTTGTTCAGTATATGATTGTGGTTTGCGTTTACTTTCTCTTTCTATCTCTGACTACGTCCTCCAGTCACGAAAACCTCACGTGACACTAATTATTAATACTTATTATAATAAAACAATTTTGATTTGAAATAATAGTTTCAACTTTCCACGCTGCATGTCTATTGATATGTGTATTTTATCTAACTCATGTTTTGTGGATTGTATATTCGTTATTACTAATCTCTAACATTGGTCCTTGGTATCATCTTTCTGCAGATGATATCTAACAACCTCTGAAGACGGCTAATAACCATAGACGTTGATGTCGTTAAAATAAAAATAAAAAAAGTTTCCACTTGCATAAAAACGTACAATAACGGATTATTTGGCGGCCAATTTAAAAAAAAACGTGTTTTCTATAAGTTATGTTTTTGAAATACTAATAGATGTGTTCAGGATTTTATCCATCATTTAGTGTTTAATATTCGAATTGTTCTAATGTACTAATATACAAACCCTTACATGCCGCCATAGCTCTCCTTTGCAACTTCTATCACGGATGCTTTGCGAATTCTTTTTTATAAGCTTTGCCTTTATATTTCCTTTAGTCTTTAGATTTTTAAAGTCATAAATTTAAAATACCTTATACCTATTTAAAACACAGGACTTATTTTTGTTATGCTTCGTTTGAGAGTTCTACTGGGCCAAACCACGCAATTCCAAGTTAAAGGTTTTATACTTTAAATTTTTTAGATCTCCGTAGTTTTGCGATTTTTTTAATTATGTATTGTTTTAAAGCGTTATTTGTAATAATGTATTTCTATACAGTCGAGACCGATTGTTGCGCTCGCTTCGTCACGCTAAACATCTTCCCTCTACTTACTTACTATCTCACCAATTGCGTGTTTACAAATCACATAAAAAAACTCAACCGAGTGTTATAGTAGTTGCTGTGGAGCATTTTATATGGAATATGGAAAAAATTAGGGATAAAGATTAGAAAGTAGGTATATTAAGCATATGATATAAATTCAATGTAGAATTTCATGAGAATAGGTGGGTTAAGTCCGGGGGTCTGAGATGGTAACAAGCTGGAAGGGAGGAGTAAGTAAGAGAGGGGCATATGTCGAGAGAAAGGAGAGTAAGTTGGGAGAGGGGAGTGATAGGTTTAGAACTTTCAACTGGTTATGTTTGGTTGCATTTATTCTAAATAATCACTCATGAAAATTCGAAGGATTGTAATAACCTAATCACACAACGAACGTTGTATTTAAAGAAATCCTTCGATAAATTACCCTTTTGACCGTCATGTCTTGACGGGGTTTCCCTAGTTATTAAATAACTACGATGTAGAACAATATTAGATATTGGTACAGCCTGTACAGTTAGGTATTTTAAGGTCCAAGTCGTAGTATTAACTTTTTCAAGTTCTTTCTATCAATAAGTTTAATTAATGTCGATCCATACTTTTAATTTCGTAAATATTTATATTTTTTTAATAATAAAGACTATTTATTAGAATTGCAATCAATTCATTATGATGAAATATAATAAAATTAAAGATTAATTAAAAGTTTCACAAATTTTATTAAATTCTTAATCTGACAATTGTTTCAACATTAAATGTCATTATCAAAGGCAGATAAGAATCTTTTCTGTCTTTGACATTTAATGTTGAAACAATTGTCAGGTTAAGAATTTAATAAAACTTGTAAAACTTTTAATTAATCTTTTAATTTTATTGTATTTTATGATTATGGAGTTCCACAAAGTAAAGCGGGAGCTAATAATGCACGTTGCGGTAAAAATGCACGTTGCTTTGCTTACTAATTAAATTAATATCATTGTCTGAAAATACCATTATTTTGTCCTAAAATAAATTAAAAAACCGAATATCAGCACGCACATGAATTAAATAAAGATTGTTTTGCTAAAAGTTCGGAGACTTTATTTCCTGTTTACTTCTAAGTGAAAAAATAGATTGTAAATTGAAAATTCTTTTATTGTAGCTTTAATGTTTTTTTTAAATGATTTTTTTATTTAAAATTTTTTTCATGCTGAAATAGTACTTCTGTAAATTAATCTTTTTGTCAAATAAATATTTAGTAATGATATAATATAGTATATCTACTGTCTTGTTTGTTCCCAAAATCTAAAGTAACAAGCATAATGCAAACGCTATAGTTAATATATGATGTGAACGTTATCTTTAGCTTTTCTATTTTATTTTGGGAATATGTTAATCCATACGAAAATCTATATAATTTCGATTGACTATTTTTGTTTTTTCGTGGAAAGGAAATCACGTGATCTGCCTACTTGTCCTACACCTAAACTAAAAACCTACATAAACTTGTATGTAATAATATTTCAAAATAACATATACCAAAATATTTTGAAATTTTATATAGAAACATTTGTATATTAATGCAACAATTCGAGAATAGCTCAAAGACTACACCCCGGTCTTCATTGGATTCGTCAAGTGTAGTAATCGAAAATGCAGAATCTTAAAAAAGAGAAACAAATCGTAAAAAATCGGAAACGCACACACATTTTGCGCTGGAACGTGAAACGTCCAAACGTTTGGGGACGTCACGCGTCTAAAATAGACGCTGGCTATTTTCGCCTCTGGGACCGTCTCGAAAACATCTCGCAACGTGTGCATCCCGAACCCGCGGCACAGATTCGCAAAGTAAAAACGGGGAAAAGTGCCGAGGCGTTCCGAAATTTTCCAAAAAGACTAGTATATGCTTGGTTCGGATTATTTTTTGTTTTTTCGAAAAATCGTTCCGAGTTGAAGTGCAATTTAGTTAGTTGACGAGCGAAAATTTATTTATGAATATCATTTGAAGATTTAAGCATTGAAAGGTGAGCGCAATGTTAATGTTTGCGATTTTCATGTAAATCCAAGATTTTTCTGTTTTCATGCTTTCAGCTAATTGCAGTTCGCTTTTGAGCTTATTGTTTGTTCTCCTCTTCCCACTCCTTCCTGCTGCTGCTCTAGCGTACTGAAATCGCTAGCGAATATTACAAAATTTTTTTGAAGATGTCTTCGTAGAAGAAATCCAATGAACTAATGGGTATGTACTCTTAAGAAAGGCCAACTGCGATTCTAAATAAAACCCAAATTTGAGATTTTTAAATAACACTCATAGTTGGACAGCAATAATAATTTTCACGTATCACATTCCTTGCCAATATTATAAAACGCATTTCAGGGGCGACTCGTTGATTTATATTAAGCAACCATTATTGTTCTGATATACCGATTTTTAATAATCTTACACTTGATTTTGTTTTGTTTCTTTTTAAATTTAATCTTACAAATTATAAAAAAATCAAACCTACACATTATGTGCCAAATGAAAATACAAACAAAAAACAATTGAAACGTACTTACCAGTATTAATTCCGGAACAACCTGAAAATGTAAACAACAATAATTATTTACTGAAACATTATACATATGCAATCTACACCACTGGTGCACAGTTTATCCATCTTTTATCAACTCTTACGACAGTTATTAAGAGTGCAAAAGATAGAAAACAGATGAAATGTGAAGTGCTAATTTTAATATTTCACGTCCTTGCGAGCATCGGCTTAAAGTATACAATTTATTCAGCGCATATGCACGCATCTATATAAAAATATGCACACACTATAATAATAAAAACAATTAAAACTAAAAATTTTAATTTTTGAATTTTCTTAGGAGTAAAATGCCAGCCGGAAAAGAAGGCGGCGGTGGAAAAGAAGCTGCAGCCGAAAGGCGAGCAAGCAATGCAGATAGGCGCGGAAGCAATACTGTAAAAAGAGAAACGTTCCGCCCTCCGTGGGTAAAAGAAGGACCGGATGGGGTACGGCCAAAACCATCAGACTTGTGGTCAAAAACCAGACAAGGAAGTAAAGATGGAGGTGGTCCAGAAACGGCCCCAGGTTTGTAACA
Source organism: Agrypnus murinus (assembly GCA_929113105.1). Lineage (NCBI taxonomy): Eukaryota > Metazoa > Arthropoda > Insecta > Coleoptera > Elateridae > Agrypnus > Agrypnus murinus. The sequence goes on along the minus strand of OV816025.1, from coordinate 80,989,679 downwards.
AGGTATATATGATTAACTTCTTATGGGAAAAATAATTACAGCGCCGAAAAAATCTGGTACTGAGAAGGTGAGCGAAGCTCAACCACAAGAAAATGGAACAGGGGATAAACCAGCAAAAGAACACACATTTGTGAAACCGCAATTAAAACCTGTACCACCAAAAGATCCTGCAAAATTGCAATCACGTGAAGTTAAGATACCAATCAAACTGAACAGTGTAAAGGACCTACCACCAGAAGCAAAGAAGCCTCCACTCAGCAAAACAAACAGTATGCATCATGAAGACAAGAATAATATAGACAAGGTAAAAAATTATTGTTTTAGATTCTAGATAATAAATGATAAGATTTTCAGGCTATACCAACCGAAAGGAATGCAATTATAAGGCAGGAGAGTCTAAAAAAGATTTCTCAAAATCCCAGACCGCCACCGCCACCACCACCACCTACAATTCCTCGTCCACCAGATTTTAAAGTGCCTTCTATTAAGCAAATAGCTCAAATAGAACAACTAAAGTAAGAGAAAACATTTTCAATAAAGTAGGTACTAAATAAATATTTTTAATTTTAATAGAGCCCGTCCAAAAGTAAGGCCCGATTGGACACATTTGTTAAAAGATATCGAAGGTGGTAAAAAACTTAAGCATGTCCAATGTAATGATAGATCAAAACCATTGTTGCCTAAGGTGAAAGTAAAAGATAAAGATACGGAACAGTTCTTGTATGAAAGCGAAAAGTCAGAAAAGGAAACATCGCACAACCAACTTCTTAAAGAAGTATGTATCACATGTAAAGTTTCTAACTTGAAATTAACTTAATTTAATTAAAACAAATATCTCTTCCTTGAAAAAGGAAACATGTAGAAGGTAACCCATTTAAAATGTCCTTGGTGACTTGGGGCTCATCCAATAAAATAAGAACATAATAAATAGAACTAGTATATTAACCTGCTCTAATAAAACAAACTATTAATTGAGGTCTTTTTTGGACATTTTTCATCTTTTTCACATTGTTTCGTAAGTTCAGTTGAGGTCTTTCAAAGAACTACATTCTTATCTTGCATCATTAATGTAACAGTATGAGATTTAAGTAATGATTTGGGTCTGAATCATTTTACAAATTCATTTTATGTTACTATTTCCATATGTACGTTTTATAATATTTATATATTCAACCACCGGCTAGACCCAAAAATTGGTACAACTTAGAAAGTCCTGCAGGGACTCATTTTAAGCTTGAAACCTCTACTTTCGAATGTCACATGGCTCCTATATAAAACAATTTATATTTGACCCCTTAAACAGGGTAAACATATATCCAGTTCCAAAAAATCTGAAATATTTCCAAAGGAAAAAAACGCAGTGGGCAAAAATGTATTCTTTGACGAAGAATGCGATGCCATTAAAAAGAATTTAAAAAATATTTCTTTTTCTAATTTCTTCAACATTTAATTTTTTTTAACTGGATACGTGTTTACCTTGTTTTAGGGGTCAAATATATTTTTTTATATAGGAGCCATGTGACATTCGAAACTAGAGGTTTCAAGCTTTAAAATGAGCCCCCGTAGACCTTTCTAAGTTGCGGAAATTTTTGGCCTTAGCCGGTGGTTGAGTTCAGAAAGAATGACCTATATATATGTGTATTCTTTATATGGGTGAATCTGCTATTCTATTTTAGTGTGTCTCTGCAAATATCTAATTAACTGTAATTTATATTATACATATAAGATATTCGTAAGGTAGCAATAATTTTGCACTATTAGGCACGTTGGAATTTAAGAGAAAAAGTATTTACAATTTTCTAGCAAAAATATTCGAATGCTGAAAATGTCTCTACCCTGGCATGTCTTTTTACACGATTTATGTATAAAAGTTTAATTTATTTGTTAACTACTCACTTTCCAATATTCAATCGTTAGTATTATTAAACCAGAAAGTTCCTTATTATCACTATAAGGTAAGAAATAGTAAAGATTAATACAAAGTTAAATTATTGAAATTTTCTTCATTGTCCATAAATTTAGTGTCTCCTACCCTGCTTTTTATATTTCATTAAATCCTGTTCTTATATAACATACATCCGAAAATATGCTAACCCTAATGACGTCGAGCGTTCAATAGGGTAGTTGGTTACAGATAACCGATTGTGTTCTTTTACGTAGCATTAGAGACACTTGATGACGTGTTTGGTGCTCAAGTGCTGGTGTGCCATTTAACGCTGTCTTTCTTCTGGTACGTATAAATCTAATAGATTTAGTGGGTTACTTCTTCACTCCTCGTGCCTAAAGACACATGAAAGAAATCATTAAAATTATACAACATGAAGATTATCCTATTTTGCATTTGGGTATTATTTTAAGTTCTATGTGAATCCGACACTCCCCTGATTCTTTAAGGTAAGTTCTATGTGAATCTGTCACTTACCTGGTGTCTCTCCCCTGGTTCTTTTTAAGTTGTTATTACGAAATGAGTTCTATTGTAATACTGTGGGTAGTTTTATTTTGGTTACATTATTAGACACCTTGACTATTTTGGTTTGATTTAGCGTCACCCCTCTGATCAAATTGTCACTACCCTAGTTCTTGTGCAACCCCCTAGGGTTGCAATTTTCCCCTGATCACCATGAAACTCCCAAAATGCGTAATAATTACTGGCCCACTTTAAATTAGTGTGGAAATAGGAATTAGTTTTTATATAATAAAACACATAAACTTAATTTTAATTTTTTTGTTGGTGTCAAAAATGGGTAGACAATACGCAAATAGTAGAATTCACCCATATTGTAAAATATTCTCTTATTCTGAAAAATATTTTGCATATAACTAAATACAGACCTAAATCATTACTAAAAATCCCAGACTGTACATACAGGGTGCCTGACCGAAAACGATTCACCCTAAATAACTTTTGAGATGTTGATTTCCAGGAAAAACGTAAAAACACGTTACAAAGCATATGGAGGGGGGTATATTTCTGCTACTCGTACTTGGTATAACATTCACCCCCTCCCCCACGAACAACCCTTAGATTTTAATATATGTAATATACAGTAATAACTCGTTGATCCGAATCCACGTTAATCCGAATATCACTATAATCCGGACCAGCAATTTATTTACATTGGTTTTATTGCAATCCGGATTTAAAGGTTTTGATAATCCGAACTTTAAAATTAATTGTTTTTAGTCCTCAAGTTTTGTTTATAGTAACGAATGCAATGGGTATTCAGATGTGTAATTTAATACAAAACTACCGTTGCAGATAAAATAATAGTATATTGTACAACTAGTGTTACAATGACGATGTTTGTAATACGAGTATAAGTTTGCTTAACGAGCCGCGAGGCGGCGAGTTAAGCAATATACGAGTATTACAAAAAGGAATTGTAACACGTGTTTTACATACTACTTTGTCTATTTCGCCTTAATTTACAATTTACTTTAAAGAAATGGGAAAATGTACACGCGGGTATTTTCGATGTGGTAATGTTGGTAATAACTGATAACGCATACAATGACATCCACTGTCATTTTGAAAAAATCACGTAGGCAGGAAAAAATTCAAGTTTAAAAAAAGGTGACAGCTTAGTTGTTTCTTCTGATATAAGATAAAAATGTTTATTGTAATAGAAACAGTAAAACCTTGATTGAGTACATGATTGTCTTATCAAAATAATTATTTATAATAAAAATAAGTATGTTTCATTATTCTCGCTGTTATTTCTGAGCATTATAACATTCAAATTTTCAAAACGGCGCCAGTTAATGAATACTTATTAGTACCTATCACAGACAGACTGACAGAGTAGGCTGGCAGCAAAATTTACTTACTGCCAGCCTTACAAATAAAAAAAACACTACTGCCAGTTGCACAAAGTAGCACTTTGTGCAACGCGAAATAGGCAAATGATTTTTTGCACGTCCTATACCGGGTGGGGCAATAGTGTGGGGAAGTCCGATAGCTCTTAAACGGTAACAGCTAGAAAAATCGTTCTAATACGGATGTAAACAGTGGATAGAGGCGCATCTAGAGAAATGATTTTCAAATATACAAGGTGTTGCAGAAATGTGTGGCACGCTTAAGGTAATTTTTTTTAAATAGAATGCCCCAAATATTTTTGCATATTTAACACCTCTCTTGGCAGGTTTATTCATATCTAAGATTTTAGCGCCATCTAATGACCGGTTTAGAAGTTATAAATTCTTTTTCAAAAAAATTGAGTTTTACATTATCCCACTTAACAGTTTACCGCTTTCACGGCCGCAACTGTGAAGACGAATTTAAGTAGGGATTTTGTTGCAGGGGCTTGTAGGGTGCTCTTCTTTAAAAGAAAATGGACCCACCATGTACAGGGTGTTCAAAATTAATTTTTAAATTTAGAGAACTTCAAAGCTAAAATTCACACTTATTTCACAAACGTGAAATAATTTAAACAATTTAAATAATAACAAATTATTTAACTTGTTATTAAGTTAAAGATTAATGACAAATAAAATTTAAAAAAGTCTTGCTTGTAACGGGGTTCGATCTTGCATTCCACGAGGCTGTGCGGTTTAGCAAGCCGAACATTAACCATTGAACCACGGAGGCAAGTCGCGTCGACTTTTCAGTTTTTGGCTTTTAAATTAATGTTTTGCAAATAATTCATGAATTTATAGTTTCTGAAGAATTGGGATTGTTATTAAGGGTAATATTTTTGGACAGTACCTTAGAATATCTTATCTATCGATTGCAACTATTAATTTCACCGACTTTTATTCGATAACGAACTATTTCGCATATTTCAGATTTCCCTACTAATTCCCTATAGTAAATGTTACAACGAACACGGTGTATATTAGACAACTGAAACTAACTATTAGATTATAATTAATATGTAATAGTAATTTTTACAACCCATAACCTGGAAACCAGGCCCCAGAAGCTATGAAACTTGTACGGGAGGGAGGGGGTACAAATATTCAAATATTTGGCTCAAGTTAGCAGCCCCACCATATAAATATAAACAAGCACGGATTCACGGGGAGGGAATGGGGGAAATTCCATCCTCCAATTTATAAATAAATATACATAGGATAAAAACAAATAATGTTTGTTTATTATGTATTAAAATAATTATTTTTCCAAAAACTCCCCCCTTAAAATAATTCTCTGGATCCGCCCCTGATAAACAATAAATAAATTTAGATCAAGCCATAATTTTAGACTAATTAACGACTATTTACTAGTATATAATTCATTTTTGCAATCAACTCCTAAATAACAAACTACCCCACATGAGTAATCCACACAATAAAAAAAGGATAAAATTCAAGAAAAAAATGTGTTACAATTTTGAACTAATTAAGAACTATTCATTGTCGCAGAACTCATTTTTGGAATATCCCCGTAATTGGTAATTCCCATCCCCTTGAATAATGTCGTGAATTAAAGATGATGAGAATCAGAAGAAAACTGTGCCATAATTTTGGACTAATTAAAGACCATTCATTGACAGACAACTAATTTTTTCAAATATTCTCTTACGTTAGAAAATCACTCCTCAAGAGTTATGTCACAAAATTAAATATGTACATATGTAGAAATATGAAAACAATGCTGCATAAAAAAATCTATTTAAACTAGCCCATAATTCTATACTAATTAAAAACCATTCACTGGCATACAGGGTGTCCTGAGTTAGAGCGCATTAATTTTAAGGGGCGATAGAAGACATCAAAAGGAACAAAAAAGTCTTAATAAATGTTTTGCTATGTTAATAGGCTTTCGAGTAATTTAGAGAAAACCATCGCCATATCTGGCAACCTTGCTTAACTATAATCGCAGCTGGGTCTTGACCTTGTTTTAGAAAATCGAACAAACAAACTGATGATGACAGTCGCCGTTTAAAAATAATAAACATCCAAAGCAGAATAGTCGGGGACTAGTTCTATGAAAATTGTAATCCGACCTGTTTCCGTAAACAAAATTTGTACGTTGTCCGTTAAAAACACGCTGATTCATAACAAGCCAACTGTAAAAATAAAATAACTGACCTACATTTTATATTTATTAATTTCCGGAATATTTTCAAAATGTCTTGACGTATTTGTTTTTTTTATTAAAGAATACTATCTTATGTAAAAAAGATTTGATTAAGGCACCTAATTACCATAAAATTAAAGGTTTTTAATGTAGCCAAAACAAGGTGTCAACAAAATCCCTTAACCTAATTACCTAATTTAAATTAGATAAATCTTCTCTTTAAAAGATATTCTCTTATAAAATCATTAAAAACTGTTATTAAATAAACGGCAAGTTGCGAATTGCGTTATTGATAAATTATTATTTCAAAGTTCAACGAACTACAAACGCAGTATTATCTCAAGTGTATTATTTACAATTTTATTATTTTAACATAGCTGTGATCAGGCATTGACCCAAATATTCTTAAATTACAAGGTTGTATAAGCAAGACGTGCTTTATTTTGTCAAGATGTCCAGATCAGCATTTTGTGCGGATGTCTAGCAGATTTGATTACAAACTTTACAGGGTTGTCAAGTTTCGAAATTGAGTAAAATGAATTTTTAATTGTAAAAAGAATTCAATTTTACGCCGAAACGATGTACGATACGATAAAATGTCATTATGGTTTGTTGTTATGATAGATGAGATGGATCTGCTGAGAAAGCCCCATACTTGAAGTACTACTATTAACGCGGCAAAATGATGTTAAAGTTTCCAACTTTCTTATTTTTTTCTGAAAAAGTGGTACGTTCTAGAACAAAGTTGTACAAGACTTTTTTGTTCCTTTTGGTGTCTTCTATCACCCCTTAAAATTAATGCGTTCTATCTCCGGACACGATGTATACTAATGCATTTTTGAAACCCCTAAATAGAGAAATTTACAAAAACCCATGCCATAATTTTGGATTAATTAAATATCATTCACTAACATACAATTCAATTCCGAAATCAACCTCTAAACACAAAACTAATCCAGATGAATAATGAAAGAAAATTTTGAAAAATGAAGCAAAATTTTGAACTAATTAAAGACAATACATTGGCACATAACCCATTTTTGAAACCATTCCCTAAATTCATCATTGGGTAAATCACCACCATGAATTATGCCACAAAATTTAAAAAAAATACAAAATCAGAACCAAATCAGGCCGTAATTTTGGACTAATTATGAACCAAATAAAGAAATATGGACCAACCCCTATTCATCAGAAATAAAAATATTAAAGAAGGGATGGTGTTGATCGATTTCCCACCATATAAATTAAAATAAAAAAATCAATTTAAACTAGGCCATGTGTTTGAACTAATTAAGATTCAATGGCATACAGTCCATTTTCCAAATCAACCCCTAATGAAAAACTAACCCACATGAATACCTAATTTTATTTTTGTTAAAGGACGCACCACATTTTATATATTTTTGTATATGTGCATCTGCAGTGGCTGTTTCTTGTTGCTACAGTGGAGTACTGCCTTTACACTTACTCCATGCCAGTTCCATGAAATTCTGTTAAGGGGTTTCTTGGGGATCTAGCTGTGGACCTGAAGGGGCGATAAGAGAGATCTTTCCACCAATGAAATTTTATAAAACTTGACAAGGTGAAGGTGAAGAGCAATACTTTACTCTAACAACAACAAATAGCCACTGCATATACTTACTAAAAAGAAATTGAAAAAATGTGGGGTGTACTTTATTTTAAGATATAAAAAATAAATACACGACAAAATATATCAATAAAACAAACAAAATCTATAATATAGAATGTCAGTACCTTACTCTAGCAACAAGAAATGGCTACTTCATAAACCAAAGAAATTCTGGGTCAGCTAGTATGGGATCAGGTTTGTATTGATGTGGGGTAATCTTCTCTTAGAAGTTGATTTGGAAAATGGTTATGTGCCAATGAATAGTCTTAAACTGTTTAATTAGTTCAAAATTAAAACATGCGTTATCCTATTTAATTGTTTTTCTTTATTTATGCAGGGTAGTTTTCTATTTAGAGTTTGATTTCGAAAATAGATTGTATATCAGTGAATGGTCTGTAATTAGTTCAAAATTAGGGCAAGGGATTTTACTGAATTTTATAGTATTTAATTTTTTGGTATTATTCATGTGGGGTAGTTGCCTATGTTAGGGTTGATTTCAAAAATGGATTATAATGCCAGTGAAGGGTCTTTAGTTATTCGAAAATTATGATATGGGCTTTTCCTGAATGTTATACTATGTTATGAATATTTTGAAGTTTTATCAGCATTTTCTTCATTTAATTCTGAGACATTAGTCATGGGGGTTGGTTTACCAATTTGGGGAATGATTTCAAAAATGAGTTATTTGCATTGATTAGTCTTCAATTATTCCATAGTTATGAATCGTTATTTAGGTTTCTACTTAACCTCGTGATACTAATTATGGGTAGTGACAGTTTAGGAAATGATTTCAAAAATGGCGTTTAAGATAATGAATACTCTTTTAACTAGTTCAAGATTACAGCCACAGTTTCTTCAGACCTGTACATATATTCAGTTTCGTGACATTATTCATAAAGGTAGCGATTTACTAGGTGATTTTAAAAATGAGTTATACCGGATGACATTGATCATATCAAATAATTTCTTTATTTTTCAACCGATTCCTATCAAATTTAGAATAGTCAATACAAGCATAAATACAACCTTTAGCGACTTTCTGTTTAACCGGAAGTGACATCAACTTTAGAACCTCAAATGGAACACCCTGTATATGTATACATTTCGAATCTACATTAAATTATTACTAAGACAGTATGCCATTCTTCATTACTTTCTAAAATTTTTCTTTTTTTTTTTTCGTTATTTTAATTTTTGGATCTAGTTGGCTGAGATGCACATTAGATCATTTTTTAGATGAATTTATTTATGTAGTGTACTTAAATTGGATAAAAATTGCATAAGCATCTATTTATAACCTATTAAACGTGATCATTTCATATATTTTAATGTAACCTTTAAATTGCCTATGCGACACCAATTTTTTTATTCTATTGATTCATTGATATTCATCTGTAAGTCAGCTGCAGCCGCACATTGGGCCTACATAATAATAATAATCGCCCCCTCCCTCCCGCACAAGCTTATAGCTTCTGGGGCCTTGGTTTAGGTTATGGGTTGTAGTAGTTATTATTATTATTATATTATTAAAAAATTCTCTAAGAATTCATATAATAAAAAATTGTCACTCACAAATTTTAAAGTTTATGTTAAAAAATATGAAATTATCACGTTTAATAGGTTATAAATTGGTACCTACTTATGCAATTTTTATCCAATCTAAGTACACTACATCAATAGTAGTATTCTTTTCCTCTATAATAATTAATGGGATTGGTAATTTTTTAGCACATCTTCGTTCTTTTGAATACTGATTAACCCCCACCTAGTGAGATATTTTTAGCATGATTGGCAATTACCTTACCCCTTTGAATCGTAGAGATTTTGTGATTGGCATGATTGAATCCTAAAAAGTGCTGTGACGAAACTTGTAACTATTGCCAATGTTCTTTTATGACAAAGCATTCTCAAATCATATTAAAATTTTTACGATTGTTTGGATTTAATCACAATGTGCAAAAGAATACGTCTAGTAAGGTCATCCAAAAAGAAGATCTAATATGCACCGCAGCCTAACCTGCAACTTAACCTAAAAATGAAAAAAAACAAAAAAAATGGCGCACCATTGTGGGTAAAGGTTGTATTATAGAAAGATGTGTAATTGTTCTGTATTCACTATTCAAGATTTGATAGGAATCGGTTGAAAAATAAAGAAATTATTCAGTGTAATATATGATCATTGTCACCGGTATACCAATGATTGCTCTTTAATTAGTTCAGAATTTTCTGATTTCATCAACTTTAATTCACGACATTATTGATGGGAGGGAAGTTACTAATTTAAAGAATTATTTCAAAATGAGTTTTCTGCCAATCAATAACCTTGAATTGACCTTTTCTAAAAGCTAGCTCTGCCATCGCCAGTCTACCTTTATGTTTGTAATATTGGTAGTAAATTTAGTATTTTTTATTTGGTTTTATTGGATTGACTGCAATAAGTTTGCTGAAGTTAGTTTTTAATGTAATGACTAGACGCTAAAATCGTATAGAGTAAACAAGATATTTTAGATATTTATGTATTAAGGGCATAAAGAAGCCTAGCAAAAGGCTCTAGGGCCATAAAAGCGAGTTATGCCCGCTATATATACACTATTTTATGCACAAATTAAGTTTTTATCTCAAATCTATTATTGTGTAGAAAATATAATTAAATGAGTACGTAGGTACATCAAGCAGCTGTGCGTATATTTATGTGCTTATACGAAGTACGTTACTATAGTTACTATTCCAAAATATTTAATTTCAGTTTATTTTCATTGGTGATAAGGTTACAATAGTATATTGTGTCTCAAGGGCAGAAAATTAGTATTTGTAGCCCGCAGTTGTTTGATGCCCGAGCGAAGCGTAGCGTAGCGAGGGCAGCGGACAACTTAGGGCTACAAATGCTTTTCGGTCCGAGTGACATACAAAAGTTTTTCGCCTACCTGTTTGAAAGTTTAAAAAAGAATTCCAAAAGTTAAACAGTAACGTAACTTATTAGTAAATTAAATAGGCATATGTTAGAGGGAATGAATTAAAATGAAAATAACGCCAGACGTTTTTAGTAATTTATTAACTAAATTAACCTAATAATCGTTACACTACATACAACACGGCCGTATAGTAAATGTTTTCATTATTATTGGTAAATAAAAGGAACAGGATATGACTTTTAATTAGGATGAGTAATTAATCTATCATTGTATAATTTATTGAAATTACAATTTTCTTTTTATTAATTAATTGTCACAACCTCCATTTATACATACAATGACACTGTGAAAAGAAAAAAACAAACGACAAATTTATCGACGAAGACATGAAAATCAAAGTTATGATCTAAGAAGCCTAGAAAACTTTGACGTATGTTTTTTATATTTTTAAAGGTTATGTAAAAATATGTTTGAAATTACATTTTCCGTCATATTCTGTTGCTAAAAGTTTTACGAATGAGTTATATTTTTAATGTTAAAAACTAATGATTTCATTTTTTGATTAAAATCTTTTTAGGATAATGCACAGGAGTGGTCAAAGTATGACAATTTAAAAAACAATTACAATTTTTACAGTATCTCCAACTTAACATAAATAAATCGTGGTTTCATCTAGTAGTAGTGTAGAGGTTATGTATTTGACATAAGAGGGCAGTAAAAAGTTTGACATAAGAGGCCCGCAAAGAAGCCTTAACTGCCCTCAAAACAGGACATTTAAAAAGCACTTTCTGATCAGGTAGGCGAAAAATTATATTAAGAACTAATCAAGTTCTACAAAAAACTTCTGGCATTTAACTGACGTTTCGTTATTGCCCGTCTGACCATAAAGAGGCCCTTGGGCCATAAAGAGTTTTTGTTTATGTAGGAAGTTTAATCATATTCAAGTTGATGCCACTATAAGTTACTAGATTAGTAAGGTTAGACAATATTAAAAAGTGAAACAAGTCGACGCGTTTTTAATTTTGCATTCACAATTGGCAGGAAAAAAGGTCAATTAATGCAAAGTGATTGGATGGTTTTATCAGCTTTTGATTTGACATTTTTTGATTTTGTGAGATTATTCTTGTGGGGTAGTTTTATATGTAGGGGTTTCTTTAAAAAATGAATTATATACTGGTGAATAGTCCTTACTTAGTCCAAAATTATGAACACATTAAAATTCCCATTTCTAATAATAGAGGTTAGTTCAAAATTATTGCACTAAAGATTTTTTAAATTTAACAAAGTATTAACTTTACTGACGTAAACTACTCTTAGTCTTCTCCATACAATTTTTATTTAGTATTTATAATATAACAACAAATATCATGAAACTGCAGTTTCGACTCGGCAAATAAAAAAGTCATTTTCAAAAACCCAAAATAAAAAAACAAATTAATAATTTATTACATGTGTGAAAAAGTTAATATAATTACATTAATCAATACATATTTTTTTATTTAATTAACGCTTTAATTAAGCCTTAATTAAACAAAAATTATTATTTATCACTATACCTAAATTATTATACTGAATCATATAAAATATAAAACACCCTGTCCCATTTGAAAAAAAAAAAGATTATTATGTTCAAAGATTTACATCTTGAATTGAATTGAACACCCTGTATAAATATTGTTCAACAATAAATTAAAAAACGTTGACTTAGGTATAATATAAGTTGCAGTAGATAAATTAAATTTTTTTTAAATAGTGCATTCTTAAAAAAATTAAAGAAAATTGTGTAGGAAAAAAGTGTAGACTCAAAAATCGTAAAAATATACATGGTGCAGCCATAGCAAAACGAGTCATCCTGTATATGACATATTATACAAAAATATCGCAAAGTTTAAATTTGTTTTATACCAACCACCTTTGGTTGTACCCCTATTACTGCTGCTGTAATATCTGTTAACTGAGAAAATATTAGAAATTCTTATATTATTCTAATCACTGACTTACAAATAAAATATAAATCATTTAAATTATTAGATTCAACAAGGTGTATTCTTAAAAAGAGTTAAAACCAATGACAGAAGCAGACCAGTTTTGGAGGGTCTTAGGAAATTCCGAAGACAGATGACCATTGAAGAACAGCTTATTAAATCACAATCAATGGCCAGCATAGCTCCTGTAAGAACTCTTCGTTTATTTATTTAATACAACTCTTTAAGTTTTATTCTTCTCATTTAATTGCACACAGGAAGAGGTAGCAACTGAAGAAGTAGATGAATTAGATGATATTGATAAGGTACGTGATGATTTGCAAAGTACAAAACAAATGTTAGCTTTAGAATTGAGAAACAAAGAAGCATTAGGTAGGGATAATAAGAGATTACAAACACGTATAACACAACTGGAATCAGAACTTGAAAAAGAGAAAACAAACAAGAAAGCTGCGGCTGTAGTGAACGTTGAAGCTGATGAAAAGGTAATTTATTTTAAAATGAATCAGAAAAAGGTAACTTAAACTTCTATTTCTTTAGTTGCTTACATCATTAAAATCAGAAGCAGCTGACGCTAAAAAACTAGCTAAAGATTTAGAAAACAAATTCCATGAGGCTGCTAATCAACTGGATAACACAAAGAGCGAGTTGGAAGAAATTCGTAAACAAAAGCAGGCTTTGGAGAAGAAACTTACTGAAACATTGTCAGGAGGTTAGTCACAAAGACAATTAGCATTTTCTTTTACTAAAGGTCAATAATGGGTCATTCCATGCAAAATCAATCACTAAACTGGGTCGATCTCACGGATTTCAATGAAAATCAATTATGAGGTAGTAATCAACTAAAGAACATAACTTTCATTATTCAATTTTCTAGATTACGCAGAACTGCTTGCACATCTTTAAAAAAATATCAATATCTCGAAAAGTATTTATCCTCGAACAAACAATTTTTTTATATATTGCTCACAAGACGGGTGTTTTTGACAGTGTATATTTCTTTTTCTAAACGAATTATGTTAAAATTGCAGAAAAATCGGTGTGGTCATATTTTTAAAAATCTGAAAAAAATTGTATAGATTCTTTGAACATTTCTGTATTTAAATGCAAAATAGCAAGTGGGAAGTTTTAATAGTTTTAGCAGGAGAAATTTTTAAAGACCGCGTTGCAGGCACCGTGCGCACCATAGTCCACGGCCAGACGGCGCAACCAGCATTCGCTACCTTCTAGTTAGTAATAATACGGTCCATACTACTAGAGCTCTGTCTTAACTAGGGTACATAATATCAATGTATATCTGTGTGAATATAATTATACCTAGTGATTAGTTAATTACTTATGTATTTAAATTGATTTCCTCGAGTGTGTTATATAAAGTATTTTTCTTGCGGCCATCAAAGATCCTAAAATATTATAATGCAATAAGCTTAAATACCAAAGTGACTGAGTGAGCTTAAATACAGAAAATGAGTTGTTTTTGATTCTAAATTTAAAGATAGATGTTTACCGGATTATACGGTGTTGGTTATACTGGGTGCTATTGTAGGTAGCAACTAATCACCTTACGTTGTATTATATTATTAAAATGCAGACATCGGGGTAGAGTGTCAAATTTATTACCATCAAAAACTACAGACTAAACTATAGGTAATTGCAAATTCAATATTTGAACTTGTGACACACGTGAGTTATTGATATTATCCACTCAGAAAAATTCTCATATCTCATTACCGATCTCTTTTGTAGGTTTATGTTTAATAAGGTCAGTTGGTGTAATTGGAGCCATGGGGTAACTGGAACTTTGCTTAATAAAAGGTAAAACCATCGTTAAACGTCTGTGAAAATTACATGAATTTTTAGTTTTATCGACCTTATCCTATACACTCTTCCAATGCAACTGCGATATTTCCGGAACTATTCCCATTACAGCCCCATTTTTTGGGACATTTTAATTAAAATTCTTAGGGTGTTCCAATTACCCAGAACATGTTATAAAGTAATGTGGATATAAAATATAGACTATGGTTCCATTTACCCCAATCTAATGGGTGACTAGAGCCACCTGATATGTTTTAAAACATATTCTTTAATACAGTAGTTGGTATTAGAGCTAATTTATTTTAACATTTTCTTTTGGAAAATATATTAAAGTTACTATTAAAAAAGGTCCTAAACTTATAACATCATGATAAAAATGTGAAATAAGAGTTTAACCCATTTCCAGCCAATGTTGCATAAACGCAACACTCCGGATCAAATTTTTTGAAAGTATGTTGAGTTTAATTTATATCTGTTTTTATAACTTCTATGTGATTTTATAGTATCAAATTAAATGTAGCATATTTTTTCTATTAAAATCCAGCTTATATTTTATCAAAATTACAGCCTGAATTTATTAAATTTTGAATACTATTACATGGGTGACGGAAACATTGCTATAGTTATTTACGTGCCAAGCTTTGTAAATTAATCTTTACGGGCAAGCTGGAGAGTTTGTGGGGCGAGCGTTGAAGGAGCGAACCTCCATAATCCAGCGAGCCTAGTAACGATTAATTGCAAAGTGTGTCGCGTACAAACTTTTATTTCCACCTTCACCAGCATTTTTTATGAATTGTATATTTTTTATAAAATGACATTTTGGAATCAAAGGCGGTAGCACAATTTATAGCTAGGCGTTGCCATGGTGTTGTGGTTAAGCAACACATTTACTGGCCTGCGAAGCCTAAAGGTCGTATCTACAAAACATCAACTCAGAAATACACCATATCTTTTCTTAGCACACATTAACATTCTACATAGTAGATTTCTACATTGCAGTTTTGCAGATACGACCTTTAGGCTTAGCAAGGCAGATTAGTTGCCATACCTTTTTGTTGATGAGCATTGTAAAATTTTACAGGTCTCTTTTAGGAGCCCGTAAAGTTTTACAGAGCTGTGGCTGTAATTACTCATTTACTTAGTTACATAAAGGCCTATAAAGTAGCATTTACATAAAAGGGCGAAATAAAAAAAATACTCTTCCAAATAGAAATTTTATTTTTTAACTAGAATGGCTCTGGAAAGATTAAAAAATGTTACTGTTGATATAAAAAGTCAAAAACTTATATAGTTTCGAAAAAACGTGATTATAAATTAGAGTGTTGCGTAAACGCAACATTGGCTTGATGAGTAACACAAATGTACATACTCTGCATTATTAGAAATCCCTGCATATCTGGTTTTAATTGGTGAGTCTCTTTAAATCTGTTGTGGTTGCAGTGTTGTGCAAGTATTTACTTGCACAAGAAGGGTATAGGATACTACGTCGATCGCACACTACGCCGACCGCAAATGGTGAACACTTTGCGAACCGTGGACACTATACCGTCCGCAAGTGATGGACACTTTGGTATCCACACTTGGACACTTGTGACCGTTGCTGTGTCGAGGATCGGCGAGGTGTGCAGCGATATTTGTCGGCGTCGTCTCCACGTTCGGCAAAGTGTCCACTGCTTGCGGTCAGCATAGTGTCCACCGATTGTGGTCGGCGTACTTTCCACGGTCGGCAAAGTGTCCACAGCTTTCGGTCGGTGTAGTGTCTACAGTCGGGAAAGTGTCCAATAGCAAAATTTATTTGAAGGGTCGGCTTAGTGTCGACGGTCGGCAAAGTGTTCAAAACTACCAGGTAGCATAGTATCCACGTTGGGCGTTGTGCATTGGCGTAAGTGCTATCCACCCAATGCACAGCGAGTAAAAATACCCTGAAAGTACGTCAAAGTTATTTTTTATGATTATTTTTGTTATACACTCTGTAATATTGTACAATAAGGTGATGAAACACATTAGGGGTTATTTTAGACAAAGAATTTAATAATAAAATGAAAATTAAAAAAATTGTATATTTATTATATTCTATTAAATAAGACACTCTTAAAAGACAAAATCAAAAGGTACAATAGTACTTTCATAAGCTTACTTTAGTAAAAAATATGTGAAAATGAAATTAACAAAACATTAGAAAAAGGTCTTGGCTAGGAAAAAAAACAGATTGGCAGGAGCTGCCGTCGCACCCCCACTTACTAATTAAAAATAAACTTCAGATGGTATTCGTATCTAAAGTCTCTAAAATTGGAATTTGGACAAAAATTAAACATCCTGTGGTATGGTGTAACAAATTTTATAGTTTTTGATTTCAGAACTTCAACTTCAATAACTCTTATAGACTCTTTTTTCATATTACAACGTAACTTTGCCATTTGTACGTTCCCATACGCAGGGAATGCATAACATCCTATTTCCAGTGCATATCTTGTCTTAATACATACTCGTATATTGCTGTCTAGTAGACTTATTTTCCACATATAACACATAAAGCTCCATTGCTAGAAAGCACCCTACGAGATTCGTTATGTAATCCTTTCAGTAGTTTGGAGGCTCTTGTAAACTTCCTATTTGTTCATCAGCTAAATATTTTAAATTCTTTCTTTCTACTATAACGAAATTTGTCAGTTTTAACCATACTAGCATAGTTTTTCTTTCCTCACACAGGTAAACTATCTATCATCTCTAAAGGACTGCATGTAGTAGCCAGAAACAATGATAAGCGCGTAATTAACATTAAAAATTTACTGCAAATGCCTAAGCAAACATCTGCAAAAACAAATTAACGCAAATTAATGTCCTGTATTAAGAAACGAATGCAGAAACCTTTAACCAAAAAAAAACAAAAATATGCTTTTTTATGTATTTTAGAATTTCTTGTACAAAGTTGTATATTGAAAAACACTAATTCTAAACTTTCGTTTTAAATAGGATGGTTGTAACTAATAAATAATAACAAATACATAAATTAATGCAAATGAATTATACAATACCAACTTGCACCAGCATCAGCCAATATAAATTATCGTAAAATATATTTTAAATAATTTAAATCCAAGAAAAACACTTTATTTGCACAAACACAACTACCCCAACTTTCCCAACCGATTACACAATAAACAATAGTTGCACTTGCAAATGTTTATTAAAAACATCTTTAGTAAGATTTTAAGTGTTGTAAAATATAAATATATGTTGCGTTTATGTAACGTAAAATTTTTTATGTTCTAATATATTATTTTTTTTTTTTTGTATTAAACAGCTTCAGTTAATGTTAATAAAAATATCAAAACTAAAAAAAACTAATTTGTCATTTTTTCTTTAGTAGTGGTTTTAAATGGGTTAAAGCAAGAGAATTGTAAAGCTTGCCAATTACCCCAACTAACTTTAAAACTTAAATTAAAACAGCTATTGCATTATATTTTGGGGTCTTTGACGGCCGCAAGAAAAATACTTTATGTAACACACCCGAAGAAATCGATTTAAATAATAAGTAATTAACTAATCAGTAGGTATAATCATATACAAGTAATCATATAGGTATATCCACACAGATATACATTTATCTTATGTACATTAGTTAAGACAGATCCTAGGATTATGGGCCGTATTATTACATACTAGAAGGTAACGAATGCGGGTGTGCTGGCTGGACGTGGACTATGGTGCGCCTCCTGCCTGCAATGCGGTCTTTAAGAATTTCTCCTTCAAAAACTATTAAAAAATCCTGCTTGCCATTTTGCATTTAGATACAGAAATGTATAATTTTTTTCAGATTTTTAAAAATGTGACCATACCTATTTTTCTGCAATTTTAAAAGATTTCATTTAGAAAAAAATAAAAATACATTTGGTAACAAAAAATCAATAGGCCGTCCAAAAGCCCGCCTTGTGTGCAATATATAAAAGAAATGTTTGTTCTAGGCTAAATGTTTTATTTATATTTCTTTAAAGACATGCAAGCAGTTTTGATAATTTTTTCAGTTTGAATATTTATGAAGTTCTGCGTAATCTAGCAAATTGATGAATGAAACTTATGTTCTTTAGTTGATTGCTACCTCATAATTGATTTTCATTGAGATCCATGAAATCGCCCCATTTTAGTGATCGATTTTGCATAGAATGCCCCTAACGGTATAGATCAGAACCAGAATTTCTATTAAACACTTAAATTTTCTGAATCGGTTGACCAGTAGTTCCAAACCTGTGATCTGTGGTTCTCCAGGTATCCACCAATTAATGCTAAGAGTTTGGCAGGTGAACACTCTTGTAATTATAGCCACTCTATTTTAAATAGTAGCGATACATGGAGCAAACCTCAAACTTTAATAAAAAAAAATTACTACATGCATGCTGTCACGAAAATTTAATAAAAAGTTGTTTAAAAATTATAATTGCATTCAATACAATTGTATCAAATTAATGTTAAATTGTGCATGTTTACTATTAAACCTAAGATTTATTGTAAGACGCAATGTCAGATCTGGTAACATTTAATGTCACCACCATCATTGTGGTGCTTAAAAAAATGAAACTGAAATTATAAATAATGGTTGCATCTTCTTTTAACTAGGAAAACGACCATCATTGACAGGAAGACAAGATAGCATACGTGAATCCGAATCTGAAGAAGAAGCAGCAGAATCCGATAGTGGTGGAAGTGATAATGAAGAAAAAAGAGAAAAGCGAGCGCAACGTGACCTCAAATTACAAAAAAGCAAATTAAGAAGCTATAAGAACAAAGAAGATAATGCTAAGAAGGAAAGAATGGCACTGAAAAATCAAATTAAGAGGCTTCAACAAGCCATGAAAGAAGAAAAGAAGAAATATAAAACTTTACAGAAAGAAGTAAGCACGTCTAACTATGCATATATAAAAATTTAATTTCACTATTTACTTTCATTTCTTTCATATTTCCACCTTTAGGTAAAAAAAATGGATGCAATGCTAAAAGAAGTAGGTGGAGATAGCGATGACGAGGATGAAGAGGAAAAGGAAAAGAAAGAAGAGGAAGAAGAAACTGAAACAGAATCTGAAACTGAGAGTGAATCTGAGTCTAGTGAAACAGATAGTGAGTCCGAAAAGAGCATGAGTGAGCCTGAAGATGCACCTATTGAAAAGAAGAAGGATAATCTTACAAAACGATCGAATAAACACGAAGGTCGACTAACTGCACTCAAGAAAGGCAATTATCTGTTGAAGACAAACGTAGAAAGACTTCAAGATGATTTGAATAAACAGAAAGAAGAATCTGTACAGCTTCAACATGAACTGGATTCTGTATTATCAGAATTAGGTTAATTGATTATAAGATGAGAATTCAATAAAAACTGTATATTCATTTCATATTTTGCTGATTAACGAGAAAGGCTATAAATTATTTAGGCAAAGGTAATCAGCACAATTTTCTAACAGTGCACCTAATCGTAACCGAGAATTGTATGGTATAATATAAATATTAGAATTTTTATATTATGTATAGTGTATAATATCAAATTATTTGTTATAAGATAAATAAAGTTCATTGCGAGTGATTTATTATGTACTTCTATAATATAACCAAACTTGTTTTGTTTGCACATTTTTAACGACACATACTCTTGTAGCAAAAACTGTACTCTCATAATATACTGAAATTACTTACCAATACGATTTTTAATTTATTAACACAAAGTATACACTAAAAAATCATTAAAACCAATAGTACACATTAACACTTCCAATATTTTGTATTTGAAATGTCAACTAAAGCATGTCAACATTATATATACCAGCATCGCCAACCTTTACGTAACAAATATGGATGTTTATTATACAGCATGATGAATAAAGAAATCATGACCTCGTTAAAAGCGAGAAACTACAGATAAAATCGAAAAATAAATGTTTATTATATATACAATGATTCATAAAGAGGTATGATCTCGTTTAGAGCGAGAAATCACACCGCCGCCGTCCTAAGCGCAAAATGCGTATTTCAGAAATAGTCAATTTTCAGGATTTTATAATACGAGGGCGTATTTTTATGTTACCTACCTAGCCATGAAACAAAAAAGTGACGATGTCAAACAAATTATTAAAAAATTGCTGTCACTGTTAGAAGTACACGTGCTAAGTTGTGTCGTTTATAGAGATTTGAGACGGTCTATTTGTTGATAAAATGAGTGAAATTAAGGTTGAACAACGCAGCGTAATAAAGTTCCTGACAAAAGAAAGCAATGGTCCAAAAGCAATTCATGAAGGAATGGTTGCAGTGTATGGGGAAGATGCACCATCTTATTTTCGAGTAAAATTTTGGTCTAAACTCTTTCGATGGGGTCGGGAATCAATCAATGATGACCCAAAGTCCGGACGACCCGTTGAAGCTCGAACTGAAGACATTGTGCGAAAAGTCGAAAATTTGGTACTGCAAGATCGGCGTGTAAAGATCTCTGTCATTGCCAATGAAGTCGGTATATCCGAAACAAGTGTCCTCAAAATTTTGCATAACGATTTGGGTATGAAGAAGGTGTCTGCACGGTGGATTCCCAGATTGCTGACACCTGAACAAAAACTGTACAGAAAAGAAGTTTCCCAAGAAAATTTGGCCGAGTTGGAAAGGAACAAACATTTTTTTTTATCGAATTATCACCGGGGATGAGATTTGAGTACATCACTGGGACCCTCCTACTAAACAAGAATCCATGCAGTGGGTTCATAAGGGCTCTCCACCACCAAAAAAAGCCAAAACACAATTTTCTGGAAAAAACTGATGGCAACTGTTTTCTGGGATGCTGAAGGAGTCTTGCTAATTGAATATATGCCGAGGGGGGTCTACCATAAATAGAGAGGCCTACGGAAACACAATTAAAAATTTAAAAACCGCTCTGAAGGAAAAACGCCCGCATTCTTATCCACAAAAAAACTTGTTGCTGCACGACAATTGCCGGGTTCATAAGGCAAACCAAGTTCAGCAGATAATCAATGACTGTGGGTTTATAGAGTTAAGGCATCCACCTTATAGCCCTGACCTAGCTCCGTCAGACTTCTTTTTATTCAAAAATTTAAAAAAGCATCTCAGGGGAAAGCGTTTTGCTTCTGATGAAGAACTCAAAGAAGCTGTTGAGAATATTTTGCAAGTTTAGGGCGCGGAGAGGGAAGGAGTTGGAAAACCTGGATTTTTTACTAACCCACTAATCTATACAACATATCAAAAATTTAGAACTACCCAACCTTTTGTAGGGTAACCACCCTTTTTCGGTCTCCGTTTACTGGACTAATAGCGACTAATAGACTTAATTTAATAGCGCGTGTGTATTACTTACTTAAATACTAAAGCGATAGTTTTAACGATAAAGAATCGGGTTACATCGACGATCTGAATACGCACTAACATCGAACTTTTCGACGAACAAAAAGTTCGTCTTTGAATTCGTGAAGTCTGTCTGTCTGTCGCCTTTTTCCTTGTTGACTTTCTTGAATTTTTCGTTTTGGAATCTTATAGTACATCAAATTCTAAGCGACTTTTGGTTGAAATATTTTTTTGTATCTCTTCGGGAAAGTGGTCAAAATGACCACCGAAAACTTCTCATTTTTTAGAAATTTCGAAAAAATAAACTTTTTTTTTTAAACGAAAAATTTTAGGATTAAATTTTAGTTGTATGACAACTAATGTGTTACGTGAACATTAGTTTTCAAAAATAAATTAGTTTGTTAAGTATACAGTTGTTTTTGTTCGTCATGGCAATGCTAGCTCTGCGCATTCTCAACTGGTTTATATTAGTTTTAGCAAAACGTTTTAGCACAGAAAGATGGTGTATGTCTTCAAATGTATTAAACACAAATGAGATACAAACTGGTGAAACTGTCGTGCTTAATAAGGAGTTTTAGGACATTGGTTTGGGAAATTAGGTTTATGATTAATTAGATAAATTATATCTACAGCAATGCTATTAAATTAAATTGGAGTATGTGCATTTCCCTATAATGCATTTAAAAATAATCGCGTCAAACCATTATGCACACTTAGGCAACCAATTATACAGCATACTTTATTAAACGCTTTACATATATTGCATGGTAAATAAATAGCACTGTATAATAAATGGCAACTAAACTAAGAGAAAATTAATTTGCATCTAACATTAATCATTGTTTTTTTGATACATATTAAGTGAAGACAGTGGCATATTTAAGGGGGACTATCGGGTTTAAGCCCCCCTACCACCAAATCTTTTATAGTCTAGGTCATTTATGTATAGTTATATACACTAGTTACTTCACCTTTACCTTGAGTACAACTGATGACAAAGATAGAAATACCACTCATGCAGGTTGTTATTGCTTCGTTTGCTGCTAGGATTTTTATTGTGTCTGTCTTCTTTTGTTTTGAGTCTAAACTCAAATCACAAAAGCGACCTACGTAACTCCTACTCAAGGACTAGGGTTATATGAGTTGCCTACATGAACAAATTTTTAAACATAGAACCCGATGAACCGAAACCCCAACCCGGTTTTTAAGCTTTGAGCATCTTTGATAATCATGATTTGATAATCAGAAACCAGCTAAGTTTGAAATTTATTTTATCGTAGTTATTCAACAACACCATGTATAGCAAATTGATCTTAACTCGGTGGATCTCAAATTTTACTGGTGGTGACACTGCTTTACTGTTTTGACTGCGATTTTGATGTATGAAAATAAGTTAAAAATAATGGTTTGATTTGATGTTTAATTTGTTTTGGAAAATCACTCACAATTTATTATAAATTACCAAAATGAGCTTTCTCGGGCTTAATAAGCTCGGCTACCTTATGAGAATAATAAAGGAATCGGGGGGTCTGAAAGCTTCTTTGTACAAGTTGTATAGGTATGAACCTTAATTATATAACAATTTTTCCTTAACCTACAACTTCTATTGATAAAATTAACTTTTAGGATGGATGAATTGAAATTGGGAACCCTTGTTGGGACTGATAAGTATGGTAACAAATATTTTGAAAATCCAAGGTTTTTCTATGGGCGCAATCGATGGGTCGAATATGCACCCCAATACCGTAAATAGAATAATAAATTATCACTATGTATATGTGAATGTAACCACATATTTTGGCTATAGGTATGGAATATGATGGTAGTCAGGTACCTGCTGAATGGTTTGGATGGTTGCATTATAAAACAGATTTTACACCTGATAAAGATCCTGGTAGACCTATACATAAATGGATGATCGATCATACTGAAAATTTAAGTGGTACATCTGGTCAATATGTTCCATATAGTACTACTATGCAGAAAATAGAAGCATGGAAACCGCCCAAGAAAGCTTAATAGTTTGAATATTGAATGTTAATATAAGATTTCCTATGTTGTAATTTATGTAGTAAAATGTTTAAAAATATATCTAATTACAATAATTTAGGTTGTTTCAATGGAGAAGTTACCTTTAAAAAAAAATCTTTGATGAACAGGTAAAAGATTTATGTTGCTGTTATATGTACAGAAGTATCTAACCTAGAAAGTTTATGTAACATAACCTCTAAGAGGTTTGATAACATGTATGTAAAGAATTTATAAACCCTGTGAGTTTTTCTATTATAAAAGGAAACATGAAGCTTTTATCATCGTTTATACTTTCAAAAAGAACAATCACAAGTTCTTTAAATTATTTAAGAAGGTCGATACATAAAGAAGCAGAGACTGAACACAAGTACACTCATTTTGGATATGAACAAGTTAAAGAAAATGAAAAATCACACAAAGGTGAGTGCTTTCCATTTATAGAACTTTTTAAATATTTATAAAATTTTATACGTTTTAGTTCACCAAGTATTTGAAGATGTGGCAACATCTTACGATAAAATGAACGATGCCATGTCTTTAGGTATACATCGTGTTTGGAAAGATATTTTTATGCATAGATTAGGACCAACTAAAGAAACCCAATTGTTAGATGTGGCTGGTGGAACTGGTATTGATTACAATAGTGTTATTATGAAAGTATTTCTTTTGTGTTGAAAGAGAAGTTTTTTGAGCTTTCAGAATATCAGAAACAAACTTTAACATATTTTTAGGTCATGGTAGCTCATTGGGTGTTGGCACTTGACTACCAATCTTGTGGTCCTGGGTTCGAATCCCAGGAATGATACATTGAAACTTTTAAAATATCTAAGGCAAAAAATAATTATTCGTTGCTACAAAATTTTTCAGGAAATGTTAAATTTTTTATTTGGCTTGTAACATTTGTTTATAGTTTCGAGCCTTATTTGATAAAACTCCATAATCATGAAATAAATCTAAATGATTAGTAAGAAGTTTTACAAATTTATTATAATCTACCTGACAATTTCTTCGACTGCTAAGCTGTGATTATCAAAGGTAATATAAATTTAAACAAACACATTGCTAAGGTAAATTAGAAAAATAGATAACTAGACAAAAATAATAAAAAATTAAATATCTAGCACTTCCAGTAATGGAGAATTACTGAGCACAATCTGTTCATTTATTAAAGGTACCCTGAGTATATCTCAAAAGCTTCAAAAATGTCCAATTTGCGTTTGTTATTACAAAAATGTAGGAATTTAATATATTTTGGGGATTCATTGTATGATTCTGTTCTAAAAGGTGTTTGGCTTAATTAATAATATACATTGACGGCCATCCATTACAACATGTATAACATAAAACAAAAGTAAACTACGTATAATAAGAGTATAAAGATTTAAAAAAAGCAATTAAATACAGTAACATTACATTAACAATTCTTTTCTTAAACTATTTTTAAATTTATTAAACGACACACCAAAGAAATCTAAAATTCTATAGTTACTAGTGAGACGACACATCCTAGGATGCGGAGAATTTAACCCATGGTCCGGTGGAAAGGTATGCGAAAAGGTGCTGAACTTCTGACATTAGCATTATTAACATTTAGTGAGAAAATGTACAATATTTCAGGACAATTTATTAAATTATTAAATATTTTAAATAGTAGACATAAATCAAAGTAACTACGCCGGGTTTGAAGTAAAGAAAGGCCAAAATAGTGCAAAAGATCCATGTAATCGTAATCATAATAATTGATCCGATATTTAAAACATAGAAATTTTAAAAATCTTTTTTGAACTGCTTCAAGTCGATCAATAAACATTTTAAGATAAGGAGTCCAGATAACTGTGCAGTATTCTACAATGGAACGTATTTGTGATGTAAATAACAGTATTAAGACTCGTAAATCTTGAAAATCTGTACTTAAACGAACTGTAACTCCTAACAACCTGTTTGCCCTGTTTAATAGATCAGTAATATGACGCGCATAATTTAAGTTACTATCCATAATGATACCAAGATGCATCCATGAACATTTTCTATTGTACTGCCATCTATCGAATAACAATATGCAGATGAAGATACCTTTCTTGTAAATCGCAACACTTTGCATTTAGATACATTTAAACTAAGGTTATTTTCTTTACACCAGAAGGGCAGGCTATTCAAATCTTCCTGCAGTAGGAGATCCAAACCATTAGCTTCATTATTACGAAACAATTTTAGATCATCCGCATAAAGCAGAAAGCTGCTATGTTTAATGGCATGATGAACATCATTAATAAAAAGTAAAAAAAGGATTGGTCCCAAATGAGACCCTTGCGGAACTCCAGAAGTAACTGTGAACCAATCAGATTTGGAATCATTAATTATAACTCTTTGCTGCCTTTTAACTAAATAGGAATTGATCCATGAAAGTAGGGGATCTCGAAAACCAAGTCTGTCTAATTTGTAAATTAAACGTTTTATATTTACTTTGTCAAAAGCTTTACTCATATCAGTGTAAATACAATCAACATTACGTCCTGATTCAATAGTTTGCAGTACTAAATTGGTGAACAGAAACAAATTTGTTAAGGTAGACCTGCCCCTTACAAATCCATGTTGTTGGTCAATAATGATATTTTTTACAGACAAATACACTTTATCTGTCATGATCGCCTCAAAAATTTTCATGTACATAATCTACAACATCATGAGACCAAAAAAAGAAAAAATCAAAAAAATCTCACGAATATACTATATGTAACAAAATGTACAAGTTCAAAATGTTAATTTTGTATATTTCAAATTTATTAAATAGGGAAAAAAAGAAAATATTAAGATTAAATGTTTTTAATTATATATCATGTAAAATTTTATAAATGTTTTGAAAAAGCCTACATTGATTAGGCGAAACGTCACTTTAATAGATTTAAAAAAAAAATTGTTTTATTAATATTATTAATTATTGGCTGCTAGTCCTCATTACACCCAATTAAGGGAAAAAAAAAATTTTATAACTATCAGTATTAGTTAAAGGAGACCATTCACAAATATCAATAGTTTCAGAGTTACAAAAAACAAGATCCAAAATAACATTATTAACATTAAAT
Organism: Agrypnus murinus; assembly: GCA_929113105.1. NCBI lineage: Eukaryota > Metazoa > Arthropoda > Insecta > Coleoptera > Elateridae > Agrypnus > Agrypnus murinus. The sequence goes on along the minus strand of OV816025.1, from coordinate 80,962,863 downwards.
AAAAAAATTTTTGATAAAAACCGTAAAAAGCAAGAGTATCACAGATCAAATCTTCTATTTTCGAACTAGTACTGAGAGGAATTAAATTATCACAATCACTATCACAGAATTTGTCGTAACACCAAACTATATTTGGCAGGTTGTAATCACCTAAAATGCAGATTGTACTATTGGGGTAGACAGAACATATTTCAGACACTAACTCAAGATGATCTTCATAAAGAGAACGATCTGATTTGGGTGGAAAATAAACAGTTCCAATTATTAACTGATTACCATCAATACTAACAGAAATCCATAATTCTTCTCTATTCTTCAGATCTAAGTCTATTTGAAAAGAAGGGAGATTCTTTCTAATTGCAAGAAGGACACCGCCCCCGCGTTCTTTACATAGTGATAACTGACATCTATCTAGACGATAAACATTGTAACGACTGTCAATAATCTCTGAACTGCTATATTCACTTGTTAACCAAGTTTCTGTCAAACTAATTATGAAATGATCTTCACTTAGAATACTGCTAAATAATACTTTTACTTTAGTTCGTAGTCCACGAACATTTTGATAAAAAATTGTTAAGTCGGAGAGTGCATTAATTTTGCATTTTGAAAATTTTTCTTTGAGTTAGTTTTCTGACGATTATGGGCTGTGTAGAATCTTCTTACCGCGATTCCTTGAGGCCAAAAAGATGCATCCATTAAGATAGGCAAACTCCCAGATTCAACAGTCACTTTAAAGGAGCTGTAATTATCCGGATATTTTGAGTCCAGTTGATTAATCTTAAATTTGGGAATACAACCTTTATCATTGTTAAAATGATTCAATAACTTATTATTAACGTAATTCTCAAACTTCGTTACATTGACATTTGGATTAACTCTGGTAACATGAAGATCAAAATTTCTTACAGAAGCTGGAAACTGCATATCAGATTGTTTAATCAGATAATTAATTTATTACGTGGTTTGAACTTGAAAACTGAATTGTCAATTTTACCAGCTGATTCTTTATTTACATTTGATAAACCGGCTTGCAGATGGTAAGAGGTGTTTACAGCTGTGACGGCTTTCGAGTATAAAATCTTATCTTCACTTGCAGTAGCAGAAGCATAATTGTAGTGATTGGAGGTTTTCCACTAGAATTATTTACTTTAGAATGATGATTATTTTTATTAATAATATTCTCACACGAGATATCTTTGCTTAATAATCTTATCAAATCAATATTCGTAGATTTCAAATTATCAATCTGAACATGTAGATCAGCTAATTCATTATGTAGCAACTTAGTTTCTTCTCTAATTATATTAGTGATTAGATTAGAAAACTCACCACTTTTAAGAAAATTTATTACCACGTTTGAAAATTTGTATAAGAATGCTTGTTCACCTTGATCAACATTATTTCACTTTCACTAGCATTAGCACTACGGTCTTTTTTCTCACAATCGGAACATAGGACAAATTCCTCATTAAAAACCTTTAGGTTCAGACGTTCGACACATTTAGGGTGCAAAATTAATTCACAAGTTTTACATTTAAAACCATTTACCGCTTTGTTTTTGCAATATAAACAAACACGGCCTTTCTCCGGCGCCATCTTTTTAATTCTTTTTACTTATTATCAATTATTATATCACTTATTACTTATTATTAATTAGATTTTTCTGGGTGTTTATTTCTGTAACAATGCATGTATTCGTTATATCTTATGTCAAAATCTCGAAGTGTTTGTCCAATATACAACGAATGCTTTAAAAATAAATAATCTGCCAGGTAAAGTTTTATTTATTGACAAACAGTTCATTTTATTTTTAAAAGCTTCCAGTAAACATAATGTAAATAATAACACTATAATAACCAACTATATACCAGGTGTCTATGGTAGCCATGGGGTATGGCACTTGACTACCAATATTGAAGTCCTGGGTTCGTATCCCAGGGATAATACTTTGGAATTTTTAAAAAATGACCGGTGAAAATGTGTACAGGGTGGCCCACGCAAGATGATCCTGTACCTTATCTTGGAAACTGTAAGAGTTACGAAAAAATGTTAAATATCAAAGTTGGTTGGTGTAAAACAAATTTTAATTTTATAATAGTTTTGTATATACAGGGTGAGTCATATTGCTGTGGTTACTATCAACTTTTTTATTTTGAATGGAACACCCTGTATATCTTTACTGTTTTTGATTCTACACTTTATTTGACGTATGTTTGCCTAATGTATATATCGAAAGTCTGCACAGTTTCTGAGCAAATTCAGTTTTTCTGTTATTTTTTGAAAAATCCAAGTTTTTTAAAAAAAATAAATTTACATAGTACAAGATACATTTAAACGATTATAATAATACACGACGCTTACATATATCTAAATCCGCGTTTCTGCATAAATTTATTACTGAATAGTATACAGGGTGTTCAATCTGATAGACCTCAGGTATAAATCTTTGAACAGGAAAACCTCACCTTTTTCAAATGGGACACCCTGTATATTTAAATTTTATGTGATTTAGTTTTTGATCCCCTACCAACTCATGTATATATGTTCTATCTAAGAGTGAACAGTTTTAAAGTTATCAGCGTTTTTCTGGTTCTTTACATAATTTCCCTGCTACTTTGCATGGGAAGATTTTCAGCGTTACAGAAGCAGCTCTATCCATTGGCTAATTTTTTTTTTGGTTAAAAACTAGATTGACTAATATCAGTTACTTTCGATTTCAATGAGTATCGGTATTTAACTACTATAACAACCGGCGTTTCCAAATTACAGAGTTGATTCAATATTTTTGGAATTCTTTTAGTAAACACACAGTATAATAAAGAGATATTGCTTAGCGTATAAAATTATAACATGGCACAAAACTTATAAAAACATTTCATTGAACTCTGAGGTAAATGCACTAAAGTTATTTTTTTATTCTTTTTATTTAATTCAATAAATAGAAATAGTAACGTCCTGGCTGCTCAATTTCCGGTATTAATCTAGCGTATTCAAAAACACCTAAATGTCGAATCAGTAAAATAAAATAAATTTAGATTATTCTGCAACTTCAAAGTTCAGTGGAAATAAATATTAATTCTACTCACACTATTATATGGAAAATTAAAATTGTAAGAAATATCAAACCTTTATTCTACTGAACGTGCAATTAAAAAATTTAGAAAAGAAGTAAGGCAGTCACGAACAGAGTCTCCTGTGGGACTGTCGAGGCCGAAACTCGACCGGCCTATTTTTCGGAATTACTGCGAAGTTAAGTTGCGCGAGGTGATTTGTTACCTGCCTCTAATAAAGGATTACAGTGTTAAGGACCAATGAAATACAGGTAATGTAAATCATTTTATTTTACACTGTTATATTTATTTTGTTCTGTTTGTATTGTATTTTAATATTGTTAAGGTATACTAAAATATTACTTCAATGTTGTTGTTTTTTATTGATATAATTGTACTGTTCTTGGTATCACCGATTAGTATAAATCCAGAAATATTCAATTTTTGTGGGGAATATTTCTTTAACAAATTATCAAATGGTTTAAGTTAATAAACTACGAGTAAATGTTTTCTGGTCTTTTATTATTTGAGAGGTGTGCGAATCCCTTCTAACGCTCTATTACAGGACCCAACTGCAGGACGAGTCGGCCGTGGTTAGATCCGTAGAGGAAGAAACCAGAGGGGCGCTACATTGGTAACAGGGCGGTCGTTACATTTGGTGGCAGGGTGATGGTTACACTACTGTCATTTGTTACTGTCATGGTCATCCAATATACATAGCAATGCACGGAGGTTACGTCGAAGATATATTATAATCGTTCACTAGTTTATGTTTTACTGCAGTAATTTATTCTTATCCTTCTTATCTGTCACTATTTGTTTCAAATAAAAATGTTCTAACACACATCTTACAGTTATTGTTCAACAATCTGATAATAGCTCTTTAAAATACCCCATTCTGCATGTGTAAATATCAGTTGAATCCTACTATTTTTTGAGACGAAAACTAATAATGAAAATGTTGAACTACACTGTTACAGAACTGTAAAATCATAACCTAGTCTGAAGTCTATAATTTTGAAATGAACTTATACTGTTCCAAAAGAAAATCGGGCAAACGGCAGTGTTTAAATCGACAGTTAAATGCCGATTCTCATTGAAATCAAAAGTAACTGAAAATAGCCGTTCTTAGCCAAAAACATGATTAGCCAATACATAAAGCTGCTTCTGTAACGCTGAAGATTTTCCCATCCAAATTAGCAATGAAAATATCGATAGAACCCGAAAAACGATGATAACTTGGAAACTGACCAAAAGTAGGAGTCTTTGAACAGGAAAACCTCATTTTCAGAAAACCTCAGTGTTACAGAAGCAGTTCTATATCATGTTTTTGGATAAGAACTATATTGACTATTATTAGTTAGTTACTTTTGATCGGTATTTAACTATGTATTTAACCACTGTCACTGTTATCGGGTGTTCGGAAGACCACACGACGTTCACCCGTAAAACTGGCTGTCTTCTACCCTATCCTTGGATCCTGGATCCTGGGCAATGGATGAAGCTGTCAGGTCAAGTGTGTGGTAGAGAAATTCGTGAGAATTCCTGACGGTTACCCATACCGATCAGGGGGAGCCCTGGTATATGATACCGGTGTGGGCGGATTCGAATCTCGCCTTGGATAAGGTCATTTATGGTCACCGACGGAACCCGCTGTTTGACCAGGTCATTTATGGTCACCAAAAGAACCCGCTGTTTGACTGAATCTTAAGTGAGGAGAAGCGAAGTGGGGTTTATCCCGCTTTTTGGCATATGGGAAACTGCATGCCGCCAGGTAAATGTGCTTAGGAGCTATCCCGACCACCCTATGATCCGGACTGCAGCCGGGTACAGTGATTGGGAGAAGCTCTGAAAGCCATTACCAAATCCCGCCGCAATTGAGGTTGGATTCGATCGGGCAGTGGCCCCAACCTCTGTCTCGGGGAGGAGCTTGTTAAGGTATGAAATAGGACTGGAGGGCTCTCTCTATTCAACTGAGTTAAGTTGGGGGAATAGTCCTGGACGAGGTACCTGACCCCGTATGAAAGAGGACGGGAGGGTACCGGCGGGTGAGCACGTGTTAAGTCGATCGCTCCGGTACTAGCCTGGATAGCTAGTAGAGGGTGGATAGGCAACCTCGCTCCGACCAGTGAGCTGACTGGGAGCAATTGCTATGCAATTCGCGCTCTGATTGAGCGTATCTCAATTACTTCCTCATTGGAAGGAACGTGGAGGTATGTTCACACGGGGACTCCATGTAAAACATTCAGATAATCTCTGTCATTTGTCCGATTTTCTTTTAGAACAGTATAAGTTCATTTCAAAATTATAGACTTTAGACTAAATTATGATGTTAGAGCTGAACTACACTGTTACAAGTGCAGTTCAACATTTTCATTATTAGTTTTCATCTCAAAAAAATAGTAGGATTTAACTGATTTTTACCCATACAGAATGGTGTATTTTAAAGAGCTATTATCAAATTGCTGAATGATAACTGTAAGATGCGTGTTAGAACATTTTTATTTCAAACAAACAGCAACAGATAAGGAGGATAAGAATAGATTACTACAGTAGAACATAAATTAGTGAACGATTATAATATATCTTCGACGTAACCTCCCTGCATTGCTATGTATGTTGGATGACCATGACAGTGACAAATGACAGTAGTTAAATACTGATACTCATTGAAATCGAAAGTAACTGATAATAGTCAATCTAGTTTTTAATCAAAAAGAAATGATTAGCCAATCGATAGAGCAGCTTCTGTAACACTGAGAATCTTCCCACCAAATTAGCAGGGAAAATATGGAAAGAACCAGAAAAACGCTGATAACTTTGAAACTGTTCACTTTGAGATAGAACATGTATACATGAGTTGGTAGGGAACCAAAAACTAAATTACATAAAATTTAAATATACAGGGTGTCCCATTTGAAAAAAGTGAGGTTTTCCTGTTCAAAGATTTATACCTTCGGTCTATCAGATTGAACACCCTGTATACTATTCAGTAATAAATTTATGCAGAAACGCGGATTTAGATATATGTAAGCGTCGTATATTATTATAATCGTTTAAATGTATCTTGCACTATGTAAATCTATTTTTTTAAAAAAGCTTGGATTTTTCAAAAAATAACAGAAAGCTGAATTTGCTCAGAAACTGTGCAGGGTTTCGATATACACATTAGGCAAACATACTTCAAATAAAGTGTAGAATTGAAAACAGTAAAAATATAAAGGGTGTTCCATTGAAAATAAAAAAGTTGATAGTAGCCACAGCATTATGACTCACCCTGTATATACAAAGCTATTATAAAATTAAAATTTGTTTTACACCAACCAACTTTGATATTTAACATTTCTTCGTAACTCTTACAGTTTCCAAGATAAGGTACAGGATCATCTTGCATGGGCCACCCTGTACCTGGGAAATCATTTCCTGGAGTAATAATAAGCAGTTGGTGCGTAAAGTTATACACTTTACCACCCTTGCGTAATTAATATTAACATAATTAACGTATAATTAGCGTAATTAACATATTAAACTAATGAACAGTTTACATAGTTGTTATTCAACTGTGATGTTTGAAGTCGTCATCATTAACTTCCTAATATCCTAAGTAAACAAGTGTTTATATGCTCAAACGAAATAATTTGAAAATCCTAGCTTGTCATACTTTACAACAGTTTACTTTTAAATTAGTATTTCAAAATAAAAATCGCACTCTTAATATTATTATTATTATTAGTATCATTTGATGAGCAGGAATCACCAAAAACGTTCAATACAATATTAAATGCTTAATTATGTTTGAGTTTGAGAACAAACAGGCTGTATATTTATATTTATAATTTTGTTTCACTTATATATTTTAAAACTAGCACCACATTTAACCTCGTTTCCACACTTACCCCAGTTGTCCTTATATATACAGGGAGTCTCTAAAAGGTCTGTACAAGACACTACCTACCACATATTCCTGAGACCAAAATAGGACGATATAACCAAACTTACCTCTATCCAAATGTGCTTCGTTAAGGCGCTATTGAACATCAAAGATCTTAAAAAAATTTCTTCTAAATAACAAAAGATTGCTCTATCGATGGGGATGAAATTTGGGATGTGAGTCTGTACTGAAAAAATAGTTTTTTAGCGACATTTTTTTTAATAGTGGGAGTTATGTAAGTGGTCAAAATTTGATCATCCACATGTAAAGAAGCTCAAGCTTTTTTAACAGTTTGGTCAAGATTTTCAAACTTTTTCTACAGATAAGTTCTAACATTTTTTGTTTCTTGTTGGATTTTGCTATCTGCCATACAGTTTAGACAAAAAAAATATTTGATTTGCATTCCATGCATTGCAGCCATAATGTATTTAATACAAAGTGTGTTGATCCTCAAAAAAGTTAATAAAGCATAAATTATCTTACTAATTGTACGCAATGTGTACGAGTGTGATAGTGCATACGTCATATCGGGGCTGCTTCCACTGTCTCGTATGCACGGCATGCTGCTTCTTTATTTATAGCATATAACTAGACAAATTTCATACAGTACATAGGTAAATTTAATGCAACATAAAACAACAAATGTTTAAAATGGCTACCATTTACATGCCATAATGTATAGTGCATGGCATGCAAATTAAATAAATTTTTCTTGCTAAACTATGGCAGATAGCAAAATCGAACAACAGACAAAAAATCTTAGAAATTAGAATATCTATCTGTAGAAGCATTCGATGGCCTGAATTGATATCAAATGAAAAACAAGAACAAGAAGTCAAAATAGAAATTAAAAGAAATAAAAGGAGAAATGGTTGGGGCATACCTTAAGAAAAAATACAAGTGAAATCTGCCGAGCGATGTTAGAATAGAATCCCAAACCCCCGAAAAACGGAAAGTCTGCCAAGAACAACATGGAGAAGAAGCATCAAGAAGGAAACTGGAAAAACAATGGCACACCTCACAGTTATCGCAAAAGAAAGAGAAGAGTGGAAAAAATATCTTAATACCCTATTTCCCAGAAGGGAATAATGGGCTATACAATACAATCTGTAGAAGAAATTTGAGAAATATTGACCAAACCATTAAAAAAGTTTGAGCTTTTTTAAATGAAGATGATCAAATTTTAACCACTTACGTAACAACCACTATTAAAGAAAATGTTACCAAACAACTATTTTTTCATCACAGACTCACATCTCAAATTTCATCTGCATCTTTTAAAGCAATTTTTTGTTATTTAGAAAAACAGAAATTTGAGATGATCTTTGACATTCGATAGCGCCTAATGAGAACTTTTGATAGATGTCGATGTTTTAGAATGTTTTTCCATTCCAAACAGTGACAGGTTTTCCTAGTTTTTATTTCTAATTCTTCAACATGTGACGGAAATGGTTTTGATAATAAAATGTCTACATTATTTATTTTAATTTAAGATGTATGTAAAGTAACGTGAATGGGCCCATTTCTGTATGTCATAAATCTAATAAACTACAGTTAATTAGTTTTGCAAGATAAATTATTTTTTTATTTGAGATAAAACAAATTATGAAAATTCTGTGGACCATCCTAAATAGATCGATCAGCTGTCCCAGTTAAATACTCTTTTTTAATAATTTTTAATATTACTGTATTCAATTTTTCTGTAATGTTGAAATTCACAGAAAATGTACAAAAAAGGTATTTTCATAATGACAACATAAACAATGAAAATATCATGAGAAATTATTAATATTAGTTTTCAGGGGATATTGCATTTAGATTTTTAAATTATGTAATTAATGACCATTGCCAAATGGATTGCCATGTCACAGTTTGTGATATAAACTCTGCCATGCTAGATGTAGGAAGGTCCAGAAGTGAAACTTTAGGTTATGATCCAAAATACATTAGTTGGAAGGAAGGAGATGCTGAGAGTTTACCGTTTCCAGATGAATCATTTAATGCTTATACAATAGCATTTGGAATTAGAAATTGCACTCACGTTGACAAGGTAATAATATAGAATGTAGAATATAACTCTGAAATGGTACAAATCTGCTAACTTAATGATGAATAATTATTCAAATGATTCACGGTAGAACAAGATTTTATACACTTTTTGTAGAAGTTTTTAAGATGCAGATTATGAATCTGCTATGTTTTTTTTGAGTCAGTTCAAATTTCAGTTATAATTTGTTGAATATGTTTTAAAACTAAACTCGTTTTTTAAGTGCACAGTGAGGGTAGGCGACTTTTGACATTTACCAGGTAACAAAATTTATTACCTCGTAGTGATTAAACACGTTTTGTTGCAATTCTGTTCTTCATGTGTTGTATGCATCCTATTATTTTATTGGTGTTTTGCATTTGTGATGTAGAAAGCATTTCCTGAAAAAACCGGTTTGAGTTAGACTCATATGAGGCAGGTATGCATTGGCTGCATGACACAGGAATGGCATTCGAAACAACAGTATTTGACCTGACCTGACAAAAGCAATAGCAGGTGCAGAAGGTCATATTAGTACTTTACACCGGCAAAATGTGGTTAAATGTAGATGAGAGTTACACTGGTTGTTTTAAAACTCTAGATGTAATTAATTCAATGTTTGCATATTAGAGTTCAGGTAGACACAAATATTAAAACAGTACGCAAGTATTTTTGCAAGCCCTTTTAATCAGATAAGAAGGCTGCTTGCGACGTTTTTCCAAAAGTTTTCAAAAATTCTATTGTGATACTGGATACTTTGTATCAGAGCAGACAAATAGAAATACAAACAACAAATGCTTGCAATACAACTTCAAGTTCGAAGATATGTCATAGTGACAAGATCCCAGCCAGCACACTGAGGTTATAATGATGTTATTTTTAAGTTCGTATTGGTGGATGACGTCATATGACTAATAAATGATGTGCATAAGACGTCCTATAATGGGACGTACGTAAACGTCTTCAAAACGACGTCTTTTGGACATACAATATAATACATACAAGTTTCATTAAAAAGATATTATTTTAACAGGGGCCAAGGAATACTGCTCATATTAAGCAGGTGATCACAATATAGAGATATTTTGACTGTAGTATATAATAAATGTTATTTCCAATATTCAACTATTTATTTATAATTCCTGCCGTAGTTCTCATAATGATGTCAGTTTAACGACAATTTGACGTCGTTACTGCCGAAAAAACGGCGACATTACGACGTCAGTGTGCTGGCTGGGATAACGAGAGAAAACTTTGGAATGTAATTATTCACAGATAAAATGTTGTTTTTCTCAGAAAATTCCTCAATTTTATAATAATTTACTGAACCCGAACCATTTTATTCTTTGAGCTTTCATTATTTTAACAATGTCATTGCCTCCCATTTTTTTTTGACTATTTTATGGTTCATCCTTATTCTCATCTCAGTATTACTTATTTTAACTGGCCCTAGGATCTTCCTTAGTATTTTCTTCACTAGTCTACTCTTCTTCATTTGCATTATTTGGCATAGATTTTTCAGATGCTTATTGGTGCTTATGCTTAGTTGGTCTGATTATTGCTTTGCGTGTCCTTATTTTTGTCTATCTACTTGGATTTATGTCACTTAACCATTTACTTACCTTAACCAGAGTTACTAATTTGTACACCCAGATATTTAAATGTTTTTTTCACTTCTAAAACCAAATTCCTGAATTTTATATTTTTGTCTTTCTTCCCTGTTCTATTACATTCCATATATTTTGTTTTGCTCTTGGTTATGATCATTCTCTTTCTCTAGTTTATAAAATTTGTGGTGGCTTGGGCCATTTACTTTTGCGGGGCCCTAATATTTCTGAGGGGCGCCTGGGGGGTATGGAATAGCTCCCAGAGAAAAGGGGGAACCGAACATTTAAAAAATAAAATTTTTAATTAAACCATCCTGGAACTTAAATTTCAACAATGGTTTTGCTAATTCATTTTAAGAAGTTTTGATATTCTTTCCTGCTAAATTATACTTGGGTTAGTTTTATGCTACCAATCAAATTCCAGTGAAATCGCCTTATTATATGAGGCTTTAAAATTTCAGTTTTCATTTAAAGCGGGATCCCACATATATTTCATTTCTTTCAGAACCTTGTTTGGCCCCGTGATTTCTCTTTTATTAGGGCCTCGAGTAAGTTTTTTTTTATTAGCTCAACTGTGTTTTGTGTTTTGGTTTTAGTGGGGCCCCGCTTGATTATAATTCTAGGTCATTGGGCATGTACACGTAGCTACGGCTCACTCGCAACTCACCACATAGATAACTTTTATCAGAACGCACGCAAACAAATGTCAAATCCTACCAATTATGTTTTTGTTTTTTTTTGTAATAAAAACCCCTGTAGAAAATAATGCAATTGTTTGTGACTGATTTATTAATTCTTAATTCTTTCTTTTCTTATAATACTTACGTGACTCACAATACATTGTCTTGTCTTATTCTTGTGTTGGTTTGTATGGCATCTATTTCACCTTTTGATGTTTTAATTTCTGTCGTTATGGTTAATGTCATTCTTGTTAATTAATCGATTTTGGTGGGAGTTAGATCTTCCATGTCTTTTATTGGTGTTTCTCTTTTAACTTTGTCAAAAGCATTTTTAAAATCGATAAATAGTAGATACATCTTGATATAGTGTTTGTAACTTTTTTCATGATTCTTCTCAGTGTGTATATAGCATTCACCATACCTAGCGCTTTATACTTAGTAATAAACCTTGGTCTGGTTCTTTATGTTTTCAAATGTGGTAACCCTAATTCTAGCAACAATAAAATCGTACCAGCTTCTATTCAGAACCCGTTTACTTCTCGTTAGAATTTATAATGAACATCTTATATTAAGTCTTATAAGCAAAGCCATAGTCCTGATAACATTGTTTTTATTGTTTCTTTTTTTGAATATTTACTCATGAGTACCAATACAGAGTATTATGAATGTTGCTTGAAAGTTGTTCTTTTGAAAAAGTTTTATGTCTGTATTGACTATTCCTTGCCTATTGAAAACTAAAAGTAATTCCAAATTCTAATTTTATCTTGTTTAAATTAAGCATTTTTCTTTGCAGGTGTTAGAACAAGCATATCGAGTTTTAAAACCTGGTGGACGGTTCTTATGTTTGGAATTTAGCCAATTAGAGAATTCAACAGCACAATGGTAAATAATTTTTAAAAGAAAATGAAAGTATACATCACTGCTTGTTTTATAAATGAGTAATGATTTTGAGTAAATCTGTTGCATTATATTAGACAAGAAAGGCTTCTGGTAAGCATAGTTGCTAATTTTTACAACAAAATCCTCAATGCTGTACATATACATATTGGTAGGAGATAACTCGATACACTTGTTATTTAAATTAAAATAAACATAAATATTGACTGAAACTAACAAATTATTTCAGGGTATATGATCAGTATAGTTTTCAAGTAATTCCACTCCTAGGTCAATTAATTGCTGGACAATGGAAACCATATCAGTATTTGGTTGAAAGCATTCGCCAGTTTCCTAATCAGGTAAAGAATGGAAATGATACAAATTGTCTCAAATTCACTCATTGTATTATAATTTTTATTTTCTTATAGGAGACGTTTAAGTCCATGATTGAAACAGCTGGCTTTCGAGAGGTGGCTTATGAAAATTTAACTTTAGGTGTAGTAGCAATACATTCAGGATTTAAACTATAAAGAAATTTGTTCATTTTAAATATATTTATTACAAACAACTTTTTCAAATAAACACAGAAATGTCTTACTATATAGTTAAGAAATAGTTTCTTATTATATTCATATTGAATCTGCCGCCAGAATTGTTTTTAGTTCCCAAGATTTATATCCAAAATTTCTTAAGATTTCCCTATATACAATGGAACTTCTATTTAGCAAAGTTGCTAAATCCAAAACAAAAGTTCTTTTAACGGAAATTTTGTAAAAACGAAAACATCTAAAATTATAAATTTTAGATGTTTTTAAAAATAAAATAAAAACAAAATTTGTATGTACCCGACAGAGCCAAATTTTTCCTCATGCGCTAATTGCAATCATTTTAAGATAGGTTCACCGAGGTTTGCATACTTGCATGTTTCCTTTTAAGGTCCATTTCACTAGAATCCCGATTTTTCAAAATTACAAAATACTGTATTTTAACGCTACAACTTTCTTCTTGCTTCCACTATTAATTTCATTTAAAATTTGTATTTTTTTTTAACACTTAGGCATTTCCGCTTTGGCTTGCTTTCAGACATTTTTTTTGTAAAAAATGTACTTCAAAAGATGTAGAATCATGTGGGATTACTCAAAAGACTTAATTAAATTTATTTCAACATAAAAAATGTACATGATTTTTGTATGTACACGCTTACCGATTTCTATGATAAAACTGAACTTCAAATGCGTTTGTCTCGAAAACCAGTTTTTGGACACTAAGGTCCGTTCGCCGAAACCTGTCGCAAGACGTAAATACACTTGAAGTTAGCACTAAACAAACTATAAGCAATGCTATTATTGGTCGGCGTGCACGTGATCTTATTAACGCTTAAACTACTTTACATAAATGCGGAAGCACGTATAATGCAATCACTTTCCATTCCATATTACGCTGCAACCGTAAAAGCGAGTTAAGCGCACACGGTACGCAAACACGTATCATCGTAAATGAAGCTTCAAGGGTCAGCTAACTTCAAGTGTGTTTACGTCTTGCGACAGGTCTCGGCGAACGGACTTTAGGCGTGCGTAACATATAGTAAATTAGTCAAATGGCAGAATCCCATTAAAAAATTCGTTAAATAGAGAATTTCGTAAAACAAAAGTTCGTTAAAAAGAAGTTAAACCACCACAACTGACAAGATCTGAGTGCCATCTTGGATTTTTTTAAATACAAAGGAGGTTGATAAGTATCTTACCAAATTAAAAATCTTAAAAGGGAATCATTAAATTCAAGCGAACAACCGGAGTATATGGAACTAACAATTGCAGAATTGAATGGGAGAAAAATGCAAGCATCAAATGTAATTTTGTATAATGTTGAAGAGTCTTCATCGCTTTTCCGTGATGTTCGTGTAGCACATGATCTGAAACGATAAAACTCTGAATTTGTGAAGTTATTAGCTGATATTGATACAAGCTCTTTGCAAGTTATTAGACTTGGTTCAACTGATTAAGGAAAAAGACGCCCTGAAGGTATTTGAAAAATAAGCATATCAGATCAAAGTATTACGCAACGATAATACCTAGAGAATTTACGGAAAACATTGGCTAATAGATTAGAATCTGGAGAGTCTATTTTAATGATTAAGTATATCCATGGTATCCCTAAAATCATTTCAGTCAATAAACGAAAGGAAAACATCCAAAAAAAAGGGTAGACTAAAAAGTGCTAATGCATCTATGAGTGCGGGTTTCACAAGCCAAACTATGTCTCTATATTACCAAAACCTCCAAGGCTTAAACACTAAAATAGAAAACTCGTTCGTCTGAACAATGATTCCAACCACGTCTGAACAAACCATGTCTGTGGTTCTTGGATATCATTAAATAAAACATAAATAATGTCTTAACATTATACTAAGATTAGAAAACTCAATATATAATTAAAATACATAAATCAAGTTGGAATAGCATATCTTTATTAAAGTATAACAGTTTACAATATTAAATACAAATTAGGATGGTAAAAGAAAGATCTTAGTCAAAGGTCAACCTGAAAAGGAAAATTATGTATATTAGTTAAGGATATTAATGGATCATATGAAAATCAAAGCTGCACCTTCAATAATAATGCAAAATTGAAATTTTAAATAAAGAAATTAGTTTATCATAACTATAGTGATAAGCATTGTTATTGAAAGGGCAGTAAGAATGATCATAGAAAGGTGATATTTCTGGTGAAAATAAATATAACAAATAAAATAAATGAACTAGAGGTTTCTCAGAGAGATTAATAATAATAATAATAAGTTTAGTTTTGATGAAGATGGATGTAATTGTAAAAAGTTCTTGAAAAAAGATTATAAGTTAATAAATATTAAAGGAAAGTCTAGTGTTTTATTAAAAAAAGGAAGAGTTAAGAGTAAGAGTTGAAAGGAGGAATATAAATTATTAAAATAATACTGAAAAGTGAAAAATAGAAGAAAATTTAAAATAAAACATAAAGGGGAAAAAGGTTAACACAAATAATAAGTAAGAGAAGAAATATACAAAAGAGTTGAAGAACAGTATTTTTAAGCAGTTTTTGTATCGGAAGAGTACCATAAGTAGTTCCTGTATCGGAGGAGTACCATTAGGGTGAGAGCCCATTTTCAAGATTCATATAAGATACTTACCTGAGGTGCTGAAGAAGAATAGCTGTAATTAGATTCCTGTCAAAGAAGATAATCACAAGTAACTCATACGAAGGAAGTATAGAGTTTACCTACACATCAAGGACAGATAGAAGAGTTAGAAGGTTTGGTGGTCCATCATCATAAACTACAGAAGGTGTGGTATGCAGATCCTGTACAGCTGTCGTCGGTGTTTCATTGATGAAGATTGAAAATTGTACGAACCGTGTGTGCAGGGAAAGTGAAGTTATAGAAGATTTCAAAGGGAGTGGTCTGTCAGTTGACATACTTGGAAAATTATACATTGCAGATTTAACTATAGGAAGGAATAACTGTAAGTTGACAGGGTAAGATTTCTTTTTTTCAACATCCTAAACAAAAGAGTGGTAAATAAATAGATTAAACAAATATTTAATTGTATGTTATGCTTACTTGATCTTACATACTTTAATTTGGGAACTGTCATGTATGACATTGCGGGTTTATGTGTCAATGGTTGTCACTAACCCCACTTTATTTAATCAAATTCAATAATCGCAATAAAGGTAAAGATTTTGGATCATTTAATAAAAGAACCCAAAGTTAGATGATCGATCGAGTCTCATATTAAGAATATTAAATAATATTAAACATCTATATTATTATATAAATATGTATATATCTACAGTTTGAGCGACCCTGAGATTAAAAGGTATTCTTTTAAACATAAACTAATAAATAACAATTAAATAACAATAAATAAAACAGAATTTATAATAATATCACAATAGCATGCAATATATCAAAATACAAAAAAATCAAAAGCTATGTATAAACAACATTAATCAAAATGCCAACTGATCAAGATTATTCCTGGTTTTTTAACAAATCATGCCATTCGGTTTTGGTATTCAATTTCTCGATTCCTAGTAAATGATATGACGCGTACATTTCTAAAATTTGCTGAATCTACCTTTTTATGGTATTAATTTACAGTGGCCTAATATATTTTACCTTGAAACGTTTTAATAAACAATAAATACGTTTAATCACTTATCGCCATTTTAAAAATACGTTTCACTTCATAATAAAATATCAATTTACTGGAAATGAAATTTGTCACAGCTGTTTATCCCACTTCCGAAATGTTTCCGTCACATAAATAAAACTGGTTATTGTATTTTAATATTTATATTCAACATATGTACATAAAATAAACTAATAAATGTGCGACCACGATTTAACACACATCTGCACGATCAGGTGGTACACGCGCTACTAATGTTTCCCCCGCACTTTGCAAACAAATTAGTGGTTAAATAGTTAGGGGAGACCGGGGATACACTGGACATTTTTTGCTTAAAAATTTTTTTCGGACTCTGTGGATTTCGTATCATTATAATTTATATATCATTCGAAAGCACTGAACTTACGCTACTCATTTGACCTTAGAAATCTTATCTCACATTTACCACTAGTAGTTCACGGTACAAAAAGTTCAGAGACGCATATTGTCCACACTATCCCCGTGCACGGGGTTATAATGGACATTGCATGGGGTTACTTTGGACACTTTTATTTTTGAGTTTGGAAAAAAAAGTATATAGAGACAACAATTTCAGAATACAAGTTTATTTTCATAAAAAATTAAATAGAAAAAGTAAACAAATTCTGTATTTCTATCGCAAATTTTCAAACTTATTCAAAGTTTTGGTAGCAAAATAATGTTTTCCCCTTCTGATTATTTCTGACGTTATTTCTGAAAAACTCAAGCACTTTTAAAAAATTTTCCGACGTCATCCAACCCGACTTATGGACTAGACCAAGAGCTCCATCTGGAGCTCCAGACATCATTCGGGTTTCATCAAAGCGAATCCGGGGAAAACCCCACACAGGTGGTAGCGCATTACCGTTGGCACAGATTATCCCTACTTGTGTAACAAGCTCCCCACGTTCTCGAGACGTCACTTGTCCCACCTGTTTGCGTCCCTTTTCTGCAACAATTTTTTCAACACGAGGAACTGTTGTCACTCCGGTTTCGTCCAAATTATATATTTGATTTGCTCGAAAATTGTGTCTCTTCAAAACAGCTTCAAGTTTATCAAAAAATTGACCAACTGTATGTCTACTGAATGCAGTCATTCGCGCTAAGCTTGTCGCTTCAGGCGTACGAATGGAAAACATCGGCTGTCTTTTCATAAAAGCTGAGAACCAATCTGCGCCAGCTTCTTCATTTTCCACCCACGTCGGTGGCAAACGTAGTTTGTTCTTTTTTGCATATTGATATGCCAATTGTCTAGTTATTTTTGGCGAAAGTCCATAAAACATGCCGGAACACTTTAAAAGGTACTCAGCAAGCAATTTTTCCATTGCATCCGGAATGACTTGTCTGTTTTTAAAGTTGGATGTATATGTTACATTAGCAAGATCAACCTCTCTGGCTTGTTTAACAAGATACCCTAATCGCGATTTTTTTACTCCATGTTGAACCGCCGCAGTACGTAACGGCAAACCCCTCTGAATAACGTCCTCAACTGCTGCCTCTATGTCACCGTTTTCTAAATGTCTCTCAGTACGTTTTTGATACGTTCGAACCATCTGTGAACAAGTGCAAGACGAATACTTATTGAGGGAGATTCTCAAAACACACATGAGGATAGATTGGACAGTTATGGGGATAGATTGGACAGCTGTCCAATATATCCCCAAGTCTGTCCAAAGTAACCCCTTTCGTTAACTGAAAACAAAATAATTTGTTCTTCATTTTGTGAAGAGCATTTCAATTTTTACAAAGCACCATCTTATTTTAGTTACCTTGAATAATGCTGCACATAAATTACAGCACAATTCTTGAGAAACAGAACTTTTAACACACAATTTCAGATCATACAAAACTTAGAACATCACATGCAAAAACTGAAAATATTGTACCATCTTCTTCGTTATAAACACAAGGCTTCATACTCAGCACCAGGTAAGTTAGAATACAAATGCGCACCGAATATGCTATTGGTGATTTCACTAGCAGCAATAAGGCGGGAATTTTGAAAGTGTCCAATGTATACCCGTGTCCAAAGTATCCCCGGTGTCCCCTATATATTTAACTAGTAAAAAGTGTGATGTAAAATACAAATCACATTATTAATGTCGCATATATGTAAATCTGAAGACACCAGACTTACATTAAGCATTTCAGATCGGAAATATATAGCAAATGTTATATCACCAAATTTACATGTGGGGTATGTAAATGTGTTTATATAACTAATTTTACTTGATTCTTATATAGCAGACAAGTAAATGTCACAGTTTTATTTACTGGATAAACATACTTAATAACTCTTTGTCAATAGATCAGCATGGCATTATATTGAAAAGGTCAACAGCAAATAACTCAATTGTTTTTCTTCTTCATATCTTTTCTGTTCTTGTTGTTTTGCTTCTGTCTTCGTTTGTTTAAGAGCCTTACTAAAAAGTGTCTGTTCCTCCTATGTCATTTCTCAGATCATGACTTAGTGACCTGTGAAATCTCGTTTCAAAAAGTTATATATCCTCCCGTTGCTCGTAATTATAGAAATTTTAACCATGATCAATTCTATGCTGAATTGCAAATGTTGTCTTTGGATGAAATAATTTACGATAATAACATTAATCAAAAGGTTGAAATTTTAAATAGTCATATATTAAACCTTTTTAATAAACACACTCCATGGAAAACTATTATAATAACAAAAATCATTCTCCGTAGTTAACTGATAATATGTATCAGATTGCTAATGAGTTTGAGAGACAAGGCAAAAAATAAGTTCAAACGCTTAAAAACCGCGGCTGCATGGGAATATTACAGGATGTTGCGCAATTATACAAATACCGCAATAAAAAACGAGAAAAAAGCTGCTTACTTACAATTTAAACTTGCTCTCACTAGCAACTCTAAAGTATTATGGAAAGAATTCAGAAAACTGAATGGTCTACCTTGTAAAATAATTAAAAACTCCATTTATTACAAATCACCAGCCTACTATAATCGAAGATAAATGCAAATGATCGAAGAAACATAGTAGGCCTTGTTTAATCGTAAAAGTCATAAGTAGGAGAATACCATGATAGTAGAGTTCGCAAACTTAAAAAACGCATCTAGAAATCAAGTCCGTGGTACATTGAAAGGTAAAAAGGTATCGAGTACGTTATCGGGTGCTACTTAGGGTGTATATCAATCCCCTAAATTCGTCTGGCGATATCGGTGTCCAACACCCCCCCGGGGGGGAAAAACTGAAGAAACAGCAAATCTAGAATACTTTATTTGCTATTCGGCTATATTAAAATATATACGATCTCTAAAGTATTAAGCGAGTTAGAGCTAATTCTCAGTCAAGAATTATCATTAGATAAACGGAAGGGTCTCGCTAGATTAGCTTCTAACTTCCTTATTATGCGTATTTCAATTTCTGCAAACATAGAAAGATGTTTATATCGTGATAACTTTTGGACGACACAAGATATCAAAAAAGTTCAAAAAATAATTGTTGTTAGTTCGAGATTTTACAATCCAACGCTTTTTGAAACTTTGAAATTGGCTAGACAATAACGAAGATATGACCAATTTATTCCGACAATGTATAAATTACCGCTGAGCAGCGCTCGTTCTATCTCTATTTTCACCCGTCTTCCGTCTCATTCTAACGCACTGCTTTTACCAGGTTCGTAAGTACATACAACTGTTAGTACAATATTGGAGTTACAAATGCAGGTGATTTAACATTTTTTCATACATTTAAATTTCTTTAAATTTATAAAAAAAGAAACATATACGCAGTTATAAAAATGTGTTGTGTGTAAAACGGGCGGGAAACTTCAGGAATCCACTGCAAGAACTGTGGAAACATTCAAAGGTCAGTGAAAATGAGATTAGATATGCAATAAAATCATAATAGAGAATGAGCTTCTTGATATAACACACAATTCAAGTTTACGCGCATATATAAAATATTTTCACTATGAACTTAAATGTACATAGTAGTCAAAATATATAATAATAAAACAGAACACAAAGGTTATTCTGAAAGCCACTATGTTATAGTAATACAATACTTGGATAAACGTAATTACTGTATATTTTACATGATTCAGATGTGCAGTGATATCTCGACACCTAAGCATGACTGTCCACAATGTAGTATTGTCTGAATTGTCAGTTATTTTGTGGAAACCAGTCCATTGAGGTACAATCTGTGAACTACAATTTTGAACTCTACTTAAAATCTACACCAAATTATTTTTGTATCAGTAAGTATTCACTATTCTTGATTTTTCGGCAAATAACTAATTTTGCGTTTCGTTCGCAATATGGCAAAGGTATTCTAGTCTTGATATACTGAGAGTTTGACAAGGAATGGAAGTTTTGAGACACAAGTAGTCGCTTTTTATTGGAATTCCTACAGATAATTCATTTTCTGAACATTGCTGAAAAGCTACCACCTGAGTTGCGTGAAAGGTATTGCAACCGTTGATAGTTTCCTTTAACACGTCTACATTGTCTGCTGCAAATTGTAAAAAATAATGTCACAAGCAATGCTTAAATTTCTGATTTCTTTAATCACACAAAAGCAAACTTAGTAAATTCAATAGCGATGATGGAATATATTTTTTTCATGTTATCTTCATTGGTAACTGCTAAAATATCAGCATCTTCCACATCTCGAAGGTTTAAGTTACCACCCAGTAGGACATATCGGTCGTAAATTGTAACTGAATTATACACTTTTCTTTGGCTATGTCATGTTTTATTTCCCCAACAATCTTTTCCCAAACCTCGCTACAATTTATTAATTCTCTATTATGACTTTGCATATCTAATCTAATTTTCACTGACCTTTGAATAGTTTCCGCAGTTCTTGCAGTGGATTCCTGAAGTTTCCCGCCCGTTTTACACACAACACATTTTTTCTATAACTGCGTATCTGTTTCTTTTTTTATAAATCTAAAGAAATTTAAATGTATCTAATAGCTCATCGTCTGTTATAGAATAACTTGAAGAACTCTCCGTGTTAAGGTTAATGTCGTATTTACAAAAACAGTAAGAATTTTATAATTTTTTTCAACAAAATGTTAAATCACCTGCATTTGTAACTCCAGTATTGTGCTAATAGTTGTATGTACTAAAGAACCTGGTAAGGGCAGTGCGTTAGAATGAGACGGAAGACGGGTGAAAATAGAGATAGAACGAGCGCTGCTCAGCGGTAATTTATACATTGTCGGAATAAATTGGTCATATCTTGGTTACTGTCTAGCCAATTTCAAAGTTTCAAAAAGCGTTGGATTGTAAAATCTCAAACTAACAACAATTATTTTTTGAACTTTTTTGACATCTTGTGTCGTCCAAAAGTTATCACGATATAAACATCTTTCTATGTTTGCATAAATTGAAATACGCATAATAAGGGAGTTGGAAGCTAATCTAGTGAGTACCCTTCCGTTTATCTAATGATAATTCTTGACTGAAAATTAGCTCTAACTAGCTTAATACTTTAGAGATCGTATTTATTTGAATATAGCCGAATAGCAAATAAAGTATTCTAGATTTGCTGTTTCTTCAGTTCCCCCCCCCCGGGGGGTGGGGGGTGTTGGACACCGATATCGCCAGACGAATTTAGGGGATTGATATACACCCTAAATAGCATCCGATAACGTACTCGATACCTTTTTACCTTTCAATGTATCACGGACAACAAAATCCGCTTTCAGATTTACTCTACTATGACACAAAGTAGATTATCTGATTTAGGAACTTTGACAATGGAATGCGATTTGGCTAGACAGATAAATTTTGACAGCGTTATTAATGATCTTGCCAGTAGGTAGGCGAGAAAAGTTTTATTATAGTTTTTATATTTTGTATTTATTAAATTATCATACTGTACTTAATGTAGAGTTATGAATAATATATTTCAAATTAAAAATTATATACGTGGGTCATTCTTTTTGAACTCAACCACCAGCTAGGTCAAACATTGACACAACTCAGGAAGGCTTGCAGAGGCTCATTTTAAAGCTTGAAGTTTCTACTTTCGAATGTCACATGGCTTCTATAGAAACAAATTTATATTTGACCCCTAAAACAGTGTACACATCTATCCAGTTCCAAGAAAAAAATTTGAAAAAATTAGGAAAAGAAATATTTATAAATGTTTTTTTAACGGCATCACATTCTTTGCCAAAAAGTACATAAATTTTGTCCACTGCGTTTTTTTCCTAGAGTGCTTTAATTTCGAGCAAAATTGAGAACAATTTGCTATTTTTGAAAGTTATAATTTTTTTCATTGAAAATAGTGTCAGATAGAAAAAAAAATGATAAGAGTAAAAATGCCTATTTTTACTCAATGAACACGAAAAAGAGTTACAAACCGATTTAAAGCGATTTTTAAAATTTTCATCATTTTAGAAGGTTTTAATTATATTATTCATACCCATAGATAGGCGACACCTATAACCATAATTTCCAAAAACCATTTTCAAAACCGCTTTAAATCGACCTGTAATTTTTTTTTCGTATTCATAAAGTTAAAATAAGCATTTTTTTACTCACTATCATTTTTTTCTATCTGATATCCATTTTCGACGAAAAAAAATGATAAACCTTCAAAAATGGCAAATTGTTGTTCTCAATTTTGCTCGAAATTGAAGCATTCTAAGAAAGAAACGCAGTGGACAAAATTTATGTATTCTTTGACGAAAAATGCGATGTCATTAAAAGAAATTAAAAAAAAATTCTTTTTCTAATTTTCTCAACTTTAAAAATTTTGTTTGGAACTGGATACTGTTTACCTTGTTTTAAGGGTCAAATATAAATTTCTTATATAGGAGCAATGTGACATTCGAAAGTAGAGGTTTCAAGCTTTAAAATGAGCCCCCACTGGCCTTTCTAAGTTGCGCCAATTTTTGGACCTAGTCGGTGGTTAAGTTCAGAAAGAATGACCTATTAAAAAGTAGTACTGTTGTGAATGGCTCACAACTTGCATTCATTGCATAGATACGGAATGGTACTAGGCAACGAGAATAATAAACAAGTCGAATAAATATCTCATAAAAGTTATTACTTGTGTTTTACTACCTTCTACAAGAGAGACATATAAGTAGCCCTAACACTACATTGGTGTTACATCATCGCTACATTTGGTGACCCTACGTTCCTGAAGAAGAATTTAGCAGTTCTGGTCTTTGCCTGCTGCCCTGAATTCTCCAGGTGAACAACTGCTAGTTCTCCCTTCATCGTCTGTCATCAGATACTACTCGACTTCTGTCATCGTGAGATCCGGCTTCGCTTGCGTGACTTGTCGTGGCTGGTTGGAGGTGACCGTTGGAACCGGAACTAGTGCTCCTTCTCATCCGATAAGTTTCAAATTATTTTTACTTACTTATTTAATATTTCAGGCCCTCCGTGGTCGAGTGGTAGAGATCCTACCTCTCATTCAGAGGGACAGGGGTTCAAACCTCGGTTGCGACTGAATTTTAAAAATTTAATACGATCGTGTTTGAGCTCCTTAGCTTAAGGTATGAAAGTTGTATGAGTGATAAAGTATGGGGGAGCGTAATGTACTTGCTACAATAGCTCCATTACCTCTGTTGCACTCCCATAAGAGTTTGTGTGGAACCCCGACACTGCGAAATGCGGTATAAGGGGAGTGGATTATGTATGTATGTATTTAATATTTCAAATGGCGACTGTCAAAGTTCCATTTCCAATTTTTACGAGTAACGATATCGACCTATATTTTATTTTGGTAGAAAGATACTTTACTCGTATGCTGATCAATGATGAGCTCGCCAAATATAACTTATTAACACTAAACTTATCTTTCGACGTTTTAGGAGGTCATCGCGACCTGACCATTAACCCCCCTAGACAACGACCATACACTACCTTGAAACGGGTAGTGATAAAATCTGTCCTAGGACCACGAGGATCTCGAATTAATAACCTTTTGGAGACTCTTCAATTCTCTGGTAGTGTCAAAGAACTACTTTTTAACATCTAAGAATTGGCAATTGATCTGGATTTAACTGAGGAATTAACCAAAGATTTTTTAATAGCTAAACTACCATCAGAACTTAAGATTCAATCCTTAAATTTCAATGACTTACCGTTAATATCCTTTGTAGAAAAATTAGATTTAATTTATTCTGTGCAACAGGCACCACAACCTTTAACTACTCCTGCATTAGAAGCTAAGCTAGACAACTTGACGACTAATCTTACTACCATTTCCAATAAGCTTTCTACCATGAACAAGCGACAATCCCCTGTAACTCCCACCATCTCTCCGAACCCCCAATATCCTCAGCATTTCAATAAACGCCGTTCCATGCCTTCGGGCAATGCCAATTCCCAATTGCAACCGTGCTATTATCACAGACACTTTCAAAATAATGCACGTAATTGTACGGGAAATTGTTCATACCAAACAAAAAACTAACTTCGCACTCTCCTGGCCTCCAGGGAGGGCCATGCAGGGTTAATTCAATCCCTCCAACTTCTCCTTTACCAATCACTTATTCTTCAATCTTTTTACAGGACCTAACCTACAAAATTAATTTTGTGGTTGACACTGGTGCTGATTATTCCATTTTACCCACCCACGTTGCAGTTTCCTGTAACCAAACCATCACGCCTGCCAACCTTTCATTTATGGCCGTGAACAACACGTCAATTCCTGTGACAGGTATTGTAATTTTGAGGTTACATTTCCCGATTCCTGGCCTACAGCCATGCCCCTGGAAATTTTATGTCGCTGACATATCTACAGCCATTCTAGGCCTGGATTTTTTACAGCAGCATAACCTAACCATTGACTGCTTTTCTCGACGAGTCATTTGCAAAACAGATGTCAAGCTCGCCCGAACCCGCAGCCAAGGTTGTCAATTTCCAGCTCCAACAGTGAATCCTCTCACTGACTGCTCTTCTCAGCGGGTCATTTGCACAGCAGATGTCCAGCCCGTCCGAACTCGCAGTCGAGGTTCCACAACCCCCCAGTTAAGACTGGCACTAAACGCAAACTATTTTCTGCTCAGGCTAATGTTTTGACTCCTCCTTCCGAGTCAATCGTTACTCCTGCGATTTCTTCCCCTTTTCTTCCATTACCTTCACCCATTGACGTACCATCTTCAGGTACTGTTAACAACATGTCTGGCGATCTTGATGTTTATAGCAAGATGCTAAACACACACTTCCCGGAGCTTTTGCGCAAGTTCGACTACCATCAACCCGTAAAACATACTGTAGTCCATCACATTGGCACGACCGGCCCTCCGGTTAAAGCACGCTGTCGCAAACTGAACCCTAATCATCTTTCTTTTCTAGAAGATCATCTTAATGATGAATTTGAACGCTAACGTAGTACAGCGGTCATCATCTAGCTACGCTACGCCAATTCACATCGTCGGGAAGCGAGCTGTGGGCACAGCAGAGACGCTACCTCCTGGTGACGACCAGGACATCACATCCATCTCCCCAACAGACAGTTATCGCTTGGTGGGCGATTATAGGAAACTCAATTCAGTGACAGTACCAGATCGTTACCCGATCCCTTTTTTAAGGGACTTTACAAGGAAACTTGCTGGCGCAACCATATTTTCGAAGCTAGACCTCCAAAAGGCCTACTTCGCAATACCAATCGCAGCAGAGGACATTTACAAGACTGCTATTATCACACCTCTGGGACTCTTTGAGTTCAAACGGATGTGTTTCGGACTACGGAATGCAGCCAGCACTTGGAGTCGTTTCATGGACACTGTGTTATCAGGGTTCCCATTTTGTTTTTCTTATCTAGATGATATATTAGTCTTTAGTGCTGATTCGCAGCAACATATTGAACATTTACACCAAGTGTTTTCCCGATTAAAAGACAATGAACTAATTATAAACCTCCCAAAGTGTCTCTTTGGAGTCAATAAGCTCGATTTTTTAGGACATCACGTTAATACACGCGGTATCAAATCAATGGCTTCCAAAGTCCAGGCTATAATTGATTACCCATTGCCTTCAAGTCAGAAAGCACTCCGCAATTTTATTGGCCTAATTTCGTATTACCAT
Source organism: Agrypnus murinus (assembly GCA_929113105.1). Classification (NCBI taxonomy): domain Eukaryota; kingdom Metazoa; phylum Arthropoda; class Insecta; order Coleoptera; family Elateridae; genus Agrypnus; species Agrypnus murinus. Next base: position 80,936,459 of record OV816025.1, on the reverse strand, counting down.
AAATCTGTACCAAACTGTGCGAAAATCTTGGCACCGTTAACCTCTATAGTTATTCCTGGTAAAGCTTCGCTAAAGCCTGTCCAGTTAAATCATGAGCAAATAGAAGCCTTTAGGCACGCGAAGAATGCTTTGATTACCGCTACTTTATTGGTACATCCGCGAATTAATAACCCTCTTAGTATAGCTGCAGACAGTTCGTCTTCCACTATAGCTGGAGTATTACAACAGTTTGAAGATGGCATGTGGAAACCACTAGCTTTCTGTTCCCGGAAGTTAACCACCACAGAGCAAAAGTACAGTATTTTTTCTGGGGGAACTTCTTGCAATATACTTTGCTTTAAAAAAGTTTCGTTACTACGTTGAGTGCAGAGACTTTCAAATCTTTACGGATCACAAACCTTTGTGTACGGCGATCAAAAATAATGGTGATCAATATTTACCACGTGAGTTTCGACAACTAGAGTTTATATCTCAATTCACAACTGACCTCCAATATATCAAAGGTCAAGAGAATATTCCGGCGGACGCTCTGACAAGAGTTAATCTTATTAACGTCCCTGGACCAGATCTTAATTACGACGAAGTCGCTCTATCTCAAGAACAAGATCCCGAGTTAAACCAGCTCCGATCTCGTAGTAATTTTCAATTCATTTCCCTTCAAACTGCCAACAAATCAAACCTCTGGGTGGATGTTAGTATAGGCCAACCACGACCCTATATCCCGCTCAAATTCAGGTATCCCTTATTCCAACCACTACACAACATCGCACATCCTGGCATCCGTGCTACTAAAAGATTGATTACTCAGCGATATCTGTGGCCATCTATGCCCCACGATATTCAGAAGTGGGTCATATCTTGTGCTGAATGTCAGAAACATAAAGTTCGGCGTCATACGAAAACCCCTCTATAATCTATTGTAGAACCAGATGAACATTTTACTAAGGTCCATCTCGACCTAGTACACCTTCCTTCTTCGGAGGTTATAAATTTCTACTTACCATTATTGACCGCTACAGTCGGTGGCCAGATCTCTTTAGATAGGCTAAAGCCTGCATATTTTTTAGATTAGTTACTTTATAATGTTAAGCCAACAATGAACTGATTTCAAATGCTACGCGAAGGCATCTTTTGAAAACCTTTTATCTGTTGACTTTGAAAATTTGAACACTTTTCTGTTTACAGGATCCAAGAGTTGCCGTCACAAGTTCCGTATTGTTAGTTAACTTAAGTTTTTTATTGTATACTACCTAGTGGAGTTTTTGTAGCTGGAGCATTTAAAATACTCCATTTTTTCTCCAAAATACCATTCCATATTGTTTCCTTTTCATGTATTACCCTCGTTTCAGACCGGGCGGGGTAAATGTTGTGAATGGCTCACAACTTGCATTCATTGCGTAGCTACGGAATGGTACTAGGCAACGAGAATAATAAACAAGTTGAATAAATATCTCATAAAAGTTATTACTTGTGTTTTACTACCTCCTACAAGAGAGACATATAAGTAGCCCTAACACTACATTGGTGTTACAGCCATCGCTACAGTACCCTTCATTTAACTCATCTCAACTCATACAAACGCAATTTCATATAAATTGCTTTTAATATGATCTTATAGATAAGGCTAAAAGGAATCTATTGATGTATAAAAACAAAGACTTTTTTAATTTTAAGGTAGTTTAAAATTAATTTTAAATTTGTCCCGGTTGATCCTACCTTTTTTGTTATTCGACTAGAATTATCTTACGAGGTATATTTATGTTAGTCTTTTTTACCTAGTTTGACCCTACACTTACAAGTTATGCTGCTCTTGATGGTCTGGACCAGAAATTGACACTGAATTGCTTTTCAACCACACTGATAATGTCAATAAACCACTTCTTAAGCGGATATAAAAAAGTTTATTGAATTTTCTTATTTTAAAAATATTTATTACGGGTAAACTATTTTAAATAAATACAAAAAAATACATTTCATTTAGGTATAATTTAGCAATTATTCTGCAATGCTCCTTAAAGTTTTATTAAACAGGTCATTACTAATCTTGCATAGACTTGGTTACAAAGGTTATTCACATAAATATAAGTTTATCAAGTTTTCATAGTTTGTTAGATTTATACAGAATATAAAAAAAGATGCTGTAAAATCACTTAACAGTTGTACTGCTAAACCACTTTTATGCAAATTTTACAATCTTTATTTGTAATGTAACTGAGTCGCTTATTGTTAAAAAGGCTTAAGTTGCTTTTTTGCCATTTTGGGCTTTTCATGATTCATACAAGTTAATACTTTTTTTAAGTGTTGAAAAATAATGATCTAACTCTGTGATGAAATCTGATGTTTAAAAATTGCAGTTACTGTTAGAAGGAACTAATAAGTTACTACCATTAATAGATTCAAGTTTCAAATTTCCTGCAAAACTTGCAATTTAGTCACATGTAATTTTTTTAATCTCACATTTAATTCACTTATCGACAGCTGTTATTGTATCTCTTATATCTAACAGAAAACTCAAGTAGCGCTACACATACTGAAGAAATCAGCATAGGAATACATGTAGCGAACACAAACTTTTCAATACTGATCACAAAATAGACCATCAAAACATTGACTTGGTGAGAAGAGAAAAATAAGGGCTTTTATCAAGATATAAACTGGAAAACCCAAAGAAAAACAGAAAAATTTTAAGTAATAATAAGCAATATCTGCCGTTATGATATATTTTGATTAGTTTACCTTTTTATTAACCCTCAAGTACTAACGTGGGGTATTTTGGCACCCCAGACACCAGTTTTTGCTTTGTATCTATTAAACTAATTTTTTTACAATTTATTGGTTCTAGCTATTCTCCTACAAGATAAACATGTTCAATATGGCATAGTTCGATATTACTTATTTTTAACCGTTTTTGAAAAAAATGACTGTCTCAGTACCCCACGATAGTAGTTGCGTTGGACTTTTTAATAAAAAGAGCATAATATTATTTACTCAGGGAATCACTACTCTATTTCGCATTTATGTGTGTTACCGACTCGAGTGATTCTTATATACGATAGTATGCGAGTGTTATATGTAGGGGATTTGCTCATGTACCTGCATTTCGGTCGTATTTTTAGAAAGGGAATTCATAAAATTATGTATTTCTCCTAACTTTTATACATTATATAAAGTGATCCCTAGGTTTTGCTCAATCATTTATTCTCAAATATTTCTCCTTGCCGTCTTGTTTGTCTTCGCAGTTTCGTTCGTGATTAGTGATTACGTTATGACGTTAGTGATTACGTTGATTGTTATTATTCCTTACATATGTTACATATTCCTTAGTTTCTAACTAAACAGCAGGTTGCACAGTTAGCTGAAAATTTTTATGACGACCTTTCTGATACTGAGTTGCCTTATGAAGATGATGACGACTTGAGCGATGGACCAAGTGAACATAGTGAACACGACACATCTTCAGAGTTTGAAGTTGAATTAGAAGAAGAAAGTCAAAGTCAAGTTGATGATAGTGAGACTACTGCACATTACTGTTATGGTCGCAATCGTTACAAGTGGTCTAACAATCCCCCTGCTCCGTCACGGACTAGAGCGTCAAATTTAATTCGTCCTCCAGGAATAACAGGTCCAGCTGAAGTGCTTCGCCTACAACTTTGACAACTTACAACTTCCCTTTGATGCTTGGTCTCTTCTGTTTACCGAAGATATTCTGTATGAAATTTTAGAACATACAAATGCAAACCAACATGTAGTTAAGTAGGACATTTGGATATAATTGAACTGAAAGGATTTCTGGGACTTTTGATTTCGGCTGGTGTCTTCAAATGAAATCATGAAGATACAAGCAGCTTTTATGCAAGAGATGGTACTGGGAGAAATATCTTTAGAGGGACAATGTCCGAAGAACATTTCTTGTTTCTTTCGTCAACCCTCAGATTTGATGATCAAACAATGAGTGATAGAATTGACAATGGCGATAGACTTGCTGCAATATCAAATATTAATATATTAAAAGACAATATCATAGAAAAGAACTGTCAAGAGATCTAAAATCAATTATAGAAAACTTATTGGGAATTGATTCATTAACGCCACCTTGAGAACCAGGACTTACAAGAAATACAAAAGATGTGACCGAAAAAAAGACTGTAAGGTAAAAACTACCTGTGGTGAATGTTGCCAAAACATCCGCAGAGAGCACTCAGAAGCAATCATTAAATGCTTTGCATGTTTAGAAAGGTAAAGTATAATTTGTAGAGTCTAGAGCAGTGATGACGAACCTTTTTGAGAAGTGGGTCAAATTTTGTTCATTATTTTTTTTAATACTAGCCCGTGGGTCATTAAGTTAGTGACGTCACTTGGAGTGGGGGGGTAAAAAGGGTACCAATAATTTGGAAACACCGAAAATCTGTTAACAGAAACAACTTGACAGTTGACGCTTTTTTTTGGTTCTCACTTTTAAAATCGTCTAAAAAGATTTACGTTTCCTTTTTGTTTTACAACTTTTACTTTTGCAAATGAAGAGTAAAATTCGACATTAGATACTACCTATTTATACTTTAATTTTTTAATATTTTCGATTATCTGTTCTCTCTTTTATTATATAAAAAATAAGTTTATAAAAATCAACGCGTGGGTCATTTAAAAAGTCTTCGTGGGACAGTGTCTGACCCGCGGGTCATAGCTTCGCCACCACTGGTCTAAAGCATATAATTTGAAAAATTGCATTTTCAAAGTATGATGAGAAAACATGCATGTCAGAAATTTTATGCGTAATTCTAACTCAGATTTTCTGTTACAGGTCTTAAGAACAGAGTTTTGGAAATTTCGAAACAGACTACAATTATAGATTTTTTTAATATTTTTTTTCTGTTTATATGCACTTTTTCTACACTTTTATGTAGTTTTTTTTTTGCTTAACTTTTAATACTCAATCAAGGTTTAAGATATATGATACCTTTAAAACCGACAATAACTTAAATTAGAAAAAAAATAAAATCAAATTGTGGCCTGTCAAACACCCCACCATAGTATAAGAGTAACTTGAAAACACGATAGTACTTGAGGGTTAAAATACTTATTATCATATAATCACTAGACAACATATGTTCTACTTATCTACTCCTAATACCAACTTAGTCAAAAAAGCCCCTCTTTATCAAGCATGTTCTCATCTTAACTACTTTAACAGCCAATTGGATTTAGATTTGTTCAACTGTACATTAATGCAGTTTAGATATAAAATCAAAACATTTCTCCTTAGTACATAAGACTGTTTAAAATATCCCATCTATGTTTTGTTATCGGGTAATGTATTTTATTTTAAATTATTGTTTGTAATACAATGTACCAATTATGCTTTCTTTTACTTTTTTGTAATTGGGAAATTTCCTGTTAGACAATAAAAGGGTTTATTATTATTATTATATTCAGTTTACCGTTATTGTTACAATGTAGAACTATTTTTGTGTTCTTATATGAAGATGAAATAAAAATGTTTTCAGCATATTTGTTTTATTATTAATAAGGTCCGAGACATTAAATCTCAGCCCTTAACAGCCGCATATATTTCTGTAACAAGTCTGATTTACCTAACTATTAAAACTAAATATAGGTCAGTGACGCATGCTAAAAAAAATAAAGTAATAGTAACTACAAATGCCTTTCATAAAAATAACTTAGTCCCTTTAAACAATAAGCGATTCAATTATCTAATAAAAATTCTTCACATCGCATTACTGCTTTTACAAAAAAAATAATCCAAAATGCAGTCTCCTTAAATTTATCGGCCACCTCTGCCAGGTACACCCCCAGGTTGAGGAGGTCCTCCTTGCCACGTTCCTCTCCCTCTAACTGCTGGATTAACACCACGACCTCTACCACGAGCCGCTAAAACAAAACGATTGATATAAACATTTAAAATTTATCAGTGTAAACACTATAAACTTACCTTGAGCTCGAAGAATTGCTGATTTACCACGCCCAGCTGTTCCACTCTTGGTTTGTTTTTTAAACATAGGAGCATTCTTTAACATATCAGGCAAAATTAAAAATCTAATTTTTGAACCTCGAATGTAAACATTCTCTAATTGTGCTGTTCGTCCATCTCTATAAGTTACTGCAATTTGAGTCATTTGACAATTCATATTATCTTCGGCTTCTATAAGCTTTCCTCTATAAACTTCGCCGGTAATAGTTTCGCAGGTGACAAGATGGCCTTCGGCTTCATGTAATACTTTAATCGGTACACCGATCGACATTTTGGATAATTAATCTTGTATTAAAATCGATTTCAAACGTCGATGATGTCTTTTCAAACCGATTAATTAAGATTTTTCGTTCCTCCAAAACCAAACGTTATCTTCACATAACCTAGAACGTTTTCTTACGTTTGTTTGTTTGGAAATATGGTGGCGAAAACATAAAAAATAGCGGATAATTTAAAATCAACCAATCATAGCAAAAAATTCTAGCTCTAGCGGCGATGCTGGAAACTAGACAATATAAAGGAGTTACTACACGTATGGATATTCTAAAATAAAGGTTGTCCGTCATTAGTGATAGTATTTTATTCAAATTAGGATGAATGCGTACCAATTATATAATTTCGGAGAAAGAAGCAAAGAAGTAAAAATAACGCCTGTTACCTTTTTTTAAATAAGAAATCATTATAGTTCCATCACTCCTTTACTTTTGCTAGATATTAACAAATACCTTAGAATATAAAACTGTAGGAAGGAGCGTAACTACCCGGCGCAATGAGCTTTAAAAGCGACGGATATGACGTCACACTGGCCGCCATTAGACACCACCTAAATCGGATTTTCTCTCAAACTCCGAGAAATACGAAGAAGGGAATTACATTTCATAAGTGAGTATTTGTTTGTTTAAAATATTAAATATAAAATTTATATTCTACGATTAATTTCAAAATACTATGTTTTAAAATTGAGGTTATGTAGTTTATGTGCGCATTTCCAAACAGTGAGAACTGCATGGAGAACTGCCAATGGAAATACCTCATTACAAAACTGGAAACACATACTCCGCCATATTGAGACCCCATCCCGGTCGTATGTGGTAGATAATTGTGTTCCTTCCTACAGTTTTATATTCTAAGACAAATACTTTAATATTATTAATACCGGAAACTTATTTTGAAAAATTGGATACAAAATTTAATAGCGCCTCTTGCAGAGTGGTGTGCAAGTATACTTGACATTTCTAAAATATTTGAAAATTAATTAAAAAATAGTCCTTGTAATGAAAGATTGAATAGTTTAGATAAGTTGTAAAGGCTGATGTAAACTAGCATACAAATAATAAACCACTGCCTATCATAAATAATATTATTTTTTTATTAAATGTAGGTTTCTCACCGAAAAAACATTTAGTGGTTGCACACCCACCTGCGAAAATGGCGCTTCAAAAATGTCGCCTATAGAGTTCCTTTATAATAATATTAAATAACATTATATAACCTATTATTATTATATAGGAACTCTAGTCGCCTATATTTCTTATGGTGAAGTATATGGAGTTTCAGGTATTAATAATATTAAAGTATTTGCTATTATTGAAGATACAAAAAAAAGTTTCCTATAAAAGTTGTATTTCGACAACCTTTGTTTGCCTTTTAGTACATAGTCGGCCATGATGTCTGTTTCTTATTCTTTCTATTCCCTATTTCTATTTTTTTCAATCAAATACATTAATAATAATACCGGAAACTTATTTTGAAAAATGGGAGACAAAACTTAATAGCGCCTCTTGCGGTGTGTGTCGTGTGTGTGATATGCAAGTAAACCCGACATTTCTAAAATATTTGGAAAGTAATTAAAAAATCGTCATTTTAATGAAAGATATAGTGTAGATAAATTGTAAAAGTTTATATATTCTAGCATAACAGTAATAAACCACCGTCTAACAGAAATAGTGCTATTTTTTAATTAGATGCAGGCTTTTCATCGAAAAACCATTTGTTAGTTGCACGTCCATCTTGGAAGATGGCGCTTTAAAAATGTCTCGTATAAAGTCACTAGATACAATAAGTACCGCAATCAATTAGGCCTATAAGATAGAAAAAGATAGCTATCGAAATCCCAAACATGGCTGCCGTTTGACAATTTTTTTTTGACAGTTGGACATGTGACATAATTTGAACTAAAGTTCCTAGGTAATTATAGAGACTTTAATTTTAACCTGTGATTTTAACCAGGGATTTTAACCTAAAGTTTCTTAGTTGTCGTCACGCGTCAGTTCGTAACCTATGCGTTACCAATTTGTAAGTCATTCCAAAAGCAGTAGTTATGAAAATGATGAGGGTAATTTACTGATTAAATACTGTAGTCAGTTAAAAGAAAACAAAGAACTGGTAACAATAGAAACCACTATAGTGCACGAGCTACAAGAGGAAGATGAATTTTATTCATATCTTAATTTGTCGAGCGCAGTGCAGGCCGGCTTATATTATTTGTTAGGTGCTGTTTTACATAAAATAAAAAAGCATTATGCAATATGCGCTAATTGTTATAAAGCAGTACAGGAGGTTCCAGATGAAGTTACAGTTTTAACTAGATTTACTAAATTGAGAGAATATAAATCTAACATTTTAGTATATCCTAAATTATCATTATATGCATGTTCTATTTAATATAGAACTTAGTTTTAGAGCTCATGAAGATGACATTTTAGAAAATAGATTAATTTTAGATGATGTTATAAGCAATGCTATAAATACTTTTATGTGTCCTGATAGCATTCCAAATTGTCATGACATTTTTGAAAAAATTGTAAAATTATTTTTTAAGTGTCTGGTCTATTTCTTGTTGAATAACAAACATAAAAAACCAAATTGTAATATTTCGACGCAGAGTAGCCGCAGTATGGAAATGCGAGCTTCTGTAAATAAATAATTTTCCATTACATATTCTGTGTTATTGTCCAATTCACATTATGCTCTGGTTCTTTTTCAGTCATTTTTTTACTAATTTTCCTCATTTTGATGAAATCAAAGATTTTTATCTTAGGGGCAACAGCAATTTCACTTGCAGCAAGCAGAAAGTGAAATAAATGATTGAGACATCTCATTTTGAATTTTCCGCTTTAAAAATCCCAAACATGGCGGACGATTGCGCTACTTATTGTATATAGTGACTTTAGTCTCCTATTTTCATATGGTAAAGGATAAGGAGTTTCCATTATTAATAAAAAATTCTAAATGTAACTACTCACAGCAGCGGATCCGCAGGCGGATGTCATACGATTGGTTGTCATGTCATGTCATCGGTTTGAGTCAAATCAAGTCGATTCAAACAGACCAATCGTATGACATCCGCCTGCGGATCCGCTGCTGTGAGTACTTACCTTAAAAGTATTTGTCTCAATTAAAGATTGCGAAAAACTGGTTCTGAGTTTCGACGCTTAAAAATCGGAAAAGTGTAAAACAGTAACGTTGCATTTGAGGACACCTCACTCATTATTTTGTCGTACTTAAATTTTACTTTTAATCCATATACGTCGGATACGAGTGACACATTTGTGGTTTTCCGAGATTTCAAAACGATATCTTGTTTGTGGTTAAGAACATCGTCCACAGACTCGCCAAAAACATGTTTCGCCCGTTTACAGTGACGTAATTAGAGTGGTGGCAATTTGAACCTACAATGACTATAGCGCGAAACTAACTATATGGTCTATGGAGACAGGTTTTGCGGTATATAGGCCCGGTTTCACCAACGCTAAATAAATCAATGAATAGTTATTCTATGAATATAATTTAATCTCAAGTTAACTAAATTACTGTTTCACCAACACATTTGTAGACATGGTTAGTTATTCGATGAATAAGGCGAGGTTCATTGTGAATGTGCCGTTACTGCTTACAAAATCTAGGGCCCCTAGACTGATATTTAGGGAATTTAAGTTGGACACCAACATAATTTAAACTGATTTTCGTTTGTTTATGTTCTTTTTGTTTATGTGGTCTTTGTTTTAGGCTTATACTGTCTCCAGCCTTACTTTGTGGAACTCCATAATCATGAAATATAATATAAATACAAAGATTAGTTAAAGTTTCACAAGTTTTATTAATATCTTAACCTGATCTATATATCTTATCTACCTTTGATAATGACACAAAGTGTCGAAACAATATTGTCAGGTTAAGATATTAATAAAACTTGTGAAACTTTAACTAATCTTTGTATTTATATTATATTTGTTTTAGGCTATTTAAAGACTGTTAGAATCAAGTAGCCATGTGACAATTGATTTTTAGCGTTAAAATTATGAACGTTCTTTACAAAATCTTTTTAATTAAAAGTTGGAACTCATGATTTTTATTTGATTTTTGTTTTAAAACTTTAAAAACAATTAAGGTATCTCGAAAATTTCAATTTTCGTATTTTCTTTTAGTATATTTGGTCTTAGAATCGCATGCTCTTTCTACATTCAACATAAAAAAGGATTTCCATTTAGAAAATCTTTGTTATCGCCACAATTAATAAACAAAACACATTCTAAAAATAACAATTACACTAAAATATATGCTATTTAAGATAAACATTAACGTGTTCCAGGATTTTTTTAACATTTAATAAAAAATTTTTTTTCGATAGTTTTAGACTTTATTAGACTCACATTGTATTGTACAGTGCGCGTCTAAAGTCCGTTCCCCTCCTACTAATTTTTGAACCACCTGGTATATCGCAACGAAATTTAGAGGGCTTAAACAGGAGATAAGAACCTAATTTTTTATGGAAAAATGACAGCTACAAGTTTTAAAATGGCGGCTGAGCGCCCTCTTGAATTACTTTTTTAAATAGAACACCCTATATATTATTCCGTTTTCGAGATCTGCTCATAATTCTCAACATTTTTCTCTAATACACTTTACTTCTAAATTTAATTGATTTCGAAATATTAACGTTTGAAAAGTGACATTCCGGTTTAAAATGAAGTATGGATTTTGCGAAGGATTTTGGTCACTTCCGGTAAAACATTTTTCTAACTAAATTTTATTTGACAGCTAACAGTTAAGTTTGACAGTAAACAAGATGTAAGATACCCCAACAACGATTTTTGTTTTCAATGCAAACTTCATTGATAGCAGAATTCGTCTTTGTTGGATTTGAAATTAATTAAAATGTCACTTTTCAAACGTTAATATTTGAAAATTAATTAAATTTAAAAGTAAAGTGTATTAGAGAAAAATGTTAAGAATTATGAGCAGATTTCGAAAACGGAATAATATACAGGGTGTTCTATTTAAAAAAGTAATTCAAGAGGGCGCTCAGCCGCCATTTTGAAACTTTTAGCTGTCATTCTTCCATAAAAAATTAGGTTCTTATCTCCTGTTTAAGCCCTCCAAATTTCGTTGCGATATACCAGGTGGTTCAAAAATTAGAAGGGGGGAACGGACTTTAGACGCGCACTGTATATACAATATTTAAGTTATTCTAACGCTCGAAATCTGTGGTAACTTTCTGTGAATTTAATATAAACACGAGGACAAACCTACTGTTTATGTTTATTAGTTTCACTTTGAGGTTATGAATCTCTAAATAGCAATTTAACTGGGGATATTTCGTCAGTTAACTTATTTGTAGATTTAACCATTGAATAGTGCTATTTAGTGTTGGTGAAACGCAAAACATGGATTTTATAACTATAGCTATTTTTTGTTGGTGAAACCGGGCCATAGTGTATTGTTTGGAACAGCATTTTGCGAAATGCGATGCTAATAAAGTTTTAACGAGAAAAATAAAACAATGATTTATAGGTTTGCATTTTTTAAACTACACGAAAATCGTATAGAACTTCCATCGCAGCGACTTCAAATTTAAATTTCCTGCAGTTTCTTCTCAATAAATCAAAAGTGGCTACAGATAGCTATAGGAACATACATACAAAAAATGTTCGTTATTTAATTCTGCATCACAAAGGTACAAAATATACAGGGTGTTCCATTTGAAAAAGTTGTGAATTTTAGCTTTGAAGTTCTCTAAATTTAAAAATTAATTTTGAACACCCTGTATGTGGTGGTCCATTTTATTTTAAAGAAGAGCACCCTACAAGCCCCTGCAACAAAATCCCTACTTAAATTCGTCTTCACAGTTGCAACCGTGAAAGCGGTAAACTGTTAAGTGGGATAATGTAAATCTCAATTTTTTGAAAAAAAAAATTATAACTTCTAAACCGGTCATTACATGGCGCTAAAATTTTAGATATGAATAAACCTGCCAAGAGAGGTGTTAAATATGCAAAAATATTTGGGGCATTTTATTTAAAAAAAATTACCTTAAGCAATATTTACACTTTTCTGCAACCGCATTATTTGAAAATAATTTTTCTAGATGCGCCTCTATCCACGGTTTACATCCGTATTAGAACGGTTTTTCTAGCTGTTACCGTTTAGGAGCTATCGGACTTCCCCACACTATTGCCCCACCCGGTATAAATTATAGAACTCTAATTACTCACATTTTGGTAAAATTGATATTTGTAACCCTATGATGAATGACAGACAGAGAACGTAAAATGCAATAAAAGAGAGGTCTTCTTGGAAAAATCGTTTGCAGAATCATAAGCAGGATGAACGAGTATAATGATCACCATGGCGCTGCGCCTTCTGCATCATCTATCACGCCACCTTAAAGCGTGCCTCTAGTTTGCGCAACCTTATCTTATAAAACACGTACCTCATACCCGTACGACCTCGTATCGCAATATACTATTTTATACAGTTTATAATACTTCCAAAAAATATTATTACTTATTTTAAAACACACAAGGGGTGTATAGACCGCTTCCAAGATATTGTCCAGGGCTTGTTAAATTTGGTCCTATACAATTGGCGTTAATGATATTTAAAATCCCATTAAATTTGATGGAAAAAAAATCGGAAATATCTTTGCAATTAAACAACTTCGTTTATTATATGCGAAAAACACTGCAAAAGTATGCATTCAACGAATAGATTCCGGAAGGTACAATCCAAGAATCTTAACCCGTAACTTTATAAGGAGCAATACAATTTTTAGAAGTATTTAGTATAACTATATGCTGCTTTGTTCTGATGATATGTAAATTCAGTTAACTATTATTTGCAGAACTCATATAAACAATAATCTATAAATTTCTAGATTCTAGCATAAGCGCAATCTTATAACCTTAGACATTAAAATATTCGTCGCTGTCAATCAAAATCATATCTTGCAAATAATAATAATAAAAGCGGCTATCAAACAAACTATTTAGTGTGATTTTTTCCAACCACGAAACATGTTAAATAGGTAGTATAGTAATATCTTAAAGATAGCAACACTATTATTTTAGAAGTCATGGATTAATAAAACTGAAAATAATCCCATTTAAGAATTGAAGCTGTTGATCTGTGAAAGTTGAAGTTGAGTAAACTGCTGTATTTTTAAATGAAATGAGTTCCAGATTTCGAACAAACTTTTAACTTAACGTGTATGAGATACTTTAAAGAAATCAATTTTAGTTTAAATCTCGCGCCACGCGTGAGACATCTGATTGGTCGTAATGAACCAAAACATTCGTGCTTTTTAGCAGTTCGTTTCGAATAAAAAGTCCCTATTTTTGGTGTCTTTTAATTCTTCTGTCACTAGAAATCAATGTTGGCACTTCGCAGTGCATTGTGGGAATCCAATTAAGATGGCGTTGGCGTGTTCGTAATAAAAGTGAGAATTTTGCAAGTATTTGACAATGCCGCGTTCTAAACGAGCTGTAAGTTTTGTTGTTTGAATAAAAGTGATTAGTATACGTAGAATTGGCAGACTTTAGATTAAACGACGATCAGAATATCCGCTTTGCATGCAAGGGAATGCGTAAAAATGGTAATTGTAATTTTTTATGTACTTCTTTTCGTTGTCCTGTAGTCATTCACTTTTCTGGCAATTATAACGTTTTTTACGATTTAATTTGAAATAACATGCTTACGAATAAGTACTAGATATAGTTTTGTACAGTTAAAATCGAGAATTATTGCGCAATTCGGCTTTTTTTCCACGTTATGCTTTGTTAAAAATTCATAACCCCAAAAAGTGAAAAAAAAACTTTGGTCTGTAATCGCTATTCGTAGCCTATTCTAGGGTTGTTGTAATAACTTTTGCATGGATTATAAACGGGAATTGCTTATTGTAATAATTACAGGGCGTTGGTTTGCGCCATATTTGTTTCATAATAATAAAAACTTAACTCTGTTTAATATTGCTAATACAGACCTAAGTGCTTGAGGTTCCTTTGTTTAATATCTACCATCTCATGTGTATATAAGGATGATTTGGAAAGAGTTTTATGTATAGATATTAAAGAGTATAGTAAATAAATTGATTGTGTATTTAATAGTCTAAAAAGTCAGCGATGGAAGACGATATAGACGAATCCTCTGGGTCCGACTTTGATGATGACGAAGATCCCGATAAGATCCAAGTTCCAGGTAAGCTACCTGATACTAATTACCAATATGACTTATTGTCTTTTAATTGTGTAAAAATAAGTTATTTTTGAATGTTATCGTAAATCTTTCCAAGATTATATAAACATTATGTAATATTTTATAGTTGCAATTAATTATTTTCACTAATATTTATGACTGTAGTATTTAAGAGTGTAACAATCCAAGCTTTTTAATGAACAAGTTGATGTATAAATTTAGGTAGTGTAAATTAGGTAGTAAATATTACCTATAATAGAACGTAAACTTTCATAAACAAGTTATAATTTTGATGTTTTAGATTGAATTAAGGTAAATGGTTGGTTTGTCAAGACTGGAAAGCGCTTTTTAAATTTTAAAATATATAGTAGATTCTAATAATTTTTTTCACTGGCAACAACACACAATAATAGGGACATAAATTTCGCATTAAACTTCTTTAAACTATAAATACTTAATAGTCTATTTTCAAATTGTTGCATTTATGTGGATTTAAATGTGGAACAAATATAAACAGTTACTCTATACAATAAACACGTGCTTGTCTTATCTGTTGAACCCTGAATGTTTCGAAATAGGCAACACGCTACACATGTCATAGATAGATAACAATTTTATTCTTTAACACTTTCAAAGGAATTAGTAAATGATTTGGTACTAATACTAACGAGGATGAGGCTGAGGATAAGAATATGTTACATCTTTACTAAATTTTATTATTTAGCTGAAGAAGTGTTGTCACTCCTGTATCGAAACTGCCAATGTATAAAGTTGATGAATTGCAATTAAATACAGTTAAATCAGTTTCTCAATCTCTGCGTAATATTTACTAAGGTTAGTTATTAACAGGGTTGGTCTGATTTAAATCATGATTAAAATTAGAGATGCACCGAAGCTCAGTTTTGCTTCGGTATTCAGCAGTTCGGCCAATTTTTAACAGATTTGGTTTTGGCCAAAGCAGTGCGAAAGATTCAGTCAGCCGAAGCGGATTTTAAAATTTTTTTGTCACAATCTGTCTTATTTGAGTGCATTTTAACTGAAAAACTCATTATTTAGCTTTTAACCAGTGGAACAAAAAAAAAATAATTTTTGAAATATGTATTAGCATTTATTTAATTTTTACCATTTCAAGCATTTATTTTCAATACTTGTCTAGTCGATGACACAAACGTATACAGGGTGTCCTGAGTTGGAACGCAATAATTTTAAGAGCTGATAGAAGACATCAAAAGGAACAAAAAAGTCTTAATAAATTTTTTTCTATGTTAATAGACTTTCGAGTAATTTAGAAAAAACCATCGCCATATCTGGCAACCTTGCTTAAGTATAATCGTAGCTTGGTCTTGACCTTGTTTTAGAAAATCAAACTAAAAACTGGTGATGACAGTCGTCGTTTAAAAATAATAAACATCCATAGCAGATTAGTTGGGGACTAGTTCTATGAAAATTGTAATCTGAACTGTTTCCGTAAGCAAAATTTGTACGTTGTACCATCGTACGTTAAAAACACGCTGATTCATAACAAACCAACTGTAAAAATAAAACAATAATTGACCTACATTTTATATTTATTAATTTCCGGAATATTTTCAAAATGTCTTGACGTATTTGTTTTTTATTAAAAAATACTATCTTATGTAAACAAAATTTGATTAAGGCACCTAATTACCATAAAATTAAAGATTTTTTAATGTAGCCAAAACAAGGTGTCAACAAAATCCCTTATCCGAATTACCTAATTTAAATTAGATAAATCTTCTCTTTAAAAATCATTTATTATTACTGCAAATTAAAAATTCTCTTATAAAATCATTAAAAACTGTTATTATTTATTATTTCAAAGTTCAACGAACTACAAACTCAGTATTATCTCAGGCATTGACCCAAATATTTTTAAATTGCAAGGTTGTAAGCAGGACGTGCTTTTATTTCAATGTCAAGATGTCCAGATCAGCATTTTGTCCGAATGTCGAGCAGATTTTATTACAAACTTTACAGGGTTGTCAGTTTCTTAATTGAGTAAAATGAATTTGTAATTGTAAAAAGAATTCAATTTTACGCGGAAACGACATACGATAGGATAAAACGTTATTAAGGTTTGTTGTTGTGATAGATGAGATGCATCTGCCGACAAAACACCATACTTAAAATACTACTATTAACGCGGCAAAATGATGTTAAAGTTTCCAACTTTCTTATTTTTTTCTGAAAAAGTGGTACTTTCTAGAACAAAGTTGTATAAGACTTTTTTGTTCCTTTTGGTGTCTTCTACCACCTCTTAAAATTAATGCGTTCTATCTCCGGACACGTGGTATACAGTGTGTCGCATTTAAGATGAATACACTTCCGTAATTTCGTTATTTTAAAGAGTAAAAATTTGAATGTTGGCACAATGATACATATTCAGGAGTTGCATTTGGTTAGGTACTCAACTTAAATGTGAACTGTAAACCCAGCCTACCACGACCCTTCAAACAGGGCCAATTCTAGGTATTTCGCTTCGTGTTGGAGATATCAAAAAAAGTTATTAGAAAAAGTTGTTTAGAATTCAATTTCTATCCTTAGTACGAAGTTTCATGGCAAAATTCGCATTTTTAATTTTTCAGTATGTTAGCGTTAAGTCTGCACACAGTTACAAGTTTACTTTTTAATTCATTCGAGTGTCATGGAAAATAAAATTTGATTGAACGAAATGTCAATCCGACAAAAAATACATTTGATTTTGGTAGGTATAAGATAAAAACTTGTAAGTGGGTGCAGACAACGCTAACATACTGAAAAATTAAAAATGCGAATTTTGTCATGAAACTTGCTACTAAGGATCAAAATTGAATTCTAAACAACTTTTTCTAATAACTTTTTTTGATATCTCCAACGCGAAGCGAAATATCATGAATAGGCCCTGTTTAAATACAGTAGGAACTCCATAATCCGAACACACTATATTTCGAACATCCAGTAATCTGAACAGCAACATTTACAAGCTATAATCCGAACAAACCTCTTTAATCCGAAATCCTCTTTAATTGGAACAAATATCTTTAATCCGAACAAGAAAGTTCTTTGTACCAACTAAAATTGAATATGTAGCATTCTTGGAAGGTGAATATTAATTACAAATGAGATTATAGCAGATTGCTGATGCAGTTTTTGGTTGATGCTTTTACGACCCGACGGGTGTAAACAAATTCTACGAAGATTAACAAACGCTTTTGTTATTAATATAAAGAGTAATAAAAGGCTGAAGGCTACAGATGTAAAAAATAAGCTATAAATATAGTAATGATACCCTTACAAACACGCCCTAAATGTTTTGACGTTGCAGTTTTGCCACAATTGTTTGTATAATGAAATCATCTACCTTAAAACCTTTTTCCTTCAAGTTTGTTAATACACAATTTGTATTCGTGACGTTCAAAATTCAATTAAAAAAATGTCAAAACAAAAACACACATTATTAAAACTATCAGAGAAATTATTCAACAATTAAATGTTAGGTTAGTGTTTACCAATTATTGCTTTAAAATACGGTGTTGGTAAATCGACAGTCAGCGATATAAAGACAAACAAAACTAAAATCCTCTAGAATATATCTCGTCTGCTGACAAAGGTACAGGAAATAGAAAAACACTGAAACTAAGACCATGAAATGATGCTACATCGCTATAAAAGGAGAAAGAGAAAACTTAAAGCAAACAAATTACTGATTTTCTTAATTAAAAATAAAATGTTTGTAATAAAAATTAAATTAGTAAATTACATAAGCTAAGTTCGTTATAATAAAGTACCATGGCATAAAGCAATGTTTATATTCCTATATCCAGTAATCCGAATTCCTCGTTAATACGAATTAGCCTTGCATTTATAGGTTCGGATTAAAGAATTTCTACTGTAGTCATGGTAGGCTGGGTATACAGTTCACATTTAAGTTGAGTACCTCAAAAAGTGCAACTCATGAATATGTATCACTGTGTCAACATTCAATTTTTTACTCTTTAAAATAACGAAACTACGGAGTGTATTCATCTTAAATGCGACACACTGTATATTACTCCGACTAGAAGTTCAACAATAACTTGAAAAATCCGGGTAAAAAAATTACTAGCGCGACAATGCAAAAATCACGCGCGGATCACGTGATCGACTTAGATTGCTCCCGGAAAATGTCGAATACCAATTTTTTATCGACCACAATGTTTATTTTTTATTAATTTTGTTTAGTTATATTAAAATGCGTAGTAGGAAACGTATTTTCCTTTTGTGACATAATTTTGTATTCGATAAAACTAATCAAAACTAAAATTTCTATTTTGCTTCGGCCGAATATTCGGCGCTTAGGCAAATTTTAATAGCCAAATATTCGGTGATTCGGCCAAAAGCCGCTTTGATGTACCACTAATTTAAATTTCATGATTTAAATCAGCTGATTTTTAAAATTAAAATCACGATTTAAATCAATTTAATACAAAACATTTTATTTATTGAAAATAAAACAAAACTTATAGTATATACAGTAGCCGTTTGTTGGAGTGAATACTCTATTAAATGAACAAATCGTCTATATGAACAGCAAGAATTTAAATAATATATTCAATTCAATGAACGGATAAATTACCGAAATATATGACTGCTGAATTTGCATGCATGAATAATTTCACACTAATAATTTTTATGTATGACCACTATAGAAAGTTACACATTTCGCACAATCTAGTAACTGTGAAAATGACTCATTGCTCACATTCTCTAAACTAAACGATACTGACAGTGAGAAACGATTTCCCATGATTAGTAGTTCTATTAAAACGCCATAGATGTCAGCACATGCAATAATATAATACAGTAGAAATTCTTTAATCCGAACCTATAAATGCAAGTCCGCAAATTCGTATTATTAACAAGGAATTCGGATTACTGGATATTCAAATAAAAACATTGCTTTATGCTATGCTTCCTTATTATAAAGAACTTATATAAGTTCTTTATAATAAGGTTTCTCATTTTATTAAAAAATTTTTTTTCTAATTAAAAAATCACTTTTTTTTTGCTTTAAAAGCTTTCTTTTTCTTTTCTCCTCCATAGAGTGTGCTTGCATTTCTTGATCTTAATTCCAGTGTTTTTCTATTTTCTGTACCTTTGTCAGTAGACGAGACGTATTCTAGGACATTTTTAAAATGAGATATGGACGGCTTGTATACAATTATGTATAATAACAAAATTTAAAAAGTTTTAAGGTAGATGACGTCATTACATAAACAATTTTGGGCAAAACTGCAACATCAAAACATTAAGGGTGCCTTTGTGATGATATCAGTTACTATATTCAGGATTTTTATTACTCTTTATATTAAATAATAAAAGTGTTCGTTGATCTTCGTAGAATTTTTCTACACCCGACGGATTGTAACATCTTATTTATAATATTTACCTTCCCTATTCCCCAATAACGCTACATATTCAATTTTAGTATGTACTATTGCGAGATAAATAATTGATACAATTGAATTATAAAGTAGGCAGGTTTTTAATAATTTTGGCATATTACACCACTGCACTATGCTGTAAATGTCCCAAAGACGCTACTTTAATATAGGTGTAAGAAAGTGAGTGACGGAAATATTTATATGTGGTATCTAAACTACACATACCAAAGTTTAAGAGGGTAAAATATTTTTCCTTAGTCTCTTTTTATCCAAAGATATGAGTTTTTAAAAGTAAGCAATTTCATTTCAATATGATTATCATGTTGAATGCATGGAAATTTGGAAGTTAAAAAAGAGTAGTACAATGATCACAAAGAACTATAAGTAGGGATATAAATAAAATAACAGTGTATGTACATGTTAAAATAGCGAAAGAGAAAACAATCTTTCTTCTTTTTTATTTCAAACTCTTTCGATAGGTCAGTAGAACCTGTTTATATACGTCATCGAAATTTAGGTAGAGATTTTCCAAAAGGATCAAAAATGGTCTCTGATGTTTTTGTTCCCTTAGAAGCCTTAATGGATGTACTTTCAAGCCTTGCAAAGGGTTTTTCCGCATTCATCCGCCTAGATGTTATAATGTGCCTGGAAATGATCTTATGTCATTTAACAATATTTAATACTTCTCAGAATTTTTACTTTTAATGATTTTAAAATCTACCCTAACTATAAGAAAACTAGGAAATGTCATAAATTATATGTTACCAATAATCTCTTTTGTAGCGATAACAAAAGGGATGTTTTAAATAAAAGAAAATTGCCCATTCGTCCAGACTATGATGCCTTGGGGTAAGTTTTAATCAGAAAAATTCCAGGTAATCTTTAGATCAGTCATATACTCACAGGTCATTTGCATGACTAAAGAAAAATCACTGTTTAATAACAGTGATTTTTCTTATCACTGTTCAATGATAATAAATACTCTTTACAAAAATTTCTATTGCACTTGCAGTCCTCTAACTCATAATTATATGGATATGAGAAAGCTCCCTCAAAAAACTATGCTTACTTTTGCTGTGTTCATTTTAAAATTTTTCTACAGTATTAACCATTGATTTTCTTTATATGTTTAGTAGAACTAATCATTATCTTCATTTTCTCGAAGGCTAATGAAGAAAGATCTTCAAACTAAAAACTTAAATAATAAAGAATTTTTAAAAGATTTTTTGATTGTGATGTCACATGGTAATTTTTAAAACAAGTGCCTAACAATTACCCCATGCATTTCTATTACCCCAATGGCTGAGGCAATTTTTAGGCAGGTTTTTAATTTTTTTCTCATTGAAAATGTATTACAAAACAGGTTTAAATTTATACACGAAGAATCTAACCTGATGAATGGTGACAGGTACCTCATGAAAAAAAAAACTAATTGTTTTTAAAGCTATAAAAATAAGAGTAAAATATTACTTTTTGTCTAAAAATTATATTATTTCAGGGCAATTTTTGTCAGATATTATTGTGTGGTTTATGCATCTAAATATTATATATTTATTATTTCTGGCTGTTTTTAAACTGCTTATACTACCTGATACGATCTCTAATTGAAGTAAACAAAATGTAAATATAAATTCTAAAGGATTTACTAACCAAGTCTTAAAGGCGTATTGTTCCTAAGAATAGTTACCGATATTTAACTGCGTTTCTGCAGAGGATATACTTCTATATCTGTCTAACGAGAAAAGTGTCCGAGTTATGGGAAGAAATATATTAAATATTTTCATTATTTCGGAAAGACTAGAAGTGTAATTAAGTTTTATAGAGCTTATAGAAAATACGTTTTAAATGTAATGTAGTTGTTAGAGTAAAAGTAATTATATTAATTTTTTATTTTATTATTATTACTTTTTATTACATTTATTAATCTGTTATTAAAAATAGTTTAATTTAAACACTTGTATTTAAAAAATCATTAATTTTTTCATCTATTAGTCATATTAACTAATACCAATTACTATATGCATTTTTGACAAAAATGTTTTATGGGCTTTGCAAATGTTCTAAATGGAAAATTTTCAAAATTGTCCACTACTAAATCATAGTAATGATATTCAAACATTTACACGTATATTTCATTCCAATACATTTAGAAATGAATAAAGTAGTGTTTTTCGGTCATTTGCAGCATAATAGTGCACTGGAAGAGAGTACTATGGAGAAAATTTTATTTAAAGAGGAAAAACCTACCGTGCCAATTATCTCTCAATAGTACATAAACTTTTTTGTTCAGATTAAAGAGATTTGTTCGAATTAGAGGGGATTTCGGATTAACGAGGTTTGTTCGGATTATAGCTCCTAAATGTTGTTGTTCGGATTATTGGATGTTCGGAATACAGTGTGTTCGGATTATGGATTTCTACTGTATTATTAATTATTTGTAATATAAAAGTTATAAATTTTAGATAAAGGTAAATTTATTTTATTTAATTAATGTTTTACATTAAATTGTATTTTGAATGCAAATCCATCTAGAAAAATTATCGCTTCGGCATGAAATCGAACACTAGACTGTCTGTTTGCTAAGCCAGATTTCATACCGTTCGCCTATATAGGCATCTCGAACATAATTTAGTTATTATTACTATATAAAGTTATTATGAAATAGTTACTTAATTAACGTAAAATTGATTATTTTGAATAGTGATGTAACGAAGCGGCTTCTGGCCGAATATTCGGCTATTAAAATTTGCCGAAGCACTGAATATTTGGCCGAAGCAAAATAGAAATTTGAGTTTTGATTAATTTTATTGAATACAAAATTATGTCACGAAATGAAAACATTGTGACAATGACAAAATGAAAACATTTTGTACTACGCATTTTGCTATAATAAAATAATACAAAATTAATAAAAATAAACAGTACCGCATTATAAAAAACAGGATGTCAAAAACCTAATTAAAAAAACGCTTATTAAAGAACTAAAACGTAATAAAATAAAAAACATTTTTCTATTTAAAATTTAATTTAAGAAGATTATGGTGGATAAAAAGTAGTTTCGGCATTTTCTCGGGGGCAATCTAAGTGGAGCACGTGATCGCCGCATTTCGCTGAGTGATCGTCGCGTGATTTGCGATGCACTTTTCATTTTTGCCCTCGTAATTTTTGTGGTCCAGATTCTACAATTTATTGTAGAACTTCTATTCGGCAATATATACAACAATTAATATTTGTACGCTCCCTTTGCGTTATTATCTAGACAGGACTTGAAAATAAATACTTGAAATGCTAAAACTCTAAATAAATGCATGCAACCATTAAACATTAAAAATTTGGATTTTTTTTTTGTTAAATGCTAAATAATGAGTTTTTCAGTTGAAATGCACTCAAATAAGTCAGATTGCGACAGAAAAAATAAATAAAAATCCGCTTCGGTTGGCCGAATACCAAATCCTTCACGATGCTTTGGCCAAAACAGAATCTGTTAAAAATTGGCCGAATCCGCCGAATACCGAAGCAAATCCGAAGTTTCGGTGCATCTCTAATTTTCAATTTTGACATGAATTTTTTACATTATTATATAATTAATGCTTGGAATTTTTAAATATCTAAGGCTTCCAGGTCGACTCAGCCTGTGAAAATGAGTACCTGGGAAATCATTTCCTGGGGTAATAATAGGCGGTCGGTGCATAAAGCTAGCCAATTACCACCCTTGAGTACCGAACGTCTCGAGTAATAGCAGCCTACCCTGCTATACCCCAATGGGCCTTCATGGCCTGTGAAAGGGGGACTATATATAATTGCTAATATAATATTATTCATTATTATTGCTAAATTACAATAAAAACAATGAAAGCTTTTATAATTTGTTACATTCGTAAGTGCAAGCGCAATGGGTACACTTGAAGCTACCTTTCTTGTCACTTGTAATGCCACAATAGGTTTACATTTTGCGGCAAAGGGGTTCAATAACCTTGACAAATGAATTGTGATTGGTGGTTTATTTTTTTGTATCTTCTAGATAAAGTATAGTGTGTAATGTGTGCAAAAACGCCAATTTCATATTCGTGTGATTGCATTTCTTTGCAGAAGAAGCAACTTCTCACTCATGAGAAATTGGCACTTGTATCACAATATATTATTATAAGAGTACATTCAATTGAGTGAACATCTCATTTGTATGAAAAAGGTTGGTTTTAGTTAGTTTACATATTCTGTAAAATAAACACAATAAAAATATAGAAATAAAATAAAATACAAAAAATAAGTAGGTATGAAATCTTGATGTTTCAACCATATCTTCATTATAATATTTAAACAAAAAAAAAACTAATTTTTCCCACCTTTTCCACTCTCAAGTTGGAGGAATCTCTGGCAATAAATTAAGAGATGTAATGTGAGCCGCTTCCACGATGTTTGGAAGTGTACAAGTGTACACCCCATTTTCCCATCATCGGATTCACTCATGATACATCTAGAATTTCGAAAACGACAAAAGTAAACATTAAATTTTTAAAGACAATAGTAATAATACGTTTACAATCTGTATAATTTCAGTCAATCTGCTATTTAGTAGTTACAGTTAAATAATCATACGTATGTAACTCGTTTTCAAAAAATAATCTTATACAATCACAATCGAATTGTCAAGGTTATTAACCCCTTTGCTTCGAAATGTCAACATATTCTCGCATTATGTAGCAAATTATAAATGTTTTCAATGTTTTTATTGTAATGTAGCAATAATAATAAATAATAATATTACATTAACAATTATATAATGTAAAAAATTAATCAATTTTACGTTTTAATTGAATAACAATCTTTGTAATAATACACTACATTTTGTAGGCTTATAGGTCTGTAATTTACGCATTTCTCCTTCTCATCTTTTTTGAAAATAGGAATTATAACTGATTCTTTCCATACTTCTGGTATTTCTTCTTTTACCCATATCTTAATTATTAATTTGTGGACTTTCTCGATCAAAGTGGGTCCCCCATATTTCAAAAATTCGTTGTATACGTTATCGCTGCCTGCCGCTTTATTGTTTTTCAAGTCTAAGATTATTTTCTGCGTTTCTTCAAGTGTAGGTTGTTCTATATCACCATTCCCTTCCATTATACTTCCTACTTCCTCCTCCCATTGTACCGTGTCTTTGAACATTTGTTCATAGTATTCAGCCCACATGTCCTTGATTTCTTGCTTATTTCCTATTTTTCTTCCTTCTTTTTCCATAAATATTTGGTTTTGATGTTGTTTCTTTTTCATTTTCTTTGTTTTTGCATAAAACAATCTTAGCTTGTTTTGTTTAAAGTTTTCTTCTATTGATTCCAACTGGTTATTCAGGTATTGCCTTTTTTTCCTTCTTATTACGCTTTTTGTCTCTTTTCTACTCTGCTTGTATTTTTCTTTATTCTCTTCACTATTTTTCCTTAGGTATTCTAACTTTGACTTTCTTCTTTCTTCTATCTTTCTTTTGCATTCATCATCAAACCATTCATTTGTGGTTTTCTTCTTCCTTCCTAATACTTCATCTGCTTTTCCTCTCATTATTTTGCTTAGTGATTCCCACTCCTCATTAATGTCCATTCCCTCCCTATTTAACTCTAATCCTCTTTGAATCGTATTCACATATTTGATTCTTGTTTCTTCTTCTTTAAGGGTCTCCAAGTTTAGCCTGTTGCTTCTTTTCCACTTTATCTTCACTTGGGTTAATTCTTCATTTAACTTAATTCTGACCATTATATGGTCGCTACTAATATCTGCTCCCCTTTGGCTTTTTACGTCTATTATTTTAGCTGTATGCTTTGCTTCTATTAAAACGTGATCAATTTGGTTGATAGTTTTGCCGTCTGGACTTAGCCAAGTTCCTTTATGGATATCTTTATGTTGTAGGAATGTGGCTTTTACTTGTAAGTTCCGTTCCGCGGCAAAATTTAGGAGTCTTTCCCCATTATCATTAGACTTGTCGTGTTTACTGAATTTCCCTATTACATCATTATAAGCTTTTTCTTTTCCTAATTTGGCGTTGTAATCGCCCATTACTATTTTCACGTCAAATTCAGGGCAGTTGTCGTAGACTCTTTCCAATTCTTCGTAAAATTCTTCTTTTTGGGTTTCTGTGCTTTCCTCTGTCGGTGCATGACCGTTTATTAAACTTATTTTTCTTTGATCACCCCTTACTCTTAAATAACTTAATCTTTCGTTTATTCCTTTTACATCTACAATTCTATCTACCATTTGTTTATGTATTAGGAATCCCGTTCCGAATCTATTATGTTCCCCTCCGTAGCTCTTGAAAACGTAGTCATCATGAATGCCTTCTGCTTCGTCTTTAATATTTGTTTCCTGCACCGCCATTATTTGGATGTTGTATTTCTTAGCCTCACCGATAAGATTTTTTATAGCTCCTGCTTTATTAATCCCTTGTAGATTCCATGTTGCGAAGAATAGAAGAAAGATGGTAATTTCTTTATTAACTATATTGATGTAAATACCAATAGATAATTTACAATATCTATTTATGCAGGAAATACTCACGCTGAATTTCCCGCGTGCATGTAAAATAGCCTGATTAAATTTTGATGATTTTTTGTCAAAATGTCTTGCTCTAAAGAAATATGTCTCAAAAACTTTTCCGCTCAAAATCTTGTTGCATGGATTTTACTCAACATATTTCTGGGCATAACATTCTGACACAAAATTTATTCGGCTATTTTACATGCACTTGGAATATTACTGTTGAGTAAGTACTTACGAAAAATCTAGGTTAGATAAAACGTTATTTAACAAATTCCTGGATGATATTTTAAAACTTTGCTGCAAATTTCAATTTGAGATCTTAATGGGATCATTACTAATATATCTATAAATTTTGAAAACACCACTGTCCAGTACCTAGTGACAGTATGTACTATTAATTTTATAACGATCTGGGTCAGCAAGGACTAATATGATGGTATTTTATTCTTTTTTTTTTTAATGTAAAAATAGCATATTAGCCCTGCTGTCCTAGATTATTATGAAATAAATAATACCAGGCATGTAGCCAGGAAGCTGGTAGGGCTAAAGCTCCCCATTCCCGAAGCATGACTGAATTGTTTTCACTTTTTTTGTAATAATAATGTAATAATTTGATTTAATATATTAGCCCCCCCTCCCTCGAAAGAAAATTCTGGGTTGAGCCTGAATAGTGCATAGTATGTATCATACTGAATACCTGTAAATCTTAATTTCTCATGAACGGTTTGATAAAGCAAAAACAATTGTCGAATCTACTGTGCTAGTGATGAGGCATTTATACACATCCATGTTTGATGAACTAATTAGACCTGCATTAGAAATATATGAAATTACAGGTTTTTGTTGCATGTGAATATAACTGCAAGTGGTAGTTACCCCATTGAAAAAAGACAGAAAAAGCAAGCTTGATTTTTGGAAGAAATCTGGAAAAACTCAAATTTATGCCAACCCTGGGAGTAGTAAGCCAGCATCTAGTCCTGGTGTACTTATAATATAAGAAATGAGAAAATTAGAGGTAGTACGAGGACAGATTGAAAAATTTCTAAAACAAGACTGAAAAAAACAACTTTTTGGGTAAAATCGTATTTATTTTTCTACATGGTCTCTTTTCAGCTCTACACATTTAGTCCAATGCTTTTTAAGACCCTTCAACCCTTCACAAAAATAAAAACTATCCATACCTTGAAAATATCCATTTACAGCTTCTGTAAAGCCAAGAGCCAAGCGTAGTTCATGCAGTTTTGCCATTGCAATTGCCTACTTGTGGGATGAGGCGTTATCCTGGTGGTACAAGACCTTTCTCTTTGCCAAATGAGGCCTTTTAGCTTTCATTTCTTTATTCAGTCTGTCTGCTAACAATGCATAATACTCGCCCGTTATTGTCCTCCCATGTTGCAAGTAATCAATAAAAATTATTCCTCGGGAAATCCCAAAATACTGTAGCCATGACTTTCCCAGCAGACGGAATTGTCTTTGCCTTCTTTGGAGTTGGCTCACCACGTTTTGTCATTGCTTTGACTGCTCCTTGGTCTCTGCAGTGTAGTGGTGAATTCACCTTTCGTCAACAGTTATAAAATGTCGCAAAAAATCTTTTTCATTATGCTGAGAAATGTTCATTCGAACTCGCTTTTGCTCAATTCTCAGCAGACGCGGCACCCATCTAGCACTAATCTTCCTCATGTCCAAATGTTGATGTAAGATGCAATGTACACGGTCGTATGACATGCTTACTTTCTCTGCTCTCTCTCAACTTTTTTCGGTGATCCTTCATCGCATATTTCATGGACTTTTTTAATTGTTTCTTCATCGGTAGCTGTATTTGGTCTGCCAGAACGTAGGGGAATCCTCTACGCTTGTTCTACCACGTTTAAATTCAGCAACCCAGTTTGCAACTATTGCATACGAAGGCAAAGACTCACCACGAACTTCATTTGTTTTTACTTGTTTAGCATTTAAGTCTTTAAAAAAGAAATGTTTTATCGCTGCACGGAACTCGTTTTTATTCATGATTAAGAAAATGCACAAATTGTTTACTTGAATCGATAGTAATGGTGTGTGTTTATATCCAATCCGTTTGAAAATTTTACAACTGTTGTACGAACAATGGCGCTTTCAAAACAAGCGATCAGCACGCGCGCATAACACCATCTTTTGGTTCATTCTAGAAAAATTCCGATCTATCCTCATATAAGATCCAATAAAGGAAAACATAAATTAAATGGTATAGTAACATTATAACAATGAAGGAAGACAGACTGATGAAGGTAGTTAAGGACAAAAAAAAAAGAATAAGGAAACCCAGAAAGACATGGTTGTGTATGATAGAAATACAAAAGGAAAGACAATGGGACAAAGGAGAACAATGGCCAAGAACCGCAAGGAGTGAAAGAAAAGATCCAGTACAAAGTAACATTCAATATCTGATAGGTGAAAAAGAATAAAGAGAAAAAGTGATTTTTCTCACAGGGATAGTAAGCCAGCATCTGTTCCTGGTGGTAATACCGAACGTATATTTATTATATGTATTCTACTATTTGTTTTGGTTTCATCTTCACTTGCCCTTTGTTTGTTATTTTAACCTCTTCGGTTTTGTTTCCCGACTTTTATACATCATTTTGCTTTTATTGCACCATAGGAGATAATGAAAAGTTTTATGAAGAGTTGAAGACCAAAAACAATTATGCATTAATAATTAATTATTCTTGATGATTTAAATGCACAAACTGGAAAAGAACAGTATTTAAAAGACATAACTACAATACAAACTTTCGAAATTTTAGTACCAACATTGGCTTGAGATTATGTAAGTTAGTAGTAAACAGCATATTTCAACATGGGCTATAAGTTAAAATTCTTCATCTTGAAATGAAATACCTACACACACATACACACAGTGGGGATTACTAAAGTGGAGATATACTGTATGTACTATTCTGGCAGGAAAATTTCGCATGATTTTTATCAAGTAGGCTGATTTTTCTTAAATTCTTGATGAGTAGAAAGACTTTATGACATGACATATGTCATTAAAAGAAAAATAATTTGACATACGAATTTTCCTGCTGAAATAGTACTATTGCTTATTATCATACAATGTTGCAATTGAAACATGGAAAAATTCTCTTATTGAGCTTCTCGTTTATGATTATGTAGAACATCTGAAAACTTTAAATGACTGACTCAGTAAATTATGATCTTATGATACCAGGTTTTGTGTCATTGATAGTCTACATTATATTAGACAACTTGCACACAAAAAAGCCTAATTATGTAAAAAATGGACATCCACCCTTTTTGCTCTAAGGCATAGATATACAAAGACAAATCGACAGATTACAAGATATTTTTTAGTACTTATTTCAACAATTTCAATTTTTAAACTTTATAAACACCTCTAAATAGAAAAACCTCTTATTTTAATGTTTTTAAGCAATTGAAATGTTAGATTCTAATCTCTTCTGGTTAATGTGAACATAATAAGTGCATACATACTGCAATGATTACCGTGCACTTCAAGTTACCAACTCAGTGTTAAGGTACTCTGTTTGGGTGCTCCATATAAATTGGTATAAGAAACCATCACAAAAATCAGTTGTACATTTAACGTATGGTCCAAAAGTTTTGGGAAAGAATTCACCTGGTTGGATTGAGTGACGAAATGCATGTAATGAAGCAGGTCATGGAAATGAAATGTCACCAGTCATGTCATCAAAATAAACAATGCAAAAGTTTTTGGTTTCTGCTTCGCTAAATGTCTTATAAAATTGATCTTCGTCGAGGTATTTGTAATCTGGTTGGGCGAATGTCGAAATAAGACATTGTCAATATTTATCGAGATCAGAACATAAGCAAATCGACAATTTATCGCACAATCAAACAATGTCAAGAAGGGATACCATGCATAAACTTGCCTAAAAGCGGTCGGCCACGGGCTTTGAACCAATTAAGGATAGACTGATTCATGCAGCTAAACACATTGGGATCTCACAGCGAAAACTGGCCAGAATATTTAATGTTGGAAAAACTACGGTGTTTAGGGCCCTATCAAGTAGGAATATTGTCTTCTGGAAAAGGAGGAAAGCTCCAAAATGCACAGAAGCTCAATTAGAGACAATTCCGAGATGTTGCCGCGCGTTGAGGTGAGTGCATTTCGTCAACAAGTTGAATGTGATGGACGATGAAAAATATTTCACATTATCCAACTCTGAGATGAAGGAAAATGATGGTTTTTACATGGACGATTACGAGAATGTTAGATTTAAAAGCAAGAAAAAGCTTGAGGACAAAATTTTGGTATGGTGTGCAATCTCTGAGGCTGTTCGGGGCGAAGCATTAAACGTAGAGCTTTATATCCAGAGATGTCCCTCTAAACTGCGTTAGTTTTTGAACACACAGTCGCAAGGGACTGGTATAAGACCAACAACATCAACTTTGTACCGAAAGTAGACAATCCGCCTAACCTACCTCAGGCTCGCCCAATTGAACAGTTCTGGGGAATATTGAGTCGGAAAGTCTATAACAATGGATGGGAAGTACAAAACGAGGAACAATTGCGACGCCATATATTCAGGAAAACTAGAGAAATCAACCCTGGGGTCGTCCAAAGGATGATGCAACGCGTTAGGGGAAAACTTAGGCAAATCAAAGATAACAGTCCCTTGTTGATTATTTGAATTTTGTTTTATACTAAGGATAGTTAAGAGAGATTGTTTAATAAGTTGATAAAAATATAAAACTATTTTTATAAAAGTTTTCAGTCTCTGAATTTTTTCCCAAAACTTTCGGACCATACGTTATGTTGCGCTCTACTGTCTTGACAAAATATACTTTACGGATTTAGTTTAGTTTTGATTTATAAAAAATGTATTAATTTAAGTTTAAATATTAGTACAAGTTACAGTTTACACATGATTTGTAGGTGGTGGAAAGGATCTTGCCGCTGCCGCTGGTATATTGGAATCAAGAGAATCAAGAGAAAATAAGTTAAAGGAGGAAGCAGAGAAAAGTAACATTAAACCAGCTGCAATGAGCATGCCAGCTAACAGTAAATATCCACCTCCTAACTTCCCACCTGGTTTTGATATGATGCGAAATCCAACAAGTTAGTATATTTGTGTCTAATGATGAAATTCTTTAAAATTAGGTTGTTGAAAGGCTGTAGAATTCTATAGAAAGCTCTGTGAAACAACAAAATTGTGTATTAAAGAAATGTTGACTTTCACAGTGGGTGCACCGCCTTCTCCTTATGGCGGTATGAACAGCGTAGCTGCAATGGCCAGTATGTTAAGCAGTTTAGGTGGTCCTCTCAATATGGGGGCGATGTTTCCCCCTACTTCTGGCTTCAACGCTGCACAACTTTTGCAGCAAAGTAAGTCAACTTTAGCTGCAAGCTGTGGATAATTTGGTTTCGCATGCAGAGTTTCTAATTAGAAAAACTTGTTTTTATATTTTTTATTTCAGTTTTATTTTTTCTTTTAAGTCGGAATTGTATCTGTACTTGTTTAAACAAAAAAAATAAATATTTAAAGATACGGTTCTGAATATTTACCTATTGTAGATACTAATACGTGTTGTAGAATTCTTTTTTTATTTAGGTTTATTTGCTGGTTACATTCTTTTGAAGGCATGATAAAACAATGCACTAACATCCTTTTTTTATTGCTACACATATTATTGTAGTCTTTATTCATTTATTAATGCTAAATCTTTTGTAGTGGAAATGGCAGTAATGGGCATGAACATGAATAACCCATACATGCAAAATCCTTTTTTGCAAAATCTCTCAACTTTAATGTATGCCAACCCTGCAGGACATCCATGGGGCCCACAGCTTAGTAGTAAAGCTGTTGCGTCTATGTGGATGAATGCAGACGCTAAACAGCTACCACCACAACATGAAGAAGAGGAGGTATTCAAAATAAATCTGTTCTTTTTTCTTCTAGTATTAGAAATATAAAATAGATATTGCAGCTAGTAAACAAAATTTCAACTTTTATATCAGGTTGATGATGAAGAATTGGGTGTAGCTGAAACTTATGCTGACTACATGCCTGCTAAATTGAAGCTTGGTCGCAAACATCCTGATCCAGTAGTTGAGACTGCATCTTTATCATCAGTTGCACCAGCAGATGTCTGGTAAAAATAAAATATTTTTTGTATATTAATTTTAAAATAAAAGCTTATATAAAAAAAGCTATTTTAGTTAAGTAATATTATACGTTAACGCTTTAAGCTTGTAACTAATGCTTAAGCACATTAGACTGGCTGGATCAGTAAAACGAAAAAATGTACTTCGTATTCGTTTTTTATATTTGAGTGCATGCATTTAATTATGCAGAAAAATTGAATTTTGCATTCTTCAACTAGTCGAGAGGTATTTCTCCCGGTAGCATTTGCCGCCAAAACTGCTTCCAGAGCCGATGCGAGCCGAATGAGTATGCATTTCAGCCGTGAAAACTTGAAAATTCTTTATTTCATAATAATTAGAGATCATTCCACATCAAATCATTCAGACCATGCTACTCATCATTTCTGATTTTAGAGTGCAATTTGGTGTACTTAATAGAACTTTTGGTGTTGATTACAAACATGTCAATTTTATTGTGATTACTCAACGCATTGAGAAGTTATAAGCTTATGAAAATCTATCAAAATGCCTCATTTACTCATTTCTTTATTTTTGTCCTAGAACTTACAATTTTTTTAATTTAGTTTGGAATGGTACAAGCATTCATTTAAAGAAGATTTCGCATAACTGAAACAAGAACATTTCTTCATCAGCAAGAGTCTTGTGTCTTTTTTTTAAACCAAATTGGTAATAACAGCTGACTCAATACATTGCCGCAACTTTAATTTCTACCAAATTGTATACACATATAGCTCAAAGCATGCACTAGTTAATGCCAATTGTAATGGATACTTCAGACATAAAAAAAAAATAATTTGCATCAGAGATATCAAAGTACCTTGTCAAGTCATAAGTTCTGGTACACGGTTTTTTGGCGATTATAGAAAAACTACAAAAAATTATTCAGTGAAATTTTGCAAAATCATTTATTGGATATTCATGAACATTTTCTGAAAAAATTATTCAAAATGGCCGCCGTTTGCTTTCCAGCAGTTGTGAAGTCGTTCCGGCCACTCGTCGATCGCAGTAAGCACCTCATGCATGGGGAAATTGGCGACCGCACGGATCAGAGCTCGCTTTAGGGACTCAATATTTGGGTGTAGAGTAGAGCAATCATACCCTCTAAAATGGATCAAAGTTTTAATCCAGAGGATTAAGGTCAGGGCTACTGGATGGCCAATCATCAGTGGAAATGAACTCCGGTACATTTGTTTTTAGCCATTCCTGAGTGGTTTTAGCCTTATGGGCTGGCGCTGAATCCTGTTGGAAGGTACATGGCTTGTTTGCGAACAATGTTTGATTGAGGGGCTTCACAACGCCTTCCAAAACATCCGATTGATAGACTTTCGCCGATGTCTTCACACCTTTTTCGCAGAAACAGAGAGCAGTAACCCCTTCATAACTGAAACCCCACCAAAACATCACTGATGCGGGGTGATGACCTCGTTCAACTCTCATAATGACTTCTGACGCTTCCTTAGATGACCGAGCATAGACTCTATCGTTTTGTTTATTGAAAGATTCCTCCGCGGTAAAAATCTTCTCGTCGGTAAACAGGATTCGTCTGTGAGCATTGTCTGCGTGCTGGTGGCGCAGAGCCTTTGCTTTTACCTTGCGCTCTTGCCTCAACGCCACTGTCAGCTGATGCCCAGTGTGTTTTTTATCACTTTTATTGTAACTTTAGGCACTGAGTCCCAAATCATCTTTAATGATACGAGAGATGGAATTTTGCAAGATTTGCATCTCCCACGATGAGATTTTTTACTTTCGAAGTGGTTTTCACCTGATTCTGTTCTTTACGGCTTTGATCGCGTTTGGTGTTCTCACTGTTTGCGGGCGTCCGCTTCTTGGGCGGTCAGACACTCCACCAGTCTCCTCAAATAACTTTATCCACTAGCAGTATTTTAAATGAATATTATAATTTAATAATGAAAAAATGTTAAGTATTAGAAGTACTACTTTATGTTTACGATTTCTTGTCTGTATATCTGTTGTGGACCCCCTAGATCTTGAAAACTAACTATTTGGTTTAAAATTTAATTTCATAGGGTTGTGTGTAGGGTCATATACAGCTTTAAAGGTTCTAGAGTGATGAGCATGGTGAAATGGCCCCAGAAGAAAGCTTTGAAGTAACTTATGTCGTGATATTTGCAAGTCATGAGAACATGATATATACAGTGTTTTTCACTTCACCGCTTGACACCCCTGTATTTTTGTTATTTATAATCCAATCAATTTCAAATTTTTATTAGGTATAGAAGCCCTTAAAATAAATTTGTGGGTAATTAAAAACCCCATTTATTGTCAACCAGCAGCCATGATCGAAGATAAATGCAAAAAATCGAAAAACCATATTAGGCCTTGTTTAATTGGAAAAGTCGTTATGGAAATTTGTTCTGGGCCACCTCACCTGAAAACCCAAAATCAAATTTTAGTTGTGTTGCACCAAAATGTTGCATCAATTTTTTGTTTATGAGTTTTTGTGGTAAAAGTAGACAGTACTAACAATACCTATCTCTACTTGTTTTGGTAAGTGTATATATCTGCAAGAATTATATTAAAATAAATAATAAAAAATATTTTTATTTTTTTTTAACTTTTTCTACTTCTGAAAAAATCTGAAAAAATTTATAATATACTCTAAAGTCATCTCTAATACAGGGTGTGCTGGACAAATATGCAATGCTTTAAGGGGGTGAAAGGTGACCATATAGAGACCCCAAAACTCATAAAATTCGGATTTTTCCGTATTTTTTACAAGTCACGAGTCGACTATGGATTGTTTGTAAGATTTTGACCCTGAATTACTGATAAAGCAAACAATGATCTCACATCTGCACTACTAAATTAATAACTGACCTCCGCTACGTACGTATCAATTTACAGAAACAACAGAATTGAATTTCAGCAGCGGTTGCCGAGCGGCTCACTACCTTGATGACTTGATCATTTATTAAGGTCGGTAAATAAAATGTAACATACGTTCGTTGACCTAATTGTGATGGAAACATTGCCTGTTTTTCATTTTACGAATGTCATTTTAACAAAATGAGTAAAACTTACCGTTTAGATGCAAACAATCTTTATAACATGTATTCAAAAACTCCTGTACCTGTCGAGCAAAGTGTAGTGGTGCTCAATAGTGGGAGTCCGTCGAACACTTCATTCACCAGAAAATGTAGGCGCCAGTCACCGGTTAATCGTTAGAGCTGAATAAAAGATCTTATGTGGCTGTTGTGTGAATTAAAAACACCTGCCCGAGTAAAACATTTTGTGCAAACTGGGGATTTTCCTGTTTGCGTTCCAATAGCCATTGGCAAAATTGCATTCGCGGTGTAAGTGTACTTTTTGAAAATGGTTGATTTGAAAAGTTCCGTTCATTCAGCAGGCGTGTTTGGTTCTGCCATAATTTAAACAGTAACTAAATACACTTAAATAAACTACTTATCACTACTTAACACTACCTAATGCAAGTTATTAATTCTAAAACCTGTATTAATCGAAACTCAAGTTTACCACCACCTAACACAAAGAAAGTTGACGACAAACTGCATACTGCAGTTACAAATCTCAAAGATCTGAGTCATTAACAGTTATTACAGATGTTCAAAATGAGTGTTATTATTTAGTTAAAAACATTTTAAAAGCACGTACTGCTATTTGGTGTTGATTACAATCTTCGAAGAATTTATATTTATCCTGCTACCTGCTTGGGTTAGTTTATGGTTCTTTTGTCCATGACCTTTAAAAGTATGTACTAGTAGACACAATTTTCTTTTCATTCAGTTTTATCTACTATTTTGCAGTGGCGTGCCTATTATTATTATAAGGGGGGTTGTCATTTCAAAGGGGCATTTCAGGAAATTGTTAGTAAGATGTTACTCTACACATGTTTCTCTATTGCCCTTTAACGGGAAAGACATCTTTTCCAAAACACCCTGTAGTGTGTTTTTGTTTCATATTTTCTTGTTAAAATAGTTTTTTAGAAAAACAAGTTTGAAAAATAGTGGCGCCAGCACATGGTCTTTTGATTATCTCAAGAACTATTGAGGGCAAGGGCCAAAAACCATATATATTGTGTTTTCTTGACTTGCCAATATCACGACATAAGTTGTTTCAAATATTTCTTTTGGGGGCTATTTCACCATGCTTACCACGGTAGACCCTTTATGTTTGCAAATTTATACTTGACAAAGTCTTTGTGACCTAAGTCAAGGGTCAAAAAGTTTTTAAATAAGTACTTGAGTCATACGGGGTATCATTGAGGAGTCTATTTATCAATAAAAAGCCCATATAGGCCAATTCATAACACATGTCGATATGACCTGTCGAAACCATGTGACCTGAAGATACCATATCTATATTAGTATATACCAACATGGGTTTTGCGATTTATCATTGACCAAGTCTTGCACAAGTGCAAATTCAGAACACCTACCGATTTGTGGTTTCGTTACCTTAACTAATCTTCACAGTATTTTCATTTTGCTTCTGATACTTACCCCGCTACCTGGTTAATGGGTTAACATAAAATAAAATTATTCCTTATTTATTTAATCACAATTAACTTTATTTTTGATTGAATAACTTTTTTCTATTTAAATATTTTGTCATATACAAATATTGAAACTTATTTGTGTACCTTAAAAGTAACTAGTTATTAATTTCTCTGCATATTTTTCCAACCTTTACCCCCACTTACCTTGTTATCAGCAAAGAAAAGAAAAAGATATGGAAATAATTTATTGTTTTCTTTTACAAACATTAAATATTGATAGTACAAATTGCATTAAACAATTTTAATTTTTATAGGTATAAACTTTCACTGTCTGATGATACAATAAAGAGTGGTCAATTATCTGCCCTACAACTTGAAAGTATTACTTACGCTTCTCAGCAACACGAACACATTTTGCCGGATGGTACCAGAGCAGGTTTTCTCATTGGTAAATATCAATTCAACTGTTTCTTTTTTGTTAAGCAATTTTCTCTCATATCTTTATAGGTGATGGTGCAGGTGTTGGTAAAGGTCGAACAATTGCTGGCATACTACTAGAAAATTATCTGAAAAATCGTAAAAGAGCAATTTGGATATCAGTTTCAAACGATTTAAAATATGACGCTGAACGTGATCTCAGAGATATTGGTGCAGGAAAAATTGACGTTCACGCCTTGAACAAATTTAAATATGCCAAGATATCATCGGCGATAAATGGAAATGTAAAGAAAGGCGTTATCTTTTCAACTTACTCAGCTTTAATTGGTGAATCAAATACTGCTGGTGGAAAGTATAAATCTCGCTTAAAGCAATTGCTTCAGTGGTGTGGTCCTGATTTTGATGGTCCCATCATTTTTGACGAGTGTCATAGGGCTAAAAATCTGTGTCCTGTGGGATCATCAAAACCAACTAAGACTGGTAAGTATTCACGGTCATGAGAATTGGTGGAGTTAAAGAAAATATTTATTTCTATGTGCTTTTGCCTTTTGGTAAATTCATTAATTATTATTTACAACTGTCTTGTCATTAGAAGATCTAAGATGACATATACTGAAGGTAAAGTCGGTAGTCAGTATTAGATTGAAATGTTTTTATTTACATGACAATTTTATTTCTGTAGTGTCAAAAATGAATAATTAATATCTTTTTATACTTTTATTTAAGGTAGTGTTTAACATTGCCTTATATTAAATTAACGTTATATTAAAAATCACACCATTCTATTCTTTAAATTTTACACAATTTCTTTAATGTACAGTCTGTTCGCTAAGAATCTCCACTCTGTAATTTATTGTGTTGTCATAAAAATCAAGAAGGCATGCTAGAGTTTGCAGTCTTAGTAAACAAATAAATAACAATATCTTGTTTCATTTTTAATGAGTGCTAAATGAGTACAATGTTTTTTTTTCTTATGGATGAGTAGTTTTTTATTAGCCTGGCGGTAAGAAAAATCAGCAGTGCAGTGAATTTGCAAACTTTCACAAATGATAAAACCGCATCAAAGAATGTTCTCATAAAAAATTCTCGAGAACTCCCCGAATATGGAACACAATTGAGCATAATCAACATAAATGAGAAAACTCAAAGTCGGAAATTTGTGTTTAAAACCAAAGTTAAATGATCATTTTTGGGGGTTTTAAATTCTAGAGCATTTTACAACACTAGTTATAACAATATATTACCTAGAAGTACTATTTATTCGTAACACTGTAAACAACATTTTAGAAATTAATGAGAATTTTGGTTTGAATTCTTTCATTAAATTTTGTGCAGACTTTCTGCACTACGCAGTTACAAGTTTTGGAAATCCCTTATGTTTTTGGCTGGCGAGGTTCTTTCAGAATATTTTGTTTTTCTATGGACCGACCCTGTGGTATATTTGATTGTTGGTCAACAAATTTAACACCAGCATCTGTTACGAATACCCGTTTTTGGTGAAGTTGTCTTGATTGTGAGAGGCTATGAAGCGAATACATAGCCTCTCACAATCAAGACAACTTCACCAAAAACGGGTACACACCGGGAGTCTATAACGTGTAGACTTAAACGAAGCTCTGTCGAGGGCCCACCAAGCCTAAAATTGGTAGATCGGGGTGGCAAAATCATTAAAAAACCAAGTCCCGCCACAATTGAGGTTGGATTCGATCGGGCAGTGGTCCCACTTTGCAGGAGCGCTTAGCTGGGGAATAGTCCTATTGCTGGACGAGGTACTTAGCCCCGTATGAAAGAGGACGGGAGGGTGCCGGCGGGTGAGCAACGTGTTAAGTCAATTGCTCTGGTACTATGCCTGAGTTAGCTAGTAGAGGGTGGATAGGCAACCTCGCTCCGACCAGTGAGCTGATCTGGTAGCAATTGCTGTACTGCCGGTTATGCAACTTGCACGCTGATTGGGCGTATCCCATCCACTTCCTTCTGGAAGGGAACGTGGGAGTATGTTTATACGGGTACCCCACGTAAAACAATGACAAATTCTTGTTACGAATTGAGTAATCTTTTCAAAATAATGGTCAGGCACAAAGCCAGGTCAAAATGTTACATTTTCTTTTGTGTGGTGGTTTTCAATAAATGGAACCAAATATTTCTTTAAAATATACAAATATGCCTCCATAGCAATTGTGCCATTGCTCACGTAGAGCTTCGAAACAATACCATTGGAATCGATTGCATTCCACACCAATAATTTTCGAGGAAATTTAGACTTAAGTCAAAAAGTTCACTTGTTCGGATTCTGATTTACGATTTTTAGTGATGAAAAACATTTTTTCTTGAACCTACTTCGGTATTACATGGTAATAAACTTTCATTGTTCATTACAATTTTTTTCCAAGCATCGCCCAATAAAGTTTTCCTACTCATTTATGGCACCTCGGCTATTAATTTTGTATAAATGATTTAATTGACAAATTCTCTTTCACCCCCTGAGCAGATGACTTGAAATTCTGGTATCAATTGCAAGTTTCATGGATGAGATTACAAAATTGTTTTTAGTCATGTCTGTAGTTTACCCAAATTTCCTATTACTTGTAGCCACTCGAGGTCTTCCTGGTAATTTCTGGTATTCTACTGAACCGGTCAATAATTATTCTATAAAATGACCTTTGGTTGCAAAAGTGACGAAATGTTACACTTTTATTGTAACTGCAGTGAATATAAAATTCGCAAACTCTTTGCAACAGACTCGCTTTCTACTTGCCTCATTCTTCACATCTTCTCACAACTCTTTCTGTCCCTTTAGGCGTTAGAGGTATTTGTTTGGTCACTATTCACCCATTTCTTCTACTCCTTCCGGTCCATTGTCATCTGTTTTATTTGCTGGAGTCTTCTTCCTTTTTGCCTTCCAATCTCCTCTATTTGTTCTAACCATCCTTTTCTAGGCCTACCCCTTCTTCTTCTGCCACTTTTAGCCTCCATCACTCTCTTCGCCAAGCTATTTCCTTCCATTCTTAACTATGTGTCCGTACCAGTTTAATTTTCTTTTATTAATTTTTATTTCTGTACCTTCTTGTTTTAATTCTCCCCTGATGTTTTTGTCTCTACATCTATCCATTTGGTTGCTCACTATTTTTGTAATCACGGTAAGGCACGGTAAAAATTTATCGCGATTACAGCTACCAATCAGATTGCGCAACCTTCAACTCCAGTAGTGAGCTATTCAACTATTATGCAGCAAAGCTTATACGTATTCACTCGCAAATATTCCTAACAATGTAATAAAATAAGTAACATATGATAAAATTATATTTATGAAACAGATATTAGATATAAGTGCTACACGCACACTGGGAAAAAACCATTTAACACATAAAATTATAATATACGATTATACAGAAATGTTTTATATACAATAAGGGTTGTCGGACATTATTGTTGTTGTAAAAAGTTGCTACAATATAACTAACTCACGAATTGTATCTGTGAAGGTTTATCTTTTTGCGCAATGCGCAATATCTAATAGCTGTTACATTTTTCTTTGGTTTTCTGACACTAATAGGATGTTGTCAGCAATAGCAGCCCTTCCATTGTTACCGGTTTTAAGTTGTTATATCTTACTGTCATTTGTAGGTGCGCTGCCCTATCTTTGATGTTTTTGAATATTCTATCCATTATGAGTATAAATAGCAGTGGGCTGAAACTACCTCCCTATCTAATTTCCTTTCCCATTTCAAATTCTGCTGACCTTTTAACGCCTAATTGTACTTTTCCCCTTCGCCTGCGTGTCCCTCCACTGTATCGAACGCAGCCTTAAGATCTATAAAGGTGATAAAAATATCTTCTCCTTGTGCATTTTTCTTTCGCATTAGATTCCTAAGTATGTGCAAGTTGTCTACTGTTTGTCGGTCTTGCTCTTCTAGTTTTATCTCCACTTCTACTCTCAATTTCTTTTCTATTAGTCTGGTATACAGCTTGTATACAATTGATGGAAGCCATATATATCGATAATTTTGACAGTTGGATTCATCTTTTTTATGTATAGGTACCAATAAATTTTCTTCCCAATCCAACGCCATTGAATTTGCTTACCATGCTTGTCTTATTAATTTTAGCAGCGCCTCTTTTCCTCTCCCTCCTATCTGTTTTATCATCTGTGATTCTATTTTGTGTTATTTCACTCTCTTTTCCCAATCGTATTTTCCCCAATAACCGCCACTAGTTCATCTTGTTGTAATTCTTCTATTTCGTTCTCATTTTTATTTTCTACTGTTTGGTTTTGTATATTCTTTACATGTTGAGTTTGCTCCCTTCTATTCTTTTGTATTTTTTCTTATAGTACTCTCCATATTTCCAGCACCTTGTTTATTTGAATTTTTACTTGACTATTTTTATCTCTCATTCCTCTTATCTCTTTTTTTATCTATCTTGCACATGGCAATTTCAAATATTTTTGAAAAATTAGAAAGAAGGCTAAT
Organism: Agrypnus murinus; assembly: GCA_929113105.1. NCBI lineage: Eukaryota > Metazoa > Arthropoda > Insecta > Coleoptera > Elateridae > Agrypnus > Agrypnus murinus. The sequence continues at coordinate 80,894,521 of OV816025.1, read as the reverse complement.
TGGCCTATAATTCTCTACTGCTAGTGGATCCCCTTTTTTAAACAGAGGCTTTACTACTGCTAACTTCAACATTGTTGGGAAAACTTTGTTTAGCAAGGATGCGTTAATAATGTAAGTTAAAGGTTTCAAAATATAAAAACCTACTTTTTTCAACATTACATTACTTATACCATCATCTCCACTGGAGTATTTGTTTTTTAAACCAGCAATTATTTCAATGATTTCGGCTTCGGTTACTTCAGTTACATAAATAGAATCTGGTATATTACTTACGTGATTAAGATTAGTGGTTACTGGGATTGTGCCTACAAGTTTATTTGCTGCAGTTACAAAAAAGTCATTAAAAATACTAGAAGCCTCAGATGGAGAGAGAACTACTTCATCCTTTGATTTAATCCCACTGAAACTCATTTTTTGATTTTTTGATGCCCTTTTCTGTATGTATTATGTTCCATATAGTCTTTGTTTTATTACTAGACTGAAAAATTTGATTGTCATAGTAGTTCTTTTTTTCTTGTAAAAGAAGTTTAGAATAAAAACCCTTATATTCATTGTATGCCTCCTTGGGCAGCTGATTTTGAATATACAGTTCAAATAGAAAGTTTAAAGTTTCTTTGGCATGAATAACCTCATCGGTCATCCATTTTGGTTTTTGGTTTTTATGAAATCTTACTTGCTTAAGAGGAAATGCCAAGTTAAAATGAACTAAAAATAACCTAATAAATGTACTGTATTTTTCATCTACTGTTAATGTCTCATATACTGGGAACCAAGTTTCAGTTTTTAGGAGATTATAAAAATTTGATAATTTTGTGAACTAAAAATACGTTTATAACTGTATGAGTTTTGAAAATGGTGATTTCCTGACCAAAATGATCAGATATGTTTTCATTTAAAACACTAACATTATAAACTGAAAAATTAGAATAATAAATGTTGCCTAGGCAAGTTGACGTGGTGGGAGTGACTCTAGTAGGACAATCAACTATAAACATATTATAAGTGTTCAAAATATTGTTTACAGAATTTATATTTCTAATATTTTTTGCTAATGGTAACATATCTATATTGAAATCTCCAGCCACTACCACAGACTTTTTTCCACCATGAGTTGCAAGATGCAATAATTGATCTAATTTATTTAAAAAATCGTCTGTGCCTGTGTCGGGGGGCTTATATATTACACATATGATGTACCAATGACCATTTAATTTGAATTCAGCTGCTGTACATTCAAAAATATAGTCCTCACTTAGTGAATTTATATCATCCCTAATAATTGGTCTTAGAAAATCTGCACAATACAGAATAACACCTCCATGTGCCCTTTTTGCAGTGCGACAATGATATGAAGTGACTTTATAATTTTCTAACTGGTATGCCTCTATGCTACTTGCATTTAACCAAATTTCAGTTAAAGCTACAAAATGGACATTTAGACTGCTTACAACTAAATTTATATTATTTAGACAATTAGATAGTTCCTGAACATTTTGATGAAATAGTTTTATACAATCCTTGCTATTGGTCTCTATTTTGTTATGTGATTGCTATAAGCTCTTTGTTTTTTTAGACTCAATATCTAGAATTCTTTTAAAACAAGGCCATTCTGGATCTTTTACTCTATGATTAACTTGTAACGATTTTTTTAATTTGACATTTGTTTCAAAACAATTTATACATTTTACTATTTCAGATTTACAATCAGAAGTCTTATGACTATCACCACAAGTATAACAGGTTAGGTTATTTTCACATTTTACCTCTATATGTCCATATCTTGCACACTTAAAACATCTAACCACTGAAAAGTATTCATTCACAGCACATCTTCGCCATCCAATATTTACCTTACCAGCCTGACATATCTTGTTTTGAAGAGTGACATCCGCTTCTAATATTATGTTACCTTTATTGCGTTGTCCCCTCTGCCTATACTTTGAAAGCACCCTTAATTGTATATCCTCTTCTGGCCCTAGCTCATTTTGATCTTTGAGAGTTTGTAGTATCATTTCATCATCTCCTACTACAAATTCTTCTTCAACTTTTCTTATAATTATTTTTGGATTTTTTTGTTTACCATCTACTACATTGTATTGATTACCAAGTTCATTTTCAACCTTCTTTCTGATTTTTTCTTTAGAATTCTTACTGTCGCAATTTATAATAACAGCTCCTTCTTTACCTTCTCTTAAGTTTGCTACTCCTACTGCTAGACTTTTTGGATCAATGTTTTGTCTAAGATCAGTTTTTGTTTTATTGCTTTCTTGTTTCTCTTTTGGCTTTATAACTAGTACTTCATTTTTTTCATTTTTTTTTCTTTAGCATTTCAGCATATGGGGTATTATGGGGTATATGGGGTTATCTCTTTCATATTTTTTTAATAATTTCACTTCTTGCAATAATTCCTTCATTATTTCATCTTGCTTTTGTGTGTTCTGATTTTGAGAATTAATGGTGGCTTTCAGTTTATTTATTTCATCAGAAAAAGTGCATTTAATAAATTCAAGCTTACTTAACTTTTCCTGGCAGGAATCACATGGAAAAATTTCCCTTCCTTTCTCCTTATCAGGTGGTTTCTTACATTGGGAACACTTCATTTTTTTATTATTTTTAACTTTTTAAATATTAAATAATTTTTGGATTATAACAATTCCCAATAAAGACTTATTGTTTCTTGTACTCTTCTTGTTCTCTTGTACTCTTCTTGTAATAAAATTACTATTTTTATTTAGCATACAATTCTTTTAGATTTTTACACCCGAATTGTATGTAACTATAAAAAAATTACTGTTTCGGTGATATCAAAAAAAGTAGCTACATATTTAATTTCCATTTTCCCATATAAAATTTCAGATAAAACCTGAACTATTTCACTTGTAAACAACACCCGATTGCAAACAATACCAGTTCTCCAGAAAGATTGCGCATTTAACTGATTACAAAGAATAGGTAACAAAGCTGTCTATGCAAATATTGCATCACTTACAAATTGAAGCATCCATTTGTGGAATACCCACAGACTGCATAGAATATAATTCAATACCAATATTCTTCAAGATAAACCAAAGAGGTACTAAGTTTTGTACCAGTAGTAAATAGGTGATTTAAGATTCAGATCAAGATATTTGTCCAGTTCGTCTCTATAAAAAAACTATGGAAAGTCATCCCAGAATTGTAATAACCGATGATCTTTCCTAACTCCGAATCTAATCTGGTGTCTATATCTACATAATTCAAGCTAGTTCATGAATGACTCCATTGAAATAAATAAACTATCAGCATGCAGCATGGACACTGCAAAAGAAAGTACTGAAGCAATTCAGTTGGAATAAACCGCAAAGTAATTCACAAATCAAAATAACAGATCCACTGCAGTATCACTCCTTGCAAACGCTAATGTTCCAACAACAATTACTAAAAATAATTGGACACATGAATTCGAATTCTGTTCAACCATACTAGTAAATGCAACTGAATCAGCACAAAGAATTTAGCACCTCAATGGGAGACAACGATTGTGCAGAAATAATGAGAACACTCAACACAACAATGCAATATTTATACAAATATATACCAAAACTGCGTTTTTAATGTACAAAATATGTATTGTGGTCAATAAATTATTTTTATGACTATATTATTTTATTCTTAAAGGTACAGGTGATTCATTTTGATTTGATAAGAACCAACCGTCAAAAATTTTAATTCTTCTGTGAGATTGGGGAATTCCAGAACATCATTCTGATCTGCAAGCTTCCATATCATTCTTTTCAGTTCCAGGTTTTCTTCAATACTAATTCGTTTATTTTGAGTGTATAATACGGACTTTTACTGAGCCACGAACAGTGTACAGTATACACTAACACGTAGTTGGTAATCTGAAGGACATACTACTCACGTCACTGTAGAATATGTGTGCAATGCATTGCACTTATCGTATTCAAAACATTTTTCGTTCTTTAGAAAGAGAAAATGTGGTTTTACCGCCTTTAGAGAAACAAGAGAGTACGCATTTGTTGAATAGGTTGAATTAAAAAAAGAAGCTAATTTAAGATAAGTATTTTAATACATAAGAAGCATGGAGGACCACTGCACTGGTTTAAAGTTTTAATCAGCCATGGTTGGTTATTCTAGCGTAATTCACAGTAGCATTCCAATCCTGCCGGGAGTACCCAAAACTGCTTCAGCTTAAAGACTGTAATAAAAGGCAGCGGAAAACTAGGATGTTGCTGCCATAAATCCCAAGAACACCTACTTTAATTTAATCTATTCCCCATTCCTAAATCCAAAAGATGTTTTTCTTCACATTGAACCGTTAGATTGAGCTCCTTTGAGTCACAATTTTTTTGTTAAGAATTATTAAATCTTTGGTCATAGTATATCCTGTGAAATTAAATAATGACCTGTCTTCGTAGTTTAATAGATATCAAACATATACAATTATAGATAGTTTCTAACCTCAGTGTACGATTTCCTGCTCAACAGGAATTGATATAATTCCATTAGCTAGGTTGATTTAGCTGTACAGAATCTGGTCTGCTATAGTACGGAACGCGTTGGATTGAATTTCCTATTTTATTGAGGACTGGTTTTTCAATTTTACAATGTGTTGCCCATACGAAAACATTCTGGGGCAGCGCGCAGATAAAAAGATACTTGCAGCTTTAAAACAAAGCAATGATGCTATTACATCTCCGTTTTAGTAATTATTATTGAATGTCAACAATAAACTTCATATTTTTTTAATTTTAAATAAAGAAAGTGGCCTAATCTTCAAACTGGCTCAATTGAAGATAGTCCACTTCTAAGGTAACTCAAATAAGATCCTTTTTTTTTTCTTAAAAAAAATCTTACACAAATGTACAAATAAGGTAATTGTAGATAATTGTCAAACGTATCATAAATGATGAGCCTGGCTGTTGTAACCTACTGCAAGACGTAGATACGAGCTTTTCTTTCAATTTCCCTATAGCTTTCCATACTAAGTCTTTTTGTTAAAAACAAAAAATCTTACACAAAATTGGTAAGTTGTATTAGAAAGCTTTTAGTGTTTCCTACAAGGGATCAAAAAGGTTTTTTCAAAATGTACTGCAATGAAGAGTTATGCGGGGCCGAAATATCATATAAAGCCGATAGATGCCTTTCTCTATTTTCTTAATTATTTTTTTCTTCCATTATTTTATTCTACATTTTGTTTAATTTATTCGTTATATCTAATAATGTTATTTCTTTGTTTTCATACTCATTTCCCTCCATTGTGTTAGTGAATGTAGCCACTTTAATTTTACCATTCCCGAGCAAACTCGCTTATTTATTGCACATGCCATCCTGTCTTTTTTTGTTATGTGAACTTGTTATTTATGTTATCACTGTTCACAGCTTAATATGTTTAATAACTCTTGAACTACTTATTTTGCACCTTTTTTAATCTCATTTTTAAATTTCTGCACTTTATTTCACAATTTTGTTGCACTCACTAATTATTTCACCTTTTTGATTTTTAATTCACCACTTAAACAACACTACAGCACGTATTATGACATGTATACTTAACCAAAACCGCTCCCAAACATTCTTCGCATTAAGACAGAACTAAAACTAATGATATGACATTTAATTTAAATAATATAAATTGCTTGTTACCCACAAAATGGGTACTGCTTATTGGGAAATGGTAACAACTATTAACCGCGGTTTGTCGGCTGCCAGCCAACTAGTGTGAGGTTGTGGGTTTAACAAGAGGTCTTCTGTAATGGGCTCCATGAATCGTCTAAAATAGCTCTAGTATTTGCCTACAAAATCTGAAAAGAACAACACATTTGCGACTACTACCAATGTGGTCGACTTTTCCCAATATTGATGCCTCGATGGCTCTAAATATAAACCCCAAATAACACACATATAAATAATAAGTATTCAAGTGAGATATGCAGTGCTTTATTAACAAATAAACAAATTAGCAAATCACGTAAATTAATCAGGTGTGATATTTTCAAAGTGAAATAGCCTTAGCAAAAATTAAAAGTAGGTTATTGATTTTTATATACAAATTTGAACGGAGGGAGAATTCATGCGAGCGTCCACTATTTCATCAAGATCAATCATTATAGATAAATAAATATAGACCAACAGTTCAAGTCTCAAAAATGTAACTGGCACAGTAAATTAACGCGAATACTTGTGATATAGAGATTGCACAATCATTAGTCGTCAGATTTTAATTGTTTAACATATACGGAGCAAAGGTTATACGTATAAACACTCGCAAATATTCCTAACAAGGTAAACTGATCATATAATATAGGTATATGCAATAGATTAATAGATATATACATATGCACGCTGGGGAAAAGCATTTAACACAGAAAAATTATAATATACAAATATACAGAAATGCTTTATATTTACCGATTATGCACCGACCAGGTAACTGTACGTACCGACCAGGTAACTCAGCATAGTGGTGTTTTAACAACTCAAATATACAACAAAGTGTATAGAGGTAAAAATAAAAAGAATAATATAAACCGTCTGTAACAAATAAAATCAATTACCAGAATGCACCAAGCAAAGGTTGAATAAATACCTTCGATAAAAGGGGCCCTTCTGAAAGGGTTATACCGCTCTCAAATGTGGCTAACGTTGATTATATATCGAATCCTGTCAAAAGAATTGCAGTATAAGAGACAGAATGTAAAGAAAAGCTAATCTACAAACTTACGAGAACGTGCTTCTAACCTACAAAAAAGAATTAGTGGAAAATCTCTTACGGTTACCAATAAAATTGGAAATCACACCAAAAATTAATAATAGATCTGCACAAATGCAATTCCCACTTCACAACATGAAGGGAAAATTAATTTAACGGTGATGCCACTAAAATATTCTTTTTAAAGAAGTAGCTCCAAAAACGAAGTGAAGTCTCTTATCAACAATGAAGTTAGTTCCAAACTAAAATGGCAACTAAACTATTTGTTTCATTAGTACAAAAATGCATGTTTTTGGGACGAATAAGAAAGTTGCTGGACGACACGTTAGCGGAGTCTGACAACCTTATGAGTCCCAAATTTGTTGTACGAATTTAACATGCTATTTTTTCTCCAACTGCTTATTTTTAACAAGCAAACTCTGTGAGAGGACTGTTTAGAATAAACAACATGACGTTAAACTACTTTTTATTTACTGCAATTCTAATATGTGTATAAAGTAGCAATTTGAATATTAAGAGTTAATATCATTAAGAAACACTCACAAATGTATAATCCCACTTCCATTTCATCGAAGATTCGAAGAAATCTCAACAGGCGTTGTCTAAGATATATGTGTTTACCGTTAAATAATTAGAGGTTAGGATTAGTTTTTGTTTGTGCGGCGTCGTTCCGAGCAGCAACTAAAATTTTAATAGAAACGACGAATGTGTTTTTGTTTTTTTATGTCTTTAATTAATCTAATATTTTAATATTGTCATAGAAAAGATAAATGATTATTATTTAAATGAATATTTCTACTTATTACTTCACATTATTGCTATAAAAGAAAATCTTTTAGAGCACCGCGGAAGAGTTCATACATAACTTTAGACTACTTTTTGTATTGTACAAAAAGTGATTTCTTTTTAAATTGTGATAGCGACAATTCTTTTAATGGGCTAGGAATATTGTTATAAACTGTTGCTATATTGTAACTGTATGAACGTTCAAAAAAAGAAGTTTTGTGTTTAGGTATGGTAATTAAACCTCTGTGTCGCAGGATTAAGTTGTGAATGTCAGTCCTGAACCTAATCTTATTATATACACTACCGCTCATAAATATTTGCCCACCACGTATTATTTTCATAAAAGTTAAGAATCCTGGTATGCTTTGAAACAATGTTCCTAAATGTCAAGTGTAGACTAATTTCGTTGTATACCACAGTCGGCAACTACTCTGTGTCAGTGTTTTAAGAGTTTGTGTAGATTTTCTTGGGCTGGTAGAGTGGCGTTACATACTATAAGACGCTTTTGTTTCTTATTAAGTTACCATTGTTGTATTTTTGTTTGTTTAATGAATATATCTTACTGTTCCTGACCAAGAAAAAGGATATGAAAATGAATATGAATTGAATATCCAGTCTGAATAAACTTGTAAGGCACTAACACACATTGCAGTGAAGGGTAGCTTTCAAGAAACAACGTTTTTATTGTCGATTGCCATAAATTTTGTACAATGGCGAAAACTAAAGAATTATCTGTCGAAGAACGTTCTCTTATCATTGCGCTTCATAAATTAGAAAGAAGCAATAGAAGAATTGCTTTTGAATTAGACATACCACGTCGAACAGTTGACTACAATGTAAGAAAATATGAATCTACAAAGAGTTTTGTGAACAGAAAACGCACAGGACGTCCAAGAAAAACTACAACTGTCGAAGACAATTACATAGTACTGTCTAGCCGACGCAATCGACGCCTGACAGCTCCAGAAATCACTGCTCAATTCAATGAATCCAGAGATGATCCTCTAAGTTCTTCAACTATTAAAAGAAGACTTGTAAAAGCTGATTTATTTGGTCGAGTAGCCATAAAGAAGCCGTTGCTAAGACACAAAAATAAAATTAAGAGATTACAATGGGCCCGGGAACATAAAAATTGGACTGTCGAACAGTGGAATGGAGTACTGTGGAGCGACGAGTCGAAATTTGAAGTTTTCGGCTCTAAGCGAAGAGTATTTGTTCGCAGATCAGCTAAAGAGCGCATGTTGGACGCCTGTGTAATACCTACTGTTAAACATGGTGGAGGCTCTGTGATGGTGTGGGGATGCTTTGGTGGAGGTGCGACTGGGGATCTAATAAAAATACAGGGAATTCTCAAAAAAGAAGGTTATAAAGAAATTTTACAGAAAAATGTTGTGGCCTCTGGTCGCAGACTCATTGGCAGAAATTTTACCTTTCAACACGATAATGACCCAAAGCATTCCTCCAAGCTATGCAAGCAGTATTTAGAAGGATTAGAGCGCAAAAACGTTTTAAAAGTGATGACCTGGCCCGCCCAGAGTCCAGATCTAAACCCCATTGAGTTATTGTGGGATAAATTAGACAGAGAAGTCAGAAAACAGTGTCCAACATCAAGAACACATCTGTGGAACATCCTTGAAGAAGAATGGGGTAAAATTAATACTGCATATTTAACAAAATTGCTAAATAGGATGCCAGAACTATGCGCAGCAGTGATTAAGGCAAAGGGTGGTTACATTGATGAGAATAAAATATAATAAGTATCGAGTTATTAAATAAAGTTTTTTCATTTATACTATTTTGTTCATTGTGTTGATTAAATTACGAATAAAAAATGTTTGGTTTCTAATTACATTTGTTTAAAATTAAAAAAATGCAAGGTGGGCAAATACTTATGAGCGTTAGTGTAAGTAAGGTTGCTGCTTTGTAATTATTACTTTATGAAATAGTGTTGCCGACAACAAAAATCTCCTATTTTTCATGGACAGCCAATGTGCTTCCTTTAATTTAGGTGGGACGTGTTCATTTTTTTGTAATCCATAAAATAATTTGGTGTTATAGTGCTGTTGGAGAAAAAAATATATATTTCCAATTATCCAACAGTAAAAGTTGAAGTTTTATTGACAACTGACAAGCACGAAGATGTCAATTGTTCTCGTCGTCTTTTATGTCGTCAACAGTTTATGTCATCAAATTTCAAAGGCAACAAGTCTTTATTGAAAACAAAAATTTATCTAGAAAAATAGAAATAGAATTCTCTTGTGTAATTGCAGTTGATAATTTACATAATAGTCGGGTGCTATTTGCTACCGTAAATCTGTGAAAAGATCGTAACAGTGAAGCAGTTGTATGTGTTTCATTCCGTCTTCACAGTTTCTAAGAATTCCTCTAATCAATTGCTATTAATCATTACTGACAATGTAGAATATTTGTTCATTATTATACAATATATATTTTAATTATCATTTACAGGTCTAACCGTGTTAGAACTTCAAAATAAATTGCCCAAGGCTAGAGTAGTATATGCATCTGCTACAGGTGCCTCTGAACCACGTAACATGGCTTATATGGTACGGTTAGGCATGTGGGGAGAAGGCACTCCGTTTAACGAATTTGCTGACTTCATATCAGCAGTAGAAAAGCGAGGTGTCGGTGCGATGGAAATTGTAGCTATGGATATGAAACTGAGAGGAATGTATATAGCGAGACAGTTGAGTTTCCATGGTGTAGCCTTTAAAATTGAAGAAGTTCCTTTATCAGATGATTTTGTAAAGATTTATGATGCCAGTGTAAAATTATGGGTGGAAGCAATGCAAAAGTTCCATGAGGCTGCTGAACTCGTTGATGCAGAGAATCGTATGCGAAAGACTATGTGGGGACAGTTTTGGTCTTCTCATCAGCGATTTTTCAAATACCTTTGTATTGCAGCTAAAGTGCCACATGCTGTTGGTACTGCTCATGAAGCAATTAAATGTGGTATGTGCATAATAATAATATATAATTTCTTTGTTTTAATTTATCATTTTTCTTTATAGGAAAGTGTGTAGTAATTGGCTTACAAAGTACTGGTGAAGCAAGAACATTAGAACAATTGGAAAGAGATGATGGAGAATTAACCGATTTTGTATCAACAGCAAAAGGTATAATTTTCTTTGTACTGAAACTTTCTATTTCTTACTCTGTGTAATCTTCAGGTGTATTTCAAACATTAGTAGAAAAACATTTCCCAGCACCGGATCGTAATAGAATACATAGGTTATTGGGCTTAGAACCACCTTCACATTCCAAAAAGGGTACTGTCAATGGTAATGATGAAGCAAACAGTTCCGCTTCTGGCAAAAGAAAACCAAGTATGTATTAATAGTCAGATGTGAATGGGAGAATTTTACTGCATTAATTTTATAGCAAGGCAAGCTGCAGCTAGGGCACTTAAGAGAAACAAATGGTCTACATCAGATAGTGACAAAAGTGATACAGAACATACGTCAGGTTCAGAATACAAAATGTCTGATATTGAGTCTGAAATATCCGAAGAACATTCCGATTCTAATCTTAGTAGTGACTTTAACCCATTTAATTCTGATAGTGATTCTGATAATGATCCTTGGAGCCGTAAAAAGAAAGGCAAAAAACATAAAAAAAGTAGTTCCTCAAAGAAAAAGCCTTCATCAACACAGGATAAAATCTCTTTGTTATTAGCGCAGAAAACAAGTAGTAATAAGGGTATGATGCGAATTGGTTGTATTTTTTAAACTTGTAAAACAATTGAAATTTTGTTTGTTTAGGTAAAACAAATGGAGGAGTAACGACTGATGCAAAACCTTATGCACCTCCTAAGGATGCTATTGAACGAGCTTGCAGTATGAAAGAAGATCTGTTAAATAAAATTGAGAAATTAGGGGATAAATTACCACCAAATACTTTAGATCAATTGATTGATGAACTCGGTGGGCCTGAAAATGTAGCGGAAATGACTGGTCGAAAAGGTACAGAAAACATTGAAGGACTAATTGCTATTCATAAAAATGCAGAGAAGCTTTTAAAACGCATAATTGAGGAACGCTATATGACTAATGTAACATAGCAAATTACACAAATCAAGCAATACATGTCATTAATGACATTGGTAGTTGTCTTGTCACCGGTTAGTGATGAAATTCCCTAAAACGAATTAGTTATTAAAAAATATAAGATTTATCAATAGGATTAATTATTTAAAGTGTTATTACTTTTTAAATATTAAATATTTTGTTCGTAAGTTAATTATCTTTTAGTGATGTTAAGTTGGAACGACTGCTTTTAAAGTCATGGTGAATATACAGTGTGTCCCCAGATGCGGTTACCAGAAGGAAACAATTTTATTATTGATTTTATGACAAAAAGTCATTTTTTATAACAAATTTTGCTTGATCAAAACTGTTAAAAAATATAACGGAATTTCAATATTACTTATAATAAAGTCGAAAATCTAAAAAATGCATTAAGAAAATGAAAATGCTTATAGAACAGTCCCAAATCTTTTCTATTATAACTGTGTTCTACGTTTTGTTTTCTTGGCTTCTTTTTATATTTCTTCGAACCTTCCCTCGCTATTATATTGCAAAATCTACAATGTGTGCAATTCAAAAGAACAACATTTTGAGTACTGTAAATATGTACAGGGTGATCCACTTAACTTCCCCCCCCTACTTTTCTCTGTTATTTCTGTAGTTACAAAAAAATTATTCCAATAAATGTTGTAGGGTTTTTTCTAAAGTTTTTAAATGACATCAAAAAAACAATTGAAAAATAAATGCCGAAGTTATATATAAATTGAATTTTTTTAAATGGAACACTGTATTTTATTGCATTTTTTATGTAGAATTCTGCACTGATTTCAACAATATAAAACACATAGTATTTACTTCTAATATTTTTCGAACTATTTACGTTTAAATATATAAATAAATAATATTAAGTAATAACACATAAGCATTATTGTTATTAACAAGATACTAGGTGCCAACTGCTTACCCTAATGGGTAAGCTTTAGTAACTTGTTGCTTTTGTTGGAATACGAAAAAAGAATTCAAGCGCGGATCCTCACCTCTTACATCGCATAGTTCAATAGGGTTTGGGTCATCCAACGCTAGGTAGCGCTATACCGAGACACATGAATGAAAACACAATGCATGTACTTAATATTAAGAAGGATATTTCTAGAATATTACTGCATTCTTCTTTGGTGTTTGGCATTTTTACAGTATAAATTCACTAATGCCCATTTACTTTATTGTTAGAAATGTCAAAGTAACAATTCAAAGCAAATATTATTAAAATCAGAGAATATGCGATAGTGTGTAGTTTATATATTTAAAAGCATATATTTCGAAAACTGTTAAAAGTAAGTATTATATATTCTATATTGTTGAAATCAGACTGAAATTCTATGTCGAACAAGGCAATAAAATACAGGGTATTCCATTTAAAAAAATTCAATTTGTATATATATATATATATATATATATAACTTCGGCATTTATTTTTCAATTGTTTTTTTGATGCCATATTTAAAAACTTTAGAAAAAGCCCTACAACTTTTGTTAGAATAATTTTTTGTAACTACAGAAGTAACAGAGAAAAGTAGGGGGGGGAGGTTAAGTGGATCACCCTGTAGTTACTACACACTTTCCTATAAAGAAAAATGATAAATTAAAACAAAGAAATTATATATTATTATTATGCACATACCACATTTAATTGCTTCATGAGCAGTACCAACAGCATGTGGCACTTTAGCTGCAATACAAAGGTATTTGAAAAATCGCTGATGAGAAGACCAAAACTGTCCCCACATAGTCTTTCGCATACGATTCTCTGCATCAACGAGTTCAGCAGCCTCATGGAACTTTTGCATTGCTTCCACCCATAATTTTACACTGGCATCATAAATCTTTACAAAATCATCTGATAAAGGAACTTCTTCAATTTTAAAGGCTACACCATGGAAACTCAACTGTCTCGCTATATACTTTCCTCTCAGTATTCCTCTATTGATGGATAGATTAAATTATCGTCTTTACTTAATTATGTTTATTAACGAATAACAAATCAAATTTAATGATATCATTAAATATATATAGACCCGTAACTTTGTTAGCAAAGTATAGGTCGCTCGTGATTGAGCTCTTCTGATCCGGTTTGTGCGGAGGATCGGTCCGCATATTCTGTTTACATTTTTCTTCTGTTACAGTTTGTTATGTGTCCGTGCCATCTTTGTCGTTTTCTTCCATTCTTTCCTATCTTTTATTATTTCGCTCCAATTCACTATCTCCATATCTCGTATGTCTTTCATCACTTGGTCCTGCCATCTGATTTTTGGTCTACTTTCTGTAGGTTTCCAGTTTAATATTTTCTTTATTGGTGTTTCGGGTTCTCTTCTTTGGATGTGTCGAAACCATCTGAGTCTTTGAGCTTTTATAAATCTAACTGTCTTCTCCTCCTAATAAGTCCCTCGCTTCGAAGTTCATGAGTTGTCTAAATTCTCCTTCTGGTGTCTTCACTGGTCCGACTATTCTTCTTATGATCTTCCTTTCCAAAATTCTCAGTCTTTCTTCATCTTTATTGTTTAAGCACATTGTTTCTGCGGAGTACGTTATGACTGGTCTGATGGCCGTTTTGTATATTTTTAGTTTTGTTGTTTTGCTAAGGTTTCTGTCTTTCAAGAACTTTTGGTAGCTCCAGTATGCTTTATTCCCCGCCTTTATTCTTTCAGTTATTTCTGGGCTTCCCTCATTCTTTCCTTCTACTATTACTCCCAGATACTGAAAATATTCTACTCTTTGGAAGTAGTTTCTTCCTACTTTTATTCCCCTTAAGTTATCTAGTCCTCTTCTTGTGCTCACCATGTATTTTGTTTTTTCTTCGTTTATTTTCAAGCCTCTAACTTCAGCTTCTTTTGTAAGTTCCCTTATTACTTGTTCCAGACTTCTTTTATCTCTTGCTATGAGAACTAAATCATCAGCGTATCCGATTATTTGTGTAGAGTTGCGTGTTATCATTTTATTTCTCCATTCACCTATGACTCCATCTAATGCTATATTGAACAGTGTGGTTGAGAGGCCATCTCCTTGTCTCACTCCCACTTCTATATTGATCTTGCTTGAATTACCTTCGGCTGTGAATATTTGTGCAGTAGAGTTCATCATTGTCATGTTAGTCAATCTTATTAGTTTTCCTGGTATTTGCATATTTTTCATTTCTTTGAGTAGTTGCTGTCTATTTATGGAGTCCAACGCCTGTTGGAAGTCTATAAAGAGCAGGTGTATTTCAATATCGTGCTCGTAACATTTTTCTATTTTCTGTGTTAATGTGTGTATCGCATCTACCGTTGATCTTCCTTGTCTGAACCCTTGTTGATATTGCCCCAATTTTTGTTCGGTGTATTTGCTTAATCGTCTTCTTATTATGGAAGTTAACATTTTGTAGATTGTATTTAGTAGTACGATTGCCCTATAATTACCACATTTCATTGGATCCCCTTTCTTGTAGAGTGGGGTGATTTGTCCATTTCTCCAGTCTTGCGGCATGTTTTCCTCGGTCCATATTTTTAACATTAGATGGTATATTCTTACTAGCAGCTCTTCTCCTCCGTTAGTTATCAGTTCGTTGTTTATTTCATCTGGCCCTGCCGTTTTATTCCGTTTTAATTGTTTGACTACTTCCATAAATTCTTCCCATGTGGGTGGGTTCACTTCGTTATCTCTCTCATCTCGTATTTCTTCTTCTATTTTTCTTGTATTGTCTCTATATAGGTCAGTGAAATATGTTTCCCAGGCCCTTTTACTTATTTTTGCTGTTACTACCTTTTTTATATTGAACCGTCTTATGTAGTCGAATAGTTTTCTGCTATCTTTATTGTTGTCTTCCAGTATTTGCATTTTGCTGGTGATCCAGTCGGCTTTTTTCTTTTTGTATAATATCGTTGCTTCCTGTTTAATTTTCTTGTACTCAAGTAATTCTTGGTCCCTTCTTGTTTCTATCCATTTCTGTCTTGCTTCACTTTTCTTGTCACTCTTCTTTTGGCACTCTTCATCGAACCATTCTTTTGACAGTTTGTTGGTTCTCTGCCCTATTATTTTTTCTGTTCCCTTAATAATACTTGTTTTGATGTTAGTCCATTCATTATCAATATTATCCTCTTTAGCTAGTGTATTTTCAAATGTTTCACAGTATTTTCTTTTTATTTCCTCGTTGTTTAGTTTTTGTATGCACCAGTTCCTTCGTTTTTTCATCTTCTTCTTATTTCTTGTTATTTTCATTTTGAATTTTATTATTACTAGCACATGGTCCGTGTCGGCATTTGCGCCTCTGTAGGATCTTACGTCGTGTATTAATTTTGTCCATTTTTCGAGATTAATGTATGGTCTATTTGGTTACCGTCTGTTCTGCTGGGAATCATCCACGTAATTTTGTGTTCTATTCTGTGTTTAAATTTAGTGCTGGTTATAAATGAATTTGTTGTTGATGCTAAATTACACAACTTGGTGCCATTATCATTTGTAATGTCGTGTATCGTTTGTTTTCCTGCTATTTCTTTATTAAATTCTTCTTTACCTATCTTCGCGTTGTCTTAAGTCTCCGAGTATAATAAGTATGTCGTTTTTGGGTATCTTTTCACACAATTGTTCTATTTCCTCATAGAATTCTGTTTTTTCCTCTTCGTCTGCTTCCTCCGTTGGAGCATAGCAGTTTATCATAGATATATTGGCTTGTTTATTCTCTAATCTTAGGTAGCATATCCTACCATTGACCGCTCTAAATTGTATTATTTTCTGCCTCATTTTCTCAATGACCATAAATGCTGTTCCATTTCTCCCCTACTTTTTCTCTCCCGAGAAATATAAAGTAAAATATTTCTTCTCAATCTTTCCTTCATTTCCCCATCTTGTTTCTTGGAGCGCTAAGACGCTTAATTGGTATTTCTTCATTTCTTTTGCTATCTCCTGCATTTTCCCTACCGGTAACATGGTTTTCACGTTCCACGTTCCTATCTTCACTATGTTTTCTTCTTCTCTCTTACTTCGTTTTTTTTTTTAATTTTTCGGTTTGTATTTTTCGTTTTCCTTTTCCTTAGCCTTTTTCGTTTCTTGTGTCATTCTACCCTTGGTTTTTATTAGTTTTTTGAGTGCCGTCCTATTTTAGTAATCTTTAATAATCTGCCATGTACGTCTGCCTCCCCGTTATCTTCTGGCGACCTCTGACTTAATGTTCTTCCTTTCTTGTCTTGTTTAGCTTCCTGTTCTTGTGTTTTCCCCATGTCCAGTATTCTTCCATTTTCTATTTCCCCTTCGTTTTCTTCTTTGTTTCCATTTTCTTTATTGCTTTTCTTCTCTTTTCTTCCTGGTATTTCTATTTCTATAGATTGGAGCTGTTGAAGTGTGTAGGGCTCCCCATTTACTATCAATTTATTGTATCTGATTATTGCATGGTTTTCCTTTTCTCTGATTATTTTCATAAATTTTATTAGCTCTTTCCTTTGTTTTTGTACCTCTTTTGTGAATTCTTCTTCTATGTATATATCTGTTCCTTTTAGATTTTTTGTCGCCTTAAGTATTTCCATTTTCTTCTGCCAGTTGTGTAATTCTACCATGATGGGCCTTGGTTTTCCATTATGATTTTTACCAATTCTCCTAATATCTGTTACTTCTTGTTCCATATCTGTCTGTATTCCCATTTCTTGTAAAATAGTTCGCGTTATCTCCTTTAATTGCAGGTCTTCCTCCTTCGCTTGTTCTTCTGCGCCATGAATAATCAGTCTTCTTTTCCTTATTTCCCTTTCCATTTCCTCTAGCCTCTTATCTTGCTCTTCTAGTTTTAAATTCATTTGTATGTTCTCATTTTTTAGTTGTTCATTTTCCTTTTTAATTTCGTTTATTTCACTTTGAAACTTTTCTATTTTCACTTCTAGTCTTGCGCTACATTCTTCTATTATGTCCAGTTTGTCTAATTTTTATAGTTATATCATTAAATGGGTCAGTATTAAAATGATGTAATTTCTGTTTGCGTTTCCTATTAGAATACAGGTTAATCCCCCGGATTAATAAACGTTTCAAGTTCTTTCAACACCATCCAAAATGGAATTTGCACCGTCTGCTAATTCAATAGATGTCACGTTTTTACTGATGGTGTCAATTTCTAAAGAGCTTGCATTTAATCCTATTCGACTTACACCTGACCTACATCAATTATACGTTCTTTTCTGAAAACGTCTGTTAAAATTATTAAAAATTTGAACTTTCTCTAATCAAAAAAACTTTATAAAGATTTTTTGTTCCAAATGCCATCAGAAATGCGCTGGTAAAGTCTGGTGCAGGACACCCTGTATAGTTAGCAGACACTCTTGACTGGACACCCTTTTGGACGAACAAAATATTTGGAACCGAGGCCGTCCTCTAAATAGAGATTCCACTGTATTATGAAATAAATAGAGATTCCACTGTATTAGGTTATGTAAAAAATTTGTTTATACGCTAAAAAGCATGTGATGAATTTTAAAACATTGAATTCTAAATAGTGAACATTCAAAATCTCAATTTCAAAATAGTACACAGGCTCAGCTTTCAATAGTTAACTAACTCTATTAGTCATCTATTATAGTTAGTTATGGTAATGTACCCAAGTAATTTAATACGTCATAAGTTCAGAGATGGTGTGTATTGTTTGATTTGTGGCTTCTATAACTGTATGCATCAAGTTATAATTGCCAGGTGTCGTGTCGACACTTTTATAGATCAAATTGCAAGTTCTTTAGATATTTGAAATTAAATCTTTTCGAGTTCTGCTTACATTTAGTAAAAAAAGGTTTTTTTTTACATTCTGAATTAAAAATTTGTAAAATATTTTCACAATGCAATTAAGTAATTTGGGAATAGAATTATCCTCTTCAAGTTTGGAAGAGTTTTTCAAATTCATTTTCAAATTACTTTAAATTTTAGATTATTTTTTTTATCAACAATTTGATAAAACTTTGATGCATTTGTAGAAATCTAATGAAATATAACATATCATAAGAAACGCTGGAAGGGAGAGATCCATAGTGTATGCAGTACCTCAACAAGTTAAATTGCTAGATTTTTTATGTACTATTATTTTTTCTTGAACAGGGCGAGTTGTACAAACTGAAGATGGTATCCAATATGAAAGTAGATCAGAAATGGACGTACCATTGGAGACGTTAAATTTAACTGAAAAGCAACGTTTTATGGATGGAGAAAAGGACGTAGCAATTATATCAGAAGCTGCATCGAGTGGTATATCTCTTCAAAGCGATCGTAGGGTTCGTAATCAGCGGAGAAGGGTACATATTACGCTTGAATTGCCTTGGTCGGCTGATAGAGCTATCCAGCAGTTTGGTAGAACACATCGTAGTAATCAGGTTAATGCTCCTGAGTATATATTCCTTATATCTGATCTTGCTGGTGAAAGAAGATTTGCATCTATTGTTGCCAAGAGATTGGAAAGTTTAGGTAAATTAATGTAAAATGTACAAAAAGTGAAAGTGTATATATATCTTGAATTACCTTAGGTGCTCTAACACATGGTGATAGGAGAGCTACAGAAACCAGAGATTTAAGTCAGTTTAATATTGATAATAAATATGGTAGAAGTGCTTTAGAAGCAACTATGAAGACTATTATGGGATACGAGGTGTGTATGAATTTTTCTTTTTCACTATCAAACCATTTCTGGTAGTTCTAAACTAATATAGAGAGCCTATTGCCAAAGGACCTCTTGTTTGTCTGTATACTTGTTATTCTGATTAAGCTCAAAACTGTGACAGACTGAAGGAAACTGATGAGACAGGCATATACAGTATGTCACATTTAAAATGAAGACTTGATATTTTCATTATTGTTAGAAATAGAGAGTTGAATCTTTGCATAGTTGTAGAGCTTTATAAGATGTTTCAAACCCAATCTACAACAACTTTGCGAATAGAGCTAATTCTCAACACTTTGCTTTGCATTAGATATATCAGAAATAGTTATTAAAACAATTTGTTTAGAATCCAATTTTGAAATTTTGCATTTTGGACTTTTTAGTGATGTTGCGTAGTTCATGCACAGGCAGAGTTACAATTTTGAGTTTTGACTAGAGTGCTATACAAACAAAAGAACTTGTCAAAAGCAGTAAAAATCTATTTAACTAAAATGAAAAAATGGCAATTTTGCTTTGTAACTTGATACAAAAAATGATAGGTCCAAATTGGATTCTCATTAACTTACTAATACTTTTTTTTTTTTGAGAAAAATTGGCTTTATTTGTGAAAAGACTCACAGTAGACTAGTTTACTACTTACATTTGAGTTGAATACCTGAATAAATATGTATTATGAAGTTCATTTTAAATGTGAGATACTGTACATAATCGATATCAGAGAATTCAAATGTGATTTTTGGTCCATGCAGACAGATCATTGATCAAAATTTAAGCTTATTTCCAGTATAACATATGTATGGGTAGTAGAGTGTTCGTTATTTTGGCAAAGTTTGAATTACATTGAGTACATCCCCATACCCAAAATCTTGTATAGAATGTGGAAAATCTCAATTTTCCCAAATAGCTATTTTGGTCAACATTACCCCGTGCTACTGAAGGGTTGAATTTTAAATGGCATTTACTCCTTTTTCTGCATTTTTAGATGCAACTTTTTCTAGTTACAAGATTTTACTCTGAAATTGTATTTTCCTACACTTTTGGGATCGCTGAAAACAAATCTAATGCAAAAAAAGACCTATGACACATTGATCTGTCAAAAATTGTGATGCATTTTTGATATTAGATTTGTGTTTAATGGCTATAGAATTTCTTATCTCATGGCGTTTTCAATTGGAACCCCCGGTTGCTCAATTGCAGATTGCTCTGCAGTTGCTCGCAAAACGGGTTTGACATTGCTCTTATGTAGATTGACCGAAGAGTGATTCACAATATGCAACCGAATAAAATCATTATTATATTAAGTTATTATACATAAAATAATAAAACCATTGGGCATTACTGACTGTTTTGAAAGATGATCAGTAATTTATTAAACGTGGTTATGTTCAAGCAAAAATTATTCTTAAACTAATGAGCAACAACGATTAATAAAATATAGTAAGTAGGTATTGCGTATTATTATAGCAAACCTACCGATTCATCGGAAAATGAATTTATTGTCTCCAGGAAATTACGAACTTTACATAATGGTTGTTTCTCATTTAAATATTCAATAATAGCTTCAATTTCTTCATTATCCGACGAATCTGATGATAAAATTTCTAATAAAGCCAAACATCTTTCATCATCCACCATAATAATATCTACTTTAGTAATCCGTATTTCAATTGAAGTAACTCAGTGAATGAATTAGAGGTTAGCTTTTTTGTTTTGATCTCAGTTGATCTGTCTCACGAGCGTGCTTTTACACAGAGCACTTGACACAATCAAACACGCAAATCTCGATGACCGGAATGCTAGTTGAACCAATCGGAATACGGAATTTGCTCTCAGAGCAATCTAAGAGCATTCCAGAGCAGTCAATTGAAATGCCATATTTTGATGTTGACAGTTAAATGACAGCTGTCAATTGTCACAATGCATTCATGAAAGTGAGTTCGAGGTTAGGAACCTAAAAAATTTAAAAAAATACATAATCTTTCAGAAATGCTTATTTTACACTCTTTTTGTAGTTGACAGCTTTTTAACAGCTGTCAATGTGTCGTAGGTCCTTTTCAAAAATGCAGGAAAAGGAATAAATCCCATGTTAAATGCCATTTAAAATTCAACCCTTCAGTGATACGGGTTAATGTTGACCAAACTAGCTGGTATTTGGGAAAATTGAATTTTTCCACATTCTATAAAAGATTTTGGGATGTACTCAACGTAATTCAAACTTTGCCAAAATACACCCTAATGGGTAGAAGTTATTTCAGTTATTGAAGGTGACAAGAACGGTTATAGTATTTTTTGAGCATATAATGTAAGACATAAGGTCACTAATTGTGGTCCATGGTCAAATCTCTGAATTGTTTAAAAAGGCTGTAAAAGTGTCGGAGTTCTAGTATACAGTAGTGTTAAATGAAATCCGAACAGTAGCAGTCTTTAAACACAATTTCTTCTTCAGTTCTTTATTGAATATTTTTCAATTTGGTTGATGTTGTTTTTCTATTTCTTAAGCACATGTTTTGTAGTAAATGACCTTTGTGATCTATTTTAACATGTCTGCTGCTTTCTGATCTATTCACAAAGCCAGTTTCATGATATCTTTTTAAAAAACTATTCACAAAAGAAAAACTAAACTCTATTCTATTAATCTCTTGCTTTGATTTATTTTCTTTAAATAACGGAATAATAATCACCACTCTTTTTTACTCGAAAGCTTTGTAAATTAGACATATTTAAACCTGAACTTAACCTGTAGCTGCTACCATGACCAACTACTATTAAATGTAAACATTATGGCCTTCTCAAGCGGTCCGGACCGTGGCGCCATCGGTTGATAGATGTTCAACTTACCGTTTTTTAATTGACCACGAAAATTCAATATTGGTGCTAATCAACTTATTTATTGTACGAATACAAAGCGCTTTCACTTTAACAACAGTCTCCGATGACATGTAATTTATATAAAAATCTGACGTTATGTAAGCTATTTGAGCTTACGGCAGAATATTCTTTGCGTCAAATCTTGAGATGCAGAATCGTCAGATGATCTACTTCTTCAAATACAGCTGAAGATTTTAGTTTCGTAAGTTCTTGTACATTAACATCTGTTCTACTCCTATCTCCTACTGATAATGAGTAGTTTTTAATACCATCTGAACTAAGAGTTAAAATTCAGAAGCTTGAAATAATTCATATAGGTACCAGAAGAATTCTGTATCTGCAGCATATCAGGATCTTTGGTGAGGTTGATTAGCCTGCAAGATTGCGGAGGTTTGATATTTCCAAGTGAAGCTTTCATAGCAGTTGTAGTGAGTGTTACAAGCAGATATGATACAAGCACTTCTGCCTTTCCTCAGACCCGACAGTCTACATATGTAATGAAATGATAGCGCTTGTCGAACCTTTTGAGGTGAAATTATTTACTCTCCTGCAAAATGCATAACAAATTATGCAATTTTATAATAAAAACAGCTATTAAACCAGTAGTAGATAGTTTAGAACAAACAGATTGCTTAAAAAGGAAGCGTGTGATACATAAACCACTTACAAAAAGTTTTAAAAACGTACGTAACTCTGCCTTATGGTACTATTCTCTTTGGAGTTTTATCTAGCTAAATATATTTAATAAACGTTGTTAAACTTGGCCGATTGTTCATTCATTGTTCTTATTTGCTTTCTTCTTAATTCTTATGTAAAGTGATTTATCATGAGTCAGTCACACTGCTCCGATAACCACATGTCAATGTGACAGCTCTAAATTTCTAAATGTATGTCAAACCAAAGCACGAAGACGAGAGACGAATGTCTCTTAGACGGCCGGTCGCATTGAAAAAATTTCTGTTTTTGACCGGTTACATATTGTGGCGCCATCTGTCGAGTCCTGTAGTGATTAAGCAATATTGGTGCGCAATCTATATTGCCCCTTGTTTATTTTTAATAAATATTAGCATCAATAATTTACTTATTAGTGGTAAAATATATTGTAATTTTCTATAAACTATATTAAAATTATTAAAAATGCCTCGAAAGTATTGTGTTACGAACTGTATCTCGTATCAATTAGAAAATGTATCTCTCCATAGTTTTCCTGCAAATGTAGAATTAAATTTTAAATGGAAAGAAGCTCTAATTAATCATACTGGTGCATAATCTATAAATTATTTTATTCAATTTGCAAAGATTTTCGGAGAAATGATATTGGTCTACAGTTTGAAATATTAGTTGAATTGTGAGTGTGGATATTTCTAACAATAGTTTCAGTAGTACATCAGCGAAACATCCAAGTGTAGGTAATATGTACTTTGATTTATAAGTTTATAAGAGGATAAATTATAATCATCAATTTCCCAATCACTTTTAATAATAGTTTAGAAGTATGATTGTATATCAGCACTTTTCTTATTTTTGTAGTGAGTTAATAAGGCACAATGTTTTTTACTGTAGATATAATTTATTATTAATTGATGGACCAACCGATTTCGTCGCATTTATTCGTTTGCGTTATTGGTCAATTTATTTATAATTGTAATAGATTAATAAATAAGAAGGATTTAAACATAACATTCCTCACAATTAAAATATAACTAAATTGTTGCTTTAATTATTCAGATTCTACAGAAGGCTTTGTTTGTTTCTTTTGTTGAATTTTCTTTACGATTTTTCATTTTTAAATTCGAATTTCGACATTAATATTTACTTATTACAATATGCAAGTGTGAATTTTAAGAGAGTTTATGTTTTATTAACAACTTTGAGAATTTGCAACCGGGTAGTAATGTAATATTTCGAAAGAAAGTTTGAGAATACGCAACCTGGATGTTCTGTATTGTCGCGCCCCCTTCAAAACAGAAATAATGCCTGGAACTACAAATGCGAACGGCCGTGAACCAAAGGTTATGAACTAAGATAAACAGCATAGAGGGTGCCACGGTCCGGACCGCTTGAGATGGCCATAATGTTTACATTTAATAGTAGTTGGTCATGCTGCTACTAACTGTAATTTAAAAGTAAAACATTGAATACCTGAAATTGCAAAAGGTTAAAGATGGGTTGAAAAATTACCTTAGTACACTTGGAGTATTATTACCAGAATACATATGAAGTGGGAATTTCTTAAAAGTTTTAATGTTTGAATTTCTTTTCACACTACTGTAGAATGCTATTTCCAGTTGCAATGGTGACTGACTTTCCCATATTTGTAATACTTGTTTGTTTATAATAATACTTTTTCCATCATGAAATTAGTACTTTGTTTTTTTTTCTAATTTACTTATTATATGTGATAATTTAAATTATATACACATAATACTTTTAATTTCCAGTCTCCATTGGTGCCTCCTCCACAAGATTACAAAGGCGACTTCTTTAAGGATATTGCTGATGCTCTCGTAGGTGTAGGTTTAATTGTTAATAGTGAAAATATGCCAGGAGTATTGTCTCTCGATAAAGATTATAATAATATGTCAAAGTTCCTAAATCGAATCCTCGGAATGCCCGTGGATTTGCAAAACAGACTATTTAGGTAAAGTATAAAGCAAGTGGAAATAAAAGGGATCAAGCTCTCTGTGGATTTTTTGATTTCAACTAGATTTATTGTGTTATTAGTCTCATCGCAATTATAGTTTCAAGTTAATATTAAGAAATAAGTGATGCATTAATACAAATTTTATTGTGGGTCATGTTGTTTTACGTATATTTTTAACAAATTTTTATGGCTGCATGTGAATCAACTCTTCAAGCATTTACTTATTTGTATTTACTTTTTGTTATCCATAAAAAAAGATTACAGTTTGTTTATAATTTATTCAATTTAAAGATGGAATCAGACAAATAATTTATGTCTAGTATATTGGCAGTAAGTTGATCTACAACCAGCAACTTACCTCTTTTCATTTGTGAAATCGCTTTGATTATTTCTAGTGATGCACCGTGCAAGTGGCTTTTGGCCGATTCACCGAATACTGAATATTCGGCCATTAAAATTTGTCGAATATTCGACCGAAGCACAATATAAATCTGAGTTTTGATTAGTTTTATTGAATATAAAATTATATCACAAATAGAAAACATGGTGTTCAAAAAATACGTTTCCTACTACGCATTTTGCTATAATAAAATAATACAAAATATAACCAAACAAAATTAATAAAAAATAAACAGTATCGGATTATACCAACATGATCTCAAAAACTTAATTAAAAAACGCTTATTAAAAAACTACAAAGTAATATAATAACATTATAAAACATTTCAGTATTTGAAATTTAATTTAAGAAGATTGTGGTGGATAAAAAGTAGGTTTTCGGCATTTTCCAGGATGAATCTAAGTCGAGCAGCTTGTTGACCTAGATTATTCACTTTATTGTTGAACTTCTAGTCTGAACAATATATGTACGCTCCCTTTGCATCATCGTAGTCATCTAGACAGGACTTGAAAATAAATGCTTGAAACATTAAAAATTATGTAAAAGCTGATACAGTAGGAACTCCATAATCCAAACACACTATATTCCGAACATCCAGTAATCAGAACAGCAACATCTACAAGCTATAATCCAAACAAACTTCTTTAATCCGAAATCCTCTTTAATTTGAACAAATCTCTTTAATCCGAACAAGAAAGTTCTTTGTACAAACAAAAATTGAATATATAGCTTTCTTGGAAGGTGAATATTAATTATAAATGAGATTATAGCAGATTGTTGATGCAGTTTTTGGCTGATACTGTTACGACCCGACGGGTACAAACAAATTCTACGAAGATTAACAAACACTTTTGTTATTAATATAAAGAGTAATAAAACCCCTGCAGGCTACAGATGTAAAAAATAAGCTATAAATATAGTAATGATACCATCACAAAATTTCAAAAAAAAAATTTAAAAAAAAATGTTTTGACCGGTTTTGACGTTGCAGTTTTGCCACAATTGTTTGTATAATCCTCTACTTTAAAACCTTTTTCTTTAAATTTTGTTAATACACAATTTGTATTTGTGACGTTCAAAATTCAATTAAAAAATGTCAAAACAAAAACACACATTATTAAAACTATCAGAGAAATTATTCAACAATTAAATGTAGGGTTAGTGTTTAGCGATTGCTTTAAAATATGGTGTTGGTAAATCGACAGTCAGCAATATAAACAAAAGCAAAACTAAAATACATAAAGTACAGGAAATAGAAAAACACTGAAACTAAGACTGAAAAAAAGATTTTCTTAATTAAAAATAAAATGTTTGTAATAAAAGTTAAATTAGTAAATTACATAATAATAATAATAATAACTACTACAACCCATAACCTGAACCAAGGCCCCAGAAGCTATAAGCTTGTGTGGGAGGGAGGGGGCGATTATTATTATTATGTAGGCCCAATGTGCGGCTGCAGCCGACTTACAGATGGAACAGCGCAAATCCCACATTTGTGTCACAGCTAAGGAAAACTGCAGAAAACCTTAACCGGCCGGCGCCGGGAGTCGATCGCGGGCCGCTTGGGTGAAAGTCCGGCACGCCAGACATTACACTACCAAAGCTGTGCTAATAATAACTTTATAATAAAGTACTATGGCATAAAGCAATATTTATATTCATACATCCAGTAATCCGAATTCCTCGTTAATACGAATTAGCCTTGCATTTATAGGTTCGGATTAAAGGGTTCTACTGTATATATTTTAAAAATTTATAATTTCTTTGGTTAAATGCTAAAGTCAGATTGCGACAGAAAGAATAAAAAAATCTACTTCAGTTGGCTGAATACCGAATCTGTTAAAAATTGGCCGAATACCGAAGCAAAACCGAAGCTTCGGTGCATCTCTAATTATTTCTTTCAGGGTTCGTATGCCTACTTCAATGTTTATTGCTTCTTTGTTGATCTTCACTTTTAACTAATAAATTGCCTTCTTGATCTTCAATTTATATTTGTATTGCTTTTTTGTATACCATTACCATTTACACAGCCTTGGTAGTGTATTGTCTAGCGTGCTGGACTTTCACCCAAGCAATTCAGGTTCGACTCCTGGCATCGGCAGATCTGGTTAAGGTTTTCTGCAGTTTTTCCTTAGCTGTAACACAAATGTGGGATTTGCGCTGTTCCATCGGTAAGTCGGCTGCAGCCGCACGTAGGGCCTACATAATAATAATAATCGCCCCCTCCCTCCCACACAAGCTTTATAGCTCCTGGGGCCTGGTTTCCAGGTTATGGGTTGTAGCAATTATTATTATTATTATTATTATCAGCAGTTATTTGTGCCTGTTTAGCAATATTATTTATACTATATTGATTCTTCCGTTTTTCTTTATAATTTTATTAACCTTATCATATTGTTCTATAATTGCTCTCTCCGATACTTGCACTTGGCATTTAAAATCTTAAGCTTAGTTTTACACTTTTCCTCAATCTTACCCCGTGCATTTTCGCTCATCCACGTCTTCCTGTCTCTGTAAAGACAGTTTGCACTTGTCACATAATACTTCAATTTAGACATTGTGATGGATTGCTACCATTTTTCTTTGCATATACATTAATAATGTATATGCAATGACAACTCGAGCACAAACAACGAGCGATTACGAAAAATTGGCTGTTGCCACCATATTGAAATTTATATATAGTTTGCCGTGAAAAGTAAATAAAACAATCTTTTTTGAAAGTTGATGAAAATTAATTCAAATGATTCAATTTAAAGATTTGGTTTTTATAAAGCTTTGTTTCATTGTTTTGAATCGATAATAATTTATTAAGAATTATTGTGTGGTTTTATGATGTATTTCTGAGTGATAAAAGGATTTGAAAATTTGGAACGTCGAACAATTGGGATATTGGGAAATGATTTATGATTTTGACCATATTTTGGGGGTCCCAAACGTTTAGAAATTTAGGTTTGAATGGGAAGAAACTTGAGTAGATACATCTCAACACAACACAGCCCTGGTAGTGTAATGTCTAGCATGCTGGACTTTCACCCAAGCGGCCTGAGATCAACTTCCGGTGCTGGCAGGTCTGGTGTTTTCTGCAGTTTTCCTTAGCTGTGACAAATGTGGGATTTGTGCTGTTCCATCTGTAAGTTGGCTGCAGCCGCACGTATGGCCTACGTAATAATAATAATTGCCCCCTACCTCCCGCACAAGCTTATAGCTTCTAGGGCCTGGTTTCCAGGGTATGGGTTGTAGCAATTATTATTATTATTAATTAAAGGTAAATTCCTTTTGTTGGGGTTTCAATTAATTAACTTCTGAATCCTTTTACTACATAGTATTGTGTTGTTTCGAGTACAGTCCATTCATTTTGTCGTCGATTAGGTATGAGTTCCAATTTTGCACTTCGAATTTGTATTTCGGGAACTCATATCCTAAACAATCAAATTCATGTATTTTTCAAAAATTATATCTGGGCAAGTACTTTACCTTTACCAACTTAACCACAAACTCTTAACTTCATTACTAACAAGAAATAGTGTAATCCAATGTCAGCACCTCTTTTATTTCTAACATCAAGTAATATGTTTTGCCATTTACTTTAAATGCACATGTGATTAATTGGGGTATTAACCTGATTTCCGGAAGATACTCACGTGATCTTATGGTATTCTTTGTTGCTAAACATTGTTTCTAAAAACAGAGAATGAATAGAACTGAACAGACCAGAGTACAAAAATGCAAATTATAAGCGAAGACCTTTGTTAACCTTCGCATTAAAAAGAGTCAGAGTTCCAGGAATAATGTACCCGAGGCATAAAAATAAGTAGGATTAATTAATAAGTATGAGTAGATAACGCCCTGAAGAATGCTACAAATGTACTGGTTCACTACACTTCATAACTCATGTGTTCAATCAATTTATGTTTAAATCAAGAACAGTTTCATCGGTTTTCCGCTTTCTGTTCTTAAAAATAATAATAATAAGTAAAAGTATAAAGTAAAAGTATAAAGTAAAATTACAAAGCAAACAGAATTATGCACAGAGTTCTTTGTTTACAAAAATGCAAACATAAGCCAAAACATGTGTTAACCCTCACGTTGAAAAGGTTCGGAGAATAACTTACTTGAATCAGAAAAATAAGTAGGATTAAAAGTAATTGAAGTTTTACTACAAAAAGCATTATACTTAAAATTCCTGCTTGTTTCCGGGAGACGTGCATGTAGTAAATGGGAAATATTAGCATTAGGGCGATATGATTTCAAACGTTAGCTGAAAAAATGCTTGTAGTATCCAGGATCTCGTTATATCCGTGCTCATTGTAAGTGAGTTTAACTGTATTTTATTTTAAAAATGTAAAGAATTTCTATTGAAAGAGCAGTAAGTTATATTTTTTAAAATGCGAGTGAACTGAAATTACTTTTTTAGCCCACTATGACCTATTTTGATTAGAGGATTGTTAATAAAAACTAAACTATACTTTATTTAAATTAACGAACAACTCGATATAAACAGAACTGACATAATCTATCTATGGGCTATGACTGAGACAGTTTTACATCCAACAAATTTTCCCCCCAATATAATTGTCTTATCATAATATCTAATATCATATTGACTATTTGGCTGTTAGCATAAAATAATTGAAAGTTTAAAGAGAATAATTAAAGAACTCCTGAAAAGATGTTCTTTGAGAAAGACTGGAAAACTATTCTCAACAATGGGGTAATTACACATCATAGAATGCATTGTGGAACCATTAGTTATAAATGTTCTAACCACAGTAGAAGTGATTTTTCAGAATATGATTAGAGATTGATAGAGAGTATTAATTTTTGTTGTTGTTTTGTTTTCTTTAATCATTGCACAACCTGTTTAGCGGTGTGAATTAAGATATCGATAAAGCAGGTTGTGACTTGTGGAATAATAGCTATTTATGTAACAAGTACATAATGTAGGACTTTATAGACAAGCCCAGTTTATGGCTGAGCGAGCGAAGCGAGCAAGGCCTATAAAAAGGGCGAGTCTATAAGGTCCGATTATGTAAGAGTTGCATATAAAGCTTTATGTTCGATTCCTAAAATTGGCTAATTATCAAAAAAAATCAGTTTATAAATTTGACATTTAATCTTGACAGAAGAAATGACATGTCGTATGCAGTTGCCATACTTTATTTTACTACTATAAACTTTATTTTACTACTACCACTTTATTTTACGAGTACAATAATAAGCCAGTTTACTGCCACAAAACAATACAATAAACAGTACTTTATAATGCAATCGGACATAAAATTAGGTTATGTATATTATCTTGGTGTAAAGATACCTTTATATAATCATAGAATTATCAGAAATATTCTTTTATTTACAATCATATTGCAATATGTACATTTCATATGTTTTAAAAACCTCCGAAAGTAAGATATAGCTATAGCAACACCAACGTGGTTAACAATTTCCTTTATATGTCTGTAAAACTGACATGTTTCTTTGTGAATAATTTACATAAAACAGGATGTTTTATCCAATTTAAATTTAGGTTTTTATAAATATATTTACCGCTAAAAACATTTTTTTTATTTAATATTAGTTTTATTTTTTCGTATTTTATATTTAATAATTACGATGGAATTAATTTCTAATTTTAAAATACTGAGCGTATACATTAACTGAGCGTCCAAGAATGAAACCTTACTCAAAATTTCTTTTGGTCGAAAGATGACACTGATTGGAATTGACAGTTTATAGAAAATTTATTTTAAAATTTAAAATTACTTTTTATTTTGATTATTTAAGTCTAATTATTGTGAATAAAATAGTATACATGTTGCGTTGGTAAAGTTTCCAAGCCTCGCGATATTGTTTGACCTCAACGTACCGTCTCGGTCAAACAATTATCGCTTGGCTTGTAAAGATATCCTTTACCAACTCAACATGTAATATACTATTGTTTAGTTATTTGCTATTTTGAAGACACTAAAATTGTTTCCATAGCCTACCTTGTTAAGTTCAGTTTAATTACATTCTGACCATAGTTTTACTTACTTTCTAAGTCCTCGATTCTAACCTAACATGTTCTTTTTTGTTTTAGTTTCTTCCTCCTTAAAGGCGCCCTTAAGACATGAAACAACTACAGTCGAACTTCTATATAACGAAGTCGGTAAATTCTGAAAAAAACTTCGCTATAGGGAAATTTCGTTATAAAGAAATATCACATTTTGTGAATATTATTTTAATGCTTTAATTTTAATTTTAGTGATTCCGCAAACTGTAACGCTTTGTGTTTAATTAATTGTCTTGATAATGGTGCATTTTTGTCACCAATTAAATGCACCCACTTTAAAACTGCTTCTTCTACGTCGCGACGTAGTCGTCGTTGTAAACTTAAGTTCTAGCACGTTTTGCTGTAAGTTCACCAACTGATTTTAAAATTGATTTGCGATTTTTTATTATAGTCACCAAACTACTGGCAGGAATTCCAAACTTTGCCGCCAGCCGCGATATCTTTCTTTTTTGTATACAGTTATCAATTTCCCGCATCACGTTGATTTTCTCAGTAATGGTTAAACACTTTCGCTTTGACTTTTTTTGTACTACAGTGTAGGGCTGTTCACTCACAAAACTAAAGTTAAAATAAAAATCCCCTGATAAGGTAAGAAAGTATAGATAAACCAGTTGTAGAAGGCCTTTTAATGACAATTTTAACCCTTCTTAGAACTTCTATTTGAACAAATTTAGAAAATCCTTTGCAAGGTTTACAGCTTTTTAAAATGTGTGCAGACTTATTGGAAGATGGGTAAATTTATAATCTTTTACTGCTGCTAAGAAAGAAAGATTGATGCATAATACATACATTTACCTGGAAAAAATTATTTTAGTTTGGCCTAAAAAATTCGTTATATAGAAATTTTACTTCGTTATTTAGAGACAGTTTTATATGTATTTTTTCTAAAAGGGCAGTGTACAGCACAAAAATTCGTTATATAGAGAAATTCGCTATATAGAACTTCATAATATGGAAGTTTGACTGTAATTAAAATATGATACAGTTAGCCTCTCTGAGAATATTAGTGAAAACTACACTTTCTTATAGCACAAAATAAGCGAGATATAAGCATTTTAAAAATCTTGATGACATATTTTTTACCGATACAAGCCAGCTACCTGCAGCCACGGCGAGACGATGCTGTATATCTGTATACTGCATTATGTGCTATTAGCTTTTACATTACACATTGTATCAGTAGTTGTGTACTAATTTTTATTTGTAAAATAATATGGCTAGGGAAAGAATCCGATATTAATTATTTCTAAAATTCAAGTGCCGAAGTTATTCTTTTCATCCAAGCTGCTTAACACTTTGGCGACCTTTCACGATTTAGGAACGTATGGAAACTTGTATTCGATTTTTTATTATTAAATTAAAAATAGCATCAATCAAGGATATACAAAACCGACTACGTATAATAATGCGAGTGAGTTTCGGTGATGACTGGTACTAACTACGCAGTCACCCTACATATTTCACATTTAAATGAATTTCTTTTATTCTTGTCTTTTAAAATGTTAAATAATTCAATGAGCGACTAATGACTTAAGTGGACCTTTAACTTTAGTCTCTTTGCATAGAGAGAATTTCTTAATTGTTCTCTTTTAATTTCTTTTTCTTGTCTTTAATATCTTTCTGAATTTTTTTTTTAAATTCCCATCATGCGCGTTGAACTATTGCAGTCATTTCCCTTTTCTGCTATCACTATTTCCTGTTTACTTCTTGTTTACTCACCATATGACTAGAGAGTCGATAAGTCTATAGAAAGCTTGGTTTTCCACTTACATTATTACCCTTTTGACCTTACAATGAAATTTTGAGTAAATCTCTTTTGCAGATATTTTACTGATACTCTAGCTGCTATCATAACACAAGCCAAGCGTACTGGTCGGTTCGATTTAGGCATGTATTTCAACTTGTTTGTATAGTTAAAAGTTTTATTTAATTAAAACACTTTATTACAGGTATCTTAGATCTTGGTGCAGCTGGAGAAACAGTTAAACGGGTACGAACTGTTACATTTCTACGTAAACATGCCACTGGTACTGCTCCTACTGAATTTCATACTGTGCATGTAGAACGAGGTTAGTGTTTAATTGTCATGTTATTATCAGTTATTATTTATCATCTTGCCATGCAAAGACTAAATATTTAGTTATATGCAGGTATGTCATGGGAAGAAGCCATGGAAAAATGGGCTGAACTTGCTGGTGCAAAAGAAGGTTTCTATCTTTCCCATCAAATTAGAAATAACAAACATACAGCGATATTGGCAGTTGAATATGATTCTGGAATTAAAAAGAAATCTGAATCCAAAAAGGAACAGATGTATTATATTTACAGACCAAATACAGGGTTACAGTTCCGACAGGAAAGTCTTGCAGAACTTGAAAAGAAGTACAAAAAGGTTAATGTTTATTTTTTTAATAGTCAATATCCAACATAAATAAATGATATTTGATATTGTAGGTGCAGTCGGATGAGGCTCAAGAGGCTTGGACCCAACAATATGATGCATCTGTTACAACATGTTCACATGCTTATTGGCGAGGAAATTGCCGGAATGTAAATATGGGCCATGACTGTGAAGTAGGTTTAAGAAGACGTACCTACAATGTTGTGTCAGGTTCGGTATTATCTGTGTGGAGTAGGGTGGAGGGTGTGCTTGCTAGTAAAAATGGCACACACAATAATAAAATGCAAGTTATTCGACTGAAAACAGATGATGGACTGAAAGTCGTAGGTAGGTCGCAAGTCTACTTTATGATGTTATATGTTTATATGTTTCAATAATTTCTGTTTATTTTCTTATAGGGACCCTTATACCAAAAAATTGTGTAGAATCTCTAATAGAAGCCCTTTCTTCTGATGCCGAAAAAACAGAAGAGAAAACTTTTTAAATCAACTCGATACATTGCAGTAGGGACGAAGCAGTACAACTTAGGAGTTTTTACCCGATGCGGCTATTTCAAATATTTACAATTATAGCCAGTTTCTACGTTCAGATTTGTAATTTCGTACAATTAGAACACTTGAGCACATCACTTGTATTCTTTAAAGACATTTCTCTAGATTGTGCTGAATTGTAAGTACTTTGTTTAAATTAAAAGGCCACAACACCATCACCACAGCAGCACATAATCTATATTACGGATTCAACTGTGAAATAGACTTAGTTGTTTTAGTTCAAAGTATTTTTATGTAATTTATAATAGCAATTATTATGTTACGATGATTTAGCTTTTTCGATTCTCTTTTTTTTTATTATATTTTAATAGTATCTCGACTGATGTAGAGTATTCGAATAAAACTTAAGCTACTGCTGCTGCTGTTGCACTCTGGCGGCTTAAATGATGCTACCAGGGAACAAGGGTAAATGCAATAGAATATTTAGCATCCAGATTTGTTTTTTAAGGTGTGTGATATATCTATGTATATTTTGAACATGTCGTGTATTAAAACATTCGGAAAATAAAAATTTCAAGCTGTTTTGGTTTGAATTAAATTGCGTAAATATTCTTTTTTTTGTATTATTAAGATCCATTCTTGTCAAAATCTCACGGGTGTTGACATACAGTAACCTTTATGTGTACCATTGTGCACCAAAAAATTATCTTATTTTATCTTGTTTTATTGGCCTAATTTCAGGTCATAAGTACGAGGTAAGCACCATAAATTCTCGGCCTGGCAGGCTTCTATAGGTGCCAACATGCTCAAACTCGGTTGCATTATAGTTGAACATGTAAGAGGCCTACACTATATATATTACGGCTAGAAGCGTAATAGATTCTAGTAGCCACTCGAACATCGTGACGAGTGCATGAAAATGTAGCAGCTAACGAAAATTGAGTACTGCACGGTCATTTAACAAAAGAAGGGTACATGTCTAATCAAATCAAACAACGTTTAGACGGCGCTTATGGTGATTTATCTCCTTCATATTCTACTGTAAAAAAGTGGTCATAATGTTTGCGTTGGGACAAGAATCTCTTGAAGATGATGAGTGTACCGGTTGCCCAATCGAAGCGGTTATGCCTCAAAAAGTTGCATCAATCATTGAAGAAATGGTAGAAGATCGCCGTTTGAAAGTTAAGGAGTTAACAGTGCTGTCTGACATTCCGTAAACTAGTGTATGCCGAATTCTTCATGACGATTTGGATATGAATAAAACTAGTGCAAGATGGATACCGGGTCTTCTTTCTGCTGTTCAACGTCGCGTCGAATGTGCACACTCGTTTTTAAACTTGTGTGGAGACAACCCAAAGCAGATTTTGGAGTCCATTGTCACTGGAGATGAAACAATGGTTCTGTATTATGATCCTCTATCCAAAAGGGAATCGATGGAATGGCGGCGATCTGATGAACCTTGTCCCAAAAAGGCGAAAGTCGTTCAATCGACAAAGAAAGTTATGGCAACAATATTCTGGGATTGTGACGGCGTTTTACTGATTGATTTTAAAGAACGCAATACAACTGTTAACAGTACATATTTTGCGTCTTTATTACATAAATTGAGAAACAATATTTGTGAAAAACGTTGAGGAAAATTGACAAGAGGTGTTCGATTATTACACGACAATGCACCCGTTTATACTGCTGTAATTTCACAAGCTGCCCTTCGCGAATGCGGCTTTGAAGCATTGGACTTGATGTTTGGCCTGTGCCAAATAGTACCGTGAGATGATTTAAATTTAAAATTAAAGTAGGCGGGAATTTTTTTATACGTTTGGCGATCCTGCCAATTGACTCGCTGTGTAAATTAGAGGTTATGCAATTTTATGTTCTAGATTAAACATTTTGGAGCGTCACTTTGACAATTCAAATCAAACTCTGAAGTGAACAGTTAGTGTTGCCAATCTAATTTAAAGATCACAGCCAACTTTAATTATAAATTCAAATGATCTCGTGGTAGTTTAATTATAGGGCTTTGTCAGCATATGCATATTATTTAGCACAACAAAAAAAACCTTAATAACATTTTTTTGTATAATAATTGTTTACATGTAAAATTGAATTCTTTTTACACTTCAAAATTTGTTTTACTAAATTAAGAAATGTGACAACCCTGTAAAGATTGTAATACAATCTGCTCGACGTTTCCCTAATGTCACATAATGCTGTACCACAAGGAAGCATCCTCGGACCACTTTTATACTTGCTCTACACCAGTGACATCCCGAAATGTGATGGAGTGACAATAGCCACTGCATTACTAACTACAAGCTATGAAATGGAAACAGCCACAAACAAGCTACAAGCTGCTGTCAACAACGTCACCACTAGGACTAAAGAATGTGGAATTCAGTTAAATGAGGTGAAGTCTTTCCACATAAACTTCACCAACAAAAGAATAGATTATTTGCCAATAGTAATTGATCATCAAATAATGCCCTACTTGAACACAGCGAAATATCTGCAAAGAACTTTGCATTAGATTCAAAAAAATGTAGTGGTTGCTTGGAAGACATTCCGAGTTGTCACTGGACAATAAACTATTGTTATATAAACAAACTCTAAAATCAGTTTGGACTTACAGTGTACAACTGTGGGGATGCACGAAGAAATCTAATGTCAAGATTATACAGACTTTCCAGAACAAAGTACTTCATAGCATTGTCAACGCTCCCTGGTACATCAGAAACTATGACATCCACAAGGATCTAAAAGTGCCTACGGTCAGTGAGGCAATTAAACGGTTCGCGGGAAAACATGAAATGAGATTACATGAACACAAGAATGTCGAAGTGCTACAACTACTTGACATCTGTAGACTTGTTCGTAGATTAAAAAGATCAAACCTTTCGAATTAGTGTAAATTAGATTAAGTTAATAAAATGCAAACAAAACACGTGAAAGAAGTGTTTTAATACATGTGGAGTGTGCAATGGGAGTACCTCCATCAAACCGTTAAGACTTGCCTAGATTTAAGCCTATTAGACTTTAGACTTGAGTAACATTCATGCAAACCAAATTGCTAGATAATATTAACTAGTTGCAATGTATGCGCCAAGTGCGTGCTAATATAAAAAAAAACATATATTGCTGAGTTTGTAGTTTGTTGAAGTTGAGATAATTTGTCAAGAAAGTCTGAGTTTCTTTATCTAATTCAGGTTTTGAGGATTTATAAGAGAATAAGGACTGTATCGAAAAGACAGTTGACACCTTCAGACTCGTATACCTTTTATAATTATGCAATACTTATATGCAATTATACAATAATTTTATAATAAAACAACACCAATAACTATCTAGAAAATTTAATAATTTACAAAAATATAAAAAAAATATTACTTTGCCAGTTTCTTTTCAGGTTATGTATTAAGTTTTGGACGACTTCCTTTGTGACTGCTTTAGCGGCCTTATTCCACTTTTTTTTTAAATCTAGGCTAGTTGCAACTTCAAGGTTTTTCTGAAGATGTTTAATAATAGCCTAATATTTTTCAATAGGACATGCTTCAGGGTTTAGTTATATTTTTAATTTAAAAAACTCTAAAATGTTTTAATTTGAGATGGGTGAAACGGACATTCACTAGGGGCGCCCCTCACCGTCCACGGTGGTGAGTTTCATAAGTACTGTTCGCTTATAAATATAAAGGGTGATGCAGTTGTCCACTTTCATCATTAATAAGCGTAGACAAAATTTGCATAGTTGAAAATTATGAACAGATGAATTACCTATGCAAATTATAGCTGATGGCAATTGCTTGTTCAGAGTAGTTTCATATTGTTTGTATAAAAGGCAGGAAATTTGCCAACACTATGTTTATGTCGTGTTTTTGAAATTAGTACTAATAGACGTTTTCAAGAATGTTTTAAACAATATCGATTTTAGATTTTATTCTTATCATTTCGTAAGGTAGAATTTCCGTATGTATGTATTTA
Source organism: Agrypnus murinus (assembly GCA_929113105.1). Lineage (NCBI taxonomy): Eukaryota > Metazoa > Arthropoda > Insecta > Coleoptera > Elateridae > Agrypnus > Agrypnus murinus. The sequence goes on along the minus strand of OV816025.1, from coordinate 80,856,489 downwards.
TGTAGAATAAACCGGCAGGGAGGGGTAAGCCAGAGAGGAATATATGTCGGAAGAGAGGAGGGTAAGCTGGGAGAGAGGAGTGCTAGGTTTAGAATTTTCAACTGGTTATGTTTGGTTGCGATTATTTAAATAATCACCTATGATGATCCAAAGGATTGTAATCGCATATTGAATGTTGTATATAGGGAAATCCTTCAATGCTTTTGATGGTCATGTCTTGACGAGATTTCCCTAGTCATTTATTTTGGTTATACTATAAAATATTTGCATAATATATTATTTTTGTAATAGATACGGTATACAAATATTTACATATCTTTGAGAAAAAGATCTGTTTTTGTTTTTTTTATCAGACAGCACAATTCTTTTAAGCTTTATATAGATAGTTAATATAACAAATCGTTAAAGAGGTAGGAAAAAAATGATTTAAAAAGGATTCACCTACCGAAAGGTGAATTTTTGAAGAAACAAAATATGCCTACCGGTAGGAACAGTTTTTTCCAGAAATTTATTAAATACCTGTAGGAACATAATACATTCCCTTTGATATATCTTGACAACATGAGCCCAAATCTTAACTATTTTGCAACTCTTTGCGAAAGAAAAGATTTAAATAAATATTAAACTTAGAAACATCCACTTAAGGGAATCGGTGTAGTCTACATACATAGAGTTCTAGAGAAATAGATCAATAGCATATGGTACGATGGATATGTTGCCCCCACCCTACGGCATGATATGTCCCAGAATTAAACTTGTTTTCCCAGGGTGCTCGGTGGATTATTACCATTATAAAAGGTAAGAACTTTAAATATATATAGTAAATCATGATAAATTTAATGTTATCGTATTTAAAGTGTACAGAATCCGAAATAATTTAATATATCCACATATAGTGTTATCTATTATAACTTATATTAAAAATCATTGAGCAATTTCCAATAAGGAGCGAACCATAGAATTGTATAGAACAATAGAATATTATTAGACAACATAATAAGAGGACCAAATCATTGAACAATTTCCTATATGGAGGGAACCCTAGAATTATATAGTATAAAATTGCCATTTGATAAAACCCAACATCTTGTTTTTGCCGTTGCTGTTTAATTCAATAATTTGTCAATGTATAACATAAATGTGAATCGACTGTCCTTCATTACTTCACATTTATATAGATATATTAAGTTCTAAATTATTATGATGGCGCCGGGACTCAAATAAATCATCTTGAAGTAATAAATCTGCAGAATTTATATTTGTACACTTATTATAAATCTGTAGATTTTCCGCATACAATAGAAAGTCGCAATCATTAAACACGTGTTGTAGATCATTAATGGGCAACAGAAAAAAGGATCGGCCGTAAGTGAGATTCTTGCAGAACACCTGAATACTCCTAGATTTAAAATTGTTGATCAGAGCATGCTGAGTTAGTAGGTATTGCGGTACTTGAGACCTACCCCACTCTTCCTACTTTTGGCCACGCCTGCTGCGCTCTGATTGGTTACCCCCACTCCTGTAGCTCCTCCCCTTGCTTCTGATTGGTCAACGCTATCTTGGATGACACGCCTGCTGTTCTCTGATTGGTTAACCCCCACTCCTGTGGCTCCTCCCCTTACTTCTGATTGGACGAGCGCCATTTTAGAACTTTGGGCTCCATTTTGACCACGCCCGTCCGCCATTACGGGAATCTGTATTATCAGCAATCTGTGTGCTGCCAATAGAGGGCGTCATGCTACAATTAGTGTGTATTGCTAAGAGAGGGCGTCATGAAGAAATCTGTATTATCGACGACGACGACCTATGTACTACCAATAGAGGTCGCATTAAAGAAATATGTATTACCTGTATATGCTGATGCTATTAGAGGTCGCATTAAAGAGCCTTCTCTCTCACTCTCTCGCTCTCTCCTTCTCACCTATTAGAGGACGCATTAAAGAGCCTTCTCTCTCACTCTCTCACCTATTAGAGGTCGCATTAAAGAGCATTCTCTCTCACTCTCTCGCTCTCTCACTCTCTCCTTCTCGCTCTCTCCTTCTCACTCTCTCGAAGAAATCTGTATTACCGATATGTAGAGGTCGCGTAAAAAAGAGAACTGTATTAGAGAAGAAGACCCTTCAATTAGAGTTTGCAGCCATTTTATATCACAACATGTGTCGCTAGATATACATCCTTACAAACAGTCTTGAAACAAAAATGGTAGAGTCCAACCTGTTAGACATGAAAGCAGAGTAGGTCGTGATAAATAAAACATATAAAGTTATTTTATCTCTCTTTCTCTCAACGAAGAAACCTGTATTATCGCCTAACAATTTACGGATATTTGCTAATAGATGTAGCGTTAGTATGAATACCTCGTAGACACGCCCATTCGTGATCTGATTGATCGATAGCTTTTATCCATACCCAGATGGTCGGTCTGTCATCTTGAAACACGTTCTGAATGGTTCGGCCATCTTTTCCCCTACCATAGGCGATCATCTTGAAATACGTTCTGGTTGGTTCGGTCATATTTTATCCCTACACCTAGCGTTTAATGTCTTGTGTACCTTTGTTATCTCTCTCTCTTTCTCGCTACTATTACCTACAAGTTCTGCTGCTACCTTTCTCTCTCTCTCACGCACACACTGCACTCTTTCTACCTTTTCTAGAAGAAATAATAAAGCCAGATAGGAATTAAATTATGTTTCTACTTTTCGTGGACTCTCTTTCTCTCTCTCTTTCTCGCTACTATTACCTACAAGTTCTGTTGCTACCTTTCTCTCTCTCTCACGCACACACTGCACTCTTTCTACCTTTTCTAGAAGAAATAATAAAGCCAGATAGGAATTAAATTATGTTTCTACTTTTCGTGTACTCTCTCTCTCCCTCTCTCTCTCTCTCTCTCTCTCTCTCTCTCTCTCTCTCTCTCTCTCTCTCTCTCTCTCTCTCTCTCTCTCTCGCAGATAACGATCTACCTTTTATATAGTCGCCCTTCTCCCTTAATCATGTTAGTAAATGAGACATCAATGTTTAAATATATTATTTATTTAGCTATCTCTCTCTCGGTAACTTTTTCGTATATATCCCTCTCTATTCTAGTAACTTTGGCTATCGACAGGGATCGAAGCCCGTCACGCGGTTTCAACTAACTCAACAAAGGTCCTTACAACGACGACGACGACGACAGCTCGATAAAACGTTTAAAATTTTAAATTTGTCATTCTTGAAGTCACCATCATGGGGATTTCCCGCCCTAGAATTTTATATTTCACAGCTGACTAACCACGTGATCAAGACCGCTGTATTCTAATGAAACTTTCTACCCAAATAGATCATGAAATTTAAAGGAACCGACAGTCCTTGATACAACTGCGAGTTTTGCAGGCTCGTCTAACCATCATATCTATGTCAGTAGCTACCCTTCGTGAAGGGCTTTCGGATCTCCATGTTAAGAAAATTACGTTAATAAATACACAGACCCTTGAATCACGTTCAGGGATCGGAATGTTTCTAACACTAATATGCGTTAGTATCAACGGCTGAATTAACTACATAAAAAGAGAAAAACTAGTTCTAATGCAGAAAATGTATAGACTTACCCTTGGCGTATCACTTTAAATTAAAAACGGAAAAACAATAAATATTTACACTTTTAACCAACTCTCATCAAGAAGGAATATTCAGTATAAACAGACACGTTTTAAATTTAAAACCAGTTATTATTAATCTTTCAAACCACTGTTATATACCACACGCATACAGCGTATCGAAAGGGACTGACGTGAAAAATATTATTTCAAATATTTAGCTCTCTCTACGACAAAAGGGAAACATTTCATTGGTCGCTTAAAATATAATGCCTTAGGCTATATACATTCCTTTAGACATTTCGAGGGTGAAAACAAGATTCTACCTGCCCCGTTGCCGTCATCGCTAGAAATATGCGGTTTTATCAGATGAGGGATCTCTCTACCTGCCCCGAACCCAAACCAGGTATAATTGCTTTTCCCTTTTTAATTTTGAATGGTTCTTTTCTTGAAAAATATTATCTTAAAACTTTTTATAAAGATAAAAATATTACATTTAATTTATATTAAAATCACCATCAAATGACGTCAAAATGCTGCAATTTGCAAAGCTGCCCGCTGACATCATCGCTAGAAATATGCATCAGTAAGGGAGATCGGAATCAGTGCGTTTTTTACCTGTTCTACAGCCCTAACGAATTTATAAAAACAGAGAATGAATTGAATTTTGTATCATTTAAGTCAGGTATATATATTTTAAAAAAGCTATTATTATTTTTTACATGTAGATTTACTGTAATACAGTATAAACATTATCTTATTTATTCTCATATATTATATTTTGTGTTTATATAGTCGAAATGCAAACTGACTGCGAATTAACTGCGTATGACTTTCATAGGTATTTTTCTTTCAACTGCTGGCAATACTGCTGTTTCTCGTTTACATGTCAATCTACAATAGATTTTATAATAAATTGGTCGCATATGCATAAATGCTCATTTAAAGAATGTAAACATACTAAATTAATGACCTCCATTGAGGTCATGACGTAGGATGTGACATGCATTGGAACTTACAAGGTTGCAAGTATACTACGTTTACGTAGAGAGTCATAGCGCTCGCTCTTGTAACAATAACATATGCTTTGATGATGACGTACCCGACACCGTCTCTAATTTAATAGACTTTACCAATAGTTGCATTCTATATGAAGAGAAATACAATTGAAAGAAATAAAACGCCTTATATGTATTTTACGGCTTTATTGTACCTCGTTATTCTACCTAAAACAGATGATTATCTATTCCAGGTAAAAAACACCCTTTTCTAAAGGCCAAAACTGAATGCAAGATTTTAACTCAAGAAGCTTATACCCTTGCTATTAACATTGATATAATATTTTAAAACATTCCATTACACTGATTCGGAATGATTCAAAGGGATACAATGTTTATATTAAATTTTAACGCTTATTAGTCGACCGTTGCGCCTATAGTCTTTCTTATGAGCATTATTAAGTGAGATTATTTTCATATAGTTGTCGATATCTTCCTCTGTTGGACTAGGAGAGCTTAATCGTTTAAGCGTTAGTAAAGTAAACAGACCGGGTGTTCCATTGAAAAGTTTGTTTTTAATTAAAATATCTTTTCTCTGAAACTGTACTCGTGAACAAGCAAATCACTACTCATCGTTGTCTTATTTAGATTGAACAATAATAAATATATAGATGCATTATTTTATGCGGTGATAATCCCTTTATAGCGTCTCCATTAAAAGGATGAACTTATATTATTATTTACATATTTCGATTTTTAAGAGGTGAAACTATTACACTAGGCAGGTAGTAGTCTGTCAGCTGAGAAATATAAACGCTTTGGGTTGTATTCAATTTAAAGTGTTTCCTAAATTTATTTACCAATCTTATTATTTAATCTGCCTGAGAATAAAACTTCTTTAATCTATCTGAGAACAGTTTCCGTGAATTTTATTTTTGTAAACCGTTATAAAAATTTTAATGTTATTAATTAGTATTAATGAATACTATACATAAGATAATTATAATTGATAATAAACGATGAAATTGCATAGTTGTCGCGATGTGCCGTATAATTTACAACAATTCTTTACGCATTTTATTACGCGTCAACAATTAGTTTCTTTACATGATTTATTCTCTTTAAGTCAAAATGTAAACAGTGTAAAGAAACTAATTCTTTTTCAGGTAAATCTTTATCGGTAGATCGATCGATACCTTAATTAAGAGTTCAGGGGTGTTATATGACGATTTGTTGCTAGGGCACAGCCGGCTGAAAGAACCCAAGATAATAGGCGTTATAATCCTATACAAACCTTTTCTTTAAACAGGTACAATGTAATATAGTACATATTTTAGCAAAAGAGTTCTGCTTAATTAAGACGTCCTACGGTTCCGAAGTTACAAAAATTAACCCTCTTTCGGGGGTTGTTTCTTTCCAGCCAGCCTCTGAATTTAGAATCGCCCTTTTGATATGTTGTTTTATATATTTTAACTATCTTTTAAACAAAACTAGATTATGTAACAAAGAACGGTTCCGATGTTAACTAAATACGTAACAAGTATTGGGGTTAAAAATAACAAAAATCTGTAAAATTATTTAACTTTATTAGGTACGCAAGGCGTACTTTACGCAATTATATATGCCACGTCTTATTGTTCTTTCGTTTAAATATTTTTATTTTAGGTGAATTTTAAAGAAACACAAAACGTCTACCGGTAGATATCTCATTCTAAATGCTAACTTTTTATTCGTTTAGCAAAGTGTGTTAGTTTGTCAACCTGAGAAAATCATCACAAATACTCATATTTTGTGGTCGTTCATTCAAGCTTATCGTTAAGATTTATGACAGCGCCATAAATAAAAATCTGGTTATCCCAAAACTCGTAGACCCTTTATGCAAAATAAGAGAGATAGAAAGTGAAGGATAGATTTTATCAGACTTCGTCTAATTTTGATCAGTTTTAACACGTTTATTAATTAACTATACAAGATAGATTTTTTAAATATTTTTCATGAATTTCTCAAAACAAACAACAGGGGTTAAAAAGATTCTTAATTACGGTGAAGTTGACCTTTACTAACGACCACCGGTTCACACAGGTAATAATAATTACGATGAAAGGGAAACTTGTATTTATTTGTTAGTCATCGAAAGTAAGGTCTTTTGTTCGGGTTCAAAATTTCTTTTCATTTGTTATCTCGGTTGTTCTTCTGAAATGATTAAATGTGATCCCTAGTTTAATAAATATTTCAAATATATTAGAACAAACACTTATCTAGTATTAAAGGTTAACATGTACGTTATAAATAATAATAAAAGTGAATGTCAGTAGCAGACTATAATAATAAGATATTTTAACCTGTAATGTAGAATTCTCTATATATTTAACACTCGAAATTTAATTAAAAGGTACGGCTCTATTGCTTGCATATACGGTCAAATCTCAATGAACTTACAAGTAAATAATTACATACCATCATTTTATAATTTCATATACGTGAAAAAATTGAGCGATCTACATGTAAAATTGTGTTTAGTCAAGTCTGTATCAAGCAGCATGAAACAATCGTTAATTATAGGACACCTGTGTTAATTTAGTATTCACACAAAGAGGACTTGTTACCTGAAAGGTTGCAGGTGGGATACTTAAACCTATTCCTATTCCAAGTTGCCATTATAAAAGTTTAGCCAACAATAATAACAACGTATTTTGTTATAATGATGTGCTGTGTAGATTCTATCATTAAAACAAGATGAAACAGGTATGAGCGGTCTCGACGGTTTATGACATCCGACTGATTTATGACCTAGTAAATAGGTTTATAAAGCTTTATATAGAAATATAGAGTTAAATTAAATTGTATTACGCTCAATGCATAACACCGTCGAGACCGCTCATACCTGTTTCATCTTGTTTTAATGATAGAATCTACACAGCCCATCATTATAACAAAAAACGTTGTTATTATTGTTGGCTAAACTTTTATAATGGCAACTTCGAATAGGAATAGGTTTAAGTATCCCACCTGCAACCTTTCAGGTAACAAGTCCTCTTTGTGTGAATACTAAATTAACACAGGTGTCCTATAATTAACGACTGTTTCATGCTGCTTGATACAGACTTGACTAAACACAATTTTACATGTAGATCGCTCAATTTTTTCACGTATATGAAATTATAAAATGATGGTATGTAATTATTTACTTGTAAGAGATTTGACCGTATATGCAAGCAATAGAGCCGTACCTTTTAATTAAATTTCGAGTGTTAAATATATAGAGAATTCTACATTACAGGTTAAAATATCTTATTATTATAGTCTGCTACTGACATTCACTTTTATTATTATTTATAACGTACATGTTAACCTTTAATACTAGATAAGTGTTTGTTCTAATATATTTGAAATATTTATTAAACTAGGGATCACATTTAATCATTTCAGAAGAACAACCGAGATAACAAATGAAAAGAAATTTTGAACCCGAACAAAAGACCTTACTTTCGATGACTAACAAATAAATACAAGTTTCCCTTTCATCGTAATTATTATTACCTGTGTGAACCGGTGGTCGTTAGTAAAGGTCAACTTCACCGTAATTAAGAATCTTTTTAACCCCTGTTGTTTGTTTTGAGGAATTCATGAAAAATATTTAAAAAATCTATCTTGTATAGTTAATTAATAAACGTGTTAAAACTGATCAAAATTAGACGAAGTCTGATAAAATCTATCCTTCACTTTCTATCTCTCTTATTTTGCATAAAGGGTCTACGAGTTTTGGGATAACCAGATTTTTATTTATGGCGCTGTCATAAATCTTAACGATAAGCTTGAATGAACGACCACAAAATATGAGTATTTGTGATGATTTTCTCAGGTTGACAAACTAACACACTTTGCTAAACGAATAAAAAGTTAGCATTTAGAATGAGATATCTACCGGTAGACGTTTTGTGTTTCTTTAAAATTCACCTAAAATAAAAATATTTAAACGAAAGAACAATAAGACGTGGCATATATAATTGCGTAAAGTACGCCTTGCGTACCTAATAAAGTTAAATAATTTTACAGATTTTTGTTATTTTTAACCCCAATACTTGTTACGTATTTAGTTAACATCGGAACCGTTCTTTGTTACATAATCTAGTTTTGTTTAAAAGATAGTTAAAATATATAAAACAACATATCAAAAGGGCGATTCTAAATTCAGAGGCTGGCTGGAAAGAAACAACCCCCGAAAGAGGGTTAATTTTTGTAACTTCGGAACCGTAGGACGTCTTAATTAAGCAGAACTCTTTTGCTAAAATATGTACTATATTACATTGTACCTGTTTAAAGAAAAGGTTTGTATAGGATTATAACGCCTATTATCTTGGGTTCTTTCAGCCGGCTGTGCCCTAGCAACAAATCGTCATATAACACCCCTGAACTCTTAATTAAGGTATCGATCGATCTACCGATAAAGATTTACCTGAAAAAGAATTAGTTTCTTTACACTGTTTACATTTTGACTTAAAGAGAATAAATCATGTAAAGAAACTAATTGTTGACGCGTAATAAAATGCGTAAAGAATTGTTGTAAATTATACGGCACATCGCGACAACTATGCAATTTCATCGTTTATTATCAATTATAATTATCTTATGTATAGTATTCATTAATACTAATTAATAACATTAAAATTTTTATAACGGTTTACAAAAATAAAATTCACGGAAACTGTTCTCAGATAGATTAAAGAAGTTTTATTCTCAGGCAGATTAAATAATAAGATTGGTAAATAAATTTAGGAAACACTTTAAATTGAATACAACCCAAAGCGTTTATATTTCTCAGCTGACAGACTACTACCTGCCTAGTGTAATAGTTTCACCTCTTAAAAATCGAAATATGTAAATAATAATATAAGTTCATCCTTTTAATGGAGACGCTATAAAGGGATTATCACCGCATAAAATAATGCATCTATATATTTATTATTGTTCAATCTAAATAAGACAACGATGAGTAGTGATTTGCTTGTTCACGAGTACAGTTTCAGAGAAAAGATATTTTAATTAAAAACAAACTTTTCAATGGAACACCCGGTCTGTTTACTTTACTAACGCTTAAACGATTAAGCTCTCCTAGTCCAACAGAGGAAGATATCGACAACTATATGAAAATAATCTCACTTAATAATGCTCATAAGAAAGACTATAGGCGCAACGGTCGACTAATAAGCGTTAAAATTTAATATAAACATTGTATCCCTTTGAATCATTCCGAATCAGTGTAATGGAATGTTTTAAAATATTATATCAATGTTAATAGCAAGGGTATAAGCTTCTTGAGTTAAAATCTTGCATTCAGTTTTGGCCTTTAGAAAAGGGTGTTTTTTACCTGGAATAGATAATCATCTGTTTTAGGTAGAATAACGAGGTACAATAAAGCCGTAAAATACATATAAGGCGTTTTATTTCTTTCAATTGTATTTCTCTTCATATAGAATGCAACTATTGGTAAAGTCTATTAAATTAGAGACGGTGTCGGGTACGTCATCATCAAAGCATATGTTATTGTTACAAGAGCGAGCGCTATGACTCTCTACGTAAACGTAGTATACTTGCAACCTTGTAAGTTCCAATGCATGTCACATCCTACGTCATGACCTCAATGGAGGTCATTAATTTAGTATGTTTACATTCTTTAAATGAGCATTTATGCATATGCGACCAATTTATTATAAAATCTATTGTAGATTGACATGTAAACGAGAAACAGCAGTATTGCCAGCAGTTGAAAGAAAAATACCTATGAAAGTCATACGCAGTTAATTCGCAGTCAGTTTGCATTTCGACTATATAAACACAAAATATAATATATGAGAATAAATAAGATAATGTTTATACTGTATTACAGTAAATCTACATGTAAAAAATAATAATAGCTTTTTTAAAATATATATACCTGACTTAAATGATACAAAATTCAATTCATTCTCTGTTTTTATAAATTCGTTAGGGCTGTAGAACAGGTAAAAAACGCACTGATTCCGATCTCCCTTACTGATGCATATTTCTAGCGATGATGTCAGCGGGCAGCTTTGCAAATTGCAGCATTTTGACGTCATTTGATGGTGATTTTAATATAAATTAAATGTAATATTTTTATCTTTATAAAAAGTTTTAAGATAATATTTTTCAAGAAAAGAACCATTCAAAATTAAAAAGGGAAAAGCAATTATACCTGGTTTGGGTTCGGGGCAGGTAGAGAGATCCCTCATCTGATAAAACCGCATATTTCTAGCGATGACGGCAACGGGGCAGGTAGAATCTTGTTTTCACCCTCGAAATGTCTAAAGGAATGTATATAGCCTAAGGCATTATATTTTAAGCGACCAATGAAATGTTTCCCTTTTGTCGTAGAGAGAGCTAAATATTTGAAATAATATTTTTCACGTCAGTCCCTTTCAATACGCTGTATGCGTGTGGTATATAACAGTGGTTTGAAAGATTAATAATAACTGGTTTTAAATTTAAAACGTGTCTGTTTATACTGAATATTCCTTCTTGATGAGAGTTGGTTAAAAGTGTAAATATTTATTGTTTTTCCGTTTTTAATTTAAAGTGATACGCCAAGGGTAAGTCTATACATTTTCTGCATTAGAACTAGTTTTTCTCTTTTTATGTAGTTAATTCAGCCGTTGATACTAACGCATATTAGTGTTAGAAACCATTCCGATCCCTGAACGTGATTCAAGGGTCTGTGTATTTATTAACGTAATTTTCTTAACATGGAGATCCGAAAGCCCTTCACGAAGGGTAGCTACTGACATAGATATGATGGTTAGACGAGCCTGCAAAACTCGCAGTTGTATCAAGGACTGTCGGTTCCTTTAAATTTCATGATCTATTTGGGTAGAAAGTTTCATTAGAATACAGCGGTCTTGATCACGTGGTTAGTCAGCTGTGAAATATAAAATTCTAGGGCGGGAAATCCCCATGATGGTGACTTCAAGAATGACAAATTCAAAATTTTAAACGTTTTATCGAGCTGTCGTCGTCGTCGTCGTTGTAAGGACCTTTGTTGAGTTAGTTGAAACCGCGTGACGGGCTTCGATCCCTGTCGATAGCCAAAGTTACTAGAATAGAGAGGGATATATACGAAAAAGTTACCGAGAGAGAGATAGCTAAATAAATAATATATTTAAACATTGATGTCTCATTTACTAACATGATTAAGGGAGAAGGGCGACTATATAAAAGGTAGATCGTTATCTGCGAGAGAGAGAGAGAGAGAGAGAGAGAGAGAGAGAGAGAGAGAGAGAGAGAAAGAGAGTACACGAAAAGTAGAAACATAATTTAATTCCTATCTGGCTTTATTATTTCTTCTAGAAAAGGTAGAAAGAGTGCAGTGTGTGCGTGAGAGAGAGAGAGAAAGGTAGCAGCAGAACTTGTAGGTAATAGTAGCGAGAAAGAGAGAGAGATAACAAAGGTACACAAGACATTAAACGCTAGGTGTAGGGATAAAATATGACCGAACCAACCAGAACGTATTTCAAGATGATCGCCTATGGTAGGGAAAAAGATGGCCGAACCATTCAGAACGTGTTTCAAGATGACAGACCGACCATCTGGGTATGGATAAAAGCTATCGATCAATCAGATCACGAATGGGCGTGTCTACGAGGTATTAATACTAACGCTACATCTATTAGCAAATATCCGTAAATTGTTAGGCGATAATACAGGTTTCTTCGTTGAGAGAAAGAGAGATAAAATAACTTTATATGTTTTATTTATCACGACCTACTCTGCTTTCATGTCTAACAGGTTGGACTCTACCATTTTTGTTTCAAGACTGTTTGTAAGGATGTATATCTAGCGACACATGTTGTGATATAAAATGGCTGCAAACTCTAATTGAAGGGTCTTCTTCTCTAATACAGTTCTCTTTTTTACGCGACCTCTACATATCGGTAATACAGATTTCTTCGAGAGAGTGAGAAGGAGAGAGCGAGAAGGAGAGAGCGAGAATGAGAGAGTGAGAGAGCGAGAGAGTGAGAGAGAAGGCTCTTTAATGCATCCTCTAATAGGTGATAAGGAGAGAGTGAGTGAGTGAGAGAGAAGGCACTTTAATGCGTCCTCTAATAGGTAAGAAAGAGAGAGCGAGAGAGTAAGAGAGAAGGCTCTTTAATGCGACCTCTAATAGGTGAGAGAGTGAGAGAGAAGGCTCTTTAATGCGTCCTCTAATAGGTGAGAAGGAGAGAGCGAGAGAGTGAGAGAGAAGGCTCTTTAATGCGACCTCTAATAGCATCAGCATATACAGGTAATACAGATTTCTTTAATGCGACCTCTATTGGTAGTACATAGGTCGTCGTCGTCGTCGTCGATAATACAGATTTCTTCATGACGCCCTCTCTTAGCAATGCACACTAATTGTAGCATGACGCCTTCTATTGGCAGCACACAGATTGCCGATAATACAGATTTCCGTAATGGCGGACGGGCGTGGTCAAAATGGCGCCCAAAGTTCCAAAATGGCGCTCGTCCAATCAGAAGTAAGGGGAGGAGCCACAGGAGTGGGCGTTAACCAATCAGAGAACAGCAGGCGTGTTATCCAAGATGGCGTCGACCAATCAGAAGAAGGGGAGGAGCTACAGGGGTGGGGGTAACCAATCAGAGCGCAGCAGGCGTGGCCAAAAGTAGGAAGAGTGGGGTAGGTCTCAAGTACCGCAATACCTACTTGAGTTCAAGTTGGACCAGCGGAGTAGGTTTGAGCCATGATAAAAGAGTATTGCCAATACCTAATTTGCTTAACTTAAAGATAGTATTCTTATGTTGACTTTATCAAAGGCTACAGTCAGTATAGACTTGGACGTTGCACACTAATTCCATCTTACATCAAACGTAATTAGTGAAAATGTACTTATGTATTTTATGGCATTAGTTACTTTTGAACACAACTATGAAAGGTAACTATGCCTTTACCTGCAAACTGAGCAGACTACTGATGGAAACTATGCTAATGCTATACCGTATGGCAGGAGTAAAAAATATCAAAGAAAGAAAAATTAGTGACGTTACTTGACATTGACACTTATTGGCTAATAATTTCCATTAATTTGTAGTGGTAACTTAAGACAACTCATGATTTACATTGTTGTGTTGGTCCAACTCTGTTTCTACTGCATACCAACTAACTACATAGGGAATCAAGATTTCGACTGCCGTAGTCTTGACTGTATTGATTTTACTTGACCAAGATACAACTTAGCCAACCAAATTTTATAAGGTAATTAAAAATTACATCAATTATTTTTTATGACAAACTTGTTCGAATGATAATATGGCCCCATAAGATAAGGAATAAGGGTCAGAGCTCAGATATTGGAACGAGTACACCATCTGCCAGAAGTCCTAAGTTTTGGTGGCATGAGCGATGTTCTTCTTGGGAAATAGGTGAACAATTTGCTTGTGAGCTTTGCTAATTGATTAATTAAAAGCAAGATTTCACTGTGTTTATATAATTACCCCACTACCGGGGTACGAGTACGCACGTGTGAACGCTACCCGCTAAAATGCAATGTAACTCTATGATAAAGTGGAGCTAGTCACATATTGCTTTACAGTAAGAAATGTAAAGGATGTAGGTATGAACTAGGCTATATGAAATACTACTGGCTCTTTTAATGTCAGAGTTGCATACAGCCGGTTCTAAAAAAATTCTAGCTCACTACATATAAACCAAGAACCAATACACGAGTATTAAGAAGTATCTTAGTCTAATAAAAACAGCTTAAATTCCTATTAACCTGAAAATTATAAAATACGTAACCTATTCCAATACTGTATAAAGAATACAAGGATAACTAGAAAAAAATACAAAAAAATTGTGATCTCTGTGATATATCTGGCTTGAATCGTAACTGTTATAGTAGATAGGCTAGGAGAGTTCTAGCACAAAATCCCATGTATTTTCTTATGGAGGTCCCAAGTACTAATTTTGGTCAATTTCAAGGTCATCCGCGGTCTAACGTGTGACCTCAGCGCCTGACATCACAACGTATATGCATTAACTCTACATATTAAACAGTGATTGATGCAGTCGTCCGAGATCATAGGGATTTTTATAATGAAGACATCACGGCACTCTAGAGCTTCGCCCCAGAAGCAGGACCCCATTGCAACCGAAAATGATTATACTTCTACACTCACATCTGACTAACCATGTGATCAAGATCGTAGTATTCTAATCAAGCTTTCTACGTTTATTCATCTACTAGCCAACGAGATCAAGAAATTTAAAGAAACCAACAATCATCAATATATCGGCAAGGTTTGTAAGCTCGACTAACGGATATATCTATGTCGGTTACTACCCTTCGTAAAGGGCTTTCCAATCTCAAGTTGGTACTTAAGAAAATTGTCTAAAAATAAAACATTCTCACACAGAATAATTTTTATTTGTTAAAAAATAATTTTATTTTGTCACATCCTAAATATTTACGCGAGTGATTAGATTATAAAGATAATAGATTAACTGAAAGAATGTATTTTAAAATTGAAGGGTTATAATTATTGTTCATCAGCTGCGAGAACCTTCTGCTGGTAGCCATCTACTTTCGCTTGACAGATAATACACATTGCTTATATGTAATTTGATAAGAGATGTAAATAAAACACACAAATATGGTTTTTGTACTTTACGTTCACAATGGGCTCATTGTGACACCGAAAACGATTTCATAATAGAGGCTATTATAACATCGTTTTTGGAGACTATTTGTTCTGTAAGATTGGTAACATTTGTTTTATATTACATATAAACACATTTAATCTTGACACATTCTAACCTCACAAAACGCGAAAAGTCATTTTATAGTGTTACCACATGTTAAACGCAAAAATCACTAGATTGTAATGCAATGCTTTTAATAGCTTAAATTTACAATTTCTATAAAATTAATGGCGCAGAGTACAAAAAATAGTATATTATACTTGTTTTATAAGACGTATTGTAGCACTCGTTCCTTTGGAACACTCCTCGCTTCTCTCGTCGTGTCCCAAACAACTCGTGCTACAATAGACCGTCTTATACAACTCGTATAATAATATACTATTATACACTTTTATTTTATTTAGCTATTATACATCTCAATTAAATTATTTACTTATCTACTACAACCATAATTAAAAACGTTATATTGTATGAGCATCATCAGTTTAAACTACCTATTAAGAAATACTAATTATCAAGACTAAGTAAGGACTTTTAGGAATATCTTACAGACAAAGAATATAATATTCAATCATTAACATAGAAACATTAAACTAAATATATTTACTTAATTATAATTATAATACAGAGTTATATAACTAACTTTATCTTATACTAAACTACACATTAAGAAATAATAATTATGAAGCATAAGGCTTTTATAGTATCTTTCATGATATGAAGATTACATTCAATCTATGAACTTGAATCATAACATTTATCATTAACTAAATATCATAAATTAATATATTACATATTAAAACCTATATATAATATCTAACTTTATTAGATTTTTATATTACATATCAGGTTTTTCAGTGAGGACATACATCAGTCTACATCCATTAGTTCTAATATCGAATAATGTCCCAAAGGTAGAGTTTCATAGGAGCCAGGTATGAGGTAACGTTTATCATCATATGGGCTAAGAGCAATCTTTTGCTGGGTGATCGAATGAACATGATGTTTATCGGATCGGATTATATTTTGATGTACACGTTTTTCTACATAGTTTTCGAGACATTCTACATAGTCTTCGAACGTAATTTTCGTATAAACAACAGATTTTTAAACACTTTTAGCTTTTTTCGTAACAGCACTATTAGATATAATATCAGCGATTTCATCCTCTTCATATTCTTCGTCTTGTAAGCGATTTCTTAATACATCTTCTTCATTTTCTGAAATGTCAGTTTTTATTGTCTGCAGTATTTTGATACGAGCGACTACTATGCGAATAAATATTATTAAAGCGTAAAATAGAACAATCATACGAAAAAAAACAAAGTTAATAAATTGTTAGCAACATTATTCGTAAAAATACACACTTGTACGCTTAATAACAGATAAACCCCAATTCTAGCATTAGCGTATACAAGGTATTTATAATTTAGAAAAAAGTTTAATCTTGCTTGAAAAGTGTACATTATTAAAACACAAAAAGGGTAAAAGCAACCATGCCATAGTTAATACTCAAAATCCTACCTTTTGGTCGATTAACGTTGTAGATTTCAAACAGCAACGGCAGCAATTGTTAATAACAAATACGATTCACAAACATACACACATACAGAGCACTCCAAACACAAAACGTAATGAGTAATAATTAACGTAAAAATGCATAAATGCTGCGAGCAATCACGCAAAAGTGACGATTTTGAACTTCGAGATCTGTTTGAAATTGCGCGTGTTTATGCTTTATTATGTACGCCTGTGCGTGTATATACTTCAAATTGCCCGTGTATATACTTATAATGTACGTCTGTGCGTGTATCTGTTTAAAATTGTGCGTGTATTTGCTTTATTATGTACGTCTGTGCGTGTATCTGTTTGAAATTGTGCGTGTATTTGCTTTATTATGTACGTCTGTGCTGTATCTGTTTGAAATTGTGCGTGTATTTGCTTTATTATGTACGTCTGTGCGTGTATCTCTTTGAGATTGTGCGTGTATTTGCTTTATTATGTACGTCTGTGCGTGTATCTATTTGAAATTGTGGGTGTATTTGCTTTATTATGTACGTCTGTGTGTGTATCTGTTTGAAATTGTGCGTGTATGTACATGCAACTGAACTATATAAACAGGAACTTCGTTCCTGATCATTCATTAATTAGACGGTATGGAACGACGTTTGTGTGATGTATGCGGTCTGAACATTCGACGCTCTGGGTATGCAAGCCATATGAATATTGTACCCGTACGGCTACATTGATTTATTATAATTAGCTAACCTGATTAGTTCATTAATTCGTATTATTTATTTTTAAACTATTTTAGCTAAAGTTCATATTTACTTAGTTTTGCAAATCATAACTGCATTTAGAATAAAATATTTATTTAGGGTTGAATAAACTCAAAGATACAACTTATTAAAATTTAAAAAATTAGTTGAAGAAATTGCAAAATTTAGTTTCCCACGGGAAATGGAAATGCTAAAAATGTAAAACCTTTGTCTTTTGCTTAAAGCTTTGAAATTCTATATTTTCTTATTTCAAAAATGATGATTCTTTCATAGGCGATAAGACGGCTTCCTGCAAGGCGTGCATAATTGCATTTTTCTAATATTAATCAAAAGAAAGTAAGTTTTGTCTTAGAGTTTATCAAACACACGTACACTGTTAATTTAATTAAGTTTGTTTAGTCATCTAAACTGTTTTTTAAATGTTTACATTTTTACATAGGGTTTTTCTTTAAGTTAGTTCTGATTAGGTCCTCAAGAAAGAAGGAACTCACTTTCGGTTTTAAGTTTTTATAATTTTTCAATTTTCAATTATTTAAATTCAATATATCACTTCTTCTACGTGAATGTAATAAAACTTCAATAATTTATGTTTGGTGTGAAAAAATGTTATAAATTGACTTACTAATTTAATTAACAATAATAAATAAACTCGTCTTTAATTATTAATTATAAACTGTGTTTATATTATTTGGATTACCTCTCTCCCTTTCTATAAGGAAGCGAAATTAAGGTAAGTGCACTCTATTATTATCTAGCCTAGCACTTTAACCCGTTGGCCTCTGAGGAAGCTACCAAACATCATAAGTTCCAGCCGAAGGGTTACAACTAAGAAATCACAAGGGTTACGTGCAGACAAGGGTGACACCGTGGACACAAAGTCCCATGTACTAAATGTTTCAAATAGTTTTCATGTAATAGTAGTTATAAAAGGCACTTGAAAACAATCCATTGTCCATAGGCGTGAATAATAAGACAAAACCTAGAAATGATGTAATAATTAAAGACGCGAGTCTGAAACATATACATACCAATGAACCCCGCGACACAAATAAAGAAATAAGACTCGATGATGATGCTGAAATAATAAACGCTCGTAATGCTATACGTAATAAATTAGCCTACTTTCACCGTGATAAAGCTGAACCTCGACCAGGGACCGTTAATCTCTCACCTAAACTTTAACACGCATCTTCAGTTACATCTGTTGAAGATGAAGAAGAAGGAGAAGGAGAAGAATGCGATTCTGACTTAAAGATTTATCAGGAATTCTCTAACTATTATAGAGCATTATTAGCTAGCGGAGAAAACAAAAACGTAGACAAAACTAGGTACGCTCTATATAACGACATCGATGAGTAGCGATTTGGTTGTTCGCGAGTACAGTTTCAGGGCAAAGATATTTTAATTAAAAACAAACTTTTCAATGAAACATCTGGCCTGTTTACTTTACTAACGCTTAAACGAATAAGCTCTCTTAGTCCAACAGAGGAAGATATCGACAACTATATGAAAATAATCTCACTTACTAATGCTCATAAGAAAGACTATAGGCGCAACGGTCGACTAATAAGCGTTAAACATTGGAAATACGAAAATGTAATCAGGACAAATTTATACAGAATAACAGACTTTGAGGTTAGTCTTCCCAAAAAGTCAAACAAGATGAAACCGGATTGGATACGTCAGAGTACGCCTGATCAACTAGTGGATCGACTTCGTCTGTTGTATGCTGTAAAGAAAGCTCGTAGCAGCAGTCTCGAAAACGAAAACGAAATAATTTCAATCATCATAGAGCTTAAAGCGAGAAAAATCATAGAATAAGTAAATATTTAATTTGTACTATGTAATATAGCCGTATTGTAATAGTATTTATATGTAATATAATATTTTTGATAAGATGACAAAATAAACGAAATATATTCTATAAAAGCTTCTTATTTCTCAACCTCTCTCTGCCTCAGTGAACGTTCTGGTATAAATCTGTTTCTAGACTTATTTAATAAGATTGTATAATTCTCTATGGATTTCATAAAGCAATTGATTAATTTAAATATTTTTAGAAGAGGTGACCCTGCAGAGTTTTGGGTAGAATACCCTTCCGCGACCGAATTATAACAAGCAATACATTTCTTAATTTTTAATAATAATATTTTAGAGTGATTTATGTCTCCAATAGCCGGGTTGTTTTATAGAGAGAATAGAATTTGAAAAATATGTCGCGCTCTTTAAATTTATAATAATATCTCACGGTCATCCTGAGCTGGTATATATTGTGTTTTATCGAACCGTAAACCAAGCCAAACATCAGGTACTACTGCCGGCGTAAGAACTTTCCTAAATATATATACTATATATTGCTATGATGTGGTGTTACACATAGCAGTACTGAATAAATAAATAAAATTTAATACCACAGCTACTCATTTATTGAACAATCAAAACTTTTAAACAAGCATAAACAACAAAAAAAAATAACATTGAATAATACATAAAATAACACTCAGGGTAAATATATGTGGGATAAAAGATTAAATTGAATTCACAATTCCTACTAGTTAACTTTCTTGTTACTCACAGTTTATTGTTAGAATGTAAAAAAAACATCTTATCCTTAACTGGTGCACTCCAATATTTACAGCATGATTATGCAGGATGATTATCCACCCCTCTCAGTGACTCAAACTTGCATCTGGGCTAAACACATTGATCGTTCCTTATAATATAAATGACTTTTCATTTCTTCTCCCTTTCCACAACTGCTTCCAATTCTCTTCTTCAACAACCACCTTTTCTCTTTTATTCTTGCCTTTATATAATAATAAATATTTTTTTTTAAATTAAATTTTCTCTAATTTTTATCAGTCAATCTTCAGTTTCCATTTATTTTCTCTTGACACCTTTTTATTTTGTTTTTCCTGATTACTTGTCTTTCTTATCTTTTTATTTCATTTTTCCCCTTCTACACTCTGACACTGTGTTTCTGCACTACCTACCTAGCTAACTTCCTTTGAACAATTTTCCCTATCTATAAAATTTAATCTTCCTTTACCCAAGTTTTAAGTAAGATTAATTAACTTACTGAACACTTAACTCAATTAAACTCAACTAATACATAAAATTTATGTATTGACCAATAAACAAAAAAAAACTACAAAACTTAACAATATCAATAAATGAGTTACTGTTGGAATAACACAGCATTATCCACCTCAATGTTTTATAAAATTTTTCTGATAGAAAATGGGAAAATTTTATGAAAACATTTTTTTAACTTGTAGCACCACATCCTTTAATCATTTCAATTATTTAAATTCATTTGTTAACACTTATTCATTGTTTATCATCATCATCAATATCTACTACTTATATTTTTTTTTATAACAGTAAATTGATTCACTATTTTTCATATGCTCATAATATTATCCTTCATTTCATTTATTTCTTTAAATTATTTAACAACTTCATTATCAATTATTAAAAATTAAAATTATTTATCTACAATTTTTTTATGGTCTTTATCATTTTTTAACTTATGAACGGTATTATTATATGATTAAAACAAATTTTCTTTTTTTTTTATAACTGGTCTTTCACAAACGGAAAAATCATACTTAAATGGAACTTCCCTCTTTTCTTTTCAGAATCTGGAAATCGCAATTCATAACAATCCCCAAATCTGTTACTGATTATATAAGGTCCGTCATAAGGTAAAATAAATTTTGGACAAATGTTAGATGGCCTGTTAGCTACCCGTAATTTCTTTATCACTACTTTATCTCCTATCTTAAACTGAGTGTGTCTTTTTATTTTAGCATTTTGTTTGACTCTGTATTTTTCATAATGCAGTAAAGACTTATTCTTTGCAGCTATTAAATTCTCTTCAAACTTTTCATCAATAGTAATTTCAGGAATCCATGGTCTCCAAGGAAATATCTTCTTCATCAGATATACTGGTGCTAATCCAGTAACTGTAGATGGTACTTCATTTATGAATGACTCCACCTGAGCAAGATATGCTGACCAGTTAGTATGTCTATCCTGCGCCATTACCACCCTCAAATATTTCAACACCTCCTGAATATATCGTTCACACGGGTTGCCTTGTGGATGTCTTATGCTACAATAACCTATCTTTATATTTTTACACTCCCAGTATGTTCTGAATTTTTCGTTATTAAAATAGGTAGCATTGTCTGCAATTATTTTTTCAGGTTTTCCGACATCTTCGATGAACCTTTCTAGACATCGAATAACTACATCAGTAGTACACATCTTTGTAGGATACACTTTTGTGTATTTGGTGAATACATCTACCACTACCAAAATGTGTTTATAACCTTTACTTGTCACGAGATTAGCAAGGAAATCAATGGCTATTAATTGCAATGGCCTTTCCATTTCTATGCTATTAACTAAATTTAGATTTGTATAATTCTTATATTTTGCAAGTAGGCACATTTCACATTGATTCACAACGCTTTTAATTATTTTCAAATCATTTCTTGCATAGTAATTTTCTCTGAAAATCATCCATACTTTTCTGACACCCATATGTCCAAATTTGTTATGAAAATACCAGGCAATTTGTTTAACATGTCCCGCATTTGTAACATAAAGTTCCATATGACCAATAATCTTGATCAATAATCTGTTTTTAACTTGGAACCCCTTGTATTCATTATGTGTTTCCAAAATATTGAATATATGAGCCAATTCTTGATTCTTCTGTTGGCGAGTCAAATATTCTCTAGAGAACATTCCTTCATTTTGATTTAAAATGTTTAAGAATACCCTCACTTCATCTTTCTTGATATGGTCCAGCTTGTTCTGCCTGGTAAGTGCATCGGCCACAACATTAAACTTTCCTGGACGATATTTTATTTCAAAAGAAAATTCCTGCAGCAACAAAGACCACCTGTAGATTCTATTGTTAGCAAACCTAGTCTTCATAAGATGAACCAAGGCAGCATGATCTGTTTCTACAGTGAAATGGTTTCCTGCTAAGTAAAATTGAAATTTCTTAATGCTATACACAACTGCCACCATCTCTTTTTCTGAGACTGAATAGCGCGTTTCTGGGCCCCTCAGTACACGAGATACAAATGCAATAGGAACTTCCGACCCATCTTGTTCCTGTACCAAAACACTTGCAACCGCATAATCCGAAGCATCTGTCCTCAATGTGTATGGTAAGTCATGACGAGGATGACATAAACTAATATTTTCATAAAAACTGTTTTTTAAGTCAAGGAACGCTGATATGTTCTTCTTCATTCCAATGCCACTTAACATTCTTCCTCAGTAATTTCACTAATGGTACGGCTTTCTCTGCAAATTGTGGAATAAATTTTCTATAAAAATTTAAAACACCTAAAAATCCACGTAATGTTCTTAAATTTTTAGGGGTTGGATAATTTTTAATCTCTAATAAACGATCATTATCGATACCAATGTCTTGTACACCAATTTTAAATCCGAGAAATTTTACTTCTTGCTGGAAAAATGCACATTTCTCTAAATTTAGCTTGAGACCATTACTACAAAGTTCTTGCAAAATTACTTGTATATGTTTCAAATGTTGTTGTTCATTTTCGGAATAAATTAATATGTCATCTATATAGTGCAGACAAAAATCTTCGTATTTATTTAAGATTTGTTGAAGAGCCCTTACCAAGGCAGCACATGAACTTGCCAGTCCAAATGGCACTACTCGAAATTGATAAATTTGCCCATCAATGCTAAATCCTGTGTATTTCCTGGAATTTTTATTCAACGGTATTAGCCAAAATGAATTTCTAAGATCTAATTTCGAATAAACGTTACTTCTTCCCAACTTTCCTAATAAGCATTCGATTTTCTGCGGAGATTCAAATTGTGGCTTTGTTCTTTCATTTAACTTGCGTGCATCCAAACATAACCGAATACTTCCATCTTTTTTCTTTACTATTACCATGGGATTAACATAATTTGTACTGGACTTCTCAATTATGCCTTTTGCTTCCATATCAGCAATTTCCTTTAACACTTGTTTCTTGTATGCATATGGTACTGGATATGTTTTGCAGTTAAATGGAGTTGAGTCATCCACTTCCAATTTATGACAATATGCTTCTGCAATTTGTGTTTCGGTATTAACCAATTTAATGTTTGTCTTTAACAACTTTGATATTTCTTTTACATATTTTTGATTGCAATTCAATGTAAATTCTTGGCAATTTATGGAATCTTCTTGATTTATATTAGCATTATAAATATTCATATTTTGATTAAACAACAACATAGTTTTATTATCAACACCCTCTTTAACTAACTCATTTTCTTCATCTTCAATAACACAACAATTATTTCCAGAATTTTTTTTCTCCATCAAAATCGTTAATAATCTTACTGGTTTCCAACCATGGAATACTTTCTTCATTTATGATAAACAATTTATTTTCAACATCTATCTTTGCTTTATAATGATTCATTAAATCCATGCCGATTATAAATTCAACACTCATATTAGGCACAATAAGAGCTTCAAACATAAACGTTTTTTTTTTCACTTGAATATCTGCCATAACCTTCTTATTACAAGAAGTAAATTTCTTTTTATTAGCTGCCATTAAATTAACATTATTAATATGTACGATATTCTCCTTGATTTGTAAGTGATATTTGTTTATCCATTCTTCACTAATTAAAGAAGTTTCAGAACTCGTATCTATAAGTGCGTTAACAGGAATTTGTTTAATAAAAATTTTAACATAAGGTAAATCAAATGAAATTAATTCTTCATTAAAATCTTCATGTATCGTACCACTGTCCGACAATTTTATAAATTCTTTAGGATGACAATAATTACAAAAAACAGTGGTACAACTTACTGAAAATTCTTCTCTTGTTTTAATGGATCTTGAATCAGACTGTTTGTTTCTGTTGCGACTAGCTGTCCTTCTTCATTTATCAATGCACTAGGCATATTTCTTGGTTGGTTTTCTGCATATGTATTATTAATTTGACGACTTCGCTGGTATTCCTCTTGTCTGCGATTCTCATAGGGTCTCCAATTCTGGTAATCATCTGTGAATTCTCTTGGTCTTTTATAATAGTCCGTATAAGGGTTTTGAGCATTTCTAGTAGTCAATAGTTGGTCTTTTCTTTGGGGGTATCTGTCATTCTGAAACTTTGCTTGATTATTGTATTTTTGACCAGCATTTCTTTGGTAATTAGAATTATAATTATTGCTCTCATTATTAGCACGTATCCTCTGATTTCGGTAATCCATTCTGAACCCATTGTAATGATTGTTACTATTATTATACCTATTCTGATTGCATAATTTTTCTTGAAATTTATTATTGTTCAACACATCAGCATTTTTCATCTGACCTTGTTGATTCACGAAGATATAACGGTTTATCTTTCCTCTTGTCTCGGCCTGTATTTCATCATTCAAATCATATCGTTTAACAAGTCGTTGTAAGTCTTGATATGTGGAAATGTTATCTTTGATGACCTTTGCCCTGATATCTTCATCGAAATGATCTGACAGCTGCATTACCAATGTCTTTTCATCCAGGATACATTCCAGATATTTATATTGTGAATATTTTTTTATAAGGTACTTCTCCCTGCTACATCCACTATTCACATTATATTTTCCCAATTGAAGTTGTCTTTTTATTTTTGTTTGTTCGGCATCACCCCAATACTGTTGTAAAAAAAAATCGCTTAAACGTTTCAAAGCTATCCACCTCATCTTCGATAGTCGCAAACCAATTCTCAGCGTCTCCCTTCATCGCCGCCCGGATATAATTTATATCTGTGTTCTGTTCTTCTTGCATTCGATTCATTTTTTTACTGTATTCAAGAACGCAGTCATACTTTTTAAATACATCACGGGATTTATTCTGTAGTCTCCATAAAATTTGGGCAGCTGGTTCTCATTCATGGTATTAACTATTATCGAGCCCCTTCGTGTGTCTACGATACCTTCTCTTATAATTTGTTGAATTTCATCGCTCATATGATTCTTGGTATCCACTAATTTTTCATCTAAATCCTTCACTTCTCTAACTAATTTTACAATACCTTCTTCAGTCCTTTTTTCATATATTTGTACTGCTTCTTTCCATCCTTTCTCGCATTCTATATTTCTATTCGTGAACTTCATGTCCACACTATTAAATCTCTCGTTCCATTTCTCAGACGTTAACACCGCTTCTTTCCTTAACTCTTCCATTTCTTTGTTCATTTTGTTGCCCATTTCTTCTTTTGCTTGGCTCATCTCTAGTTTTAACTCTTCCCTATTTATTTCCATGTTTCTGATCAACTCCTCATGTTTCTTCTCCATTCTAGATTCTATTTCAACAATCTTACCTATTAATTCGTTTTTGGTTTCTTCTAACTGCTTTTGATAATAGATCCTGTTTCCATCTATTTTAGCATCCATCATTTCATATAATTTTTGAGTATTTTTGTTTAATTTCTCGGTTAATTCATCTATATTTCTTCTTTCCCTCTCTTCAATCCTTTTGTCTCTTTCTTCAATCCTTTTGTCTCTTTCTTCATTATCTTTCTTCAACTGTTCCTTGTTTCTGTCTAACTTCTGACTTATCTCTGTAAACAACTGTTGCAAATTCTCCATATTAAGTACCATTGATGGTGTTATTGGCATGGCGCTGCCTTCTGGTACGCTTTCTGTTATGCCTTCTATTTCACTTGCGACAAATCCTCTAAATCCTTCCTCTATAACTTCTTCTTCTACGTCTTCCATGTTCTGTACCTCCTCTTTCCTTACCTTGGATCTCGTGTTTGTTTACTCATACAATATCTAACCAAAATACCAAATAAAAAGACAATTATAAATTATTTCTTGCACATGTATTAATAACCTTCTAACAAGCAATCAAATATTATAACAATTACAAGAAGTTCTTTTATTAAAAAATATTAATAATATTATGATGTGAATCTATTGATATCGGGCCCCACGTCTTGGCGACATTTAATATGCTATGATGTGGTGTTACACATAGCAGTACTGAATAAATAAATAAAATTTAATACCACAGCTACTCATTTATTGAACAATCAAAACTTTTAAACAAGCATAAACAACAAAAAAAAATAACATTGAATAATACATAAAATAACACTCAGGGTAAATATATGTGGGATAAAAGATTAAATTGAATTCACAATTCCTACTAGTTAACTTTCTTGTTACTCACAGTTTATTGTTAGAATGTAAAAAAAAACATCTTATCCTTAACTGGTGCACTCCAATATTTACAGCATGATTATGCAGGATGATTATCCACCCCTCTCAGTGACTCAAACTTGCATCTGGGCTAAACACATTGATCGTTCCTTATAATATAAATGACTTTTCATTTCTTCTCCCTTTCCACAACTGCTTCCAATTCTCTTCTTCAACAACCACCTTTTCTCTTTTATTCTTGCCTTTATATAATAATAAATATTTTTTTTTAAATTAAATTTTCTCTAATTTTTATCAGTCAATCTTCAGTTTCCATTTATTTTCTCTTGACACCTTTTTATTTTGTTTTTCCTGATTACTTGTCTTTCTTATCTTTTTATTTCATTTTTCCCCTTCTACACTCTGACACTGTGTTTCTGCACTACCTACCTAGCTAACTTCCTTTGAACAATTTTCCCTATCTATAAAATTTAATCTTCCTTTACCCAAGTTTTAAGTAAGATTAATTAACTTACTGAACACTTAACTCAATTAAACTCAACTAATACATAAAATTTATGTATTGACCAATAAACAAAAAAAAACTACAAAACTTAACAATATCAATAAATGAGTTACTGTTGGAATAACACAGCAATATATTGTTGTGGTATATTTCCTTTTTTTAAATTTATTTAATTTTTATTAAAATCATTAATTAATTATCTGAATTTAAATATGGCCAGCTCAAAACATAAGACTTTAATTTTCTCGGATTATTTTGGGGTTTATTAATTCTAGGGCGCCTTTCTTATTCTTGATTAACATGAAAATTCTAACCTTTAAATATATTAGAATAATTAATAATTTGTTAGAAAAGTTTAATATGAGATAAAATCACTATCCTTTCTCTATATAGTCCATTTAGTTTATCAAATTTTTAACAACTTGTGATTATTTTTGTCACTTTACCTTAATGTTCCTTGAACTGTATTGGTGACTGTCATTATACCAAGACTCACTTTCTTCTCCAAGTGTCTTCTTTTCTGCTTTATCTATTTTTCTTTTTCTATTTATTTATTAGACCATCAACCATTAAACTCTTTTTCTTTTATTAAGATGAAATAATTATAACTATCATTTTTTCATACCAATTTTTATTTATCAATTATATCCAACATATTGACATTCCATTTATTTTATTATTGATATTTTAATGTTCAGTAAAGATATTATTGGTTTCTATTTTAATAACATCTTTTTTTTACAAATTAGCTTTTCATCTGCCATATTATATTTTTTTACATTCTCTTCTTAACAAAAACATAGTAAGTCTACTAGATTATAACAAAATTTCCATCTTCTAATAAATTTGCTATAAGCCTTCTATGATACATAATTGAATAATAACAATAATAAACTCATCAACAATAAGAACATATCCTTCGATATAAACCCAAATAAAAGAAGCCAATTTTTTTAATAAGAAAAACCATAACAAATCAATTGTAATAACAAACTTATAAACATTAATTAATTAATAACTAAATACCACAGTTACATAACTGTGAACCATAACAATATATTGTATGATGTCTCCCAAGTTATAGATATTTTTTTATGGTTAGTTCGCCGGGGTTAGTATAGAATAAATAAAATTCCGTTGGTAATAATACATAGTGATAGGTGATTGCATGTTGAAACCTTGAAACTGTTTTGATCTAATATGCAGATCCCTTTGCGAAAGGTTGTTGTTGATTGGAACGCGCGTGATGATATTTTGTTTTGATCTCGCTCTCTTGATAGAAAAACATTACTACTAGATAAGAGAGAGATATATACGAAAAGTCCCTAGATCTGACAAGAAAGAAAATGAAGTTGAATGTCATTGTTTTACGCTTTGCATCATAATTAGATTAAATGCAATAGCATATTAAATGAACACGAAGATAAATTGAATTTATTCAATACAGCATAAACACGCATAAATGCTCTGATAAAAACATTTCTTTTTTTGAACCTGTAAACGCCTCGATTTAATAAAGCTGGTAAAATTACATATAAATCCTTTTTGTTTTATTAAAACTGCGACTATCTATTGTTAAAATTTATATATAAATGAATATTACGTGCGGTTTCTACGTACATATAAAAGGGGTATTAATTAGTAATCCATTTTTTAAGAAGAAGAAGAAGCTATTTTCAAGATCTGTAATAATAATAAATGATATACTTTTTATTGTTTTCATCGATAAATAATCAAATATAAAAACCTATTATTTAAACTATTAGCAGTATGTGTTTCACGTGGATAGAGACGAGAAACATTGAATATTATAGTATGCAAGACAGTTAAACAAATGAAGTATTCTAGTTAGACAATAAAGGTTTGTTGAGATTATATATAGTTTACTTCTATTAACAAGTATGAGCTACCAAATACTATTAGAAGACTGATACTATTAGCCAAAACATACTGAACAATCACATTTACTATCATTCAGTATGAAGTATGAATACTTATGTATATAAATACACATATAAACAGACATCAATCAGTACACATCATTTAAACATTCACAGATAAACACATACGTATGCCAACCATAAATATATTCAAACTACTCATACATATAAACATGAGGAGTAGGGCTATGAATCCATATAAACACATACAAACACAGACATAGTAATCCATATGAACACATATAAACACATACATATAAACACGTAAGTACACATACTATAAAATAATATATTCAACTGCATGCAATCATGTAAACGAAGGGAAAGCATGAAAACGAAGATATACTATCACATACAAAACAGATGGTATTATAAATAGCCCATAATAGAATTGGATGTTAAAATGAGTATTACATTTACTGCGGTAGCAATACAAATTTGTTTTTAAATATATTTTATATTGATATTCATTATCAGAAAAGAATTTTAATATCAATCAACCGCTAGCAGAAAAACTAAGCAACATTACAAGGACTACAGTAGTTCTGAAATAAATAACAATTAAAAGAATCAGATTAGATGTATAGATATATCAATCAATATTTCTCAATATTTTAAACTGAAAATAGGAATCATCTGAAACTGCAAGAAATTTGGGTATATTTAAACCGGTCTAGGTTGTTAAGGTATAATAATTCGCCGTATTTTCTCATATTCATACATGAAAATATAGTGAAAAACAACAACTGACCTAACGTCACATAACAAAGAACCGCTTTAAATATAATATTTAGATTATCTTAATAAATAAAATAATAGGAAATGTTTTATTCCATATCTAATATTTATCTCTAATATTTAATTTATAATATTAGTTAAATATCCTAATTAATTACTCATAAGTTAACCTCTCGACTAATTCATTAAGCTAGGCATGTTGATTCATGTATATTCTTCCAGAGGCAATTTAATACAAGGTTTATATGAAGTGTTGACATTGAAAACAATACAGCGTTTGTTTTTCAGGCAGACTAGTTTAGTATTTCCTTTACTTAAGAGCTAATATTTATTTTTAATAACATTTTCATTTCAACCAAGACTTCAGCCTAGAAAATTTTTTAAATAACCGCATTCAATTTACATGAATGTTTAAATAAGTGTACTCTAAACAAAATTGAAAGTTAATAACAACGATACAACTAATTTAACGATAATAATTATGCTTTAAAATTCCATCAATTCTCGCAAACGAAAATATAGTTTATATAATATAAAAACAATTCTTTAAACGGTTTCTACCTTTTTGTTGTGTTGCTATAGACAGATCGGTATAGATGCGGTCTTTTATCAGTCTTTCTACCAACAATCCAAAAGACTGAAATATTTGAAATAAAAAGCATTATACAGAGTTCTATCACACACTTAACGGTAATAACCAGAAAATTTCATTAGAATACAGAGTATACAATGAGAGATTTTAAATAACAACGAAATTTACCAAAAGGCCTTAATTAACACAGGTTAAAGTAATGTTGAAAATTAATTTAAAAATTCTTTATTACAGAGATATTTGTTATCGTTATTTAATTTTTTTACGATTTCCACCGGCTATATTATGTCGGCTATATAACAAACGACGTGTTTTCTAACAAAATTAATTGGGAGATTATAATAAAAAAAATAATAGCATTCATTTCCATAAATAAACTATTCTAGCATCTGAATATAAACATGAAAGATCATACCTGTTAAAATTAGCTGTAGTTACCAAGAAACCACTTCACAAATTAACGCAAATTATAAAAAACGTTAAATTTAAATCAATTGAAAAATATCCGGCCCAATCTTTATAAATATAAATACGCACACGAACTATAGTTACCAACTCAAGAGAAACTACATAAATGATTTTTAAACATGAAATTAATGCTTTTACAGATTGTAACTGATTCATTCTGTTAATTGTTTTTTTTCGAGGAATTTCAATGTTTTGTTTATTAACGCACGAGTAAACACTCATGTTCCTACACCAAAAACTGGTTTCACAAAATCTCTTATCACTAGGAAACCATTCAGTTCCTTTTGTAGATTTGCAGAACGACCTTGATTTAAATGATAGACTTATTGCTTTTTATTTGTTTAAAGTTTAGCAATACGTATTAACGATTCAACAATTAATACAGTGCGTCGTTAGTCAACAATTTATGAAGGGAAATCAACCCCAAAATTATTTCTAACGAACAAAAATTATGTCTTTAAGGGAGTTGTGGCGGTAGAGAAAAATGATGAAAATATAAATGATATTAGTGAAGTTGATAGATTTTAATGTACAAAATTATTTTCTGAAAAATCTTTAATGTTTAGGAAGTTTGTTTATGCATAAGTTGAAGTTGAAAATAACACGCAACAAAATAGCGGTAAAGGTAAACGATAGTACAATGTTTAATAGTACAAGTAACTCGCCGTTTGATGCGGCGGACAGCCGGCGACCACGGTCGGAGGCTTATAGACGGGTCTGTCCACGGTCTGTCGTGCCCATTTGCTAACTTTATCCGGGTGCGTTTTGATCGTATCAAGAAAACCCGTTACTATTTTTTTCGCAAGCCTACGTTCGTCGCGCCTCATCGTTATGACGACGTCGTAAGGCGACATCGTTATGACGACGTCGTAAGGCGACATCGTCTCCGGCGACATGTCCTACTAAACGTTTCGTTATCACGTATACGTTCGCTTTTGGATCGTTAAATCGTACTAGTACTGTATTAGATTGTTGTTGTTGTTGTTGTTGTTGTTGTCGTCGTCGTGGATGAAGATGTAACAAGGCGATAACTTCAAGCGGCAACAAACGGTTTTCTATAAATTCTAAATCTTTTTTCTTCGACTCGCGCCGCCGTAAATGTACTTTAATTAAATTACCTTTGTCCATTTTAAACGAACGACGTTGAACGAATTGGCGAAATGGCCAAAAACAACGCTGTTTGCGAGAAACTTGTTCGAAAAACGAAATACAAACCGTTACGAGACGTTTTACAGGACGACGACACGGTTTGTTTCCATACGACGAGAAACGTGGGAAGTGTTTACTTAACGCCGAAAACTCTACAGCGTTATCGTATCGACTTGAAATAATATAAAAAGTGGAAAAGGTATTGCGAAAATAAAAAATACATTGTCTTTCGGAAAACGGAAAGCCGTCG
This sequence comes from Agrypnus murinus, assembly GCA_929113105.1. Lineage (NCBI taxonomy): Eukaryota > Metazoa > Arthropoda > Insecta > Coleoptera > Elateridae > Agrypnus > Agrypnus murinus. Next base: position 80,824,082 of record OV816025.1, on the reverse strand, counting down.
ACGTCGTGTCCCATTTAAAAACGAAAAATGATAAAACCGCCCTTTAGAAACTAGTCGATAAAAAAAACTTAACAAATTGTTGTCGTACTCGAAGGTAACTCGATATTTTATTTCATTGTCTTAACGTTTATTTTCCTTATTTAAATTTACATATAACGACGACGTATGCGTTTTCACATCGTTGCCGTTACACGTTTATGAAATTTATATGCGACAAATAATTACATGTCGTCCACGTCGCGACATCAATAGCAGCAGCAACAGCCGCCACGTCGACGACCACAACAACAACAACAACAATTAATTACTACTACTACTACTACTACTACTACTACTACTACTAGTACTATTGATTATATTGATACGCACACAATCACACGGTACGTTGTTTGTAAAACGATCAAAATAATGTTTTCGTCGACGTTACCAACGTCGCATCCGTCTGGCAACCAACCACAAATGGCCGTTTATAGTAGCGCACCGACGCCGTCGAAACACAGAGCGCCGATATCTCAAATTCTAGGAGGCGCGTTGTTGTTATTAGCTGGATTCGGCACGGCCGCGTATTCCATGTACAAAGAACAGAAAACCGTGCCCGAAAAGAAGGACATTTAAAATTCTCCGCTATTTTTTTTGTTGTCGGTGTAAAAGTGTAACAAGAATGTTGTTTTTTTTTCTTTGAAAAAGAATATTAAGATACTGTTGGAAAGAAAGGATAAAAATTCTTTCGAAAACTTTTTCTCTTGTCTTGGAAGCTAGCTTTAAGAAAATATTTCCAGTAGAATTTTTTGTTTAGTATTTCCTATACAAAAGCGCTCGAAAAATAGTGTAGTTTATTTGAAAACATTCAGAAATAGTCTTGAGCTAGTGTAATTTTTTTTTCTATCTTTCTGCCTTATCTAAATTATTTTGATTTAGAACGAGAGAACTCCTTTATAACGCGAAATCCGTAAGATTTTCATTGCTGTTACTTGTTCTTTTTTGTGTGTTAACTAAAGCCCGTGCGAATACATTACTGATTTTAATATTGCCTCAAAAACAGATAGAATGACCGAAATCCACAAGATGAGCAGTTTGAAGAGTGTGAATGTAGCACAAACAAGGTACTAACTTTATCGGAAACTATTTTAAGCTTTCCCCTTTTGTTTTACTAGTCGAAGAATCGTTTTGTTTTCGTTCGAAACTGTTTCAAACAAAACACTTTAGAGTGTATTTGACAAACAAAAAACGCACAGGTTTACAATAAAGTTCTTAAAACAGAACTGTCTCAAAATCAGAATCCTTAAAGAAACAACAGACGTATCAAACTAGTAGCTCAAAGGTTTGTTCTATTTTGTTATATGTAACATTGGTTAGTACAGCTGTCAAACTAAACGGTTAGCAAATTCTCCGTTTAAATATTTCCAATGCAAAGCTTTAAGACAATATTTCCAGCAGAATTTTTTTGTTTAATGTTTCCAATACAAAAGTGCACGAAAATAAACTGTTCGTTTCCAATAGCGTATATATGGTTTGTTTGCGATAATATTTACAAATTTCAAACTAATTCAAACGTTTTTCTTTTTCGTTACGTGCAACATTGGTCGGTACATCTTTCAAACTGCCTCGTTGTAATAACAGCAGCTTATAAAAATGTTTTTAAACTGTTGATGTTTGTAAACAACGGAAGAAAAAAAAAGCTTAAAGAAGTTTCCAATAGCATTTGATTTAAATGTTTCAAAAACGAAATTTTTAAAAACATTTCGTTCGTTTCCGATAGTTTAGTTTGTTTGAAAATATTCACAAATTTCAAACTAATTTGTTATGTGTAGCATTAGTTAGTATATTTTTCAAACTCAACGGGAATGTGTTTCTACTAGACGAAATTTCTAAGCTATCTTTATACTCTTGAGCTAGTGTGATTTTTCTGCCTCATCTAAATTATTTTGATTTAGAACGAGAGAACTCCTTCATTACGCCATTCAACTTTGCTGCTGCTTTACCTAATGACCGACGTCCGTAAGATAAAACACGTTTGAAGAGTGTAATAAATGTAGCACAAACAAAGTACTAACTTTATTGAAAAATCTCCATTGCTGTTACTTGTTTTTAAGCTTTTCATACGTTTTACTAATGAAAGAATCGTTTCGTTTTCTTCCGAAACTGTTTCAAACAAAACACTCTAGAGTGTATTTGACAAAAGAAACACACAGAGGTTACAACAAAGTTCTTAACACAGAGCTGTCTCAAAATCAGAATCCTTAAAGAATCAACAGACGTAACAAACTAGTTCAAAGGTTTGTTCTATTCTGTTATGTGTAACATTGGTTAGTACAGCTGTCAAACTAAACGGTTAGCAAATTCTCCATTTAAATGTTTCCAATGTAAAACTTTAAGACAATATTTCCAGTAGAATTTTTTTTTGTTTAATGTTTCCAATACAAAAGTGCACGAAAATAAACTGTTCGTTTCCAATAGCGTATATATGGTTTGTTTGCGATAATATTTACAAATTTCAAACTAATTCAAACGTTTTTCTTTTTCGTTTTCGTATAAATGTAATTAGCACACCAAAATGTTTTACTTTTGTCCGTCCCTTGTCAGAGATCAGTCAGAGTTCTCTATAATTGTATAGAAGTAATTAATATTAATTGCTTTTGTAGTCTGCGATGCACAGGCATCTCAAGGTTCGACTTTTTCATCGAGCTTTCACTAAAAACACTCTAGAGTGTATTTGAAAAAGAAAACGATGTTACAACAAAGTTCTTCACACAGAAATGTTTAAAAAATTTAGATTACTCGACAAACAACGAAAGTAAGTGAGTTGCGGACGCTCGGACAATGCTCGCGGGGGAAACGCACGTGCACCGTTGATCGCTTGTCTTAATTAGAACCGTATTAGGATTGTTGTCAATTGAGTTCGTAGTTTATTACCTAACCTTCGACGCTCGCCGACATAAACATCCTGTTTTTTTGGGATATGTTATCAAAATAGAGAGAACACGTTTTCGCAAGATTTTGGATATGGAATCCTAGAGGATCGATATTTTTCAACCGGACCGCTCTATTCTTCTCGTCAGAAATCGTTCAGGGAACGACATCCGATAATTTATTTGTTAAATTTCTTATATTAACAATTATATTCTACAGACTTGCGCAAAAAATCCCCTTAAATGGAAGAAACGGGGAAAAATCGACAAAAAATATTTATTACTATTTTTTAATATAAAAGATTTTGATAAATAATAAATTATCGGATGTCGTTGGATGTCTGAACATTTTTGAAGAGAAATAGAGAGAGTAATCCGGTTGAAAAATGTTGATTTTCCTATGAAAATCCTATAACAAATCTTTGAAAAAATGTTTTTTTTTCTACCGTATAAAATATATGGGAAACTTGGTCGTCGCGGAGGCCCGGACAACATCAGTTGTCCGCTTGCGGGAGAAATGATTGCGCGATTTATCAGCACCGCGAAATACGTTGTTTAAACATTTATAGTTTCGAAGAACGGAAAAACACAGATTTGCACAATAAACACTTCATTAAATACACGTAAATTTAGTGTATTGTCGAAGTTTAATACACGTGTAATTACACTAATGAACTAACGAATTAATGAATTCCCTCGTGAACAATTCGTCTTATATTTTATAGAGACAAACAAAATGACGTAAAAGTGGTAAACGAATATTTCCTGAACAAACAAAATCGTAAATTACAACTACACTGTAAAAAATGAGGTAAAATTACCTTGGGAAAGAGGTAACTTTTCGCTATTATTTGCGGTATTTTTACCCTAAAATTAATTTTACCTATACATTTAGTAGTTTTACTATTTGTGGTAAAATGCCCTGTAATTATGTAAAATTATACAAATATAAGTAATTCTACTACATTGAACTGGTTAAAATCACTATCCATAATATAAATTTACATAACTCAGACAATTTTTTCCTTACAAATGTATAATTGCTCAATAACTTAATTCATTTTTAGTGTAATATTAAAGATAAGATGAACTTGAACAAGAATAGTGTAATTTTACCCTTAATATGTTTTTAACCGTTGAGATGCTATTTCGCTGATCGCACTTGTTTGTGACCTTCGTTTCGTGAAAGAATTCAGGAATCCATTATGAACAGTCCAAATAGGCTTTTTGGGGAATGGTCGGAATGGTGTGTACCATTCTTTTATGATTTCGGCGAGGCGTACTCTATCGATACCGAACGAAGTGTTCATTGCTCATTAATATTTTGTTTTTCGTTGTAGTGTAGTGCGGATTTATTAAAGGCAAATATTTACACGTATGACCGAAGATGGGAAGAATTTTATTTTATAGTATAAGTTAAAAAATAATAATCGGTAAGTACCTATATGTTAAAATTACAAATTTAAACCAATAAAATAAAAATATTTAATTTAATGTTTTTCTAGGATGAATCAAAAATTGAAGAATTCGAAATAAACTAGCATAACTGTAATTGAGAAAGGTACTCGTGTATAATTGTTTATATAATTTATAATTTTTTAATTTTCTAGGTGGAATCGAAACTTTATCTGAATGTCTTTGAGAGACCAAATATTTCCGAAAGCCCCTGAAAAGAAGTTCTGTTAATGTCTTATATTTTATATAAGTACATACGTTCAATAAAAATTACTTTGATTTTATTTTGTTTCATACAATTCCCAGAGGAACGATTGAATTTGCAAGTACTTTCGCAAGTCATCGTTACATTCAAGAAGTATTTTCACATTTGTATTTTAACCCTGAAAAGTACTATTGCCATGAAATATTAACTTTGTCATGTAACTTTACACAGGTGTTTTAATGTTAAAATGTAAAATTACATTGAGATTATAATTTTAATCTGTAAATTTACTTAAAAAGGAAACATTACAATGCAAACTTAACCTAATGTTGAAATTTTTCACTTCCTATGAAAATTACACTTTGAAGTAAATTTACCCCAAAAAATGGAGGTAACATAGTTGCCTCCATTTTTTAGGGTATAATTCACCGGTAATTTTTTAGAGTGTATTTAATACATTAGAATTTTCTAGAAAAAAAAGCATTACGTTACTTTATCATATCCGAATGAATAGGTTTCAAAAACTTATTAATTAACTTTATTAAGGAAAGGAGGATCTCAATATCTTAAAAAGCTTATGCGTTATTGCTTATGCGGTTAGAGGCGCGAGACGACGGACGTCGCTCGAAGATACACTAATCTAAACACCAATATAACTCCTCCCTTATCAAGACGAAAAACTAGGAGAACGCACGTTTGAACAAATTTCTTCGGGATCACTTGGTACTTTTTTTTTCTTTTTCCACAACTATAACACTAGGTTTACAATTATCTTTCTAAAATAATAACTAATTGCTACAATAATAAGTAATAGCAACAGTGTGATAAAAGACCAATCAAATACATTAAGATTAGCATTGTTGTTTGAGAAGATTTTATTTAATTTCGATATTTCTTTGATACTCAAATCCTTTGAATGCAGATCTAATTGAGTATGGCTAATCTGCTCCGATTTCACATCGTTTACGACATCAGGTAGGTTCCATAAAGTGGAATCTAGTTGTTTCAACGTACATACATATTCTTTACGATCTATGTTTATTTTACAATTTGGAAAGTGTATTATATGATTACCTACAATTCTTAATGAGCTGGTAGTATGACATTTAATTTCTACAATTTTTTCATTTTTGAACATAACTAACATTCATTAAACAATTGTTCTACAAAGTCTAAATCTTGATTGACAACGTGATAAGTACACAACGAATGATTCTTGTAACCTAAAACATTAGTAATACATAAATCAAAGAGTCTGTCATTATCTTTAATATAAAATGTTCCAGATATCGTGGCATTTAAAATGTTGGTGTATATGCGATCGTTGAGATCTTTCCACAACACATATGAGTATTTAGGAATTATAACTTCGTTGTGTTTATTTGGTCCTGGAATTAGTCGGAAAACGTTGTAAAGCGTTCTTTTTAATAATGGAAACTCAAGGATTACCGTTAAAAGCTCTTGTTTTTGATAGATTTTAAGCTCGATGATTTGCAAAAGCTCAAAGTCGGTAATTTGTGTGAAACATCTTTCTGGATACAGTTTGTAAATTTGTTGGTACAAGTTTCTTATATCGCTTATACTTATTAGATTTATATTAACGATATTTTGTTGACCTAGACTTATTAAATCGTTAAGTGTTTTAATTGAATTATCTAACTAGAAAATTTGATATAATATTTCGTCCAGGATTAATCTAGTGAAATATAAAAATTCATTGTGAGTAGCTTGTTTATGAAGCAACTCTAACCATGAGTAGGTATAATTCTGAAATTGATTAAAATGTGTAACTAGTTCTTTCGTTCGATAGTCGAGAATTTCCGAGTCATCTAATAATTTGATTGTTTAGTTGAACTAAGGTTCCTTGATTTGCCTTAAGCTTATTTATCGCTTCATCGTATATTTTGGCATCATTATAATCAAGATTACCAGTCAAGAATTTAATTACTGACCCTAAACCGTCAAATAATCCTCTTTTGAATCTGATGTCAGGTATAATGTTTGAAAGTTTAATTTCTACGTCCGACAATTTACGTTTAATCATAATCATCCAAGTATTATGTAAATTTGTATAATTTTTTACTTTAATTGGAAGGTCTTCTAGCATAACATAAATCTTTTTCAGATTTTCTAAGTAAATGCCTAAGTCTACCTGATGCACATATTCATAAGAACTATCCTTAACTCTACCTTGTCCTAATTGAAAGGGTAGGATGCCATACTTGTCACCTAGATTTATTACTTGGAATTCGCTATTTTGAACATTTGGAAGCATCACCAATAGCATCAAAATTAACATTTTCATTGGTTGTAAATTTCCTGACCTGTAGGTTTTTCTTGTGAATTCGCTTACCTTGTTGATTGGTTTGGGGATTTTCGAAAATAATTTCCTTACTTGTTGACAACCTCCGGTGTGAAAAGCTGTTTCGACTCCCGGACATCATCGCATGTTTACTGATCCGGGCGTTTTTCGATCGTGTAGTTTTAAAGTTTTATTAATTGGATATCGTATCTCTATCTGTTGCTATTCAAAGGTAAATTTGTTTTTTTTGTACCTATCGTAGTAAATTTATTAATGGCTAGAAATTTAATTCAGTTTTAAGTCTTAACTCCGGTATAACGTTAAATTAATTTGTCAATCAAAGGTATTTATTTTTTTACACGTTAGAACGTTTATACTATCTAGGATCGCTAGATGAAAAATTTTTTTTCGATAATTTCTTTACCTTTGGTCGAAACCTTATTTAACGTTGCACTATAAAATTCTTTTCTGCTTTTATTTGAAAACTTCAAAATCTAAATTGAACAAATATATTTTTTACCTTTTTTCTCGCTCTTCCAAGTTTCTAAACTTCGTTTGCTTTTCGAAATTTAAGTAATTCTTTTAGGAAAAAATAAAACATTTACAAAACGTAACATAATTTTATTCAGACTTTTATATATACCAACAAAATAATACATTAATAATAATAATAATAATGAAAAAACGATTGATTATTTGAGCTGGCGACGAAAGGGGCCTTGTGAAGGCCGACACTTTAATATCAGTTTATATTTCAAGATGTAAAAAAAATCTCCTACACAAAATAAACGCACGACGGAAACGGCGACGGTCGACGTCAGTAAAGGGTGTGTAAATAACAAGAAGCCAATAAGCAGTTTTTGGATCCACGGCAGCCACTCGAGTCCTCGAAAATCTAATAACAATAAAAAAAAAGAATTTTAGAAACACGATTAATGGTAATAATAATAATAATAATAAAAATAAAAACGCTATACGTGAATCGTTACCGTCAATGTAGCCAAGTGTATATTGTGTCGCCATTTCCAGCGGTGAGGAACCAACTCCTTAATAGGTGTGCCCGTTCTAGGGCGCACGCGGTCGTCGGAATCTTGTGATGGAAACACCACCTAGAGACGCCGTAATAATAGGTACCTAGCAAAGTGTTGTGAGACGCAGATCTGTCAATGAGTAAAAACGACGATTGTATAACCAACAAATCAGCAATTTGCATTTTTTTGTCTTATACGATCATACACAAATGTACAAACCTGTAAGCTGTCCTTTAGATCTCGTCTACACTAATGACTTATTCTGCTTAATTTGCAGCACCGGTATTACCTGCTGAAAAAATAACCCTGTAAGTACATGTTTGCCCGTATGCATCAATTCATTCATCAAAACTCTGCCCTTGTCTCTAACACACATTCTCACAACTTATACATAATCTAATTCATCTAAACAATATACAGAGATAATATCTAGTTTGCTGCAACTAATGCACCTGCAGTAGGCGCTCATCGAACTACTACACAATCGGGTTGGAATCACTCAACAACCCCGGCTGGAATCACTCAACAGCCCCGGCCGGAATCACTCGACGGCCTTGCACCGGACTCACTCAACAGCGCTGATAACGGACTCACTCAACGTCACCGACTGGACCACCCACGTTGGGTAACGAGGACTCGCTCAACTCGCACCATTCAGGATGTGGACCACACATGGATTGGAATCACTCAACAACCCTCCACACCTGTCTATGGGCTGCCACCGCCGGCAAGATATTCAACTGGTCAGCCTCGATTGAAGAGGAATCACTCAACTCAACAATCATCGTTGTCGTGGAGGGATTACCACTATCCCCACTGAGCCAGGAATCACTCAACTGCAACTTCCACGAACAACTCATTTATGCGACCCCTAACTAAGTTTCTCATATACCTCATACTAAATCATTAGGGTCACCACAAAATCTCAGAAGCTTTCATAAAGATTCATGTTAAACATTGTAAGGCATCTAGATACATCGCACTCTAATTATCACAAGTGTAGGCTGGGGGCGTAATTCAATAATGATTTAAATTTGTTCAACATGCTTTTCAGTACATTTATTTTAAAGAATTCTAATTCTCACAAATCAAAGTTAATCCCAGTTCAGAATGTTATATTCGACAGGTCCTTTCGGGTCGTGTGACTGCTTGCTCCTGCGTGGGCGGGAACGGTCGGTTATGCTTCAATTCAGATACATGTCGCGTGAGACCCAAAACGTAAAATACCACAGAGCCGGATTAAGGCATACATGAAAAGATAAATTACAACACATTAGTCGCTTACCCTTTAAATGGAAATTAGCAGTACTTACGGGGGGATTGGGGATCCCCCGTGCCATTTCACGTTGCGTCTGGATGATTGGCGTCTTCGGGAGTGAAGACCTTCAGTGCACTATCACGATCTTGATGACCTGAAACAGAGATGCTTGCCGCATCGGGCGCCCTTTAGCCGAATTGCTAACAGGACCAGGTACACACTTGGGCACCGTCATGTATTCACCTCCCCCGAGACCGCCCCTCGGCGGGATTGACATACAGGAAACTAGAGGGGAATAAGCACCCCAAGACTGCCCAGTGATCAGCTGGGGCCACTGGGTGACACACTTGGGCCACCCAGGTCGTAGGAGAACGTCAAGATCCGCCCATCTTTCCGTCTCCTAAGAATACAGTATACTGTGCGGTTAATTTTACAGAGCTCAATTCACATATCATCAACAACAACAACAGGCAATTCCTCAATCGCCAACACATCAATATAATACAGCAATTCCAACCAATTGCTAACATCGACATAAAGCCAATATCACACATTGGCCAACAATCACAATTCAAGCAACAACTCACGTTGCCGAATATTAACAAGAACACATATAACAAACACAGTAAATATTAGCGTTACGCATCTGCATTTTCGGTCCCAAAGCGCGCAGTAACTATACCGTCGACCGACCGTCCGCTAAACATACCAGAACACTACTGGCCCTTCCGGCATAATCTCACCGATTCTTGAATACTTGTTGGATGTTTGGTTTCTCACAACGTAGGGTGTGACAAAAAAATGTTAACACTTAGGGTCAGAGAGGTTACGAATTTATTGCCTTCTATTCCTTCGTCGACTAAAAATACATTTGAGGTTTTTAACATAAATTCGAAAACACATGCATGAACCATTAACATTGATAATTAATTGAATACCTAAAATCGCTAAACTACGCCACTAAAATAAATGTCCCACACAAGATTTATAAATATAATCAAACACAATCTAAATGCTTCTATAATACTCAACGATAATACGTAGCTCTTTGACAGGGCATAATTCACATGCATTTCTACACAGACATACTCGCAAGCATGATACTTAGTGAGAACAACTCACCCTTTTAATTACTAAACTTTATTCACCTAACTGTACTTTACCAATATGAAGAGAAAACTAAATATTTTACTTCCATAATGAAGCATTTATAATATTTTCGTAGGACCTACTCTGATGATATCATCAACTACTTGGCTATGGATTATTTCATTTTTAAAAGAACTATTCAATAAATCTTAATACTGACCCATATTTCTGTTTATTAACGCATGGAAATTGTTACAGATCATTACTTAACTAACTTATTGGAAATACTAAAAATACAAAAACAACAATAATTCCACAGTGTCGAACGACGGGCATCCAAAATCCTCTAAATTTACCACCTGTAGCCGATGTCGTTTACGTTTTACGTCGAGCGCCGATCGCAGAACGTCCCTTTTATATCGCCTTTATAAAACACGACGCCCTCGACGGCGCCGAAAACCTGCCCTAGGGTCGGCTGGAACTCTTCAAAATTCACGAACCCCCGTGTCCACGGGATGCCGTGGAATTGTTCTTCAAGGAACACGGCTTCTCGTTGTCTCGCCTTTGACAAACTTTCCACCGGGCACGGGGGCTTTACCAAATAATGCCCCAACTGGAGTCCGTCCTCGGCCACCACGGCCATCTCCTTCGGTATGAACACATTTTTTTCCACCGTAAATCCTTGAACGTCCACAAACTAAAAAAATAAATACCTTTGATTGACAAATTAATTTAAGGTTATACCGGAGTTAAGACTTAAAACTGAATTAAATTTCTAGCCATTAATAAATTTACTACGATAGGTACAAAAAAAAATACCTTTGAATAGCAACAGATAGAGATACGATATCCAATTAATAAAACTTTAAAACTACACGATCGAAAAACGCCCGGATCAGTAAACATGCGATGATGCTCTGTTTTACTAGAGAAGGGAACGTTTCGTGTTTTCTTAAGGCTATTTTTAGAACAAAACTACCCCATTATATTGAACACATGCGAATATATATTTAAATGACCCTTGTTGATGATCATAAAGATGTTGCGTTTAATTATTTCGAAGTTCCTTCGTAATTTTACAAACATTAATTTAAGATTTTAACCTTGACACAAAGTGAGCAAATAATATTAATTAGTCGTAAATTATGTGCGTTAAATTAGGTAACCGTTTAGCATTCGATGCAAACTTTTTTTTTATATACGTTCCGTATAATAAATTAACTGACTCTTTATTTATTTTTTTTTAAATTTACACCACCACGCGCGAAAACGAGAATTAAAAAATGTATTTCGTTTCTTTTTCAAACGAAACAAGCAATAATATTGTTCAAACGGCAAACAAGAAAAAAAAAAAGATAGTTGTAATTTACGGTTTTGTTTGTTCAGGAAGCCTTTAATGATTTTGCACCCCGAATCTTATTCATAGTTATTTTGAATGGGCCTGCAAAATCAACAGATACACGAGAAAAGCATTTTAATTGATTTACACGATATGCAGGTAAATTACCCATAATGGGTTGTGCACATATAGGTCGAGTCCTAAAACATTTTACACATTTTGAAATAACGTGACGAATTGCGAATTTCGCATTAAGAATCCAGTAATTCTGGAGAAGTAAAAATTGCAATGTGTGAGTACCAGGATGCAAATGTTTTTTATGAAGATCTTCAATAATTAATTGAGAAAGTCTATGATCTTTACTTAATAAAATTGGATGCTTTTGTTCATAACTTATAGAAGCGTTGACAAGCCTGCCGCCTACCCTAACGATTCCTCGTTCATTAAGAAAGGGAGATAATTTTCTAAAAGTCTTTGATACAAGCTTGTTTTTTGTTAAATTGTCAATTAATTGTGGCATAGTAGTTTCTTGAGAACGTTTAATTAACAGAAGTAGCGCAGAGTCGAGCTAAAAGCTTGTAAAAGATTCATCTGTATTTTTCTCATTTTTATTTTTAATATTATAAATAAAACGATTTACATATGAGAAAATACGTTTTATCTTCTCTAACGAAGAATATCTTTCCAGCAGTTAATCTAAATAATCTTAATCCATTAATGTGGCGAAAGTAATTTTTCGTTCTTCCTCGTGAATATCTGGCGGACAATGTATTGTATTTTTTGGCCACTGATTATTTTGTTTAGTAAGCCAATCTCAGCGTAATTAAATCGTGTTTGGACCAAAATATCTGTAGCACTCGATCAAGTTAACGGATCAAGTTAATTTTGAAATTTGTGAAGATCGTTTTTGTTTTTTTTTGCAATTGTCAACACATTTTTTAAATGATTGACATATAAAATAATATTATTTGTAAATGTTACAAAAGCTCCATAATTAAACCTCATATTATTTATAAAAACCGCCTATTAATTATTATTAAACCCGCATTTACTGAAAAAATTGACAAGCTTCTTGACAACATCGAAAAGTACGATTAAGAAGATATTGGCCGAAAGAACTTTCACCATAGTTTTGGAACGTAGACCTACAGCTATACCAATAAGTAGCCTCTTCGGAACCAGCACCAAAAGTTTTGCTGCAACATCTCTACGACCTGACCAGCGAATTATATAAAATTGTTTATTGTTTCCAGCCTTATTTTGTGGAACTCCATAATCATGAAATAAATAAAGATTATTAAAAGTTTCACAGTTTTATTAAAATATAACCTGACAATATTGTTTCGACAGCTATGCTGTCATTATCAAAGGTAATATAATTATAAACAAACACGTCGCTAAGGTAGATACAAAATAGGTAACTAGATAAAATAATAATAATCAGAATTAAATATCTAATACTTCCAGTAACGGAGAATTACTGAGCTCAAGTTGTTCATTCATTAAAGGTACTCTGAGTTTGTGTTTGTATATCTCAAAGGCTTCTAAAATGTCTAATTTGCGTTTGTTATTACAAAAATGTAGGAATTTAATATTATTTTGAGGAGTCATTGTGTGATTTTGTTCTAAAAGGTGTTTGGCGTAATTCGATTTTTCAGGATGTTTATTTTTGTAATGACGTACGTGTTCTTTATATCTTATGTCAAAATTTCGAAGTGTTTGTCCAATATATACCGAACTACAAAAAGAACAATTTAAACGGTAAATGCCCGATTTCATGATATCATGTGTTCTGTCTTTAGCATTAAATAAAAATGAAAAAGTGTTAGTGTTGGTTTTAAATGTTATTTTATAATAGTAGAGGGAGATGGCGGGTTCTGGGACCACACCTCCACACCTCTAGCAGGCAACCATGCATACACGCGAGCATATGGGATAATATACGGTTATCGTTCTCATACAGGTGCGTACAAGAGAAAAATATGAAAGGGGGCTTGAATTAAATGCTATAAATCAGGTCAGGGGTAAATATATCTTAATACTCACCCTGCTTCTACGTTTATGAATCGTTTTCATTCCCTTTCTTTATTATTAACATATTACTTTTACTCTCGTTAAATTGGAATGTATGTGTAGGAGAGAGACAACCTTCTTAAATGATACAACATAGTATAAAGGTTTATATCATATATTTATGCATACTACATATACAATTTATAGACTAAAAATAGAATAATTACATAGGTATAGGGTTTATATACAGACGTATATAATACAAGTTATACATGTAGACTTAACTAGTTTCTAAATTATCATCATTAGAAATCCTTTAATTTCCCCAAGCTAAGGTATTTATACATATCACATATACAATTTATAGATTAAATAAAATAATTACATAGGTAGAGGGCTTATATACAGACTTATATAATACAAGTTATACATGTAAACCTAACTAGTTTCTAAATTATCATCATTAGAAATCCTTTAATTTCCCCAAGCTAAGGTATTTATACATATCACATATGCAATTTATAGATTAAATAAAATAATTACATAGGTAGAGGGTTTATATACAGACTTATATAATACAAGTTATACATGTAAACTTAACTAGTTTCTAAATTATCATCGTTAGAAATCCTATAATTTCCTCAAGCTAAGGTATTAATACATATCACATATACAATTTATAGACTAATTACTTTCAAAGAATAATTACATAGGTAGAGGGTTTATATACACACTTATACAATACAAGTTATACATGAACACTTGAAATCCTGTAATTTCCCCAAGCTAGGGTATCACCGTTCCCACCAGCAAAAATGTATCGTTTATCATCTTTCCATGATAACGCTACTTTATTTTTTAATTCTGTATAAATTTGGTGGTTGTATGAACGGAAAGATTGAACTTGTTTATAAATATCTATATTGCGTAATACCACGTTTCTATAATCTTCCAAACCCAGTTCTTTCTTGATAACTTCCTTCTGAACACCTTTAGCTGTTTTGGTGAGCAGGCCCTCAACATCTACAGCATATGCTTTTGCCCCTGTTCCCAGAAATTCCCAGAGAATTCTACCCGCATACTCATCTTTCATTCTACCAATTATGGATTCATTCTTCGGAATTCCAAATTGATTATCAGCCTTAAAGTTTGATGTGTCATACTTGTACAAATATTTCTTCATGTCTTCATAAAAATCGTCTGTATACGTCAGCAGAATTAACGAATCGGTATCTGTGTACAGCAGCTGGACCTTGCTCCCGTATATTTTTTTAATATGATTATAGTAAAAGTCATACATTATATGCTTAGCTAGATCTAGCACACAGAACCCAATATATATCGGCTTATCGTAGTGAACTTGTAGTTTCTCCATATGAATGGCTACCAGATCCTCCGTAAAGATAGCACACTCTTTAAATTGCGGTTTTGAAATCATACTCTCGGCTCCCAGTCTTCTACCTTTATTTTCCCAGTGTGTAATTAGTCGTATATCTGATCTATTTTCTGTATTTTCCATCGTTTTTCCGAAAACTGAATTATTTAATAGTTTATAAAACATTTTCCCGAACTCACTCGTATCAGCATTTCGCATATTTGTGTTTAGATCAATATACCCTTTTAACCACGGAGATTGTTTAAAAGATAAAACACGGTGGATCTTTGTAACTTTCAAGCCTGCTGCTATACACTGTTGTAAATTTCGGTAGTGAATTACATACATGCTCTTGTCAAATAAGTTGGGAATTAGTTTTGACTGCTTCGAATTTTGCGGGATAATATTTTCCGGGCAGAATGGTAGCTGATCGTGATCATCGTGAAGCTCTTTGGGGTAATGCAGGTCTACTTGTAAAATGTATCCAGTCTCAGATTTTTTCGAAACTTTTAAAATATCGAAATTTTCAACTTCGTTATCTGTCAACCATGTAAACCCTGAATGTGGTAAATATTCAGACATCGCAGCACCATAGAGATTGGTAGCATCAAGATAGTTAATAAAACATGTGGGCTTGGATTTATCATAATCTGTCATAAATTTATTGTTGGCGTGAGCATATCGCTTACTACACTGGCTAACACCCCCTCTAATTCCTTTCTTAATAAAATGTATCATATCGATATCGGTCAGAAGCTCTAACTCAACCTTTGTATATTTAAGCATGGCAGACCACGATAAACCTGGTGCAGTGAAAAAATTGGCCGGGTCTAAATGATATACTTTTTGGCAGATATATCTGAAGGCTTCAAATATATCTGCCAGCAGCAGCACATCACTTTTCAAGTATATATCTGAATAGTCACCAAGAGTTTTACATTGGAAAGTATCCCACACAACTGAAGCTCTATTATAGTCCTCAACTGATACGTCTTCATTTCGTAATTTATCAAAAAATTCTTCTCTCGTCGGTAATTTGTTATAATTTAGCTTTTCGAATGAATCTACAAATGAATAAGGGAAAACACCCTTTCTTCTCATGAGCCTAAATTTATGGTTTTCTGGAAAATACTTTTTGGTAATCTGGCATTCGTCATCTGTTAAATTTTTTGTTAATTTCTCTAACCCCATAGGCATAAAGCGAAACGAGTCTAAAAATCATAATTTCAAATATTTGTTTTCCATCGTTCCTAAAGTGTTAACTACCGTGTCAACATGTACGTGTTGACACGGTAGTTAACACTTTAGGAACGATGGAAAACAAATATTTGAAATTAAGATTTTTAGACTCGTTTCGCTTTATGCCTATGGGGTTAGAGAAATTAACAAAAAATTTAACAGATGACGAATGCCAGATTACCAAAAAGTATTTTCCAGAAAACCATAAATTTAGGCTCATGAGAAGAAAGGGTGTTTTCCCTTATTCATTTGTAGATTCATTCGAAAAGCTAAATTATAACAAATTACCGACGAGAGAAGAATTTTTTGATAAATTACGAAATGAAGACGTATCAGTTGAGGACTATAATAGAGCTTCAGTTGTGTGGGATACTTTCCAATGTAAAACTCTTGGTGACTATTCAGATATATACTTGAAAAGTGATGTGCTGCTGCTGGCAGATATATTTGAAGCCTTCAGATATATCTGCCAAAAAGTATATCATTTAGACCCGGCCAATTTTTTCACTGCACCAGGTTTATCGTGGTCTGCCATGCTTAAATATACAAAGGTTGAGTTAGAGCTTCTGACCGATATCGATATGATACATTTTATTAAGAAAGGAATTAGAGGGGGTGTTAGCCAGTGTAGTAAGCGATATGCTCACGCCAACAATAAATTTATGACAGATTATGATAAATCCAAGCCCACATGTTTTATTAACTATCTTGATGCTACCAATCTCTATGGTGCTGCGATGTCTGAATATTTACCACATTCAGGGTTTACATGGTTGACAGATAACGAAGTTGAAAATTTCGATATTTTAAAAGTTTCGAAAAAATCTGAGACTGGATACATTTTACAAGTAGACCTGCATTACCCCAAAGAGCTTCACGATGATCACGATCAGCTACCATTCTGCCCGGAAAATATTATCCCGCAAAATTCGAAGCAGTCAAAACTAATTCCCAACTTATTTGACAAGAGCATGTATGTAATTCACTACCGAAATTTACAACAGTGTATAGCAGCAGGCTTGAAAGTTACAAAGATCCACCGTGTTTTATCTTTTAAACAATCTCCGTGGTTAAAAGGGTATATTGATCTAAACACAAATATGCGAAATGCTGATACGAGTGAGTTCGGGAAAATGTTTTATAAACTATTAAATAATTCAGTTTTCGGAAAAACGATGGAAAATACAGAAAATAGATCAGATATACGACTAATTACACACTGGGAAAATAAAGGTAGAAGACTGGGAGCCGAGAGTATGATTTCAAAACCGCAATTTAAAGAGTGTGCTATCTTTACGGAGGATCTGGTAGCCATTCATATGGAGAAACTACAAGTTCACTACGATAAGCCGATATATATTGGGTTCTGTGTGCTAGATCTAGCTAAGCATATAATGTATGACTTTTACTATAATCATATTAAAAAAATATACGGGAGCAAGGTCCAGCTGCTGTACACAGATACCGATTCGTTAATTCTGCTGACGTATACAGACGATTTTTATGAAGACATGAAGAAATATTTGTACAAGTATGACACATCAAACTTTAAGGCTGATAATCAATTTGGAATTCCGAAGAATGAATCCATAATTGGTAGAATGAAAGATGAGTATGCGGGTAGAATTCTCTGGGAATTTCTGGGAACAGGGGCAAAAGCATATGCTGTAGATGTTGAGGGCCTGCTCACCAAAACAGCTAAAGGTGTTCAGAAGGAAGTTATCAAGAAAGAACTGGGTTTGGAAGATTATAGAAACGTGGTATTACGCAATATAGATATTTATAAACAAGTTCAATCTTTCCGTTCATACAACCACCAAATTTATACAGAATTAAAAAATAAAGTAGCGTTATCATGGAAAGATGATAAACGATACATTTTTGCTGGTGGGAACGGTGATACCCTAGCTTGGGGAAATTACAGGATTTCAAGTGTTCATGTATAACTTGTATTGTATAAGTGTGTATATAAACCCTCTACCTATGTAATTATTCTTTGAAAGTAATTAGTCTATAAATTGTATATGTGATATGTATTAATACCTTAGCTTGAGGAAATTATAGGATTTCTAACGATGATAATTTAGAAACTAGTTAAGTTTACATGTATAACTTGTATTATATAAGTCTGTATATAAACCCTCTACCTATGTAATTATTTTATTTAATCTATAAATTGTATATGTGATATGTATAAATACCTTAGCTTGGGGAAATTAAAGGATTTCTAATGATGATAATTTAGAAACTAGTTAGGTTTACATGTATAACTTGTATTATATAAGTCTGTATATAAGCCCTCTACCTATGTAATTATTTTATTTAATCTATAAATTGTATATGTGATATGTATAAATACCTTAGCTTGGGGAAATTAAAGGATTTCTAATGATGATAATTTAGAAACTAGTTAAGTCTACATGTATAACTTGTATTATATACGTCTGTATATAAACCCTATACCTATGTAATTATTCTATTTTTAGTCTATAAATTGTATATGTAGTATGCATAAATATATGATATAAACCTTTATACTATGTTGTATCATTTAAGAAGGTTGTCTCTCTCCTACACATACATTCCAATTTAACGAGAGTAAAAGTAATATGTTAATAATAAAGAAAGGGAATGAAAACGATTCATAAACGTAGAAGCAGGGTGAGTATTAAGATATATTTACCCCTGACCTGATTTATAGCATTTAATTCAAGCCCCCTTTCATATTTTTCTCTTGTACGCACCTGTATGAGAACGATAACCGTATATTATCCCATATGCTCGCGTGTATGCATGGTTGCCTGCTAGAGGTGTGGAGGTGTGGTCCCAGAACCCGCCATCTCCCTCTACTTATAATTGTTGGTTTTTCTTAGTATATGTGCAATTTTTTCTGATATTTTGCCAAAATATGGTATAGATATGTAACTTGTGTCTTCTGTGTGATTGTCAATGGGATATATTCTTTTGATAGCTAACCTATAATCTTTTTGTTTAATTAAAGTGTCAATCATGTTCGGATTATAATGATTCGCATGTGCTAGTTGTTTAATGGTTGATATCTCTTTGCTAAAATCTGATTTTGTTAGTGGAATAGTTAAAGCTCTAATAGTATAAAAGAACGCATTACAGTCCACTGCTCCACTCCATAATTGTTTTAATAATTAATAATTAGAGCCGCAATAGGAAATTATTGATGTATTTTTACCATGCCAGAAAGTATTAATCTTATCATATCGAACACGAAGAACAAGAATATGGCCATGAGAAATTTGCATCTTATCTCACACACGCGCGAATTTCCAATGTTTGTGGCAATTATGGTTTGGTATCTTTTGCATCATAAGAAATACCAAGATACCACTATCAGAATCATTAGATAGTCGAATGTAGCCGCCAGACGTGATTGCCAGAAACATTGGAAAGTTGCGCGTGGGTGCGCGTGTGTTATGTGTAAATATGTGTTAAGCCTACTAATGGTAAATCATTTTTCACGTTTTTCTTGGAAATTTTCTTATGTAAGAGTATGAATATTGATTATGGTTGAAAAGGGAACACAGTAGAAATACATATCATGTAAGTTTAAATGATTTAGTAAATACAAAATTTTGAACCAGAACATAGAGAATTTTATGCCATTTAATAACATTTCTTTTATTTTTTATTTCTTTTTATTTCTGACCGAAGATAAAGTTGCTACAAAGCGGAACGCTTTAAATCAAACAGGCTGTATAGTTTAACCACGACCGACGTTATAAACATTTTATCAGTTCGAAGTCAGACACGCCGATGAAGAAGGTTGTGGGATAAACAGTCGTCTATGATAATTGACAACCAATTTTAATCAACTGTCAATCGAGACAGACGACGGGCGAGAATAACGGGCCGCGACAGATTGAATGGTAAAAGGTTGATATCTTTAAACGGGTTTAATTTTAGAAATTTCGAAGTATTTTAATAAAACCGGTAACATTCTCGTTTAAATAAATGACATCATGCCGAAAATGCAAAACTATACTGGTGACACTCCTCAATACATTGCACCATTTGATGTAGTCCTACATAATCAGGTAAATGATTGTTGGGTATCATTCCTAGGAAAGGTATACGATATTACACCTCTGATAAGTGAATTTGGTGCAGAAGATTGCGTAAAGCCTCTAATAGCCGAAGCTGGTAAAGATATCAGCCACTGGTTTGATGAACATACAGGCGATATTAAACACTATGTGCATCCTGTCACCAGTGTTCGGGTTCCTTATTGTCCTCATGGGCCAATACCTCACGTTCGCGACTGTTCACACGTTCCAACCGCAAAATGGAAACCATCTTACAAGTCATGGTGGTTGGACGATGACCAGTGAGTAAACTAGTGTTGTAACTTTAATTGTAGGAGTAATATTCTTTTTAGATTATGCCTTAGTTACGCAAATGCTCGTTTGATTGAAAACTTGAATACTAAAATATGAAATTCTTTTGGAAAAATAAATTCCAAGTATTTTTGCAAACCGCAACTTTCATAACAATAGTATAGAATTTATAGAAAATATTTTACAATATAATAAATATTATTAAATATCATATAGAAAATAAATAAATATATAGAATTTATAAAACATGCATTTCAAAACAAATAGTACCTG
This sequence comes from Agrypnus murinus, assembly GCA_929113105.1. Classification (NCBI taxonomy): domain Eukaryota; kingdom Metazoa; phylum Arthropoda; class Insecta; order Coleoptera; family Elateridae; genus Agrypnus; species Agrypnus murinus. The sequence continues at coordinate 80,803,227 of OV816025.1, read as the reverse complement.
CTTGATATCAGTGTTGACTGTTTAGATCCTCCTATGCTCCTATACCTTGTTTCAGAATTACGAGGAGTAGCCGAGACAGACAGGCTTACATAGCTTAATAGAAAACATTATTATAAATATTAATTTTACGTAAATCCTGTTATGCTATAAAATTGTGTTTTTCCGGTACTAATAGAGATAATAAAGTGAATCAAAAACGAGAAAGTTAAGAAACGATAAGGCTAGAGTACGGCAGTGATGTCAGAATCAAGCCGCTGTTGCTGTTTCCCCTTACGGGCCGTAGCTCCTTCCATGCCCACCCGGCGGGCTATCTTCGGCCGCACTCGACCGACGGCGACAGCGTTCGTTGAAATACATGCATTATCTTATCTCTCCAAGCTATTTTAAAAATTATTATTTACTCAGCGAATTATTTATAATACAATGTTGAAAAGAAATTGAAAAATTTAATAAAATATCCACATTGCATATTAATCGTTAATTTTAATATGAAAACAATGGTCACTCAAAGTCGATATAACAAATTAATTTTTAATTATTAATATGTATTTCATATCGATAAACGAATTGTTATAAATCTAATAAAATGTTATTGTTCAATGGAAACCGTGAGAAAGTGGTGATTTCTTCCATCAGGAGAAAAACGTAAAGAATGTTTCTCTTTACGTTTAGTTAGTTAATAGAATGTAAACCAGGAATTAATTAAGAAAGTTAACCTCCAATAAAATAATTGCGGACAACTAATTTTGGCAAAATAAGGCAGAACATTTCTTTACACTTCCAAAGGGTATGGGATAAGATACACATTACCCACGGAAACAAGAAAAATGGAAATTTTGCTGGTTTCTCGGAAAACGTCAACTTTCTTTTCTCTATAATTATGACAACTGAAAACTCTTACTTTCAAATGAAAAACATATCGTATTTACAAAATAAATCTATACAATATTGAATGCGTTAAATACTAAAATTAACCAACTAAACGAACAGAACTACTTTTAAATGCAGCATTTTTAAATGCTTTATGTTGATAGTTCACAATTTAAATAATTCAGAGAAAATTGTACGTACTACTTACTTAGGCAATTTGAAGCATTTGTTAATTAACTACCATAAGATGCATAAGATTAGCATATCAAAATTTAATATCAGAATTTAAATGTATCAACTGGAAACCCAAAAATATTAGAACACAACAAACCGAGTAGTATGCGCGCAAATGTTAAATCAAACGATATTCAATGAGGCATCTAATAAATCGAATTCTTCTAATTCATCAACACTACAAAGACGTAGCTCACTTTTTTCTGAAGTCTCATACTTGTACAAGTATTTAGATGACATACGAGTCAAGTGCTTTTCTTCAATGGCCATGGTCAATGCAGTTTCGTTCTTAGCTTTCAATGCTGACTTAACAACGCATATTGCATTGACCGTTGAAGGATCAAGTCTGTTAAGTTATTTGGTGACAATGTCAGTTAACATGGAAAACACTCTTTCTGCATCGGCATTTGAGTTAGGAAAAGATCTTACGGTGTTAACAAATTTCAACAAATTGGGATACCTGGGCACTTCGTTTGGTTCATTTTGCGAAAGAACACTTTTCCAAAAGTTATCAAATTTTAAATTAATAAGTGTTGCTTTCTCTTTTTCTGAAAAATCTAAAGGTAACGAAGACCATTCTTTTTTCAGACCATCAATGTCGAGATTACCAATCTTTGTTGCTACAAATTCAATGCTTTCGAGGGAAAGAGTCCTGTTTGACGAAGATAGTGCCGTAGTTGGTTGAAGGGCACTCAACTTAGCATAAAACTCGTCATCGAAAGGTAACCTTTTACAAATACCCTCTGCGGCAGCAATACAAAAGTTGAGACAGTTTTTTCTAATGATTTCAACGATCTCAGATTGAGTTCCCAAGTTGTTTAAATACAAATTGCATTTTGGCCCACAATCAATTTCATAAAGAGGTAAGTGATTTTCGTGTGAAGAAAAGCACACCTTCCGAATCGAAGTTATGTCCTTAGAAAGGTCTGGCTTTAAGAAATGTCTCAGCACCCCTTGTAACAATTTAGCCGATTCCATTTAAAGTGCATGAATTCGTGTTTCTTCGCTTTGAAATTGCAGATTAAATCTATCGAACTGCTCCGAAACATAGTCGAGAAAGTAAAGATAGGCTTTCATGTCTGATTTTTGCATCATAGATAGCAGATGTTCACCCGATTTCTTTTTATCATTCTGAATATTTTCTAACAGGAAATGGAGCAACGCATCCCAATTTTCCAATATTCGTTCTATGCAAGCACGACGAGATAACCACCGCGTTTCACATAGTCTAACAATCTTCCGATGAGATTCCGAGAAGCACTCTTGAAATTCTTGAAATATTGCAGTCCGTTTGCTGCTGGTGTTAAAAAAACTCGCGATTTTTCGAATGAGTTTTTCGCATTCGTCCGGAATCGCATCACAAGCGCCGTTAGCAATTAATGCACAAGAATGGCAAGGACAAGGCATAGTAATCAATCGCGGACATTTTTCTCGTAGCAACCTACTGAACGCCGACCTCATGACGCTTGCATTATCGCACGCCAAAGCAACAACGTTAAGCATGGGAATTTGGAGTTTGTTCATTCCTCAACGCTGCAAACAGATTCTCAGCACTAGTGTTCGTTGCGTTGAGATTGATTAATTTCACTAATTCCGTCTTGACATCTAAAGACTGAGGATCAATGTATCGGACAAGAAAAGTCATCCATTTTTTAAGAGTTAAATCTGACGATTCATCTATAAAAATGGAGAATGACGCGTTTTGCAAAATGCTAACAACACGATCAGTCGCAACGGGGCTCAAGACGTTCGTTATGATGGCTTTGGTTTTATTTCGGCCCATTTTCATACTTTGCACAACGTTGGGATCTTGATCGACTTTCTGAAAAAAATCGAGGAATTGTTCAGCAACTTGAAGAGGAATGTTATGTTGAGCAATTAAAGCTGCGTATCGAATCTCAGCGATATGTACCTTATCGTCGAACGAACATGATGAATCTTCGTCCGATAAATTATTTAGAAAATGTTCAACTGCAATGCCTTGTTTTTTACACTCAGCTAAGTGAGTTACAGAGATGGCACGGCATTCTAATTTGGAAATTCCACAACTTAATGATATGCCACAAACAGCACATTTACACGAATAAGGATCTTCTGCAACCTCTCGAAGCCAAAACTGAAACCTACTATCGCTCAGCCATTTTTTAAGAAATTTTTGTTTATACGAATCTTTAGCCGGTGTACTGACCGCCGAATCACCACTTTTCGCAAGGAATTTAGCGTGACTGGTCACATGACCACTACCACAAGAAAAAGATTGTGGTTTGCGTTTTTTCTTTGGAATTTCACACAAAGAATCGGCCATTCTAGCGATAATAATAATTCTAGCCTAATATTGACCTTTTCTTTAATAGAAAATGTATACTAATATACATATATGTGTACCATAAAGAATATTATATACCCTGACTTGACGTAGATTCGAAACTTAATCTAAATGTAAGTACTATATACAAGAAAATTAATTAACAGTAGTAAATAAACTAAAATAAAAGAATTGTTCGACTAAAAACCATTAATATTAAATGGTAATAATAGTAAGAAAATAATGTACAATATTTTTTATTTGATTACCCTTTTCTACTATTTTTTAAAACTGTATAACAATAAGTAAATCGTGAAGTAAACGTAGATTTTTATACGGTGCCCGATATAAGAGAATGCAAGTGCACCAACTTATATTGTACTTGCTTGAACGAACGCACTTCAATATTTACATTAGTATTTTCTATTTATATTTGTAATTTATTACCATTTAATATTTATGGTTTTGGTTTGGTTTGGTTTTATTTTTGTTTACTGCTATTATTTAATTTTCTTGTATATACCTAAATTTATAATATTAGTCGAACAATTCTTTTATTTTAGTTTATTAACTACTGTTAATTAATTTTCTTGTATATAGTACTTACATTTAGATTAAGTTTCGAATCTACGTCAAGTCAGGGTATATAATATTCTTTATGGTACACATATATGTATATTAGTATACATTTTCTATTAAAGAAAAGGTCAATATTAGGCTAGAATTATTATTATCGCTAGAATGGCCGATTCTTTGTGTGAAATTCCAAAGAAAAAACGCAAACCACAATCTTTTTCTTGTGGTAGTGGTCATGTGACCAGTCACGCTAAATTCCTTGCGAAAAGTGGTGATTCGGCGGTCAGTACACCGGCTAAAGATTCGTATAAACAAAAATTTCTTAAAAAATGGCTGAGCGATAGTAGGTTTCAGTTTTGGCTTCGAGAGGTTGCAGAAGATCCTTATTCGTGTAAATGTGCTGTTTGTGGCATATCATTAAGTTGTGGAATTTCCAAATTAGAATGCCGTGCCATCTCTGTAACTCACTTAGCTGAGTGTAAAAAACAAGGCATTGCAGTTGAACATTTTCTAAATAATTTATCGGACGAAGATTCATCATGTTCGTTCGACGATAAGGTACATATCGCTGAGATTCGATACGCAGCTTTAATTGCTCAACATAACATTCCTCTTCAAGTTGCTGAACAATTCCTCGATTTTTTTCAGAAAGTCGATCAAGATCCCAACGTTGTGCAAAGTATGAAAATGGGCCGAAATAAAACCAAAGCCATCATAACGAACGTCTTGAGCCCCGTTGCGACTGATCGTGTTGTTAGCATTTTGCAAAACGCGTCATTCTCCATTTTTATAGATGAATCGTCAGATTTAACTCTTAAAAAATGGATGACTTTTCTTGTCCGATACATTGATCCTCAGTCTTTAGATGTCAAGACGGAATTAGTGAAATTAATCAATCTCAACGCAACGAACACTAGTGCTGAGAATCTGTTTGCAGCGTTGAGGAATGAACAAACTCCAAATTCCCATGCTTAACGTTGTTGCTTTGGCGTGCGATAATGCAAGCGTCATGAGGTCGGCGTTCAGTAGGTTGCTACGAGAAAAATGTCCGCGATTGATTACTATGCCTTGTCCTTGCCATTCTTGTGCATTAATTGCTAACGGCGCTTGTGATGCGATTCCGGACGAATGCGAAAAACTCATTCGAAAAATCGCGAGTTTTTTTAACACCAGCAGCAAACGGACTGCAATATTTCAAGAATTTCAAGAGTGCTTCTCGGAATCGCATCGGAAGATTGTTAGACTATGTGAAACGCGGTGGTTATCTCGTCGTGCTTGCATAGAACGAATATTGGAAAATTGGGATGCGTTGCTCCATTTCCTGTTAGAAAATATTCAGAATGATAAAAAGAAATCGGGTGAACATCTGCTATCTATGATGCAAAAATCAGACATGAAAGCCTATCTTTACTTTCTCGACTATGTTTCGGAGCAGTTCGATAGATTTAATCTGCAATTTCAAAGCGAAGAAACACGAATTCATGCACTTTAAATGGAATCGGCTAAATTGTTACAAGGGGTGCTGAGACATTTCTTAAAGCCAGACCTTTCTAAGGACATAACTTCGATTCGGAAGGTGTGCTTTTCTTCACACGAAAATCACTTACCTCTTTATGAAATTGATTGTGGGCCAAAATGCAATTTGTATTTAAACAACTTGGGAACTCAATCTGAGATCGTTGAAATCATTAGAAAAAACTGTCTCAACTTTTGTATTGCTGCCGCAGAGGGTATTTGTAAAAGGTTACCTTTCGATGACGAGTTTTATGCTAAGTTGAGTGCCCTTCAACCAACTACGGCACTATCTTCGTCAAACAGGACTCTTTCCCTCGAAAGCATTGAATTTGTAGCAACAAAGATTGGTAATCTCGACATTGATGGTCTGAAAAAAGAATGGTCTTCGTTACCTTTAGATTTTTCAGAAAAAGAGAAAGCAACACTTATTAATTTAAAATTTGATAACTTTTGGAAAAGTGTTCTTTCGCAAAATGAACCAAACGAAGTGCCCAGGTATCCCAATTTGTTGAAATTTGTTAACACCGTAAGATCTTTTCCTAACTCAAATGCCGATGCAGAAAGAGTGTTTTCCATGTTAACTGACATTGTCACCAAATAACTTAACAGACTTGATCCTTCAACGGTCAATGCAATATGCGTTGTTAAGTCAGCATTGAAAGCTAAGAACGAAACTGCATTGACCATGGCCATTGAAGAAAAGCACTTGACTCGTATGTCATCTAAATACTTGTACAAGTATGAGACTTCAGAAAAAAGTGAGCTACGTCTTTGTAGTGTTGATGAATTAGAAGAATTCGATTTATTAGATGCCTCATTGAATATCGTTTGATTTAACATTTGCGCGCATACTACTCGGTTTGTTGTGTTCTAATATTTTTGGGTTTCCAGTTGATACATTTAAATTCTGATATTAAATTTTGATATGCTAATCTTATGCATCTTATGGTAGTTAATTAACAAATGCTTCAAATTGCCTAAGTAAGTAGTACGTACAATTTTCTCTGAATTATTTAAATTGTGAACTATCAACATAAAGCATTTAAAAATGCTGCATTTAAAAGTAGTTCTGTTCGTTTAGTTGGTTAATTTTAGTATTTAACGCATTCAATATTGTATAGATTTATTTTGTAAATACGATATGTTTTTCATTTGAAAGTAAGAGTTTTCAGTTGTCATAATTATAGAGAAAAGAAAGTTGACGTTTTCCGAGAAACCAGCAAAATTTCCATTTTTCTTGTTTCCGTGGGTAATGTGTATCTTATCCCATACCCTTTGGAAGTGTAAAGAAATGTTCTGCCTTATTTTGCCAAAATTAGTTGTCCGCAATTATTTTATTGGAGGTTAACTTTCTTAATTAATTCCTGGTTTACATTCTATTAACTAACTAAACGTAAAGAGAAACATTCTTTACGTTTTTCTCCTGATGGAAGAAATCACCACTTTCTCACGGTTTCCATTGAACAATAACATTTTATTAGATTTATAACAATTCGTTTATCGATATGAAATACATATTAATAATTAAAAATTAATTTGTTATATCGACTTTGAGTGACCATTGTTTTCATATTAAAATTAACGATTAATATGCAATGTGGATATTTTATTAAATTTTTCAATTTCTTTTCAACATTGTATTATAAATAATTCGCTGAGTAAATAATAATTTTTAAAATAGCTTGGAGAGATAAGATAATGCATGTATTTCAACGAACGCTGTCGCCGTCGGTCGAGTGCGGCCGAAGATAGCCCGCCGGGTGGGCATGGAAGGAGCTACGGCCCGTAAGGGGAAACAGCAACAGCGGCTTGATTCTGACATCACTGGAGTACGGTATGAATTATAACTTGCTGGTGTAACTGTTAAACGTTACAGGGTGTTACAAACTTTATAAAAAAAACACGTCGCAATTGGTACACACTGTATTCATAAAAAAATATTTTCTTTGACAAAACAATGGTACATTCATATTTTCTAATAAAAAACGTATCATACAAAAAAAAGAATCATTGAAATCGGACCCATGGTCTAGACACAAATTAATTTCAAACTTTTGGTTATTTTTTGGTGGTGCGTTAATTTCTTGGAGAAGTGTAGTTAGCTGAAACGGGGCGATAATAACCCTAAGTTACTGTCACCCCAGGTTCGATACCAGCTGGCATATTTTTTAAAATTTATTACAAGATACAGTCTAAAATGCAATCTCTCTTCGAAAATGTTTTTCTGCACAATTTTAATAAATTGCATACTTTTGTTTTTGTTTATTTCTCATGTGTGACTTTTTTTCTGTTTTGCTAAATGTTTTGTTTTACTGGTTATTTCAATTTTTCGCAATTTTGATGCATTTTACTGGCCTGCTTAATTTAAGATAAGATTATTATTATTAATTAAGATAATAAGATTAATAATAATAAGATTATTATTATTATTAATTATAATAAGATAAATGCTCAAGTTATGTAGTAATCGAAACAGGAGTGTGATGCACTATTTTCATTTAAACAAAATAACACAAATTTAACAATTTTCGTTATTTAAGTACCTATTTAGATTGTCAATGCAAAGAAAATGTCCCATTTCTGGAACGTTCGTGGATGGTTACTATGGATCAGAATTACAATTTTGAAATGCAACTTATTAAAATTATGTGCAAAATGAATATTACCGAAGAGAAAAATTATCATTTTACATTTTATGTTTTGTAAAAATATATCAAAAGGAGAAGCTACCTGCCAGCTGGAATCGAACCTGCAGCAACAGCTAATTATCATCACGTTTATTATCATCCCACTCCAGCTAATAAAATATGGAACATGACGTCTCTTGAGCGCAACACGTTTATTTTAAGTTGCATTCATTTAAATGATTTTCTTTAATAACGGACTAAATGCTTTTGTTTTCATTTTCGGGATATGAGTACCATTTAAACTAATAATCCACTTTTAACTAAAAACTGGCCAGCCCTCATTAATAGTACAGTCATTTGGTGCTTTTACCTGGAAAGTTTTCGGGGAGTTTTGAGAATTGGTGATTTTATAGATTTCGACATGCTCTTTCCGAATTTCTACGTTACCACCTCGTATTTTTGCCGCTCGCGCCACCATATTGAAAAAAAGGCACCTAAAAACCGTTTTTTGATAATATTTCCTTTCCGACTCATTTTACGATGAAAATAGTTATGTAATAAATTAAACTAGAGAAAATTTCCTAATATAATTTATGTAATAACTTTTTTTTTTATAATGAATAGTTTCAGCGTACTAGTACCACAAACCAACATACATCTACAGCAACACGCGTTTTTCGTATGTTAACGAAAAATATTGTACTACGCATTGAAAAACCGGTTCACTACGGCCTGTAGTCCCCCGCAGGTATAAAGGGACGAGCCGCCTATGTGTCGGACCCCCCTCTCTTATTAGTTATTTAAATTAAATCAGTACACGTGTAGAACCAGCATGTTTAAGAGATCCTTTTCATATACATTACCAAATTACTTAAATCAAATGGCTAACCACTACAAGATTATGACAATTCCCACGTTAAAAATGAAATTATTTTCTGATCTTATGTCATCACAAAATGGGTGATTCGCAGTGCTTGCGCAGGACTTACTCTGTTTTTTTTACCTACTTTTACTTTTTTTTAATTAATTACGTTTGAAATCATTTTTTTTTAATTTCACAATTAGAATATGTACTTAGGTCCACTTCAATTTTTTAATTTCTTTTCTACATTATTGAGGTTAAGTGGCAGAGCAGAGCCTGCCTCAAACAGGCTCTGAACTTCGCCTCATGTATTATTTTATTTAAGAATATATATGTTTAGTTTTGTCTTTTTGGGAGTATAAATAAAGGCATTTATTATTATTATTATTATTATTATCATTAAACAGTGTCGTTCGCAGTTTTAGAGCTATGGCGTCTAAGGTAGTGAACTGTTTTATTTGTGAAAATCCATTGCAAGGAATTGAAGTAATTGAAGTGAATAAAAAAGGATTGGAGACTTTTCGTAAGTCAAGTGTTCGAAGAAAAGACAACAAGGGCAAACTCTTGGAGGGACTGAGATCGATAGTGGTTCACGATGTATGTCGAAAACGATACAATAAAATGAGAAATTAAAAAGTATGTCGTTAAACAACTATAGATATGTATGCTTCACAAAATCAGCATATAAAAATAAATTTAATATTGCATCGCTACCACAGACAGAAGCAGCAGCACGACAACATTCGTTCCGAACTTATGACCAGGTTCAGCAGTGGTATGGAGTTGAACAAAATGCAGAACGATGGGGATGGAAAAGAAGCAAGAATGGGCTACTTACCTGGACTACCTGTCACCACACTTGAGCCCCCAGCTCCGGAAGCCTTGTTAAAACTTATTTCTGCAAATGCAAAAAGGCATGTGAGAGAGCCTGTAGATGCAGAAAGGTTGGATTAAAGTGCTCCGTTATATGCACGAATTGCAATGGTTCCTGTGCTAATTCGCAAGTTCCATCGCAAGATAGTGCTGAAGAGGAAGAAAAGGAGACTGTTCTCGAGCAAACATATGATGAAATCGACGAAGAACGGGATTACAACGAAGCTGATAATCCCATCGCGGATGATGTGGAAGAAATTTCTGTCTGTGACGTTTCGATCGGTACTGAAGACGATAAACTCGCAACACCTGGTCCATCGAGAATAGCGAAGAGAAGGAGAATGCGCTAAATTTCGTACTAGTATATTGCGTGTGGATTAAGCCTACTGGGGATAAAAAAACGCGCCACTTACTCTACCTCATGGTGGTGTGGAAATGAGTTTTTTGGCCAGAATTCGTGTTGGAGTAGAATTTGCGCCGCTCGTACGCTAAAACTATTCATTATACAAAAAAAAGGTTACTACATAAATTATAGGAAATTTTTTCTAGTTTAATTTATTACATAACTATTTTCATCGTAAAATGAGTCGGAAAGGAGATATTATCGAAAAACGGTTTTTAGGCGATATTTTTCCAATATGGCGGCGCGAGCGGCAAAAATACGAGGTGGCAAAGTAGAAATTCGGAAAGAGCATGTCGAAATCTATAAAATCACCTATTTTCACAACTCCCGGAAAACTTTCCAAGTAACCTCTTCTTTGAGCACCAAATGACTGTACTATTAAATATTCATGGTGTTTATGTACATATATTTTGTAATATACCCTGTAATTGGCGTTGCTGTTGGATAATAAATTGATATTATTATTATAAAATAATTTTGACCGGCTAGAATCGGGTTTCAGCCCTGTGTGCGTCGGTTAATTGCTCTTTTACCATAACTTATTTTGGGTTTATATCGTACGATTTATTTATGTTTTAGGTACCTAGTAGGTTATCTTACTAAAAAGGTTCGCCCCCTCAGAATAGTGAATACTTTTACGGCTGAGCAAGCTGTTTTCAATGTTTGTTGTGAAGATACGATTCGCCGAATTACAGAGCGATATTCAATATACAACAGCGATATTTTTTCTTACACTTGGAGGTTAAACTTTTCTTACACGTATAGATGTCATAATAATCATTATTATCTTTTAGGTATAATGGTAAAAATTTATGTATGAAAAAAACGTTAGAGAAAAATGGAATTCCAGACAAAAGTGACAAATATACTGATTTGGGTCTTCCAGCAAGCTGGTGTATACCAACCATTTTTATTTATTATAATGATGATTTAAAATGGGACGATTGTGAGAATTCATAATGCTTATCTATTTTGTTTTATATGTACTTAATTAGTAAAGAATGCAAATATACAAACTCAACAACAATTAACATACTAACTATTGCAATAAATACGAAGACTTTTACAGCCAATATCCAAAGAATGACTTATTTGGGTTTGGGGCGTGTCAAAAATGCCTTTTTCCAAGCATCTTGACTTTCTCAGTATACCTGCGCAATTAACCCAGTAACAAAATTCAAAGTCTCCACGACTCTCCACAACCTAAGGAGTTTTAAAACATAATCCAAGAATCCCCCAGTTCCCACCTAACACCCTTTTAATTATTCGTCAAAAATCTCCATCATATGACATATCATTTAATACCAACGCCGCACAAAAGATCATAACATTGAAATACTCATCGAAAATGCCCTTAAAAGACAGATAATTTTATTCTAAATTAAATTATATAATTGGTACCATTTGTGATATCGAAGGGAATCGATTGTTATGTGTATGGTTATAGGTGCACGTTTTTGTTTGATTTTTCGATGTAGAGAAACATGAGGTGGGCGCTGAGTGCTTAAGGTTGTTTTTGGTGAATTTTGGTGGAAAGCGGGGTTCGATGAATACCTCGAGAAGCTTTCCGCGTAATAAGAGTGAGATGTGAATAAAATATGTCTTGTGCAGTATTCTTAAACTCATTAGGTAATGAGGAGTCTAATGGTATACCGCGGAAAGCGATTGTGGCTCGGTTAGTTGCGTGCGGAACTACCAGTCAAGGAACCCGGGTTCGAACCTCGGCCTATATATCACCGTATTTTTAAAAATCGCTTCTCCCTCAAAGGCAATGACGAACCACCGAGGTATCCTTGCCCAGGAAATTTTTCTAAAATTAATCAAAAATCCAAGTACTATGTACTTGGGGTGGTTCGGAATCCACCTTAAGTTGCCCCCTACACTTGTGATCACTAAACACGCTTAACTCAAGTATAGGAGGAAAATGCCAACGCTCTGCAACAGAAGATGGCACGCAGAAGAAGAAGAATGGTATACCATTATATCATCTACCTTAAAAAATATTTTTCTATGAAAAGGTTTTCTACAGTTCTCGAAATTAAGTCTGACTTATATTTATGTTGGTTATTGTCTTATTGCATATCTTTTAATAAATTTAATATTGTTTATTGTTTCCAGCCTTACTTTGTGGAACTCCATAATCATGAAATAAATAAAGATTAGTAAAAGTTTCACAGTTTTATTAAAATATAACCTGACAATATTGTTTCGACAGCTATGCTGTCATTATCAAAGGTAATATAATTATAAACAAACACGTCGCTAAGGTAGTTACAAAAATAGGTAACTAGATAAAAATAATAATAATCAGAATTAAATATCTAACACTTCCAGTAACGGAGAATTACTGAGCTCAAGTTGTTCATTCATTAAAGGTACCCTGAGTTTGTGTTTGTATATCTCAAAGGCTTCTAAAATGTCTAATTTGCGTTTGTTATTACAAAAATGTAGGAATTTAATATTATTTTGAAGAGTCATTGTGTGATTTTGTTTTAAAAGGTGTTTGGCGTAATTAGATTTTTCAGGATGTTTATTTTTGTAATGACGTACGTGTTCTTTATATCTTATGTCAAAATTTCGAAGTGTTTTCCAATATATACCGAACTACAAAAAGAACAATTAAAACGGTAAATGCCCGATTTCATGATATCATGTGTTCTGTCTTTAGCATTAAATAAAAATGAAAAAGTGTTAGTGTTGGTTTTAAATGTTATTTTATAATTGTTGGTTTTTCTTAGTATATGTGCAATTTTTTCTGATATTTTGCCAAAATATGGTATAGATATGTAATTTGTGTCTTCTGTTTGATTGTCAATGGGATATATTCTTTTGATAGCTAACCTATAATCTTTTTGTTTAATTAAAGCGTTAATCATGTTCGGATTGTAATAATTTGCATGTGCTAGTTGTTTAATGGTTGATATCTCTTTGCTAAAATCTGATTTTGTTAGTGGAATAGTTAAAGCTCTGTGTACTAACGATCTGTAGGCTGCTATTTTATGTGTATTATGGTGACAAGATTCATTTGGTATTGTTATGTCTGTTTGTGTTGGTTTTCTATATATGGAAAATTCAAATAGATTGTGTGCGTTAATCTTGATATTTAAGTCTAGAAAGTTTATAGCCCTTATTTATAATTATTTATAATTATTTATTTATAACATATCACTTCTTCAATCTATAAAACAAAAAATCACTGAGAACAATCTAATTTCTGTTAAAGCAGATAAGGGTTAACACTTTGGTAATTCTTTCAAAAGATATTTACATACAAAAAGTTAATGAATTTATTAATAAAGAAAATTTAGAAACTTTAAACAAAAACCCAACCGCAAAATTCCAAAAAGAAATAAAACAAGGTTTAGAAAACTTCAATATCTGCTTTTCAGAATTAGAAAAGCAACAAATCATTAATAAAAACCCACAACCACCTAAACAATATGGACTAGTCAAAACACATAAACAGAATATGCCAATAAGACCAGTTGTATCATACATCAATGCACCTAATCACATTTTATCCAAAAAACTGAACCAGATTATTAACACGATAGGTTACAAATCGAAATACTCTGTTAGAAATTCATTAGAATTAGTAGATAAGCTGCAAAACATACATCTTACACCACATTCAAAACTTGTTAGTTTTGATATTTGCAACATGTTCTCCAGAATACCCCCACAAGAATGTATTCCTTTATTAGATAGTTTCTTGATCAATAGTAATATAGAATTAGTTAAAAGGTTAGAGTTAATTCAATTATTTGACCTTTGTATAAGTCAAGATTATTTCACTTTTAATAACATAATTTATTTACAAAAAGATGGTTTACCTATGGGTCCTCTATTAGCTAACATATTTATGGACAAGTTCGAAGATCAGATATTTGAATTAAACCTCTCTAAACACATTATCTTCTGGTTTCGTTATGTTGATGACATTTTAGCTTGTTTTGACAGTTCTTTTGAGGTTATCAATGAATTTTTCATTCTTATTAACAGTATCCACTCTAACATAAATTTTACACTAGAAACAGAACAAAACAGGGCTATAAACTTTCTAGACTTAAATATCAAGATTAACGCACACATGGCCGGTTTCACAAAGCTTGATTAAAATCTGATTAACTTAATTGTGATTAAATTTGAAATATAGAAATATAATTGGATGAAATTCAAGGTCTGACAAATCTCAGCCAATGAAATTCCTGAATTTTGAATTTAATGACAATTAAGTTAATCAGAACTTAATCAAGCTTTCTGAAACCGGCCAACAATCTATTTGAATTTTCCATATACAGAAAACCAACACAAACAGACATAACAACACCAAATGAATCTTGTCACCATAATACACATAAAATAGCAGCCTACAGATCGTTAGTACACAGAGCTTTAACTATTCCACTAACAAAATCAGATTTTAGCAAAGAGATATCAACCATTAATATCAACGATTGCAAGGTAATGCAAGCAGCTGCATAGACCATATATTTATAAAAACTCAATTAAAAGACATAAATGATCATTACACTGCAATGGTAATTGATGGGAATATCACCGATCATCGAGCTACTGTAATATCAATATCATCATTACTAAACAACCGCACACTAGCAAGTGAACCCGTACCAAAAAATATACTACATAATTATATGGATTATAAGAAATTAAGATCTGATTTATCAAATATCGATTGGTCGTTCTATTACACGGATAAAAATACACAGTCGTTGTGTACATCTTTTATTGGGAATCTTAAATTATTAATTAAACAGAATACCAAAGAAGTTAAAAAGAGCAGTAAAGAAAAAAAAAGAAACAAATGGATAACAGCGGGATTAGTAAAATCTATAAATAGAAAAAACTATTTATATCGTGAATTTAAAAGAGAACCCGAAAACGAACATAAAAAACAAGAATATTTAGAATACCGTAAACATACAGATAAATTAATAAAAATATCAAAATATAACTTTTATGAAAAGGAAATCAACAAAAATAGTCATAGCTCTAAACAATTATGGAATGTTATAACAAATATTGGTTTAGGTAAAAACAAGAAAACAAACAGAATTGACTCTATACTTACCGAAGACGGGTTAGTTGATGATGACGAGACAATGGCAAACGAATTTAATAAATTTTTTTTAAGCATTGGTCCGAAACTTGCGGAGAACGTTCCACCGCCATCTGCAATACTACCCTGTGGGAAAATAGAAACAAAGTCTATGTTTTTAATACCAATAGAAAGAAATGAAATAAAAAAGATTGTTAAAGATCTGAAAACAAATAAATCGCCAGGGTTAGATCAAATAAAAGCGGAAACTCTTAAAGAAATTTCTGAATATATTGTCGATCCTCTGGTTCACTTGTTTAATCAGATCCTGTTAACTGGGCAATGCCCAGACGAATTCAAACTGGCAGTTGTATTACCATTGCATAAAAAAGGAGACAGGAATGTTATTAACAACTATAGGCCAATCTCTGTGATATCAACAATAGCAAAAATTTTTGAGAAATGCATAAAAAAACGACTATCTAAATATGTAAAGTTGCATAACATTCTTTCTCCCTGTCAGTTTGGATTCAGAGAGGGTTTGTCTACAAATGACGCAATAGCCACTTTAGTGGGTGATGTGTACAAAGCAGTGGATGTAGGAAAGCCAACATTATGCATTTTCAGATCTAATGAAAGCTTTTGACACTGTTAATCATTCTAGTTTACTACGTGTGCTTGAAGATGTGGGCATTAGAGGTGTAGCACTTGATTTATTTAAAAGTTATTTGAGGGACCGACAACAAATAGTAAAAATTAATAATAAAACAAGTACAAAGAAAAGTATACAGTGTGGTATTCCGCAAGGCACAGTATTGGGACCCATATTGTTTAATCTTTACTTAAATAGTTTACTTTCCTTTGAGAGTGCTGGTAAATTCATCAGCTTTGCGGATGACACAGCCGTACTATATTCATCAAATTCATGGTCAGAGCTAAAAAGTATTGTTGAGCAAGACTTTGCAAAAGTTATAAATTGGTTCAGGGCAAAGCTTCTCTCTATAAATTTAGAAAAGACCTACTACATTGAAATTTGGTTCTTATATAAATAGTCTTCCTATTTACAATACTCTGGAAATAGAAGATAAAAATAATACTTTTATAATAAAATCAACTGAAAAAATTAAATACCTGGGCGTTGTAATTGACCAACATTTGCGATGGAACCACCAAGTAGAAAACATTGCCAAAACGTTGCGATGCCTTCTGTATAAATTTAAATACTTAAGAAATTATCTTAACCTTACACTACTAAAGGTTCTATACTATTCACTTGTAGAATCGCGTTTAAGTTATGGAATTCTTAGTTGGGGTGGCGTCGCTTATACTCACCTAAAACAATTAGATATTTTACAGAAAAAACTCCTCAAAATTATTTATAAAAAAAAATTAACTTACCCTTCTAATCAACTTTTTAATGAATTGCACATAATGGATCTAGCACAATTGTTTGTGTATAATATAATAATATTTGTGTATAAAAATAAAATTATGCTAAGAAAAATTAACCATAAACACTCTACACGCTACAAATCAGATGGAAAAGTCGAAACCCCTTTTTGCAATAAATCTGTGGGAAAAGCCTCGTATTTGTATCTCTGCCATATAATTTACAACAGTCTCCCCGAGATATACAAAAATTACATTCAAGTCATAAACTCATACAGCTTACTAAAAAACAGATTTAAACAGTTTATCCTCAATCTGGAAAGGAAATATGTTCGAAGACTAATTGAATGAATGGCTGTAAATCATCTCTGAATTGTATAATAAATTAATGTTGTATATTAAGTGTTGTTTCAATAGAAACAACTAATAAACAGATTACAAAATTAAAGATTGAATAATTAGTTATAACTCTCTGCTTTACATTATAAATGTTGTAAATTAAATATTGTTTGTATAAAAATTAGTTAAGTAAAAAAAAAATTAATTGAAAACTTTCTGTTCATAGTTTATAGGTAAGAAAATCTAATAAAAAAAATAAATAAATAAATTTAAAAAAAAAAATACATACCTAAACAAAATAATTAAACGAAAATGTTAATATGTATAACACATGTATTAAAAAACACAAAAAAAAACATTATAACACATAATATCCAACTCATGCACAACCTTTAAGGTCCTAATGAGTTCGTTCAGCGTTTGTTATAAGCTTGCGTTGTTAGTTAATAATAATTTTAGTATAGGAAATTGAATTGTACAAAAAAAAGAAAAGCATAATTAATAAACGTTATTATTATTATTATTATATTATTATTATTATTATTATTATTATTATTATTATTATTATTATTATTATTATTATTATTATTATTATTATTATTATTATTTTTTTTTTTTTTTTTTTTTTTTTTATAAGTAAGCGACTCGACTGCTAGGGTCATTTGTCGCTCTTGCTATACAAATTGCTGTTGTATATGATCAGTAAAAGCACGGTGCAATAACATATAAATATAACTAATGAACAGGTACAACAGTATACACGACTTACATGAACTAAAATATGTAATAGAATACGACACAAAACACTAATAAGACGGTAACAGGTATATAAATATGTAAAATAAAAAAAAACATGTTAAAATAAGTTGTGTAAATAAATAAACATAATTTAAATATATAAAAATATCACAGTTAATAGCTTTATCACAGACTACGTAGTTTCACAATTTAGAAATTAAATTGGTACATCTCAGGTATTTTAATAATTTTAAAATATTTTCTTTGCTATTGCTCAATATTTCTTTTAAACTGTCAGATAAATTACAAGCGGTTCTCTGATTAGTGTATTCTCGACATTCTATAAGAATATGCTGGACCGTGAGTGGAGTAACGCACGTGGGACAATTAGGTCTATTTCCTTCTGTTAGCAGAAAGGTCGAAGTTAAACAAGTGTGACCTATTCTTAGCCGACAAAGTGTCGCTTGTTCTTTACGGGTAAGTATAGTTTCTTGTGGTTGCAGCTTCACACTAGTTCTTATCTGTTTCAAAGCGGTGTTTTTGGTATCCCACTCGGCTTGCCAGCGAAGTTCCGACTTGTGCCTTATATATAGTTTGATGTCTTTTGGCCAAATCACATCAACATCGTTCCGGGGTCGAGCCGCTGCCAACTTTGCAGCTTCGTCCGCTTTCTCGTTTCCGGGGATGCCTATGTGACTTGGTATCCAAATCCAAGCGACATATTTACCTTCACTGACTAGAGTAGCTAGTAATGAATGTATATCTTGTATTATTGCGTCACTATTGAATTTTCTACTTATGGCTAACAAGGAAGACATAGAGTCAGTGCAAATTATTTGAGTGACCGATGTTGACTCGCGGCACATCAATAAGGCTTGAAATAAAGCGTACATTTCGCAAGTAAATACACTACTAATGTTCGTGAGTGACCAACTATATAGGTTATTACCATCGACTACGGCACATCCAGCTCCCGTCTCAGTCTTAGATCCATCCGTATACAGTACTTTACATGATCCGTATGTTTGAAGAATATTTAGAAATTCCGTTTTAATAACACTATTAGCTGTTTCAGTTTTGCTGTATTTCTGAAGATCAAGGCGGATGTTTAGTGATGGAGTAGTCCATGGACCAATTTCAGGGAAGGTGTTTTCATAGAAACCTGATTCAGGTATTTCCCATGCCCTAGAGGCGAAAATAGATCTGACAGTTGCTGGTCTTGTATGTGTGTTTTTCGCTTCATAGTGGTCTAAGAGAGCATTATTGAGAAAATATGCTCGAATGTGATTGTGTCTGCGAGATAATGCTGTGACACGGTAATTTAGTAGTAACTTTTTGCGTCGTAGCCAAAGGGGTTTCAAACCCGATTCCACATATAAACTTTCCGCTGGACTGGTAACAAAGGCTCCTGTTATACAACGAATTGCAGTGTTATGTACAGAATCTAAAACACGCAGACGAGATGGTTTGGCAGATGAATATATAACACTGCCATAGTCTATACGGGATAGAACCATAGATTTGTATAACATCAACAGTGTCTGACAGTCAGATCCCCAATTTATATTGGATAGACATCTGAGTATGTTTAGAACATTATTACAGCGAGCTTTCAAGTTGTTAATGTGTAGTGTCCAGGTAAGCTTAGAGTCGAGTATTAGGCCTAAATAACATATATTATCAACATTTCTTACAGGTATCGAGTTTAATTGAAAAGAATGTTGTCGTCGACAGGTACTTCGTTTGCGACAAAAGTGCAGCGAAACTGTTTTCTCAATGGAGATTTGAAACCCTCTGTTGGAAGCCTCCGAGGATAACTTGGTAAGTGCATTTTGCAAATTTACTTCAATATTATTGAAGGAGTTTTCAAAATCAAATATGACAATATCATCTGCATAGGCACAGTATCGAACAGTTCTGTCAATGGATGCCAGCAGTCCTTGTATCGCTATTAGAAACAGAGTGGCGCTTAGTGAGGAACCTTGAGGTGTTCCGTTTTTAATCTCATGATTTTCTGACATAACGTTACCGACTCTGACTCTAATAATGCGATTTTCTAGAAAGGATTTGATGAACTTAGGTAAATATCCTTTTATGTTCCATTTATGTAACTGTTCTAGTATTGTACTGTGCCTAGCAGTATCGAATGCACTTTTAAGGTCTATAAAAACCGCTGTTAAGTGAAGGCCCGTAAGAAAACTCCCTTGGATGGCATTTTCAATGTATATTAATGCATCAGTCGTAGAATGGTCTTTGCGAAAACCGAATTGGTATTTGCTCAACAGTTGTTTAGATTCAAGTAACCATGAAAGTCTTTTTGTAACCATCCTTTCCATTAATTTGCATATGCAACTTGTAAGGGATATTGGTCTGAAGCTTGACGGGTTTGTTGGTGTTTTGCCTGGTTTCAGTATAGGAACTATGGTAGCTTCTTTCCAGGACTCTGGTAGGATACCAGTTGTCCATACGTTATTGTACGCATTTAACAAGCTCATTTTTGCATTCTCAGATAAATGCTGAAGGAATGCATTCACGATACCATCACTGCCTGGAGCCGTGTTGCTGCTTTTTTCGAGAGCCTCATTTAATTCTTCAATACTGAAGGGGCAGTTGTAGACTAATTCTTCGTTCGTATGAAAATCTAGAATTTCTTCTGTATTAGTTTCAGCATGTTCTAAGTTACATAACTGCGCAAAGTGCTGTGCTAGGTGATTAGCTACTTCGTGTTGATCGGTTATAATTTGATCATCTTTATTTACAGTGATGTTAAAAGAACTACGGTTTCCAGCGATGGCTCGTACTCTTTTCCATACTTCACCAACATCAGCAGAGGCGGACATAGTGGACACGTAATCGCGCCAAGACTTCCTTTTTGCTTCCTGAATAGTTTTGCGACATATTGCACGAGCTTTTTTAAATTTAATTAAGTTGTCGATGGTTGAGTTTCTTTTTAGGAGAGTAAGTGCGCGTTTCTTTTCGACAATGACAGATCGTATCTGTTCATTCCACCACGGAACTATTCGCTTATGACAAGTACCTTTTGTTTTTGGCACATATTTTGATGCCGCCTCTGCTATAATGCTGGTGATATCAGACATCGTTAATTCTGTATCTAAGGAGGAAATCGATGCATCAACGAATTCTTTATATGCATCCCAGTCAGCTTTTGATAAAATCCATCTTTGTGGAATTGCCGTGGGAAGGTGTCCAGAGTTAATCTTACTGATGACAATAGGATAGTGGTCACTGAAATGTAGGTCAGAGTCAGTAGAGAAGTCTAATGTAGTAGATAGAGTGGGAGTGCACAATGTCAAATCTATAGCGCTAAACTGTCCAGTGGAGATATCGAGATGTGTTGGGTTACCGTTATTTAAAAGACATATATCTAGTCTGTCAATCAGACTCTCAACAGCTCTGCCCTGAAGGTCGTTTTTATTGGACCCCCAAGTAAGACTGTGTGCGTTAAAGTCCCCGCAGATCACATATGGATGAGGTAACTGGTTGAGCAAATCTTCGAAATCTTCAATATTCCACGGTACGCTTGGAAAATATACGTTACAAATAGTCACAGGTTTAGGATATAAAGTGCGTATTGCAACGGCCTGCAATTCGGTGTTAAGCGTTAAGACATTATACGACATATTTTCTTTTCCGAATATGGCAACGCCTCCATGAGCACGTTCTCCATCTGTGACATCTTTTCGTATTGTATTATAGTTTTTGAGTTTATAATTATGGACATGATTAAATTTGGTTTCTTGTATACAAAGAAAGTCGGGACTATAGTTTGAGATTAGTAGATCAATTGAACTCAGCTTATTTAGGTATCCACGGCAATTCCATTGTAGGATAAATGTATTATCCATCGTAAAAAGTTGTTAAGATGTAATAGTTATGGGCTCTTACGAGGCTTACCTTTCGGCCAGCCTTTTTTCTTTTTCGTGATTTTTTTTATAATCGCTTGATCAACATGATCTAGACTACAGTCTATACCAGATCTCTCATCTTCTGACTTACTGTTAATTTGGGAGAGTTTTCTTTTATCCTTTATACTTTCATTTATCGTGTTTATTTCGGGTTCTTTACTTGTTGAAGCATGTACGGGTTTATTGGTTTTAGGAGCAGGTGTTTGAACAATAATTGAGGTCTCATCATCACTGGTGGTGGTTTCTAGGGAAGCAGTTCTTTTTATTGAAAGAGCACGGGTTAATTTAGCCAGTTCAGTTTTAATTATTCCTCTAATTTCAGGAATTAGCGACCGAAGTGTTGTCGCTTCTGAAGTAATGGTAGCTTGAGCATACGAACGAGAAGGCACAGTAAGGATGTTAGACATCCGCTTCGCTTCAGTGTATGTGACCCTATGGATAGTTTTAATTTCCTGAATCTTTGTTTCTTGCTGGTATATAGTACATGATCTCGAAACGGCCGTATGATTCTCCTTACAGTTAGGGCAAGTAAATGGTTGTACACAAGGTTCACCTCTGTGTGGAGGATTACCGCAAATACAAACTTCCGACTTATTACAAGAAGAGGATACGTGACCAAAAGATTGACACCTAAAACAACGAGTAGGTGGAGGAATATAAGGCCTTACACTTAAAGAATAAAATGCCGCAGTGATACTTTTAGGTAACTTAGGTGTGTTAAAAGTAAGAATGTGATTGGGGGTATCGACAAGTTCCCCGTTTCTTCTACTTTTAATCCTTCTTACTTCAACAACACCCTCATGTTTCAAACCCTGCTTAATTTCTTCCAGACTGCAGTTTAGAAAGTCTCGACAATACACTACTCCCTTAGATATGTTAAGCGTCATGTGAGGATACACCTTAACATCAAATTCGCCAAAGCGGGTAACCTCCAACAGTCGTTGCGACTGTGCATTCGAAACTGTCTCTATCAAAATCATCCCTTGCATTCTTTTAACCATTTTAGTTCTTCCTATTAGACCATAAATAACTTTTGATATAATAAATGGACTAGTAGTTACAAAATCGCCATCATTCTTCTCCATGACTAGGAACCGGGGACAATCCACCGTCTCTCTATGCCAAAAACTCTCTCTCATAGGGGGGAAATCTGTATTGGAAAGGGTTGGGATTGAAGGGGTTAATGGGATTGAAGGGGAGGTGGGGATTGGGGTTGGGGTTGGGATTAGGGATTGGGAAGGGGTGGAGCCGGGAAGCTCCGGATTTAAAATATCAACGCTCATGACTAAAATAATCCCTAACTTAGGGGAGCTGCCCCGGTGGGGTATACCCATGACGGCGGGATCACCACCGACACCAGCAAGTTCCCCTGCTGCACCGGGAATATGCCCAGGTGGGAGGAAAATTCAACTCCCTAGGACTCCAGTCCCTTACAAGTTAAAAATAACCTTCGGGGATCCCACGCCTCCGACGACGTGGGCACCCCCCTAAGCGCTTGCCAGGCCGGGGGCCTGCGGAAGCTTGACTCCACTTCAGGTGAAGTGAAGCTACACCCCGCAGCGCCAGCTCGTACGTCAAATCCAAAAACCATAATCATTTGCTTAAGCCAGTCCATTGCATACGTCGTCATAGAAGAAAGAAGGAAAATTAAAAGGTCCCCTAGCCCTCGAATACTCTAATAGCGTCGGGGCCTGGAAGGAACAAGAGTTGGTCAAGGGAGACCAGATAGAACAGATAGATAGAGAGGGACCTGTCCGTAAGGCTAGTTGAAGTATAGACAGGCCCAGCTAGGGTACCTCGGGTTGCCAGCCCCTGTACTCACAAGGTGTGAGCCCCTCAGGGATATTATTATTATTATTATTATTATTATTATTATTATTATTATTATTATTATTATTATTATTATTATTATTATTATTATTATTATTATTATTATTATTATTATTATTATTATTATTATTATTGTTATTGTTATTGTTATTATTATTATTATTATTATTATTATTATTATTATTATTATTATTATTATTATTATTATTATTATTATTATTATTATTATTATTATTATTATTATTATTATTATTATTATTATTATTATTATTATTATTATTATTATTATTATTATTATTATTATTATTATTATTTAATTTACTTACACGGCTATGGCCGGTATATATTCTTTACCTACCTCACATCTGCCCCTGCTTGTCGTTTGTGAGGTTAGGTTTGATTCGCAAAGGTTCTCAAGACCAAACCTTGGTCTTCAGAGCTACCTTGTTTGTTAGATTTATTATTATTATTTTTTTAATTTTATTTATACAGAGCTTGTTGTACAAAGTAATACATATTTATGGGATTGGTTTATAAGTGTTTTAAGTGTTATAAGTTTTTTTTTTTTTTTTTTTTTTTTAAATTATAAATGTTACATTAATACTTTTCGGACTATATGTGCTGTTCCTAAAATAGCCGTCTTTTGCAACTGATAAGGGTTGTGTTGTCCAGGTATTCGTTTTAGGTTTTCTTCAAAGCTTTTGGATACATATCCTGTTGCTCCGATTACTATTGGTATAATTATAGCTCTCGTATTCCATATTCGCTGTATTTCTATTTGCAGTGATCTATATTTAAGGGTTTTTTCTGCTTCTTTTGTTATTATGTTTCTGTCTGCCGGTATTGATACTTCTATTATGTATGTCGTGTTTCTGTCTTTTATTAATATGTCTGGTTTGTTTGCTGGTACAACTCGGTCTGTTATAACTTGTTGGTCGTACAATATTGTTACCGTGTCGGTTTCATTTACTGTAACTCTTTGAGGTGTGTGGTCGTACCAGTTTTTGGTGTTAGTTTGACAGTTATAGTAACCGCATAATTGAAAATGTATCGCAGAACATATTTTGTTATGTCGCTCTATGTATTCCCTTTCTGCTAATGTGGGGCACCCTGATGTTATATGTTCCAGTGTTTCTTCAAATCTCTGACATATTCTGCATTTGCTATCTTGTCTAGTCCGAAAAATCCTGGTTTCCATATATCTGGTTTTAACTGCCTGATCTTGTATAGCCGTGACCAAGCTTTCAGATTCGTCTTTTATGTTTCCATATTTTAGCCATCCATAGGAGATTTTTTTGTCAATTGGTTTTTCGTGCATCTGGTTTACCAATTGTCCATGCATCACTTTATTTTTCCAAGTTGTCTCTATTTTCTTCTTTAGTTGAAGACTAATTTGGGTTGGTGTGATATTTAATTCTTCATCCTCTTTGTCGGGTATAGCTTTTTTAGCGATTTTTATAGCCTTTTTTTTGATAGATCTTTGAGCAGGCTTACTCATTTCATGTATTAGGATGGCTGCAAGTACATGGTCTTTTTCGGATTTGTTTTCAAGGTACTGTGCAATGTTGTATATAGCTACTTCGAATACAGCTTCTAATTGTCTGAGCCCTCTTCCGCCGTTTTCTCTTTTTACATATAGTCTATCCACGTCCGCTCGTGGATGTAGCATTCCATGCAGGGTTAAGAGCTTTCTGGTTTTCCGGTCTAGTTTCTTTATTTCCGCCTGTGTCCACTCTATTACACCAAAACTGTATTCTAGCACAGGTACAGCAAGCGCGTTTATAGCTGTTATTTTGTTTCTGGAATGCAGTTCGGATCGTAAAACTTTTCTCACTCTAGCGACATATTCGTGTTTTAATTCTTCTTTCATCTCCGGATGTCCTACAGCCGTTCCTTCCTTTATCCCCAGATATTTGTAAGTTTCTCCATATTCTAAGGACTTTATTGGTCGTTCTTCACCTATTTCTATATTTTGCATATGTTGGAATTGACCTCTTTTAAAAGTTACTACTGCACATTTGTCAAGGCCGAAGCTCATACGTATATCGTCGCTAAACTCTTTTACCTTATTTAGTATAATGCGTAGTTGGTTTTGACTAGCACAAAATATCTTTAGGTCATCCATAAAGAATAAATGTGAGATGGGCCTATCGGTGTTCGCTATTTTGTATCCCATAGGTGATTTGTTTAACAACTTTGTTAGTGGGGCCATCGCAATACAGAATAGTAGAGGCGAGAGTGAATCTCCCTGATAAATTCCACGTCGGATGTTAATTGGCTCGGTTTCTATGTTGCTTCCTTCACTGACGAGTTTAAGAGTTGTCTTCCACGTCATCATTAAGGATTCACAGAAGGAGATTAGGTTTTCTGCTATCCCGATTAATTCCATGGCTTCTAGCAGCCAAGTATGTGGCACACAGTCAAATGCTTTTTTGTAATCCACCCATCCAAGGCATAAGTTCTTTTTATGTTTTTGACAGTCTTCTATAGTGGCGTTTGAGAAAAGAAGCTGGTCTTTGCATCCAAATGATTTCTTACAACACCCCTTCTGCTCTACTGGAATCAATTGGTCTTCCTTAATATATGCAGCGATACGCTCAGCTATTACACTGGTGAGGATTTTGTAGATCGTATTCAGGCAGGTGATGGGTCTATAATTTTTAGCTTCATAAGTTTCTCTAGTTTTCGGTAATAAGACGGTCTTTCCTTCAGTTAACCAATTTGGTATATCTGTTTCCTGATTGATTAGCAAGTTAAATTGCTTGGCGAGATTATCATGTACGCTAGTGAGTTTTTTCCACCAGAAATTCGGGATCATGTCTTTTCCTGGTGCTTTCCAGTTTTGCGTATTTCTTATTGCCTCTTTTACATCCCCCACTCTGACTTCATCCCAAATATGTGGTCTTCGTTCTGCTACAGGTTCTTTCATTTCCAGTAGCCATTCAGCTTGCGCGTTGTGTGATGTATTGGTTTCGTATATTGCCCTCCAGTATGTTTCTATTTCTTCCTTGCTTGGATGCTCCTTGACTGTTATGTCGTCATTTCTAAGTTTGCGATAAAATTCCTTTGTGTTCTTTTCAAAGAGTGTATTGTGTTGGTATTGTTCACTTCTTTTGGTATATCTACGTAGCCTTTGAGCTGTAGCTGAGATCTTCTGTTTTGTTTCTTCTATTACCTCTTCCATAGTTCTATCTTCGCTAACAGAGTACTTTTCGAGCAAATCCTTCGCTCTTCTTCTGTGAGTCGGGAGTTTTCCTTCTCGAATCCATACTAGGCACGATAGATCTTTTCTGAGGTTTGCGACTTTTCTTGTTAATCTTTTCTTCCATGCTGGGGTTTCGGTTGTTTTGGTGGTAGTTTTCCGATTTTTTCTTTTATGGAAACTTTCCGTTACTACGTGTGCAGCGGCGTATACCAAAGTATTTATTTCAAGCATATTGAATTCATCATTATCGTTGATGATCTGTGCTATGCAGTTATTTGCTGTTTTTATAATTTCTGTGATACCCCTATCTTCCACAATCTTTATCAGCCTTTGCCTTCTAGCGAAATCAGTACCCAGCAGTTCGGCAAACTTCTGCTTTATTTTAGTGCATATATCCACGTTTGGATTTTCTGTTTCTCCGCGTTCTCTTTGTGTTGCGTTCTCTTGAAGTTCAACTTCTTCGTTTTCTAGAATTTTATGTTCGTTGATTGCCGCGTCTTCTGTATCCGTAGATTCTTGTGTTGCTGCTGTTTCTTCGGTGACTATTTCCGGAAGGTTTAATTCTTCATTTTCGTTTTGAATAGCAGATAATATGTTATTTATTTCTTCTGTGCTTAATTGTTAATTAATAATTATTATTATTATTATTATTATTATTATTATTATTATTATTATTATTATTATTATTATTATTATTATTATTATTATTATTATTATTATTATTATTATTATTATTATTATTATTATTATTATTATTATTATTATTATTATTATTATTATTATTATTATTATTATTATTATTATTATTATTATTATTATTATTATTATTATTATTATTATTATTATTATTATTATTATTATTATTATTATTATTATTATTATTATTATTATTATTATTATTATTATTATTATTATTATTATTATTATTATTATTATTATTATTATTATTATTATTATTATTATTATTATTATTATTATTATTATTATTATTATTATTATTATTATTATTATTATTATTATTATTATTATTATTATTATTATTATTATTATTATTATTATTATTATTATTATTATTATTATTATTATTATTATTATTATTATTATTATTATTATTATTATTATTATTATTATTATTATTATTATTATTATTATTATTATTATTATTATTATTATTATTATTATTATTATTATTATTATTATTATTATTATTTTATTTTATTCTCACAGCTTTCAGTGCTGGTATTAATGCGTCCTAACCTGGGTACAACAAGTACCCTAGGGTTAGGTGCATATTTGCTGACGTATGGTGTTAGTTATCTAAGAGAGAGAACACATTATTATTATTATTATTATTATTATTATTATTATTATTATTATTATTATTATTATTATTATTATTATTATTATTATTATTATTATTATTATTATTATTATTTTTTTTTTTTTTTTTTTTTTTTTTTTTTTTTTTTTAATTTGGGCGGTTTCGACTGCTATGGTCATTTCACCGCCTTTCTAATATACTAGTACTAGTTCATAATAGTCTGATTAGCAATAATCACAATCTACTATAATACATACGACAGAAACAGAGTGAAGATGATAACATATTTTGTATAAAACTAATGGGACAAAAATTTTTGTATAAATAAAATGGTGTAAATATACATATATAAAACTATTGTATAAGTAAAATACAATGTATAGATAAAATGTAAATAAGTAAGCATAGACTTTGTAAACATGAAAACAAACTTGATAAATAAACGCATTCAAAACATAAAATATAGTTAAAATGTGTAAAATAATATAACAAGTCTATTAACTATATCTTTTGAAGCAAGCCAGTTACTTGTAAGTATTTTAGTAATTTATTAATATTTGTTTTTTCATTTTTTAGTACTTGTTCCATTGATGCAGACAAGTTACAGGTTCTTCTGAAATGTTCGTATTCAATGCAGTCAAGCAGGATATGTTGCACTGTTAAAGGTACTTGACAGATGACACATTCCGGTCTGTCTTCTTCGCTTAGCAGATAGGAATGTGTCATACGTGTATGACCGATTCGGAGTCGGCAGTAGACAACTTCTTCTCGGCGTGTTAATTTTTTCTGATATATACAGTATTTAACTGATTCATTTACAGTTTTCAACTTGTCTGCACTCTGATCCCACAAGGACTGCCATTCCATTTGACACTTGATTCTAATGTGATTTTTAAGGTCTCTTTGTGTAATGACTTTGTTAACATTTGGTGACTGTCTGCTTGCGAATTTGGCACCTTTATCTGCATTTTCATTACCAGCAATACCTACATGGCTAGGAACCCATACAAAAACTATTATTTTACCCTGATTTGCACATTCATATATTAAAGAATACATTTTACGCACAATAGGCTCTTTCGAGAATTTGTCTTTTAATGTTAAGAGCGATGACATAGAATCAGTACAAATCAGGAGCGTTGCTGATAATGATTCCCGGCAAACCAAGAGTGCTTGCAGAATAGCATACATCTCGCATGTATACACGCTTGCGGCTCCCGGGAGCGACCAGGTCATTGTTGAATCCGGAGTTACTACTGCGCATCCGGTACCTGAGTGAGATTTGGAACCGTCAGTAAATAGTACTTCACAAGGCTTATAACTATTAATGATTTGCAGTAGGTCTTGTTTTATAAGTACGCTAGCAATATCTTTATTATGTCTTTCTAGATCCAAACGACAAACCACGTTTGGAGTAATCCACGGGGCGACAAAATTAGCATCATCCGTAGTATATAAATTACCTTCTGGAATATTCAAGCGCACCGAGAGAATCTTAGATCTTATTGCAGCTGGTTTCGTAGACGATGTTCTATTAACATACCGCTGCAGCAAAGGAGAACTACAGAATGACATCCTATTAGGACTAGCCTGTTGATTAAGTACTGTCATCCTATAATTCAACAGTAGGCGTTCACGACGTAACTGTAGTGACTCAAGTCCCGACTCTACGTACAAACTTGAGACAGGGCTCGTATAATAGGCGCCTGTAGAGAGTCGGATTCCAGAATGGTGGACTGAGTCTAATACACGTAGACGACTTGGTTTAGCGGCTGAATATATGACGCTTCCATAATCAATTCTTGATAAAACCATTGCCTTGTAGATCATTAAAAGCGTTTGTCGATCTGAGCCCCAATTAATATTTGAAAGCGATTTTAATATATTAATGATATTGTTGCACCTGGCTTTTAAGTCATTAATATGTGCAATCCAGCTGAGTTTTGAGTCTAGAACCATTCCTAGATATCGAGTACTATCTGTGTTGCGTATGGGCGTCGAGTTAAGTTGTAGAATGTGATTACGTTGGCATGTACTTCGTTTGCGACAGAAATGCAGACATACAGTTTTCTCTCTTGAGATACACAATCCTGCATTCCTCGCCTCGACTGCGAGTGTGTTTAATGCGGTTTGTAGGGATGCTTCTATATTATTAAAACATTTTCCAAATTGGAATAAAACTATATCATCTGCATATGCGCAGTAGTAGACCGACCTTTTAACAGACTTTAAAATGGGTTGTAGCGCGATCAGAAATAGTGTTGCACTTAGACTGGATCCTTGGGGAGTTCCATTCGTTAAAGGGAAACTATTAGACACGGAATTACCGACTTTAACCCGCATTGACCTTCCACTAAGAAATGAACAAATAAATCTGGTTAAGTTTCCCTTTATATCCCAAGCATACAGTTGTTCTATTATGTTTCGACGCTTCACTGTATCAAAGGCACTTTTAAGGTCTACAAAAACGGCTGACAAATGTAGATTTGTATTAAAACATCCCTGTATCGCATTCTCTAAGTACGTCAACGCATCCACGGTCGAACGGTTTTTTCTAAATCCAAATTGAAATTTACTAAGTAATTTCCTCGATTCTAGTACATACGTTAGTCTTCTATTTATCATTTTTTCAAAAATTTTACACAAGCAACTTGTAAGTGATATGGGCCTGAAGTGTACTGGTGTCGTTGGTGTTTTTCCAGATTTTAAAATAGGAACCACAATTGCTTCCTTCCAACTGTCAGGTAATTCACCATCAGTCCATATATTGTTGTAAGCACTTAGTAAGGTTACTTTTGCGTTATCCGACATATGCCTTAAAAAGGCATTTGTAACATGATCATTGCCAGGTGCAGTGTCGCGACTATTTTCAAGTGCATCATTTAGTTCATCAACTGTGAATAAGCGATTGTGATCAGCATCATCGTTATGAGGTAGGTTTAAATTTTCTATTAACAATTCTTCATCGTCGGTGTTGCATATGTTGGAGAAATGACGTGCCATATGATTTGCAATTTCTGTGTCTTCTGATACGATTGTATTGCCTATTTTGAAATTGATATCAGGAAAGGTCTTTTTTCCTGTAATACTCCGAATTCTCCTCCATACTTCACCAACGTCTGAAGCAGAAGACATGCTCGAAACATATTCTCTCCATGAACTCTTTTTCGCTTCAACAATTTTCCTCCGACAAGAGGCTCTAGCTTTCTTGAAGGCTATTAAGTGGTCCATGGTGGGATCACGTCTGAAAAGTTTAAAAGCTTTCTTTTTTTCTCGAATACTGTGTGAAATCTCTTCGTTCCACCACGGAACAACCTTCTTGTAATTTCTTTCTCTTGATTTGGGAACATGTTTGTTTGCTGCTACTAATATAATATCTGTGATTTCAGATATTGAAAGGTCCAATTCTGTTGAAGCTATAAGTTCATCTACCTCGTTCCGATAAGCGTTCCAATCAGCTTTGCTCAATAACCATTTAGATGAGATTACTTTAGATTTGTTTATAGAGTCTATTTTGCTAATAACAATAGGAAAATGATCACTAAAGTGTGGATCTGACGTGGATGACCACTCTAAAGAATTTAATAAGGTCGGAGAACATAAACTGAGGTCAATCGCACCAAGTTTTCCTGTAGATGCGTCAAGGTGAGTTTTATCTCCATTATTGAGTATACAGATATTTAGATTGTCTAAAAAACTCTCTAGAATTTTACCTTGACGATCATTTTTAAAAGAGCCCCATGTAAGATTGTGCGAGTTGAAATCCCCACATATTATATATGGTGGAGGTAGCTGATTCAACAAAGCTTGAAGATCACTAGTGTCCCATGGCACACTAGGAAAATATACACAGCAAATAGTCAAACTGGCAGGGAAATTAATACGTGTTGCCACTGCTTGTAAATTGGTATTTAGATTTATAGCTGTATGTATAACGTCATTTTTAACGCATATAGCTACTCCACCATGTGCTCTATTTCCATCTATCGCGTCTCGACGAATAATGTGATAATTCTTTAGGTGGTATTGACGATTTTCCCTAAAATGTGTTTCTTGTAAACAGAAACAAGTAGGGTCGTACTCATTAATAAGTATTTGAATTGAGCTTAGTTTGTTTAAAAAACCACGGCAGTTCCATTGAATAATGCACTTTTTGTTCATAATGAGGATTAATTAATTAAAAAAAAAAAGGACTTGACCCTTGTTACAATTATGATCAAATTGATCAAGTTGTCTTCTTACGGGGTCTTCCCTTCTGCCAACCTTTCTTTTTCTTTGTTCTAGTCTTATTTAAAATGCTGGTGTTAATAGACTCCAGACTTGTATCCAAATCTACGCTTATAGACCTGCAAGAAGGTCCAGGAGAAGAGTGTATGAATTGCGTTTCATTAATGGGTTGGCTATTTGTGATATTAACTTTATCGAATTTTAGAGGCACTTCAGGTGTTGCATTCGCACTCAAATTTTCTTCTATTGTTGTTAACTTTTCTGTTTCTGGCTTTTCTGTTTCTGGCATCCTAATATTGTATTTCTCTAGAATCGAAGTAACTACTTCACTCATTATTTTACGTATTTCCGGAAGCAATACTTGTACAATATTGGTATTCACGGAAGGGGTACTTTTCAATATGTTAGAATACGACACATGTGTAGGTGTAGGTGACATGCGTTCGTATTCTTGTTTCGCATCCATGTAGCTAATCCTTTTAGTAGTTTTAAGTTTCTGAATTGCAGCTTCTCTCTTGTATACAGGGCAATTAAATGATCGGGCTGAATGGTCACCTTGGCAGTTTACACACACGATCGGATTTTCACATGGTTTTCCCAAATGAACCGGTTTTCCACAAACACATATTTGTTCTTTACGACAATTACTTGCCGTATGGCCGAAACTTTGACATTTAAAACATCTCATGGGTGCAGGAATATAGGGGCGTACAGGAAGGTTGTAATAGGCAATGTAATTCGCTCAGGCAATGTAGTACCTTCGAATGTCAGTAGATAAGAGGAAGAGTTGACCACTTCTCCTTGTCGCCTAACCGTCATACATTTACAAAAACTACCCTGTATCGATTCAGTTCTGTTTTAATTTCCTCTATGCTGCAGTTCTCAAGATCTTTACATGTGATATTATTATTATTATTATTATTATTATTATTATTTTTTTTTTTTTTTTTTTTT
Source organism: Agrypnus murinus (assembly GCA_929113105.1). NCBI lineage: Eukaryota > Metazoa > Arthropoda > Insecta > Coleoptera > Elateridae > Agrypnus > Agrypnus murinus. The sequence goes on along the minus strand of OV816025.1, from coordinate 80,769,974 downwards.
TTTTTTTTTTTTTTTTTTTTGTTTTAGCGGCATCAACAGCTGAGGTTATTAGCCGCTTTACGAGTTTCGTTTATGAAACGAAATAATACTGTGACTTATAGTCTCATATAATAACATTATATACAGTAAAAAAAAATATATATAAATAAAATATGGGTTCAATAAAATTCACATACATAGACGAACAGTGTGGAGATAATTGAACATGAGGCTTAGGGATAAACGAATGGACTGAGTACGAAACAAATTCACGATAAAATGATTGTATATAAAATTATAAATAAATAAGATTGTAAATAAATAAAATTGTAAATAAATAAAATTGTAAATAAATAGAATTGTAAATAATATGTAAAATATATGTAAATAAAATGAATATAAGAATATAAGTTTAGTGTATGAAATATATAAATAAAAAAGTTTTGTGTATATTGAGTAAAATAAATGCGTGTAAAATTATAATTTATTTGCTAGATCTATACTCTTTATAAATTCTAGGACGTTGTCTTCATTTCGAATTGACAGAATTTCGCTAATATTATTTGCAAGAGATGTTCTTAAACGAGCTTCATTATAGGAAGGACAATCCACTAGTATATGCCTTACTGTCAGTTGTCTTTGACAGTGTTGGCAGATGGGGGGTTCGAGACCCTGTAACAGGTAAGATGATGTTAATCTGGTGTGTCCTATACGTAAACGGGTAATAATGGTTTGTTCGTGGCGTGTTAGATGACTTTTTTCCTTCGACGGTTTTATTAGCGGTTTTATTGTTTTAAGTTGTGTGTCAACTTCGTCCCATTTTAATTGCCACAGGTTTAGAACTTTCTCCTTTAAATAATCTTTCAGATCCTTTGGCCGTATGCAGATATCCTCTAGTTGGTCATGTTCCACTGCGAGTTTAGCTGCCTCGTCAGCTTTCTCATTACCCTGGATCCCTACGTGGCCAGGTGTCCAGACTAGAGTTATATCTTTTTCTTTCTTATAGAGCCAGTCAAGTAACGCTTGTATTTCCTGAACTAAAGGATCAAATGAAAATCTATTTGATAACGCCTGCAAAGAACTTAGTGAATCTGTACAAATTAAAAACTTAGATTTATTTGAAAATTCTATACTATGAAGCGCTTGCCATAGTGCATATAACTCCGCTGTAAATGAACTAGCTGCTTCATGTAGCTTCCAGTGATAAGAGTCGTCGAGGATGATAAAGGCACTACCGACTCCCATTTCCGACTTGGAACCATCTGTATATATAATTTCGGCTCTAGGATGGTGATCTAAAATGTTTTTAAAATGGTTGATAAATAATTTCGGATTAACATCTTTTTTCCCTCCTTGCAAGCAAGAGAGGTCCATTTGGGGTAAGTGAATTCGCCAAGGTGGTACTTCATAATTTCCTGTTTGATAAACTGGCTGCAATGTTTCACTGAGTTCTTGCAGTATGGCATCTAGACGTATTCCAGCAGGACGAGTTCTAGTGGGTCTTGCCATGTATAGCGTAGTTTGCTCTTCATTAAATAGCAAAGCATGGTTGGGGTGTCGTGGTTGAGCATATATGTTTATAGCATAATTTATAAGTAAACGGTACCTTCGATATTTCAACGGTGGTACTCCCGATTCGCAGTACAAAGATACGGTAGGGCTGGTTCTAAAAGCGCCTAGAGCGAGTCTTATACCCGTCGAATGGATTTGGTCTAATACTTTTAAGTGTGATTGACGGGCTGCACCGTATACTATCGACCCATAATCCAATTTTGATTGAATTAAGCTTCTGTACACGTTTAGAAGTATGCTCCCATCTGCGCCCCATTTAATGCTAGATAAGCACCTGATAATATTCAATCGCTTCTTGCAACTGGCTGCTAAGTTTTGAATGTGAGGACCCCAAAGTAGTTTTCTGTCGAACGTAACTCCTAAGAATTTTATTTCTGATTTATTTGTTATAGGGAGACCATTTATTGTAAGTTGAGGATTTTGATGACAGGATCTCAACCTGCAGAAATGAACGCACTGTGTTTTTAGCGTGGAGAAACGGAAGCCTCGATTTTCTGCACGATCTACAATTGAGTTTATAGTTTCTTGTAGGACTGAATGGATGGAATTAAAATTGTCTCCTGCATAGAAGATGCAGAGATCATCTACATATAAGCTTCTCCCAACTCTGTGGTCTATACCTGACAACAAAACATTTACGGCTACTGCAAACAAAACCACACTAAGCGTGGATCCTTGGGGTATGCCATTCTCGACAGTAAAGGTGTTAGATTCAGTATTTCCAACTCGAGTTCTGATTCTTCTATCGGAAAGAAAACTGGCAATGAAATTTGGCAAACAGCCTCTAAGTCCCCACTCATATAGAGTTTGCAATACGCCATATCGCCACGTCATGTCGTAGGCTTTTTCCAGGTCGAAGAAAACTGCTGTTAGATGATGTCTATTTAGGAACGTTGACTGTATCGCATTTTCGATGTAAACCAGTTGATCGTTTGTTGATCTGAATTTTCTAAAGCCCATTTGGAATTTGGATAGTAAATTGTACTTTTCTAAGACCCACATCAGTCGAAAACTGACCATTTTTTCAAGAGTCTTACTAAGGCAGCTTGTTAGGGATATTGGGCGATAGTTGGAGGCTACCTTGGGGTCCTTACCAGGTTTTAACAATGGGATTATAGTAGATTCCTGCCATTGCTCTGGATAGATTCCTGTCTTCCAAATCTGATTGTATAATTGTAATAATTCGACTTTGACAGTTTCAGGTAGATGTTTTAACATATTGTAACTAATAGTATCTCGACCTGGCGACGAGTCTTTAGTTTCCTGTAAAGCTTTTTCTAGTTCCTCCATAGTAAAATGTACGTTATAGAACGACTCTATTCGTTCTGTGAAATCCAATGGAATTTCTATAGCGACCTTATTAAGACGAAAGTTATTGTTGTAATTTTCAGAATTACTCGTTGATTGAAAGTGGCGAGCAAATTCGTCTGCCAATTTTGGAATATCTGTTATCAACTCTCCGTTGATGTCTAATACAGGTGATGTAGTAGGAAGTTTCTTTCCTGTTAATGATCTTATTTTCCCCCAAACGTCTGAAGGTGATGTTTGTGGGGTGAGAGTTGATACATATGTCTTGAAAGAGCGCCGCTTCTTTTCCAAAATGACACGGCGAGCTCGTGCGCGGAGTCGCTTAAAATTAACGATATTTTCGGCAGTAGGGTGTCTTTTAAAAAGATTAAGTGCTTGTTTTTTAGCTTTAATTGCTTTGGCCACCTCTTCATCCCACCACGGTACTCTTTGCGGTCTCTGTCGGTTTGTGATAACTGGAATACTTTCTTCAGCAGCCAAAAGAATAGATTGAGTAGCGTGGTCTACTGAAGAAGCAACAGTGTCCGTTAAATGCAAGGTAGTAATGTTCTTTTGAAATTTTGACCAATCAGCCTTACTTTCTCTAAACTTCCTACCTGTCGTTAATGGCTGTAGTTGTGAGCGAGTTGTAGCAAGTTGTAACATTACAGGAAAGTGGTTCGAGAAATACAGATCATCAAGCACATCCCATGAAAACAAATGACTAACTTCTGGAGAACTAACTGAAAGATCTATAGAGGAGAAGTCGTTTGATCTTAAGTTCAGGTAAGTACCTTTACCCGTATTAAGAATATTCAACTCCAAATCTTCAAAAAGGTTTTCCAGATTTCGTCCACGAGGATCTAGATGAGCCGATCCCCATATCGGATTGTGAGAATTGAAATCTCCAAGTAGCACAAACGGTCTGGGCAATTGAAGAATCGCATCACGCAAGTCGTCTACTTCCCAGTGAATATCCGGTAAGTATATGTTACAGATGGTTAGAGCAATTGGATAAAACATTTTTACAGCAATTATCTGCAATTCTGTGTTTACATTTACAGGTTGTATCGGTATAGTTTCTTTTATAAGTATTGCAACACCGCCCCTAGCTCGAAGATTAGGTACGATATCTTTCCGAACAATAGTATAACCTTTAGTGTCGTATAGGGATTCAGGTTTTAAGTGTGTTTCCTGTAATGCTACAACAAGAGGTAGTTTCTCAACAAGCAACAACTTAAGTTCGCTATTATGGGTTCTAATACCATTAATATTCCATTGGATTATATTGTCCATTTGGAAAGGTTATTAAAATTACTACTGGGAGAGATTCTCCCGAATAGAGGAATCTTTACTTTTAGAACGAGGACCTCTAGGGACCCCTTTTGGCCATCCTTTCTTCTTTTTAGTTGTTCCTGTATAAGAAATAAGTTCATTATCAGAACTTGAGTTCGCTTTCAGCAGAGTATCACTATTGTCCATATTACAGGCGGTTTGGGAAAGTGACTGGGAGTCTTGTGGACGGAATAAACTATGCTGGGTGTCTTTAGGGTTAGTGGATGGATGAAGGGGTTTATGGGGAATTTGGGGTGATATAAACATCGATGGTTGTGAAAGTGGGGGGATAGGGAATGGTAATTGAGGGGTTGATATTGAGGAGATGGGAGTTGGTAGTTGGGGGGAGGGATTAGTATTAATAGGATCAGGCAGAAGGGGTCTTAACGAAGTAGTATTGAATAAATTATTTAAATGCGTCTCGAGTGCTTTTACAATTTCTGGTACGAGAAGATTAACTAGCATGTTTTGATTTAGCACCGCTGGTGGTTGAATAGGCCTAGCCGCAACTCTGGCATATGAAGTAGTCGGACCGGTAACTATCGAAGGTGTATTAAGCATTACTTCGCGCTTGGCGTCAAAATAACTAATACGCTTGGTTACTTTTAGTTTTTGTATTGCAACTTCTTGTTTATAAATTGTACATGTCCTAGAATTTGCTGGATGACTATCTCCACAATTAACACATACTACGGGAGTTTCACAGGGGTTACCTTGGTGCATTGGTTTTCCACAAATACAAACTTGTTCTTTCCGACAATTAACTGCAGCGTGGCCAAACTTCTGGCACCTAAAACAACGCAGAGGTGCTGGAACATAGGCGCGAACTGGGAGGGAATAAAAAGCTATTTTAACCCGTTCCGGAAGAACGGCCCCCGTGAACGTGAGTACATACGACGATGTGTTTATTATCTCACCCTGCCTCTTGTAAGTTAGTCTCTTTACATCTGCGACATGCCTGGATTTTAATAATTCTTCCCTAATCTCTTCTATGGTACAGTTATTAAGGTCTTTGCATGTGATTACTCCCTTAACAAAATTTAGTGTTTTATGAGGTGTTACCTTAACTTTCAGATTGTCAAGATTCGTTATATCTAACAAACGTTTCGTTTGCTCCTTATTCATACTTTCAATTAACAGACCGTCGTTTATCTTTTTAACATTCTTGACTTCACCTACTTGTTTCTTTAAACTGTTAAAAATTAAAAATGGGCTTACGTCATTAAATGAACCTTCTTCTCGTTGCATTAGTAGAAAATTAATTTTTGAGTAGCTAATCGGACATTTCTTATTACTTCCTGTTTCTGTATCATTATCAGTATCAATTAACGATTCACTAGTCTTCTTTCTTTTTCCTGGAGACCGAGTCTCAGGAGTATTTATTTCAGAGGGTATGGAAAAGGGATTAGGAGGTATTGAAAGGGTTCTAAATTCGTTGTAAGAAGGGAGTTCTAATGGATGGGAAGGGGAATAGGATAAGGTGGGTTGAGGGGTAGAGCCGGGAAGCTCCGTTTGCGACAGGGGCACTTTTGTAACATCATTACCTATACTGTCATTCATTTTTGTTTTTGATAATTTGTTTAAAAAAGTGTGTATGTATAGAATGTGTGTTTTTCATTCCTTTTATGTTTGACAGCTTGAGGAACCAGCAACAGCCAAAGGATTCCTGTGAACTCGACTCTGGTGGCCTCGACGGAGCCCCCCGCATTATACCGCAAGGTTCCCGGTCCAGGCGCCACCTGGCATTACGGCATAAGCGAGATTTTCGCAAGTTGATAGGGCAGCCAGGTCATGTTGGCTAGACCGACCCGGGCCCCTGTACTACCTTGCAGCCTGGGAGTGCACACCCCGGAACCCAGTTTTATCCGCTGTACCCTCCAGCAGGCGAGCCCAAGGATCCCAGACTGCTACTAGTTCCCCACGCTGCCAAACAAGGAATGAGTGTTCGTGTTGGTGACCTGCCCGTATGCAGTGTATATGTGTGTAGTGTATGTGTATTTGGGTTAAAGTAGAAAGACTGTGTGTTTATGTGGTTGTGTTTACGGGCAGGTATGTGTGTTGGAACGAGGTGTACTGAGCTGGTACCCGTGGGGGCGCTACTCCCCAATGGCTGCCCGCTTTCAGCCACCCTGCGGGTTATTATTATTATTATTATTATTATTATTATTATTATTATTATTATTATTATTATTATTATTATTATTATTATTATTATTATTATTATTATTATTATTATTATTATTATTATTATTATTATTATTATTATTATTATTATTATTATTATTATTATTATTATTTTTTTTTTTTTTTTTTTTTTTTTTTTTGAAGCGGCATCAATTGCTAAGATTATTAGCCGCCTTACTTGAGTGATTTAAACAACTCTTAAGTGATAGTAATTAGTTACTCAGTAATATTGAAACCAGTTTGTTTTGCTTTCGTTTTCTTAAAAACTGCATGTTTCCAGTATACTTGTAATTGTATACGATTAGTAACAACTATATATTACATGTTATAATACATGTTATATGATTGATGTTCTTAAAATATACATATAAATAGACGTATAACTTAAGTAAAAGTGGCGAGGGACAGGGTATGGTAAGATAAAATGTTATTAATAGTAACAATAGGATAGAAGGGTAGGAAAGTGAAGGAGGGGGAAAAACGGCGACACAGTTACACTATAAAATAATTGTATATATAAAAATAAGGATTGTAGAAATAAAATCGATATATATGTATGTATATGTGTATAATATGAAATAAATAAATGTATATAAAATAAAAAGATTCTATATGGAACAACATCAACTAACTATATCACAGTCAGATTATCACAATAAAACAAAGACACGAAAAGTTATAGTTTGTATAGCAGACGTGTTGATTTTAAGAATACGACCAGTTTCTGAATGGCATCTGGATTGTCCCCTAAGCATTCTACAACATTATCTGCTATTTGTAGGTTTGCACGAGGAACAGCATATTGCGGACAATCTATAAGTAGGTGGCTCACTCCAAGTATGCCTCCACAGCTCTCGCATACTGGTAGTTGTCCACCTGTCAGTAGGTATGTATTTGTTAAACGTGAATGGCCTATTCTTAATCGGCAAACTGCTACCTGCTCCCGCCGCGTTAGTTCTGATGGATATTTCCATTTTCCCACTGCGGGCTTAACCATTTTGAGTTTGGATTGATTATCATTCCATATATTTTGCCATAACGAGATGATTTTTTGTTTTAAATAGCACGAGATATCATTGTGACGGATGGGGATACCCTGCTCTATTGCACCATTATCGGCAGCCAGACGAGCTGCCTCGTCGGCCTTTTCGTTACCCGCAATACCTAAGTGACTTGGAATCCAGACGAATACAACGTTTTTTCCAATGGTTTTTAACCATCCTATAAGTACCAGTATCTTTTGCAGTAAGGGATCAGCAGTGTAGATGTCAGATAGACCTTCGATTGAACTTCTTGAGTCTGTGCATATTACAGTCTCCGTATATGTAGACATTTCAAAATACCTCAAAGCCTGCCAGATAGCATATAACTCGGCGGTGTAAATGCTGGCAAATGGCGATACTGACCAGGAGTAGGAATTATCCTGAACGTAAATGGCAGATCCTACTCCCAGGTTTGTTTTTGATCCATCCGTGTAAATAATTAGGCTTTGAGGATATTCGCTCAAGACGGCTCTGAATTTTGTTACGAAAAAATTGGTGCTGATCTCTCCTTTTTTGATAGTGGCACATTCCATACGACACGTTGGTTTTACGAAATTCCATGGCGGATCTTCGCATGGCTCTAACTGATATACTATAGGTAGACTAGTTTGGATGTTATTTAGAAATTCCCAAAATTTAATTCCTGATGGCCTGGTTATTGTACGACGAGAAGAGAATACATCGTGAAGCTCATCAGAAAAGAAATTATCGTGTGTGGGGTGATGAAATTGTCCCCATATTCTTACCGCATATCTGCTTAGAAGGTACACTCGCCTCTGCTCAAGCGGAAGGAAACCCGATTCGCAACATAGGGACAATGACGGACTAGTGCGAAAAGCGCCGGTAGCTAGTCTTAGCCCCATGTTTTGAATCGGTTCTAGAACTTGTAAAGTCGACTTTCTAGCAGAAGCATACACAAAACATCCATAGTCTAATTTAGACAAGACTGTTGCACGGTATATGTCAAGTAAACATTCTCTATTACTGCCCCAATTAATATTTGATACACATCTCATAATATTGAGTGACTGTTGGCACCTAGCACGAAGATTAGCGATGTGTTCTTTCCAGTTTAATTTGGTATCAAATGTCAGTCCTAAATACCTGATGGACTCTACAAACCGAATAGGGGAACCGTATAAATTGATGACAGGTTCGCCTTGGCAAGACCGTAACCGGCAGAAGTGGACGGATGCCGTTTTCTGGGTTGAAAACTTAAACCCTATGTTATTGGCCTCTATAGATAGTCGGTCTATTGCAGTTTGTAGGTCCCCAGATATCTCGTCCATTGAGGCAGCAGACTTATAGAGACATAGATCATCGACGTACAACATCTTTTCTGCAGATTCGCCCACTGCTTCTAATAATCTGTTTACGGCGATGGTGAATAGGGTTACACTGAGTGTCGATCCTTGTGGAATACCATTCTCTAAAACCACCGAAGATGAAGTTGCACTACCCATTCGGACTCTCATCTTTCTTTCTGACAGGAAACTTTCTATTTGTAGACCCATTCTCCCCCTGACTCCCCAATCGTACAAGGTTTTCAAGATGTTGTGGCGCCAGGTCATGTCGTATGCCTTTTCAATGTCAAAGAAGACAGCGACGGTATGTTCACGTAATGCGAAGCTATTTTGAATAGCATTTTCCAGAACTACTAAATTGTCTGCAGTGGACCTATTGCGTCTGAAGCCGTGTTGGTATGGTGAGAGCAAATTGTATTTTTCTATATACCACACCAACCGGTAGTTAATCATTTTTTCTAATAATTTGGCCATACAACATGTGAGAGAAATGGGTCTATAACTTGTAGGCAGTTCCGGATTCTTCCCCGGTTTCAAAATTGGAACAACTAAAGCGGTTTTCCATTGCTCAGGGTATATGCCGGATTGCCAGATCTTATTATAAAGATGTAGTAACGACATCTTTCCTCTGCATGGTAAGTGTTGCAACATCGAGTATGGTATTCCATCTAAGCCAGGAGCTGAATTAGTGCAAGAGCTAAGAGCGTATTCTAGCTCAGCCATAGTGAAATCTAGGTTATAGTCAAATTCAAGATCTGTAGCGAAGTCTAGTTGCATATCGACGCCAGCTATATGATGACGAAACTCTGCGTTATAATTATCAGAGCTGCTCACTTTTCTAAAATGCTCTGCCATCATTTCAACTATCGCTACAGGTTCTGATGCCGTATCATCATCAGTGCTAATCCTTGACGGTATTTTGTAAACGTGTTTACCCTCTATCTTTTTGATCTTATTCCAGATTTCACTAGGCGATGAGGCAGGTGTGATGGACGAAACATATTCTTGCCAGCTCTTGCGTTTCAAAGATAATATTAATCGACGTGATTCAGCACGAAGTCTTTTAAAAATAATACAATTTTCAGGCGTTGGTCTTCGTTTAAACATGTTAAACGCCTGTTTCTTCCTCCTAACTAGGTTTTCAATTTCCTCGTTCCACCAAGGAACTGTTCTTTTCGGTAAGCGTCCCGAAGACTTCGGGATACTGGATGATGCTGCAGCTGATATAGCTGTTGTCATATTATCAACACACTCCGAAATATTGTTGTTAAGGGGGACATCAGGTACAGCCGTTGTATATTTTTCCCAATTAGCCTTTTGTATTATCCAGCGTGGTGGAATTGCCGAATTATTATTAACATGACGAGGAAACAACATACATATCGGAATATGGTCCGAAAAGACTTCCCCTTCTAACGTTGTCCATTCTATATTTGTGGCAATAGCCGGAGAGCAGATCGATAGATCTATATTTGAAAAGGAGTTAGACCTCGAGTTGACGTACGTAGGCTGTCCCGTGTTTAAAAGAAAAAGATCATTATTAGAAACAACATCTTCCATAATTCCACCGTTCACGTCGGTAGTATCGGACCCCCACATTGGATTATGTGCGTTAAAGTCTCCTAGAAAGAGAAATGGCGTAGGTAATTGATCTATTATGGCCTGCATATCAGCACGATTCCTAGGTCCATTTGGTAGATAAATGTTGCATATGGTCATATTGACCGGATATGATACCCTAACAGCTACGACTTGAACGGTGGAATTGAGGACGACTTCCTCAGAATATATGTTGTTTCTAACGAAGACAGCTACACCGCCGTTCGCTCTACCGCCGTCTATTCCATCGGTACGAAAACATTTATAGCCTCTCAGATTAAAGTTTTGATTGACTTTTAGCCTAGTCTCTTGGAGGCATATACAAAATGGATTTTTATCAACAATAATCTTTTTAATCTCCGGATAGTGGTAAATGAGACCATTACAATTAATCTGGATAAGGTAGTTGTTGGTATTATCCATAAATTGAGTGTTTAGATGTATGTGTCTAGTTAAGATTATTGAATAACTGGGAGGGAGAGTTTATTTAGATACAATTAGGAGGAGAACACAAAAGTAAAAAGGTTTTAATAAATAATATTATATTCCATCCGACAGTGAAAACTTTCTTGGGCCTCTTGGTTTACCTTTAGGCCAACCTTTCTTTTTCGTCTTAGCAGTGATAAATGACGAAGCTTCAGAGTCAGAAGATAAACTGACGGCTGGAGTTCCGTCAACATTAGAGGTTGATAAAATAGGAAGGGATAGGGAGAGTTTGTCGGGAGGTGGAGGGTTTTCAGACTCTGTTGTAGGTTGGGGAGTTATTGTTATTTCTTGGGTTGGGATCTGAGTAAGGGTGTTTTGTAGTATGGGTGGGGGTGTGGGTGACATGATAGTTGGTGCTTTTGGTTTAATAACTTTGTAATTCTCAATAGTCGTTTTCACTGCCTCTATAATCATTTTTCTAATTTCTGGCAGCAAAGCAGAAACCGTAGGCTGTTGCTGCGCTACCCTTGCATATGTAACTTGTTGTGTAGGTGGTGATATACGTAAATATTCTTGTTTTGCTTCGAGATAACTCAGTCTCTTTAACGTTTTAATTTTTTGAATTGCTGCTTCTTGTTTATATATAGGGCAGTTAAACGACCTGGCGGAGTGCTCACCTTCACAATGAAGGCATTTTAAAGGCATTTCACAAGACGTACCCTGATGCTCTGGTTTTCCACATACACATACTTGCTGTCTTCTGCAATTCGTGGCTGTATGGCCAAACCTCTGACAGCGGAAACAGCGTAGAGGAGCTGGAATATATGCACGGACTGGTAGCGAATAAAATGCTACTTTAATTCTTTCGGGTAGATTCGTTCCAATGAAAGTAAGAAGGTAAGATGAAGTGTTTTGAATTTCACCCTGACGTCTGACAGTGAGTCGCTTGACGTCTGAAACCTTTTGATGTTTCAGCTCACTTTTTATTTCCTCAATACTGCAGTTATTTAGGTCACTGCACGTAACGACACCTTTTACAAAGTTTAAGCTCCTATGGGGGTACACCTTCACTTTAAAATTATCAAACATATCGACTTTTAATAAACGTTTAGTCTGATCTCTATCCGTCAATTCAATCAAAAGACCTTCTTTTATCTTTCTAACGTTTTTCACTTCGCCAACTAAATTTTTCAACGTACGACATATAACAAATGGGCTTACATTGGAGAAATCTCCGTTGTCCTCTCTCTCAATAACAAGGTAATTTATTCTAGAATAGCTGATAGCTACTCTTTCTCTGATTGTTTCAACTATCTCAATATCTGGGGATAATGTGGATTTTTTTCTTTTACTAGAAGGAATATTATTGGCAATGTCTGTATTTTCACTGCTGGAACCTGGATAGGGATTTATAGGATTAAAGGAATTGATTGGGGTTGGTGGATTGAAAAGGGTGAAAGGGGTGGAGCCGGGAAGCTCCGTTGGTGCAAGGGGCACTTTTGCAACGTCGTTCATATTATTGTCACTCATCATCATAATTGTAATTTTTGTTTAAGTAGGTGTGTAGGTACAGTGTGTGTGTTTTTCAATCCATTAAGTGTTTGACAGTTTAAGGAACCAGCAACAGCCAAAGGATTCCTGTGAACCCGACTCTGGTGGCCTCGACGGAGCCCCCCGCATTATACCGCAAGGTTCCCGGTCCAGGCGCCACCTGGCATTACGGCATAAGCGAGATTTTCGCAAGTTGATAGGGCAGCCAGGTCATGTTGGCTAGACCGACCCGGGCCCCTGTACTACCTTGCAGCCTGGGAGTGCACACCCCGGAACCCAGTTTTATCCGCTGTACCCTCCAGCAGGCGAGCCCAAGGATCTCAGACTGCTACTAGTTCCCCACGCTGTCAAACAAGGAATGAGTGTTCGTGTTGGTGACCTGCCCGTATGCAGTGTATATGTGTGTAGTGTATGTGTGTTTGGGTTAAAGTAGAAAGACTGTGTGTTTATGTGGTTGTGTTTACGGGCAGGTATGTGTGTTGGAACGAGGTGTACTGAGCTGGTACCCGTGGGGGCGCTACTCCCCAATGGCTGCCCGCTTTCAGCCACCCTGCGGGTTATTATTATTATTATTATTATTATTATTATTATTATTATTATTATTATTATTATTATTATTATTATTATTATTATTATTATTATTATTATTATTATTATTATTATTATTATTATTATTATTATTATTATTATTATTATTATTATTATTATTATTATTATTATTATTATTATTATTATTATTATTATTATTATTATTATTATTATTATTATTATTATTATTATTATTATTATTATTATTATTATTATTATTATTATTATTATTATTATTATTATTATTTTTTTATTATTATTATTATTATTATTATTATTATTATTATTATTATTATTATTATTATTATTATTATTATTATTATTATTATTATTATTATTATTATATTATTATTATTATTATTATTATATTATTATTATTATTATTAAACAACTAGCACATGCAAATTATTACAATCCGAACATGATTGACACTTTAATTAAACAAAAAGATTATAGGTTAGCTATCAAAAGAATATATCCCATTGACAATCAAACAGAAGACACAAATTACATATCTATACCATATTTTGGCAAAATATCAGAAAAAATTGCACATATACTACGAAAAACCAACAATTATAAAATAACATTTAAAACCAACACTAACACTTGTTCATTTTTATTTAATGCTACAGACAGAACACATGATATCATGAAATCGGGCATTTACCGTTTAAATTGTTCTTTTTGTAGTTCGGTATATATTGGGCAAACACTTCGAAATTTTGACATAAAATATAAAGAACACGTACAGTTGCGATCATTCGCTAAGGAACGATGACAAAATTATAACCGCCGATTTTCTAGTTTTTTGTACAATGTAAATGAAAATTAATTATATGGCATTCAAGAACATTTTATTCTTTAACATTTTAATTGCCTAGTTCATAAATCAGGTCAAATTACAGCGTATATTGTACAAAAAACTGAAAAATCAGCGGTTATAATTTTGTCATCGTTCCTTAGCGATGATCGCAACTGTACGTCATTACAAAAATAAACATCCTGAAAAATCTAATTACGCCAAACACCTTTTAGAACAAAATCACATAATGACTCCTCAAAATAATATTAAATTCCTACATTTTTGTAATAACAAACGCAAATTAGACATTTTAGAAGCCTTTGAGATATACAAACACAAACTCAGGGTACCTTTAATGAATGAACAACTTGAGCTCAGTAATTCTCCGTTACTGGAAGTATTAGATATTTAATTCTGATTATTATTATTTTTATCTAGTTACCTATTTTTGTATCTACCTTAGCGACGTGTTTGTTTATAATTATATTACCTTTGATAATGACAGCATAACTGTCGAAACAATATTGTCAGGTTATATTTTAATAAAACTGTGAAACTTTTACTAATCTTTATTTATTTCAAAATTTAATATTGTTTATAAGAGTCTGTAATCTATGGTTACTTTTAGAAATTCCAGAGCGTGTACACTACTTATTCTTGAGATGTATGGAGGAAAGTGATCTACATATCTTCAAGTGTAATTCTGTAGTATTCGATCGCATTAAAACCCATGGAGCTTCCACATCTTTTCTAGATCTACTTCTCATCCAAGAAGAATAACTTTTACCCGCCTAAACCAAACCCTTGACCTTTGTAAATATGCTCCTAGAAACTATTCAGAAAACTGGCCTCCTCTCTGCCACTAAGTCCCCACTTTTGTATCGTATGATTCTTATACATACATACATAATCCATTCCCCTTTTACCGCATTTTGCAGTGTCGGGGTATGATTCTTATAATGAATCTATAATTTTACGTTAAGTATAATATATATCTACGAAGAAAGAATAAGTCTAAAACTACCACGATCAAGTCATACCTTGGAATGATGTTTCCATATAACTTTGCATTTGTACCACTGTGGCGTCATGCTGTGACGTTGACAAACAAAAAGCGCATTCCCTCGTCTTCAATGCAATTGTCGACCGTGTCGCCAACGAGAGCTGCTACCCAACAAGGTCCGTAGATGTAAAGCAAGCTTAGAAAGATAGGCCGTCTCATTAAACGCCATTTTCTTGCCCACTAATATTTGTTGGCGAACCCACCGTGATTGTTGTTTGACATTATTTTCGTCTTTTTATACTTCAGTGTGTCAGTACTAATTGTTACATATTTATTTCTATTTGTTGTATATTCGGTTAGAGAATGATTTATTTAAATTACTAGGCGTTTTGAGGCATTGTACGCTTTCTGTAGTGTATTATTGGAAATATTTGGCCTCCCTTTTTTCCGCGTGAGAGAAGAACTGTGTGATGAGTTTAGAAGGACATCTTACATTCCGTTGTCGTTAGAGACGCTTCGTGAAGTTCTGTCGAGGAGTTTATGTGAATTTATTCGATCCTCTTGGAAGGATTTTCACTCTATACTCCTATTTGTATCTTGAAGTTATTTATTATGTGATTTTGGAAATCAGGATATTATCCATATTCTTGGGAATTGTACGACAAGTTTCTTGGTTGTTCCCCACTTTTATTGGGGTAAGTGTTCTATTGCTGGAACGGTTATTTAATAATTGTATCCTTTATTTTATTCTTCTTCGCGAATTTAGTATTTGGCGGAGGCTACTCGACCTACGCGGAGTTTCTAAACCAGTTTGTCCAGTAGGGTGATTGTCACCATTTTTACATCCATCTGAGAACAGATCTCCAGTGGTCAACTTCGAAAGCCGCAGCCCGGTCGACGTTCTATAATGACGTATGTGTATGCGAGAAATTTACTGCATGTCCGTATTAGCCTTATTAGATCATCTAATTGTGTTCATTAAATATCTGCGTAATTTCTTAATATAGCTACGAAGATATAACTTACGTTAATTTTGTTTTATTCAAGTAAAATGAACACTCGTCTAGCAGTAATCAAAGTAATAATTTGAATTCATAACTTTATCGATTCCTATTATATCAATATTATTAAGGGTGTCCTGCAGACCTCCTGCAATTTAATAAACTTCAGAGAAGGACGAACATATTTTTGTGATATTATTATATATAAATCAGCATTGTATTTCTTGCTAACATTTAATAGCTGCTGACGTAACGTAGTTGAAGGTACGTTACGGGATAGATGTTTTGCGGGCGATAGTTATATCTTATCGTTTTAAATTACCCAAACAGTCTTGGATATAAAATAAACACGTTTTTATACTATTGTATGTTTTATAGTATGCTACTGCTGTATGTATTATTATTGAAATTATTTAAATATTTCTCATTTCTAGATAATCAGAGTTTTATTTTTTGAAATCTGACTTTTGAAGTTTTCTATTTTTCTCGAAGACCCGCCTTTATACCTATGCTATGTTAGCAATAAATTCCATCCATACATATTGTTTTTTAATTCCTCAAACGACTAATTTAGAATTTTTAACTTAATTTAAATTTTTATAGAAAATCTCAAAAGATCAATCAGTTTATTAAACACAAAACAGATGGAAAAACTATTCTGAATAAACTGATAGAAAAAGCAATTCAAGATCTATTAGGAATATGCTATACGTATGTAATGTAATAATGGGTCATGTGAATAAAAGTAGTAAAAGCTTTTTTTCACTACTAGCTTTAAAACATACTATTATCTAGTCTGTTGTCACCTTGTGAAGTTAGCCTTCTTGCCTAGTGGTAAATAATTTTTTATTATTGACTACTAGTCAATAATCCAGATTTTAGTGTAACACGGGGCAAAAATTCATCCCATTATACACTGGCATCCGGGAAAAAATCCGTGATCGCGATAGTACGTTTTTTATGTGAGAAGAATAAAAGGAATAAAAGTACTAGTAGTGAAAAAAATAATATATACACCACGGTTGTGAAGTGTTTTCTAGAGCCTCTCATCTTATATCCCTCGATGCTGCGCATCTCGGGATCTAATAATGCTCGGCTCTAGAAAAAACTCTTCACAACCTTGGTATATAATATACTATTACTATGTATGTATCTATGATATTCTTATCGATTAAAAATCATATTTGTATTATTTTAACAGTAGGAAAAGCATTAATTCGCTACATTTTATTCACATAATAAAAGTGTTATAAAAAACATGTCAACTAAATATTCACAGTGCGAGACTTTTCGTATCGTAGAGTTTTTCTTTTGGAATGGAAAGTTTTTTGGAAAGACTTTAAATTTTAAAGTTTGAGAACTATTACGGTATTGCAGTGGCTTGAAAATTATTAAAAAGTACCTAAAGGTATAGTTTTTGATGTGATTTTGGGATTGTTTGAAAGGAAATTGAAAGTAGATACAAACACAAATACTGCGTCCGGCAAAAGGATTGAACGTTTTTAAAAAACTGCTATGGAAATACTGTTTATTTGATAAACGTCAAATAGTGATAAATTTGTATTTTATTGTTGACGGTTTTGTGTTACAATCTACAATGTATTTGTTGTAAATTCGTTTATTCTGATCCAGTCGTTTTCGTCATGACCTTAATTTGCCAGAGCGCGCTAAAGTTCCAACAAGAAATTCCATCTTTAGACGGATAAGCGATTTCAACGAAAAGGGCAGTGTAAGCTCAAAATTATCTGTCGTACCCGTACAGTTGGTTCACAAGGGAGTATTGACAGCGTCAGAGTAGCAGTTGAGCGGAATCGACAACTTTTGCAATTCGGCACTCGATTGCACCTCGAATTTCAGAGCGAAATTTTCGATGCATCTTACATCTGGATTTGGAATTCCGTCCGTATAAGATACAGATAGTCCAGAGGCTGAATCCTATTGATAAAGTTAAGAGCCTCAATTTCTGCAACCAATTTCTGAAAACATTGAACAACAATGCAGAAATTTTTTATAAACTTATCATGTATGAGGAAGCTCACTTCCAGCTTAGTGGGTACGTTAATCAGCAGAACCCACTTCATGACCAAAAGGTAACAGTGTGGTGTGGAGTGTCCACATTTGGTGTGACCGGGTCATACTTTTTTGAAGAAAGCGGCCACATTGTTACAGTCAATGCAGTTTGGTATGTTGAAAAGTTGGAAACATTTGTGGCTGCGGAGTTCCAAAGAATGGATTAAAATGAAGCATGAAGGACAGCGTCACAGCGCCTAATTTCAAGGTTGGTGACATTGTATGGCCCACAAGATCACCGGACCTAATGGTCCCGGATTTTTTTCTGTGGAGATTCTTAAAATGTAAATGTAATCTGTCCGTCCCCAAACATTTCTTGACCTTAAAAAGAGGATTCGTGAAGAGATAAATTCGATAAACAAAGATTTACTCAGAAACGATATGCTCAATTACAGGATTAGATTGCAGCAATGAATAGAAGAAGACGGTGGTCATCTTAGGGATGTGATCTTTGCAAACTAAAAGTGTTATAACAGATTTCCAGAATTATACTTTTAGTTTTAGTAACAATTAGTCCAAATATATTGTTTTTTTACAGTGGCCGATTAAAAACCGTACAATCCTATTGCGGGACCCAGAATAAGTAACATTTTTGCACCAACAGGTTTTAAAATGCATTTGAAGCGCTAATTTGATTGGGGGATAAGGAAAGAGGGGACAGAGAGCGTTATAGTTCACAGTAAATTTTTTTCCAAATGTTTTTCAAAAAGAAAAAGATATCAATGTCTCTCAAAACACATTTTTTTAATAGCCACTTTGAATATTGTGAGAAGCAGTTAGTTTCAGAGTCTGATGAGCATGGCGACGATTTCATTAGGTTGCAATGCCTATGGAAATTCGATACAGTACAGTAAAATGAAATGCCATGTTAGGGGGATTTGTGTTTGTGGCTAAGGAGTCTCTCCTTACGCGGAGGATAGCGAAGATGATGTCAACACATCCAACTCATACATACAGATCAGAAAGAAGCCAAAAAGGAAAAAGAAGAAAATAGAACAATAGAGTTAAGTAAAAATTGAATATTGAACACAATTAAAACAAAATAAAAACATAGATTCATAATTCAGCATTTAATTCAAAAAATTCATTTTTCCATGAAAAAACATTGCTATCAGTCTAAAATTGCAATATAATAAGGGACGTTCGGAGAACATTCTTTATGAAAAAGAAACGCCCTGTGTCACATTTTTAACCCATCCTCCAATCAAATTAGCGCTTTAAATGCATTTAAAAGCGACCTTTAGTGGTGTAAAAATTTTACTTATATTTGTTTTTGTACCTCCTTTCAATTTCCTTTCAAAGCCCAAAAATACCTCGAAAATTATAATTTAGGTACTTATCCAAATTTCTCAAGCCAATGCAATACCATGATAGTTCTCAGACATTCATTCTATTATTTTTAATGGAGCTTAAATAAAAAGTAACTTTCTCAAAATTCACACTTATAAAAAACTATTTGAGATCAACGATGAGGCTTTCCGGCTTAGCTTTATTGTCTATTGGAAATAACATCTGAAATTGATTTTGAAGATGTTATAAATGAGTTTGCTGCTTTAAAATATAGAAGAAAATTGTTGTAAAAGAGACATAGAATCATAGTCAGTCATTTTTGTTCTTATTCAATATTGTAATCTTTCGTGCAATAAATAAAATAGTACATTTGTTAGTAATTTTATTGTTTTATTATTGTAAAACTTGATTTGCTTTATTGTATTGTTTGTTTTCTTGTGTTATTGTATAACTCTCTAAATTTTCATTAATTTATAGGATTTATAAACTTTTTTACATCTAAGTATAGGGGTGATACCATTACTTCTGCCCCGGGTGACACCCACCCTAGCTACGCCACTGCATGTTATGTAAACATTTTATTTACGCGAATGATATAATAATTCAGTTTCCAACGTCTTTTTCAAAGTTAAAAAACATAACTTCCTCACTTATTTTGTAGGAAATTTAGCGTACTGTTAGGCTGTAAAAAACATTTTTCGATAAAAGTTGTCAAACATATTTTCTATGGTACTTTTACGAGGCACTATAGCATTACGTATAGCATGTTTCTTGTGATTTGCCCACCGTCCTTTAAAAGGACGTTTTCAGTTTAATTTATTGCTAGTTATTCTAAGCCCAAGAGATGTCATCAAAGTAGATAATTGTACTAATGACTAATCGGATGATTTCGTTATTTTAACGGTTTTTGTAACAGTACATTTAATGACAAATTTCCATTGTTGTAACAACGAAGCACTTAACCAGTTGGACAAAGCAATGAGACCGCTTTTCACTATGATCGATGAAACATTTTTGGAAAATGCGCTTTACTCTGAATATCATAGTCGATGAAGCCATGGTGCCTTATATTGGTAGGCACTCGTGCAAGCAAGTTATAAATGCCAAACCGATTAGGTATGGCTTCACATTTTGGGTTGGTGCTACTGACAAAGGATATACAGCATTGTTGAACCCTATCAGGGATCCAACAGTAAAATAAGGAACGAATATAAGGAATTGAGAAGGAATGAGTCCGTGGGTGGTTTTAGAATATACCAAAGTTTTTCACGCTGAAAATTTTGCTACCATCTGTATTTTGAGAATGTTTTCACTACTACTATATCATGATTGGATGGACTGGCTAAACTCGGTGTTAGAGGTACCGGGACAATTCGTGAGAACAGAATTAGAGTTACCGGAACGACTAGTAAAAAAAATGATGAGAAATAAAAAACATACATAGTATCGTATAAAATATAATAGTATCGTAGATTTGTGGCACATTGGATTTTCTTTTTTATTTTTCTCTATTTATGTAGTACCTCTACAATTAAGAAAACGTCAAGGACTAAAAATATTTCGCAAAAAAAGAAATTGGGCGAGAAATATCTGGGTTAAGAAAGTTTATAGTTTTTTCAACTGTTTTGTTATAAAATGTTTTTTAAATTTTGAAAAATTAAAAAAAAATTGTAGAAGAGATTTATTGCTAACGTAATATAGCCAAAGATTATATTTGTTTTTTTCTTATTTTATTATACTTTTCATCAGATACGTTTATCAGAAACGCAAAAAGATCAATGCTAGAATTTTAAAATAATTTTAAATTTAATAATTTTTTTAGATTTAATTATTTGAGAAGCTTGGCCTTGTAAACTTGCCCTTAAGTAGTGTAATTTTTGGATGTTACTGATGTCGCAATTAGAATGCACAATTGAATTAAATGTGTCTCTATATTCCACCCAGTTTTCGTAAAACCCTGAAAATTTTGGCAATTGTATTGTTGGAAGTTTCACTTGATTTAATATATTTAATCCTACATTGGAACCGCTAGCTAAACCTTCTGAAGTGTTCACTTGTATCTCTGATTGGTATTTAGTAGGTATTGGGGTAGTTGAGTCCACCCCCTCCCTTCCTACTTTTAGCCACGCCCCTTTCCCCTTCTCCCTTCTGTTAGCTCCTCCCCCTTGCTTCTGATTGGTCGACGCCATCTTGGATGACACGCCTACTTCTCTCTGATTGGTCGACGCCATCTTGGATGACACGCCTACTGCTCTCTGATTGGTCAATTAAGTCACCCTTACTGCTCTCTCATTGGTCAATTAAGTCACCCTTACTGCTCTCTGATTGGTCAATTAAACCATCCCTATAGCTCTCTGATTGGTCAATTAAAATAAGAGCGTTGTCCGGATTATTGATTGAGTTGATCGGCTTCGCCCCTATAGCTCTCTGATTGGTCAATTAAAAAAAAGGCGTTGTCCTGATTATTGATTGAGTTGATTGTCCAATAGACACCTCTAGAAGGTATTAATTAAACATAATAATAATTGAAGGGTTGTGCGCGCGTTACCCTGAGTATTGATTTGTAGATTAGCCCAATAGGAAGCAGGGATTCACAATATTGATTTTCCCTAACTGTTGTTACGTCCCTACGATTACGGAAATCTGTATTACCGACAACGTACTGAACTTACGACAGACGGAGCCATTTGTAAAAGGAATCGATATTACAGAGAACGTATTCATGCCAATTGTAAAAAGGATAGTTACGTACTTTATGCATGTTTTCAACTATTACAATAATAATAATAAGCGTATATGCAAAGCATGAAAAAATTCTTGTTTGAAATTACCGAAATACCAGTTGAAAGGGTTAACATATGGAAAGATCACTAGTACTAACTAACTATAAACGAGATATATTTTAAATGTAAATACAAAGTGTGCAGATATTGATTAGTTGCAAAGAATAAAGGGTGTGAAATGAACCGTAACAAGGGTAAATGCATAGGTTATATTATGATGTATCCGTGATTGAAACGTCAATTACTTACGTAATAATACATAGCTACCATTGTTTTTATTATTATTAATAATAATTCATTTTTATTAACAATTATGTTATTGCTTTCTCTTGTCGGGTGTCACTGTACATGCTTATAGGTATACGATATTTATTTATCTTTATGTTTTGAAGGCGAATGAGCATATTTACCATAAAAACGTATGCAAAATACTTAGAAATATATTATCCTAGATATCAAGTCTTAACGTCAAATTAAATGAAAAATAGTGTTTTATAGAGTGTTAAAGGAAGGATGTAAAAAAGCAATCAATTAATATTCGTAGGGGTAGTGGAATAATAATACTATGAGTGTTTTAGACGGATGAATCATTCGTTCGTTCCTTATAATTCTGTCAGGTCTAAACGAATAAAAGAAGTGATAACATGTCATAATCCATGGCTATCGTGTGTGTGCATTGGAGTGTGTGTAATTTACATTAACTAAACATATGAGAGGGAGAGAGAGCGCAAGCGCCCCCGGAACCTTTTGAAATGGGGATAAATATATCAATGTATAAAGCTAAAAGTTATTATTATACACTGGGAGACGCCATCGACGTCACATCAGTAAAGCAGAAGCAGCAGTAGCACCAAAGCAGTAATCATGACGAGTGAAGACAGCTCTAGCTTTAGCTACTACGACAGCGACGATAACGATTCTGTGTTTTCCAACCTATTTCCATAACGTGAAGAAAAAATAGGTGAGCTTTAAAAGAAAAACCATTGTATACGTTTACTAATTGAATAATCTCTTATGTTTAGACTACGATGACAATGACTACGACAACGAGACGCACCTTACAGATCACACATCAAACTTATCAGCTCCAGCACCAAGTAGTTTTTATCAGGGTGGTTACACAAACAACGCTGACAGCTGCCACGACGACGACGACGACACCGTTCAATACTACAATAATATGTTTCCAATTAGTGATGGAGCAGCAGCAGCAGCAGCACAAGAAGAAATAGGTACGTTTTTAAAAAAAAACCTCTCTATACATATATTAAGCGAATAATAATTTATTGTTTTAGCCCTCCGTAACAGTGATCCGGAGCAGTTGTTAGACTATGCAAATGACGTTGTAGCAGCAACAGCAGTAGCAGCAGACTTTTCAACACCAAGTACAGTCGTTATAACATCGTCACCGATAGTACCACCAGCAGCTAAAGAAGTATACCTAGATGACAAACCTGTTCAACTGCTCGGTTCTATCCAATACCCATTGTATGTTACGAGGTCTCGTGAAGAAGCAGACAACATTCATATACATACCATCCATGTAGGTATGCTTCCACCGGAGGAACCTAACGAATTTGACGTGGTTGTGAAACTTGAATGCGTGAATAACGTATGTGATCATTGTGAAATTATGTTATCGGAAAGTGTCTGGTACCAGCTGTATGATGTACGGGTAGAGGAGTTGTTCAAAAATTTCTTTTACGCCTGCACTGACGAGGACTACGACAAGATACAGTGCGATAAACAATCGAGATTCCATCTATGTGAAACTTTATGCGTAGAGTTTAGTCACGGAGTTTTTTACGGCAACAAAGTGGCTATTCATCATGACGAAAAATTGATAACCTTAAAACAGTATGAATTTCAAACTATAATGCATCTAGCACCGCTTATTAATCAGCATGCTCGTACTTTACGTTACCTCGAGTTTCCGCGCTTTTACTACGCTAACATAAATAATGTAGTAGAGGGGCAGCAGCAGCAGCAGCAACAGAGACTGTGCATAGAACAGGATAAAACACCCGTTTCGTCTGATTCAATTTTATTTACGACTGAAATGCTATGTGGTTACTACTCAGCTGTGAGTTTAACAGACAGCACAATAGCAGCTGGTGGTCTGAATTCTCTCATTTTATTAGAGATAATAAAACACTATCCATCAAGGTTTACAGATGTCGTACAAAAACAATTACAAGCATATCAACAACAACAGACGGCAGCAACATCGACGTCGTCAACAACAACGACGTCTGCACCATAACATTAAGGACACCGTGGAGAAAATAAAACTACTTAGAAACAAGTTAGAAAACTATGTGAACGCTTTACGTGTGTTACAACATGACATAAAAACATATTGTGTATTGAATAAACTATCAAATAAATTGTTACAATTATCGATTTGCTCTCTAAATGTATCGAAAACTAATAAATAAATAATAATAATATATTATGTAAACAATGTTTCTTTTTTTTTTTTACTAGTGTAAATACCTATAGCAATATTGGAGAGGAAATAAGTTACGAGTGTTCTACCAACATGACGTAAAATAGTTATTTTTGTATCAAGTACCTAAAATACAGTTTTTTCGGACGAATCTTGCTGTTTACGGACGAGGCGAAGCCGAGTCCTGAATAGCAGATGAGTCCGAAAAAACTGCAGTTTAGGTACGTGGCACAAACAACATTTTTTTGTTAAAGCTCCCAAAATTCACAAGAACACATTCAAACCTCTTATTATGGATGATTAATGTGATCAGAGCAAATATTTCTCAAAAACAGTGAGCTTCGCAATGTAATTATAGCAACCAGATTGTTTAATGTAAACACGAAAAAACGTTGAGTTTTTTTTCGCATAAAATGCAGAATCCAGCGAATATTTCTGAAATAGCAAAGAAAATTGTGTTAAATTTACTTCCAGTGAAGTCTCGTCAACTATATGAAAAGGAGTACGAAGCATTTATTCGATGGAAAGAAATGAACAACATTGTAATTGTAGACGAAGATGCGATGTTGAACTATCTACATGAAAAGGTAAGTACCGCTATACTTTATACATTCAATATTAATAAGTTATTGTCATAAATATTTTCGTATTTTCCTGTTACAGTCGCAAGAAGTAAAACCATTTACACTCTGGTCAAAATATTCCATGATAAAAGCTGTTTTGTCTGTCAAAGAAAATATTGAAATAAACAAGTTCGCTAGAGTCATAGCTTTTTTGAAGCGAAATTCAGTAGGCTACGAGCCCACAAAGTCAAAAGTTTTGACGCGCCAAGAAATTAATACATTTTTGATAAATGCAGACGATGAGCAGTATTTATTAATCAAAGTAAGTTTAAAATCATACTTTAATGATAATATGAATCAGTTTCATATTGTAACTTCGTAGGTTGCTCTTCTCATTGGCGTGTGTGGTGCATGCAGGCGTGAAGAGCTACATTCACTAAAAATCCAAGATATTGTCCAAAAAGACGCAGAATGTCTTCTTATAACGATCCCCGATACGAAGAGCAACATCAAGAGAGTGTTTCCGGTGGTAGCTGAAGGTGAAGCTGCTAATTCTCTTGCATTGTACCAGAAATATCTTCGACTACGGCCAGCGAAAATTGAACACGATTATTTTTGTATTTCCTATCGTAAGGGGAAATGTACGGTACAACGTGTAGGAATCCATTCTTTTGCGAAGATGCCCTCTATTGTTGCTGAATTTCTTCAATTACCGAACCCGACAGAGTATACAGGGCACTGCTTCCGGCGAAGTTCTGCGTCCTTGGCGGCAGATGCTGACGTTGATTTAATCTCGTTGAAACGGCTAGGAGGATGGAAGTAAGTTTTATCACAATATTATTGTCTTTTTATTCTAAATAATAATTAATTCCAGGTCGTCTTCAGTAGCAGAGTCATATATAGAAAAATCGATTGAGAAGAAGAAAAAGGTATGCAAAATGTTAATGGGGGAAAAGAAAACCGAACCATCCAGTACCAGAATATCGGTTTCTACCGCTACTACCACAACATCTAAAGAAATTAATACTATACCCTCGAGCTAGGCTATTTCGTTTGGGGGCAACAGTTTCGAAGGTGCCCAAAATTGTTCCTTTCATTTTCATTTTAGGAAATAAGGATTTAATATGTGTAATAATAATTAATGAATGATTTTAATAGGTATTATAGACTAAATAAAGTTCTTTAATTGTTGTATTGAACTACTGTGCTTTATTTACCTAAACGAGTCCGAAAAAGTTGTCATGGCAACTTTTCGGGACTGAGTCCGAAAAAGACTCATTTTACGGACTCAAATGAATCCGTAAAACAGCTAATTTTGGGAGCTTTAACAAAAAAACATATTGTGTGTGTGTGTGTGTGTGTGTGTGTGTGTGTGTGTGTGTGTGTGTGTGTGTATTGAATAAGCTATCAAATTTGTTACAATTGTCCATTTACTCTCTCTAGAGGTATCGAAAACTAATAAATAAATAACAATAATATTTATATTATGTAAACAATGTTTCTTTTTTACTGGTGTAAATACCCTTAGCAATATTGGTAGTAACATTAACAGTAGCAACATTTAGTGTAAGTAAAGGAAGCAAGTTAAGATTCCACGTAGATGTGTTTACATTTTGTTCCTAGCAAGAATACATTACACAAAAGGATCGTAGGAATGGTTCATTTTATGCATCAACATATTTATTATTAATTTGATTATAGTTTTGAGGGGTTGCTAATCAAATTTGCTGATGATGACTCATACAAGAGTTAACATTAATTAAACACCCACCCTCTTTTGAGTCATCACAGGGAGATGCGATTAATAAATCGTATTTCTCTTGCAGCTGTGTACTGTATGAGTCACCACCAGCAAATTTGATTAGCAACCCTTCAAAACTATAATCTGATTGGTAATAAAACTCGCAGATGCGTAGAAAAGACGCTCCATGTAGAGGTCGTGGTCCTGTGTGTAACGTATAAAAGCGAAAACTGAACAATTCAGACTTCAGTTATAACAAGCATCATCACCATAATCATCATCTCATAGTCTCTTCAAGCTATTAAGCGACTGTAAAAAGCATTGTAGTAGTTGTATAATTATTTAGTGAGTTTGTTCTCGTTGGCAACAATAACAACATCAACAATTAGGTAAATATTAGAATTGATCTTTATATAGTTTAACCTAATATATGTGCGTGTGTGTTTATTTTTTAGCAGAAAATGGAATTTTTACATGAACTCAACAAGGCATCTGCAGCAACAGCTAGCCAAAAACCAACCAGAAAATTAGGCGATTTTAATCTGAAGGAAGTAGTCGAGATAAGAGAGTTCAAGAGTGTCGTTTGCCGTGATAAGCGCCGAAGTGTCTTAATCGTAGCTGATAAACATGTTACGTTTCTGCCTAAGCGGATCACAGAACGTATGACCGATGAAAGAGTGCAAGTGCTCAACCAGCAGTTGGCCGATAAAACACTTTCTCTAGGATTGATTTACTTGGGAAAGATAAAGACTGGCAACTATCCGGCGTATGATGCTTGCATGTTCGTTGAGACTAATAAGGTATGAACTAAACAGCAACAACAATAATCGATAAACCCCTGTTTAATACGTGTTTTGTTTTTCTCTCTCTTTACAGCCCTTGGAGCCCCAGATCGAAAATAGAGAACAGCAGTAAAAAGTCCACACTACAACCACCCTGCACGTCCGTCAGCAGCTCTGATAGGCTTCATCATCATCATCATCAAGCAAACCTGGTGTGAAAATTCCTCTCATATATCAATTGTAAAACTATGTACTCTATTACCACCTAAAATGTAGTAGTAGTAGTAATTATTTCTAAAAGTTGAATAAATTATCTGATGTCTTAATTATTATTATTGGTGTTTCTATTTCTTGTACACGTCTTAGTGTATAAATATAGTAGGAATAACTTCTTGTCTCAAACACTTTTTATGCAAACGTCATGACAAACAAAATAATAATAATAATGTTCGAGACATTCGAAAATACAAAGCTATTACTCGTTTAAACATTCTCTTCCAAAAGGAAACTTCAAAATAGAGGACTCACAATAATCATAATAATAATAATAAATGACTATTGTAAATTTAGTCTTGTTTTATTTCTTGTACACGTCTTAGTGTGTAAATATAGTAGGAATAACTTCTTGTCTCAAACACTTTTATGCAAACGTTATGACACACTCTCTTTGACAATTTACCTTAACAAAATAATAATAATAATGTTAGAGACATTCGAAAATACAAAGCTATTACTCGTTTAAACATACTCCTCAAAATGAAACTTCAAAATAGAAGACTGACAATAATCATAATAATAATAATAAATGACTTTTGTAAATTTAATCTTATCGTCACAGAAATTAGAAAGATCCTAAGAGCTGAAGCTTTGCAACGCTTGTTTTTCGAAACCTTTAAATTTTTGATTAGTAAATCAAAGGGGTGAATATGCATACTTTCGATATGAATAATATCAATCTCGTCTAACTAATATGATTAATGCTTACACTTTAGTATTTAGGTTGAATATAGGTACTGATGTTCGATACCCAAGCTGTAGCAGCAGTAGCAGTGTTTAATTGATGAGTTAATATTGATTTCTAGGCTATAACACCATCATATCTACCCTCTTACGAGATAGGAAATGTCTCTCTCTCTCTCTCTCTCTCTCTCTCTCTCTCTCTCTCTCTCTCTCTCTCTCTCTTTCTCTCGCTCATCTATGTAATGTCGTCACTACATACAAAACTACAAAGCTTAAACACCCCAACCGAATAGTATTTAGGGTGAATCATACCTTGTCTAACTAATATAATAAATAAATGCACTATTTTGTTCGTTTTATTATATTTATTTTAGTTCAGAGAGTGAGCATTTTACAAACAATACGTAATCTATACAAAGTAGTCATTAGGTTTTGGTAAGTATACACACAGACACAGATTCAATTGGTTACAAAATCATTAGCATATCCTACAGTTTGAACTTCTTTATCTTTACATGATGACAGGTGAATCATAATTATTTAATCTTAAAAACTATAAATTTTAAAAACTTCATTTATATACAATACAAAATACGCATCAACAATGCCAACGCCATCACTACCACCACCTCAGCGATGATGACAATAAATACACACACACATAGATATGCTACTTAAAGTTAATGCTAAGAGTTAAACAAACAAATCATAAAATATAAAAACGAGAATGTAAGCACTCACACACACACACACACACACACACACACGTTAGAGTTTATAATATTTACATTAACGTTCTTTGCTTTTTATAACCGTATGGAACGGAATCAAAATCGTCTATACGACGTCTCTTGGCGAACGTTATCTTATAAGATTTTGATTCCGCTCGAGTAACGAGTTGGTGTTCGACTGTTCTGCGTATGTTGCTGGACTCTACCATTATTTTATCATCCATACCGTCTAGTAAACGAAGCATTGAGTCAAAATTAATAAATTGACTGGCGTGATGATTTAGTGTAATTCCCTTTACCTTCACTACTATATGCACACGATCTGTAGACGGGGAATACACTTTGTACGCGTAATTCTTCGGTCAGCCTGACACAAACTCTATAATATACGAGCCTGGCCCGTACCCTTCGAGCTCGTCTGTGAGGTCGCCCAGGAAGTTTCCGGTTGGTAGCTCGAACTCACCCGGCTTCGTCACATATATTACAGAATCTGTAAGAATGAGAAGAAGAAGAATATTAACTTTCTAAATATAAGGATAATACGATTGATTGACAGATGTAAGGTACAACCTACCTGTGTCATAGTATAAAATCCTTTCGTCCAACTGTTCCAGGTACGAGTAGAGCTTAAGGCGAGCATGGGCGGTGACAAATGCCGCGATGACAACGTTAACTGACAACAATCTATCCGCTGCTTCTTCTTTATGCTGCCAGTTGACTGCTATCACCTCGTCATTTATTTCCTGTACATGGTTCACCTCAACGCTGGGATTGGATAGCAACTCGAAAAACTCTCTCGGTTCACGGATAATAGCCGTTTTCGACTGGTTCTCACGCTGTCCGAATTTTCCTATAATCATAATAATAATAATAATAAGAAGTTAGTAGTAGTAAAAGAAAACTATAAGTAAAGCTACTATACCCCAGAACGAATTCAGCATCAGCTTGGCCAGCGATCTCAACCCCGGGTTCTTTATAATTTTGACCTCGTCCAAGGAGACTCCCTCGTTCAGCTGGTATTCCTCGATATACTGTTTTCGGGTTTCATCGGAATAATCAGCAGCAGAGGGCCAACCGCTAGCTTCCTGCTTCATCTTTAAAAATTTATCGATAAAACCGGAAAACAGTCCTCCCTCCTTTGACGCTTTATTGTATCGGGTTACATCATACTCCCAAATCTCCTGTACATCTTGTACGATGTAACCCTTTCGTAAGGCAGTCGCTACTTCGTCCAAGACCCATGTTCCACTGATACAGCGATCTTTTTCGTCATCGTGTAGACATTCTGCCTGGTTGAGGTCTTCGGTGCAAGTGCGACACAACGGGAACAGAAGTTTATTGTGCATTTTGACGGGTAAGACCGGATGATATAGATCTTGCGGAGGTAACATAGTGCATTTTACTACACCGTTGATGTTTTCTATGCCACCTTTATCCCGGATAAGCTGTTGGCAAGCTTTGTTACCTACGTAGACTTTAGGGTGGCCCGTAGGGAATTTCGCATACTTACACACCCAGGGATAAAGGGAGCATACATCTACATACCGGATCTTTTCCCCGTCCCTCGCGATACGTTTTAATTTAGCTGCGCCTGTACGACCGCCGTAAAATGCCTCTCTCGGATTTAGTGGTGTATTTATAAGCATCGGGTGTTTTTCTAACTGCTGCTTTAGTTCAGGTGTTAACTGTTTCCGGAAGGTGCATTCCCACTGCTCTATGACCTCGTAACCTAGCGATCTAAATTTCTCTGTAGACGCTTGAGTTTTTTCATAACGCATGTCCAAGGTATCGGAAGGATCTTCGTGGAGAGGTTCGTTGCGGCGAGTGGTATAGCAGATGGGACACCCGTGGAAATAACACCCGTGAAATTGAAATCCGTCTGTCGTAAGTTCAGTACGTTGTCGGTAATACAGATTTCCGTAATCGTAGGGACGTAACAACAGTTAGGGAAAATCAATATTGTGAATCCCTGCTTCCTATTGGGCTAATCTACAAATCAATACTCAGGGTAACGCGCGCACAACCCTTCAATTATTATTATGTTTAATTAATACCTTCTAGAGGTTTCTATTGGACAATCAACTCAATCAATAATCAGGACAACGCCTTTATTTTTAATTGACCAATCAGAGAGCTATAGGGGCGAAGCCGATCAACTCAATCAATAATCCGGACAACGCTCTTATTTTAATTGACCAATCAGAGAGCTATAGGGGTGGTTTAATTGACCAATCAGAGAGCAGTAAGGGTGACTTAATTGACCAATGAGAGAGCAGTAAGGGTGACTTAATTGACCAATCAGAGAGCAGTAGGCGTGTCATCCAAGATGGCGTCGACCAATCAGAGCGAAGGGGAGGAGCTAACAGAAGGGAGAAGGGGAAAGGGGCGTGGCTAAAAGTAGGAAGGGAGGGGGTGGATTCAACTACCCCAATACCTACTGTATTTATTAATAAAATACTTTGCCTTTGAGATTAATGAAAAATAAATGTTTTCAAAACTATCCCTTTCCGCATAATGAGATTCTATGTCCCGCTCTTCGCAAATTTCTTCAATTTCTGATTGTAATGCTGTTAATTCCGTAAAAATTAACTCGATTTTAACAATACGTTCTTCTAATTCAGTAATTACTGTACCGCTAAATTCATAATCGTCAGTAAACCCAGACATATATGATTGAAATGTAGTTAGGCTGTGTTTCTTTCCCCCTCGTTTACGAATTAATAATTTTAAGTCGCCCATTGGTACAGATATAATTGATTTTTAAATATTATAAGGATAATGAGAACTAGATAGGTTAATATGTAACAGGAAGCTTGACTTACCATGTGACTTTGCAGTTGCCCAGCAGACTTCTGATCGATCGTGTATTTGTAATTTTATTGTTCTTGCGATTTCTTGATATTGTGTATTCAGCTCGAAGATGACCAAATGTTGAAGGTGAAATTAAAACACTGCGAATTTAACTTATTGCAATTTATTATTTTATGTAATTTTAACCCATGCGTCCTGCATGGAAACCTTTTGTGGACTGTGTCGGTTTCGGGGAGAATTGTCAATTCACCCTTACAAATACAAGTACCGTTACACATATTTCTAAAGACTTTTAAATTTACTGTTAGGTTTACAATTTACTGTTATTTTTATCCTTAAATTTACCGTTAAGTATGAATGAATACTTTACAGTTCTGGTAAAATTCCCTTTACAACAAATTCTTTACAGGTTGAGTAACATTATGTTTAGAATTTCTTGACCATTGATAAGAAACTTGAAAACGACGATCTTGAACTTTTTCTGCTAAACACACAAAACATCCATCTTCATGATTACTAAAAGAAAAACTTGTTTGATTCCAAATTGCAGGTGACGAATACTGTAACGATTTGGATTTATTTTATTTCATATGATCTTTCATATTTATAATACACGAAGCACAAAACACATTAGATGAATAGCATTTATCAGTACCATTTTGTCTAAAATTCGTTCGATAGCAATCTGAATACAACGTAAGTAGTGGTAGCTAGCGGGTTCTGGCGCCACACCTCTAGCAGGCAACCATCTATACACGCTAACATATGGGCTACTATACAGTTAAGCTTTATTATTTTACTTTTAAGGGTGAGGGAATGAATGATTTGCGGATCATAGCGATTTTAATCATTTGCATATTTCATCTCTCATTTGCATATCTCATCTCTCATTTGCATATCTCATCTCTCATTTACATAACTCATCTCTCATTTGTACATATCAGTTAGTATAGCTATGTTCGTTCTAGCGCAAAATCCCATGTAATTTCTTATGAAGGTCCGTTTTGCATGACTATTATTACTATTATTATAATTTTAAAAGTTGAATAATTATAAAGATGAAAACGTATATTGGAATAAGGCTAACAAACTAATCGATAGACTTCAGCAGCATGTTCCTTCACTAATCTAGCATTTAAGCTATACATATTGTAGCATATCGATCGATATCATTCAAGTCTAGGTTACGATTAGTAGCAATTTATTTTTATTTAATATATCATTCAGATATGTCGTGCTATGTGTCTAAATACGAAATATAAAACATGTCTAAATCTATGTAAAGCTTAGGTTATGTAGGGTTAGCAGAAGACATGAAAATTGAATAATATATCCATATCGCAATACGAATAATACAAGCTCACCACTAGGTTTATGATAAACGACTGCAATTGTTTGAGAAGAAGCTGACGAGAAAGGTAGATCAGTCGTGTAAATATTTAGGATGTGATAAAATAAAATTATTTTTTAATATTTTAATGTTTTATTTCAATGATATATAGTTATATTTTATAAGGAAATAGAAAAACATATTAAGAACATATTTTGATGTACTAATTACATATTAATTAAACATATATAGAAGTAAACAAGGGTTAGTTTAAACGATAAATTACATTATTAAATTTTCAAATCAAATAGTGAATTCGACACAACAGTACAAACTTTCATTGTAATGACTACAGATACATAGAGCGAGGTAAAGAATCTAAAGAACAGCATTTTAGTA
The DNA here is from genome assembly GCA_929113105.1 of Agrypnus murinus. Lineage (NCBI taxonomy): Eukaryota > Metazoa > Arthropoda > Insecta > Coleoptera > Elateridae > Agrypnus > Agrypnus murinus. The sequence continues at coordinate 80,736,388 of OV816025.1, read as the reverse complement.
ACAGTTGACAAAGTAGAAGCTAACAATATGAATTTACTAAAGAAGGTAGAAGAAACGGGTGTCTTAGTAATCGACAATTCTAAAACTTCATAGAGAGTTTTAAGGATTCTACTGTAGACATTAGATTAGAGCTCCGATTTGTAGGCAATATTTGATCAGATTAATTATAATTTGGTCAAAAGTGGAAATTAAAAGGTTAAGCTAGTGACAGATCGAATTCAATAGTCAATATTAATAAAAGTAACTTTTTCAGTCAGTCATGTATTTAGCTACTATACTATGTAACGTTTATAAATAAATAATACATCATTATAGAATAGTCTTTGATTAATGCCCATAAACTGTTAACAATCTAACATTTCCTTTATATGAGCTGTTGATAGTATTAAACCTATGCATCGCCGTTACGAATTTTTGATATTCGAGTAATGTTTTAAGAAATTCAGAACCGACTTACAACATACCCTTTTCTTCATGTACCCTCTCGTAATCTTACATCGTAGTTATATCGTGTGTATAAGGTATTCATGAATTTAGAGATTAGAGCTTGAGTCGGTCAACCCACTTTCTGATACAACTAAAGCATACTGCTTAATTTTACATGATTCGTTGATAGAATATAATGCGTTTGCTGAAACTGTGACTAGACATATACACATACCATAATGAAAATTATTAAGCAAAAGAAGTCGCTAAATATATTTAACTTAGACGATCATGTTTCTCGATAATATTCCGATGGTGATAGAAAGCATGGTAAGCTTTTATCTGTTTCCTGTTGAGCAATTTTGGGTGTACCTTCTTCTTGTGGTAAAACTAATGCCTTGTTAGGTCTACTAATTAATGAAAACGGATTAAAATTTGAAAATATCTACCTATAAACCAAGTCTTTATTTCAACCTAAATATGGCGAAAACGATGATGAAATCACCCCTAATGATGTAAAACCTAATTCAGTATTCATTTTGATGATATAATTTCTGATAAACAAGAAAAAAAATAGACAATATTTTAGCATGGGTAGACATAAAGGGTGTTGATTCATTTTATTTAGGTCAAACATATACGAAAATCCCCAAACATCTGATTAGGGACAACGCTAACTTACTTATTCTCTTTAAGCAAGATGAATTGAATTTCAAACATGTGTATAACGCTTATATTTTAGGAGATGCAAGCTATGATGAACTAGTATAATTATTTTCTCAACGCAGGATATATATCGATATCTTTCTAGTTTGATTAAATCCTATAAGTTATATTCATATCGCCCTTTTTTATTCTGTTAAGATGTTTATAATAATCATGGTGAGCTTGGTATGAACATAATCCGATTGTACCTATTTTTTTCTCTCCGTTTGTATAATATAAAATATATATTCCGCGTCAGACTGATTAGTATCGGCCTATGTACCGATTGATATATTTCCGTGAATATTTGAGTTTTCACCAATACACAGGATAAATTTTTATCTCTAATTTTATATATGGCGTTTTATATAGAGCAGGAGTCTCACGATAATTTATACATATATTGTCTTTGAATATTCTAAAACAGATAAAGAACTCTGAACCCTTGTTAGGAATTTTAAAAATAACGAAATTTTTATTGAATCAGCTAAATTGATAGTGTACTTATAAGTGAATCTCTAAATAACGAATGCGTTAACAGAACTCCTGCATTAATATACATAACGTTTTATCATGTTTTTTAAAACACATTTTATTGTAAAAGAATAAGAATAATTTCAATTTTATTTATCAGGCGTTATACATTATATTATTTTCATATATAAGTATGCAAAGTTATCGTTTCAATACAAAGTAAAATATTTATCTGATTTATTTCTCCAGGTTAAGTCTTCAGGGTTCTCATAACTGTAGATATTGCAAGAGGTAACTACCCTGTGTTTCAAAATTATAAAGACGTATTACAAACATATGTTATAGACTTATATTTCGGAGGCATCGAAAATGGTTACAGATTATTATTAATCATACGAGTTTACTATAGATACGATGAATATCCTACAAGAGTATATAGTATATTATTACATATCTGCGTATTTCGAAGCTATTGAAAATGTATGATATATTGTAAAATAACGTTTAAATATGGCGACGAATATCTATATGGTTAAAATCTGTTCAAAACTACATTACGTCTAGAAAACTAGAAAATTAGGTAATTGTAGCATACGCATGTTAAATGTACCTATTCCTTCACCTCGTCTGTAGTAGATATAATAAAAAAAGGATAAAAATCTGTAGTATAGGGTTTATGCTTATACTCAGGCTCGCAATCATATGTAGCGTATCGATGCTTACATAGTATAATTATTTTCTCAACGTAGGATATATCGATATTTATATAGTTTGATTAAATCCTATAAGTTATATTCATTTCACCCTTTTTATTCTGTTAAGACATTTATAATAATCATAGGGAGCCTGGTATGGGCATAAACCGATTGCACCTATTCTTTCACCTCGTCAGTAGTTAGACTCGAACTTTATGATTTCATATATGAAGAATACGTTTAGTGATGAATACTCTGTGTTCTAGAATACTTGTTCTAGAATAGGGGCTAGGAAGCTTGATTTGAATACTACAATCTTGATCACGTGGTTGGAGTGTACTGATACCTCGATTGTGTGCATAGAAGTATAATGAGTATCAGTTATCGTATATTCAAATTAGTTGAATATATGTAGTACAACTTTATAGATTCTAGAAAGTTCCTATCAATATTAGAACAATGAATGTAGACTGATGTGTGTGTTATATAATACCGATACTCGCATATACGAACTTAGGAGCTAGCTGCTGACTCTGCATGACATTAGATGATTATGATAATGATAGATGATCGTGATAAAGAATGTTGTTATTTATAGCAGTGACTTTATTACAATTCTTACTAGAATATAATTGTATGATATCATATCATGATATGTACCTACAATTCGATTACCTACAATTTGACTACCTAAATTAGACCTTAGTCTAAAAATAATCATGTGTTTTATCGCTATCTCCTGATATCAGGAATGTATTACTTCTATTAATCTTTAGTTTAGCGTAGATATAAATCTCTTTGTATAGCTCAATAAATGATAGTTATAGGGTTGTATTGACTTATATAACATTTCTCTCATATATGAATTTGTATATATCGAGTTAAAGTTAATGAATGAATACAACATAAATCATTACTCTACGTATTCCGTGATTAAGACTTCAATAGTTGAACGAGTTATTCGTACAATTAAGCAAAAGCTGTATATGATTTCGTTGATAGCTCTGTATGACATTCAGAGTTAGATGTTGACTCTATCAAGTTTTAATTTGCTGATCTGAAGTTGTTGAAGACCTTCACTTGTGAGGGGTAGGAGCATTCTAGATCTTGCTACCGTACGTGCTTTCATATACGATGAATACGTTTAACATAGAAATAGGTGAAAAACTATAATTTTGTTTTATCGTTTTATTTATAAAATTTTAATAATAATATGGAATGTTTGTATTGTACGATATGATGATGATAAGGTAAGTGAATTGTGAGCATTTAGCAGGCTTGAGTTTCTGACTGCAGATCTATAGGTTAGAAAATCATAAACGAATTAGCATTGTTCATTGAATAGACTCCCTGCTTCATTTTACAACTTATTTGTTTTAATAAATAGACATTAGTCAAACGTTGGATATCCTCATGTCTTTACTCTACCTTCGATATATAATATATTTATTTATGATATCTAGTTAATGATATATGTTGCGATCCTGATTGAATGTAATCTTTTTTTCCTGTAAGATGCTATAAAAGCCGTAATTAATATTTCTTAATATATAGTTTAGTTTAATCCGTGTATGATAGCAATTAGATGATAACCGTTTCTTGTAAAACGCTAGACTTGATATTAATTTCAATATGGCTATTATATTTTTAATAGCTTACACTAACAACGCGTTTATGATATATAAAGCACTAAAAGTTGATTTGCTTGCATAATGATCATGTCGGGTTAATAGCTTCTCGAGAATTAATATAGATGCTTAAATAATTCACTATAGATTTTTTTATACCGCATTATCCTACTACATATAACCATAAGGTTTTCATTAAATCAATTAAACAATCGCATATAAATATTTATAAACACTTTTTATACTATTATTCCAGTACACGTATTAAGCTAGCAATGTTTTAAGAAATCTGCTGCTTAAAATTCCTTTGCTGTAAATTTTAAATAATTTTTAACTAAACAAGTGACTATATTGAAAGTAATTATATTTGCATTGTTTTGAACATAATGGTATGTTATGATAAGAAATATTTGACGGGCATCGCATGAAACAATACATTTTACTTGAGGTTTCTTGTTGGCGTACAGATAATCCTTATAGATCCGGTTCTGAGAACTGAGGTGAAATCAATAATGAGAAATGACAAGTTTCTACATATTAATTATGTTACACATTTTAAATGTTATGACTAATAAATTTATATTTTAGGAATGTCTGTAGTTGAAATGTTATATGCAGATGAGATATAGTTAAATGCGGGCCTTGTTAGTCGTATTCTATTTAGAGTGTTTTCAGGAATTTATTTGAATTCATTATCAATATAAATGTTAATTAATTATTATTGGGATGAAATATGCAAATGATACCGTGAATTAATTTAATTAGCAAAATGAGACATTTAGAATTGAAATGTTTTTTTAAATAAATTTCTTGATATTAATAATTTAGTTCTGGGTTATTTTTATCTTAATAAATAAATTGATGTTACTATATTTTAAACGACTATAATGTCTACATTTATATTTAAAATTAATGATAATAATGTATAACGTTTAGATTTATATCTAAAATTAATAATAATAATGAATATCATATCTGATAATATGAAATTACTGACATGTATTATGTTATGAGTACGTGGTCGCTAGTCAACAATTTTTCTTATAACCCGTTTACAGTGCTTTAATAGATTACCTTCATGGTGTAATGGTTAAGTCCTAGGCTTATAACCAGACGGTCGAGCGTTCAAACCCTGCTGACTCCATTGGTTTTTATAAAAAAATATAGCGGGTTGCCTATCTACAGGCGTATAGAAATCCACTATACCGATCATATGACGTCACCGACTGATGGCAGCAGAGTGAATTCATATCTATGGGCGGGAAATCCAAGTTGGGAATAGGAGAGAAAGAGAGAGAGATGAGATACGCAGATGACCCCGCGAGATATAAAAATGATCCGCTAATGACTCCGCGAATTAAATTAATTAGATCGTGATATCCAAATGGTACCGTTAATGATACACACATAACATCGCAAATGATATGCAAATGATCCACTAATGACCCCACGAATGATATGCAAATGAACCTCGAATTTCGCGGATGACCTTGAAATCCAAAACGGACCTTCATAAGAAAATACATGGGATTTTGCGCTAGAACGAACATAGCTATACTAACACCAAATGAGAGATGAGTTATGTAAATGAGAGATGAGATATGCAAATAAAAGATGAGATATGCAAATGATAAAAAAAATCGCTCTGATCCGCAAAGCATTCATTCCCTCACCCTTAAAAGTAAAATAATAAAGCTTAACTGTATATTAGCCCATATGTTAGCGTGTATAGATGGTTGTCTACCCGAGGTGAGGAAGTGAGGTCCCAGAACCCGCTATCTACCACTACTAACGTACGATTTGCTTCAGTTAACGGATAACTTTTAGATTTAGTAGCAATGAACACAGTACAAAGAAATCAGAATAGATTAGGTAATTTATTACACTTCGAATTGTTTATTCAAAAACGTGGCTCATTATCCATTTTATTGATATTCCCAACAAATACAAATAAATACCAAGAGTAACAAAATTTGGATGAAGATTGAAAACAAAATATAAAATGATAAAATGAATAACGAACCCCCTAAATAGATGAAACAATTATATGTTTTTTATATGTAATGTAACCGCAATTACAAGAATTGCGTCACCACCAAACACGTGGGCGAGATTGTAAAATACAACGAGGGACCCATAAACAGCATAAAAGATAAGATAAACAAACGATGAGTTCGAGATGTGCAGTAACGTCCCAAACAGATTTTAATCAATAAATAATATTGAGGGTTTGAGCGCTCATTCATAACCAAAAAACAATTTTGTGCAGTGTGATTTTATGATTACACTATCTTGATACAATGAAAAGTAAATATCTTAAGACAAATATCTATTAAACATATTAAAAAAGTGGAACATTTCGCAACAAATGTGCCATTTTTGATCAAAACATATATTTTCCTTTTAAAATCATGTAAATATATAGGTTCCGAAAACAATTACATAGAAAAACATGAAATCATACTTTAAATCTGAAAAATTGTATTTTTTCTGCATAGAAATTTTCAAGAATTTTTTTTTCAAAAACTACTCGATCGATGTTTCTCATTTTTTGGTATTTTACTAAAACGAATATGCTCTTCACAGTGGTCATCTTAAAAAAAGGAAAACGTTCTAGAACTTCGTTCTAAGATTTTTCAAAAAGTTCTAGAAATCTTAGAACTAAGTTCTAGAACTTTTTCAGAAACATTTTTATACAAGCATTTAGAACTCACTCTTAGCTTTAAATAGACGCCAAGGTCATAAAAATGGGACAAGCGGTTGCATCTACTCACAAAAACGCGTCGATTGATATATAATTCGGCTAGGAAAGTTTCTACACATTTTATTTCGCAGCCTTGTGTTATGCAATCTTTTTAAAAACTCAGAATTAAAGTTAATATATCAATAAGGTTGCATAAAACATTCAGAAAAAATTAATATAGTACAATAAAGATCCCCACCAATTCATTAAATACACTATTTATTTGATTTTGCACCACCCAAATGTACACCACCATACACTTCCAACGGACTAACGTCGATTGCCATAAACTGAAACGTTTTTTACGCAGTTGTCCAATATTGCTGCTTATGATCTTCAAGTTTAAAAATATAGTAATTATATTTTAACAATAAACCCTTAAAAACGTTTTATAAAATTAAAAGAAGATTTTCAGAAGTTTTAACACTTCAACACACGTTTTATATGTCCTACATGGTAAGTAAAACATTAATGAGCTATGTAATATTTCCGTAATCTATAATGTATCCTAAATTGGAAATATTTTTTGAGAGTACTTTCAATATTTAGAAAATCTTAAAATTCAAATGTAAATTGTTTGCTCAAAACGAAACATTTAGTGAATATTTTTAATTATGCTAAATTTGTTTGTATATGAAATGTTTATCAAATAATACACTTTTAAATATTATTTCTTTAACATCATAGAAACATTTAATACATTTATGTTACATTTGATATATCAGAAGTGTAGGACTGTAGAAAAAACGCGATTGTGAGATTTCTCTGATTTTAGGTTTTCCTTGTACATATTACATAGACATACTCTTATCTGTAAAATAACAAAAATATTGAATTGTTGAATTGGTTGATGTTTCATTCAAGATAGTCGAGGTTATCAATCTGTGTTTATCAGCACATAAAAATTAATGACACACAGTTTAACAAACATTTATTTATTCATGTATAAATAGTTAGCATCAGTAGTGTGCAATATTGTCACCTATAATAAGTCAATGATGGTAGCAAGAACATTACTTTTTATATACGCATTAGCGTTGATAACAATATTAAAAGCACTTGATGGTAAGTATGTATTTACAAAATTGATGTAGTATGTAATTTATTGTAGTTCACTGTGTTAACTGATGTCTTGGGAATGCAAGTTTCTACATATAAGAACGTAGAAAATAAAAATATCATTCAGTGGAAATTAGAAAGGTAAATGGTAGGAGTATTTACTTCTTGTTTCTTTAGTTGTAAAAAGCAAAACATTTAAAAATATGCTTGTTTTTTGCATTCTACTATTAGTTTTTATTATTGTACGATAAGAATAAATTGAACTATTGAGAAATGGAATATGATACAGTCGAGGAAAAAAAATGGGAAAAACCTGTAAAACTTTATTAGCTACAGTAAACAGAGATTGAATATAATTTCATGAACAGACGTTAGTTTTTGGCTTTTGGCTTTTTTCTGCTACTTGTTTGTTTTTTATTATTGTCTCTATCATCTACCAAGGAATTGATTTTATTATTGAGAGATTTAAACAGTGATAATTACTAATACCCATTAGTAGAGACGAGCAAAATAGTTGGCCTTGCTATAGAAACCCATTGATTACATAATTTTCGTTGGCGTTACTTTAAAATACTTCTTGTGGATTTCGATAAAATAAGATTTATTGATATTTGAATGAAATTTTTATTAAACTCGTAGCCACGCCACTAAATATGTAGTATTTATTTCAACTCAGCAGTGACGGCTCGTGCCTTAGGAACGAGGGTCGGCAAAAAATAACTCTAGTTCTTCTTTTTCTTTGATTGACTTTTCATGCCCTTTCTTGAGGATATAGTATGCTATTAGCTTTCGTGACTAAATTTAAATTAATTAGTTAATTAATTGCTTTTGCTTTTTTCTGTAATCCATTAAGTTTGCCAGCCATTACCGCTGCTCCATCATATGTTTGACCCACTAATTTCCTTTCAATATTAAAAAGGCCGAAATTTTGGATCAGTACATTAAAACTATCACTTGGCCTTCCACCTTCACCGAAGCCATACGATAATACAAGCCGGAATGTAACCCTCGCTACTCTGGTGTGACGTCAACATTGGTGGCCAAGGCAGCAGAACGAGAAATAATGCATTATCAAGAAAATATCCTTTTCAGGTGGCTTTTTTGATAAATATACAATTCGTATTAATATGAAATTACTGTCTGCTTTTACTTGTCTAAGAGAAGCACAATCTTAAACCTTTTTAACTTTTATTAAAATAATAATAGAGTTTACAATGAAAAAGTGTTGTGTTTCCGGGTGTAATTATAAATTTATGTAATTATAAAAATGAAACCCCAGTAACTATTTTTCGTTTTTTAAAAAATGTTTTGCAAAAAGAAAAATGGATAAGATTTATTCATCGCGATAATTATGTCGTAAATGAATATTCTGTAGTATGTATTAAACATTTTGACGAGAGATTCAATGTTCGCAAAGACCGCGCTACCACACATGACGGTTGTTTATTGAACGTATATAGAAAGCAATTAAAATTAACAGAGGATGCGATGCTTTCAATTTTTCAGGATCAGTCAAGTTATATATCACAGACGTTACCACCAAAAAGAAAAGACCCAGAAATTAGGCATAAAGAAAAGAAACAGAAACGAGAGCAAAAATATAATTTAATAGTTTTGAACACGTTAAGTTGCAAATAGTAAAAAAGATGCGAGAAATTCAAAAACGATTTTAATATAAAAACATTTTAAAATAGTATATTAAAGTATTAGTTTCATAAGACACGTTTTTAGCGCACGCGTCTGAGTTTAGAAAACGACCCGCGTAGCGGGGAATTTTCTAAAGAGGACAACTGCGCTAAAACGTCTTATGAGACGAATACTTTATACTATTCTTTTTATTTGCGTTATTTCATTATTAAATAATTAAAAAAAAATACTTAGTTTTAAATAAAGCTTGTTAGGGATATTTTGGTAAGTAGCATGATAGTTGGCAACACTAGAAATTATGCAATTGTTTTTTACATAACCTCGTTAACTTTAGGTAATCCGCGCGACGTGGAAATTCCTTCTTGTCTGATATACATAAAGCCCGCTGCTAAGCAGCAGGACCTCGTTCAGATTTGCCAGGTGTATTATATGTACTGTTGAAAATTATTATAAATTCAAAGTAGAATGTATGCCAATAAATTTGTGACAAATAATTGCTGCTTAATGAATTAAAAAATTGGATGAAATAAGAATAATTATATTTCGTTTCATAGAATAAATGTTTACACATAATGTATAGTGTGGTGACTATAGCACTTGCCCGTCTTCGTAATTATTTTTTTCAAAGATTTCCTTGTGTAAGGTGACAAACTTATTACATTACCATTTTGGAAATTGGATGAAGTTTCAGAATATGGAATAAAAAAATGCAAGTTGTCATTTAAAAAAATGCCGATGACGTCACCACACTAAAACGTATCACCGTGTATATTCGAATATTATGTCAAAAAGTGCGGACTTTAAAAACAAAATTGACGTGTTTTTGGAATTTTCTCAAAAATCAATACTTTCCCTTTTATCGAATTTATTCCATACTTTAGAATCGCACTGTATATATTATATAGGAACGATTTTTTCAACGTTTTCAGGTTTTCTTGGGTAATTTTATAATAATTCTTTATTGCAAATAAAAATTAAAGATACTATTAATACCACTACCTTAGAATATCGGAGTTTGGTCGTGTCTATTCCGCATATTGAACTTTTTAAATGATTATAAACTGAATTCTGATTTTATTTTAATTAAAAGAATGCACTCTTATGTCGTTAATTATTTTTCTACCTAGTGTAATGATCTTTTAAGAAACATTATTAAATCGTGTAACGAGTTCCATTGTCAAAAAAATTAAAAACCTTACAAGATGTTTTATTTGTTGTAACATCTAGATTTCCCCATAACAAACCGTAGGCGACAGGCCTACAGTTGTGACGTCACGAATGCTATATTCTGGCTTGTATTATCGTATGGCTTCGCCTTCACCACAGTATATATTGTAATGATATTTTCAATAAAAAAAATAAAATATTAAAGGGTTAAAAATTTAATAAGAATTCAAAGGATACATGACAAACTTAAAATACAAAAAAAAAAGAATGATGGGGTATCTTGAGGATTTATTTTCTTTGTGGGTGAGACTTCTTGAGTCAGCTTGGAGTTTGCAGCGAACTAAAAAGAAATTGTATTAGGTTAATAAATTAAATTATAAGATGTCATATATGAAAGATACCATGAAGACAAGCGATTATCAATAATATTACCATTTTTATTAAAAAAAGATTGGGTGGGGATATTAATAATGGTTTCCCATAACAAAATAAATAAACAAAAATAATTGAATTCAAAAAAATGTTAAAAGAAGAAAATTTTTCTAATAAAATATTGATAATAGTAAATTAGTTATCATTTAAACTAGATTTGAAAAGAAGTTATATAAAATATTATGGCATTGTAATTTGTACAATGTAAAATGTTAATAAAATTTTGTAAAAGGAATAAAACGTACCTACAGAGTATATCCAATTGCATTAATGATTAATTCCAACAAGAAGTAGATATTTATGGAAAGTGGACATTAGCAAAAGCTTGAAGAATTCATCTATCCTGCCTGTGCTGAGGCAATTATACCTAAAAGGAAGCAGATTTGAGAAAGGAATAAGAGGTGATAATAAAGGAATCGAGAGGTAATATAAAAGTGAGTGAAATAAAAAATCAGAGTACAAGTGTTTGTCTATTTAATTAAAACTAATATCATAAAAGGATAGTGCAATTAAATCAAGAGAAAGTTATACTTACTTAAAGATAAATATTAATTTTTGGAAGTGTATATAGTATTATTTGGATGTGCAAAGGTTTGTTAAGTGAGTTGCAAACTGTTGTTTTTTTAAATTTGCCTAAAAAATATATTAAAAAAAGTAACATAAATCTCACCAAAAGAGAAATAGTCACTTATCTGTCAAAAGATTAAATTAGAGGTTATATCATGTTCTTTTGTTAAAAGTTGATGATAATTTATTTTAAAAGAGGGAGATAGCTGTAAATTTTGAAATTGATTTGATACCAGAAAAGAATGAACCCAGATTTTCTTGAGATTTTAACTTCTTTACTTTAATTAACTGTTTAAATAAAAAATTTTAAAGTTATTTTATCTAAACAAAATAACAGTACAATATAACAATCAGTAGATCTACTTGTGTGCCGGTACCATTGATGTCGTTCAGCCAGCTTCGAATATCACGCCCATAAACGAAGTAGTGTACCGAAGTTTGTCGGTCGATATCGCCTGCGAATGTATGCAAATAATGCTCACACATAATGTTCTCACATTAAAATCTCTTGTTATACATATAGTATAGTAAAATAGAATTGTGTGAATCAACAAAATTAATTGACGACTTTGAACAATTAGTTTGTTATTAACTGAACTTAAATTAACGCACATAATTCAATATTCATTTACAAAACGAAAGCTTTATTGTTAATTATGTTTCAATATAATTATCTTTTTACTACCTTTGGATGATTTAAAATTTCTGTTAACGCCTTTTAAAGTGTAATACACTCGCAGTCGAGCGTGTAAATGATATGTATACTATATTATTATTATACTTAAAATTATTGCACGAATGTATAAATATTAATGATTTGAAGATGGATACAAGGCGTTTGACCACATTTTCATGTACACAAATATCTTGGAAGTGTCGTTGAAAAAGTATTTCCATAGATAAAATAAATTGAATAATGCTCATGTTTCGCATGTAGTATGTATGTAAACATTTTTTTATCAAATAACCGCATATATATATATCGAATACATTTTTTTTCTAATTTATCAGAAGTACGTACGTAAGAATATGTCAATTAAAACAATCTCTGCATCGTTTCCTGATTCTGTGTTTATTCATCCGTATTACCGGGCACTCGCACAGCTCAATTGGGGTTATCCGGCACTGGCCAATTTGATGTGCTCGGTCGCGTGTATGAAGCATAAATGTTCTCTACGTACTGCCGACACATGTCAGCTTGTTATGTGGTTATGTGTGGAAGTCGTAAAATAGCTACTTCCCCAACAGTTTTATGTTGTTGTTGCAAATGTGAAATTGAACCAAAAAGCGTTTTAAAGTCTAAAGCAATACCTGTTGACATTTGAAAATCTTGCGATACGCAATGTCCTAAGGAGTAAGTTTCTGCGCACGTAAAGAGGTTTCCCTGTTTTTCTGTGACGTTATTATTGGTTATGATGTAATTTTGAATTATTTCTAAAAATTTCTCAAATGTTAAAATAGATTGTTGTCCACTGGGTTGAATCTGTTCTAGGTTGTTATCGTATGCTCGGCTAAGAGCATCGGCGTTACCGTGTTGTCTTCCTGGACGATGAACTATGTCAAAATTATATTCACCTAACAATAAAGCCCATCGAGCTAATCTCGAGTTTTGATGATTGGCCGTTAATAACCATTTCAAGGGTCTATGGTCCGTTACTAAAGTGAATTTTCTACCATATAGATAGCATCTAAATTGTTTAATACCGAAAATTGCCGAAAGGAGTTCACGTTCTGAAACTGAGTAATTTGATTCAGCTTTTGTGAAAGATTTACTAGCAAAAGCTATTGGACGTTCAAAACCATTATGATTTTGACTTAGAATTGCACCCATGCCTAAATTACTGGCATCAGTGGCTAAAATACAAGGTTTCGAAAAATCAGGAAAAGCTAAAATACTGTCAGAAGTGATTGCAGTTTTTAAGGTGTCAATTGATTTTAAAGCTTGTTCATTTAATATAAATTTTACGTCCTTTTTTGTAAGGTGAGTTAATGGTTCGGCAATTTTTGCAAAATTTGGAATGAATTTTCGATACCAACCAACTAATCCTAAGAATTCTCTGATATTTTTAACGTTTTTAGGTAAAGGAAAATTTTTGACTGCTGAAACTTTTTCTGGGTCTGGGCGAATACCATTTTGTGTAATAATGTGACCTAAGTATTTTACTTCTGTCGTTAGAAATGTACATTTTTCCGGCTTTAATTTAATATTAGCATCGCGTAGTCTGTCAAAGACTTGGCTTAATTTTTGTATGTGATCTTCTATTCCTTGTGCACTATGCACTAATATATCATCGAGGTAAACCCAACAGGTGTCTCCTATTAGACCTGCTAATGTGAATGATATAAACCTTTGGAAAGTCATTGGACTATTTACAAGGCCAAATGGCATTCTGAGGAATTCCCAGTGATCTTCAGGTGTTGAGAATCCTGTTAAAGGAATACTGTCTTCTTCCATTGGAATTTGATGGTACGCTGATCGAACATCGAAGCTACTATACAGCGTAAAGTTTGCCAAATAGTCTGTAGCATCTTGAAGTAAAGGTAATGGATAAATATCTCTTTTTGTAACTGCATTTAACGCTCTGTAGTCGATACACATGCGTAATTTATCCTCGCCATTAGGTTGCTTTTTGATAATGAGAACTACCGGTGCACTCCATGGTGACGTTGAAGTTCTAATAATTTTAGCTTGTAAAAGTCTATCAATTTCTTTCTTTAAAATTTCGCGTTGATGAAATGGTACTCTATACGGACGTTTGGCTATGGGAGATACGTTTTCTATACTGATTTTATGTTTCACTTTGTGAGTAGTGGTTAAGGTTTCTCCTTCTGAAAAGATGTCACTGTAACGCGATAGTAATTCGTAAAGAAGTCCTTTGCTTCGGTGATCTAAATGTGATAGATCAAAATGTTTGGAAATCCAATCTTCATTCATTTCTGTAGTCGCTTGTATTGTATTTATTCTATGATAGCTTTTTGTACGCCCTGGAAAATTGATATCTGCATATGCAGTTGCCACTATTCTGTTTTTCTTAAGTATGACTTCATGATTATTTAAATTAATTAAACGGATTATAACGTTTTTATTATTCTTGACTAACGTTCTTGCAGTAAAAACTCCATTGATTCCTGTGGCTGTAGGTTCCAGTACCACTAGGTTATTTTTAATGTTTTGATAATTAACATTATTAGTTTCACAGTTAATTTCTGTGCGAGGCGGAAGGACAGTGTCGTCCGCTAATTTTATAAAATTTAAAGTTTCTTGTGGAACTTCGTGTGAAAAATTATTATTAAAATTTCCATCCTGTATTGGAAGTTGATGAACCTTTGTTCGATGAATTTGATTCTTGAATTTTCTTCTATTAACTAAATTATCTTCTACGATTGAGGTCTTGTCCTCTCTAATTTCTGGTATCTTATCTTCTGTACCTAATTTTTCTTCGTTCTGTTGAACAATTGCAGATTTTCTATTCGAATTTTTCTTAATATTTTCTTGTTCCTGTAGAGCTTTATTTTCGCCATAAATTCGCTGACGCTCCCTGAAATTAACATGGAAATCTTCTTCTGATTCCGTATCACTTAATTCTCCATATCTATGGATTATAATATTTCCAATGTTTTCTTTTTGAACATAATTATTATTTCTCTGATATTTATACGTATTTCGTGCCTGGTTAGCGGCTTCACCATTATAGTCTAGGGTTTCTGAATTGTTTTGAGTGGATACTCTTCCTGGTATCACCGAAGTTGAAGAATTGACCTTTGTGGACAATTTGTGTTCCCTATCTAATGATGATTGAGAATTGTTTGCTCCTTCAATTTCTACTGATTGAAGTGAGGCAGTACTAATATATTTTTGAAGATTACCTTCCCCTGCAATTTCTACCGATTGCAGTAGTGAAGTATTATATTTATTTTTAAGTTCATCTTCCCCTGCAATTCCTACTGATTGCAGTGGTGAAGTATGAAATTTATTTGTACGTTTACCTTCCCCTGAAATTTGTACTGATTGCAGTGGTGAAGTAGTAAAATTGTTTTTGAGTTTATCTCCCCCTGCAATGTCTACTGATTGCAGTGGTGAAGTATTAAATTTATATTTATGTTTACCTTCCCCTGCAACTCCTACTGATTGCAGTGGTGAAGTATTAAATTTATTATTAATGTTTATTTGTTGTGCCTGTAAATTATCTTTTACAATATAATCTAAATCTTTGTGATTATTATTAGGCAAAAAGTTGCTTGGAGTATCATTTTGAAACTTTCTACTCCTGAAAGTTGTTTGATAGCACCCCTTATTAGAATTTGAAAAGTCTGACTGACGTAATATGGGTATTTCACATCCCTCGAATTGTAAAGTGCAGTTAACATAATTAATGATTGCCTTATTTTCTAAAAGCCAGTCACGACCTAAAATACCCGCTGTTTGTACACCTACATTATTTTGACATACTATAACGTTGAATTTATGCTGCATTGTATCTGGTGAGACTCCAAAATTTAAGGTTACGGTTCCTACAGCTTTCATAGGAGGTCCATTAATTCCTATTAAAAATATATCGTTCGTTGGCAAAATATGGCAATTTTTAACGTTTTCATATTTTACCATAGTTATGGCTGATCCATTATCTAATAAAAATGAAGTAAGATTACCATTAATGAATAAATTGATAAAAGATGGTGTGTCTTCTAAAGTATGAGTGGTTAATTGAGGAATGAAGTAGGTTGTACTTGTGGGCGGTGTGGTAATATTTAATCTTGAGTTGGGCTCCCATTTCGGGGTTGCAATAGTAGCCCTTGCATGTTTAAGGTAATTATTTGCGAGAGTCACGTTACTGTATATTAGTATACTGTGCCTTCACTAATATCAAAAAACTAAGAAACCGTTCCAATACTCGACCTTCATAAACAAAACGAAAAATAACAGACATCTGAGAAAAGCAGCTGATATCCGTACTCTCGTCTATTTCCCACGAAAAACAAGAAGCGCTATTAATTTCGTCGTGAACATTACAATTTTTGTTATCGACTCGATTAATTCATTTTGAATTATCTTTGATAACCCTGTAAAAATAAATGATTCAGAGGGGTCTATAAACTTATTAAAATATTAGTCTAACGTTGCAGCAAATTTAGCTAATTCTTTCAAGTTGCCTTGATTATGTGAATTCATGGTTTCGTCATCGACCCGAAATGCCAGCCGAAATTCGAAATTCTTGTGTGGACAGAAAAATTACCATATTTATTAAATGCTTCAACATTTTTCGATTTTCATGCACAGTTTCATTGTATGTATTTATAAATTCTTGATGAGCAGTGTCTAACGCATTTACAATATTCTGTTTACCGAACAGTTAATTTAAATTTTAATGCTGAATGAGTGTGTTCTTTGAAATCTCATGTTTAGCTGAATGAATTTCTTTTAAATTGTCATAACCTGTTGAATTAAAAGGAACTTTATTTTTCGAAAAAATTATACAATACCAGCAAAACAGCTTATTACGAATCTCACTGCCAGTTAACCAGACGTATTTATCGTACCATGTTTTAGAAAAAGCGCGATTATGGCCGGCTTTTGCTTGCACTAGGTTAATCATTAATGGTTACAGAATAGGCAATTGTTTGATAAAAACTTTATCATCATAAGACAATCCGCTAAATTTATTTAACAATAATAATCAGTTAAATCGCCGTTTGTACTTACGCTCTCCATCGCGATAAAAGTGTTTTACACGCACCACTCCGACACTTCTACTGCAAAGATATTAAACGAACTAAACAAATTTTATACTAAGCTTACTACCTACCCCCTTATGTTAGCCCAATAATGCACTATATGCGGTGCAATGTTTGCTACTATCTCCCGGGTCGGCTGGCCGAGCTCGGTAAATCGAAAAATAAATAAATATTCAAACACTTTTTTAATATATAAAAATATCCATACTGTCCATGTATAAATTTATATATTATTGGAAGTAAAACAGTATAAACAATGTTTTAGTTAGGCAGGTATTTACTTTTAATTAAACATTTTTGTACCTAATTCAAAATTACGTAAGCACAAATCGCATAATGTATTTATGCTCTAAACATGTAACATCTGAACTTACAGATTCATCTTTATAATTACATTAGAAATAACAATATAGGTATATAATCATAGAATACCTTTGCTGAAATAACATAAACCCTCTTACCTTTTCTAATAAGCTGCAGGTATAATGAAGAAAATAGATAAACTTCCCCTAACTAATATGAAACATAACGCCATAAACTATTAATTGCGCTTAATGAATAAGCTCTAACATTGTTATATCAATTCCTAAAACTTAAAAAGTACATATGAACTACAAAAATCGGTAAAAATTATTTATTTTAGTTGATTATATGGCTTGCGCACTCTTTCCCATCTTTCGCCCTACAGCGGGTCGGCTGGCTGAGTTTGGCTATTATCAATATGAATCCTAGTAAATCGGAATTTTTTAATTATTTAGACATTTTTGTATTCGATATTTCGTAAGCACAAAATGCATAATGTTATAATTTATTTATGCTTTAACACGTAACATCTGAATTAACAGATTCATCCTTGTAATTACATTAGCAATATATTGTGGCAAGGTGTAATTTTAAATAATTACAAGAATTTTCTTATTTTTAAAATGGAATACCTACTTGACTTCTTATGCAGGCAGTTTAAGCAAGAGTATACTACATTACTTTTAATTGCGATGCCAAATTCAAAAAGCCATGAATATATATAAAATAATAGCGACAAATACAAAGAAGTTCGACTCCTTTTATGCGTGTATTTCAACTGCTATAAGTGTGGCCAGGAAGGTCTTGGCCGTACTTGGTATGAAACAAGTTACGCTAACAGATACACGAACAGTGGCGTAACTACGTAAGATTGCGCGCCCATGCCAGACTTACGCTTGCGCCCCTCATATACAGGGTGGCTGATTTTTCATTGTCCAGGTTATATCTGCTGAAATATTAAAGGTAGAGGAAAAAGTTAAATAAGAGACTTTTTTTTAGCATAACCTGATTTAAAGATAATATAAAATTCTTGTTCGTGGATGACTTATTTTCCGGAAAAATATCCAACTTTAATTTTTAAATAGAACGTCCTGTATATTTTTAGGGAATAAAGTTCGAAATCAATTTCTCTTTACAATGATATATCACAAGTGTTTTTTGCCTTAAAATCTACATCTTCCAGTTAAAAAAATAAAATTATCAGATTTGCTGCGATTTTTTTATTTACTCTTCGATTACAAAATTATAACAACTTTTATTTAATTACTAGTATTTAACAAATAGACTAATACGCAATAAATGTTGTTATAGTGACTGCTCAAATTGTCCACCATGAAACCTATTTGGGGCCGCACACAGGGCTGGAAACCGATTCTTGCCGATCAAAATTATTTTATAGGCTTAACTGATAGCACATGACTGAAATAGTATAAAAATAATAAAATAATAAAAAAAAAATAAAAAAACAAATCTTTTTAGCCACTAGACTGGATCAGTTTGATACTTTTATACTTTTTCCAAGAAAAAGTTATTTACATAATTATGTTATTAAAAAATAAGGTAAAGACGTAAAATAAATAGCGTTTACAAAGTTCCTCTTTATTTTAAGAAATATTACACAACTTAAAATGCTTCTTTAATATCTAAATGAAATAACGTGCAAAAATTATATTGTTAATCGTTTAATAACTATCCCTTTTTATTTCGATTGTATTTCAGTTTATTCAACATTATGCATGTTCATTTTTAAATATGTTATTCTTTATACTATAGCAAAAAAATATTAAAAATACAAACGCAAGAGCTTGCAAGATTTCTAAGTTATAAACCACAAAATAAAACATTTATTATTCGGAAAGTAAAACTCACCGTTTTCTATATTAGAAGGGTATCAACCTACCTTTTTATAAGACTTTTTAGCACTTCAATTCTGTTTTTATAAATTATTGAAATCAAGAAAAAAACAGTTCCACAAAAAAACACCTTCACGTTAACGGACAAACTACAAATAGATCTACACAGATTGGCGCCTTTGGAAGTCTTTAACACTGACCTGCATTTGACCGGAAAAATCATTAAAATGTAATGTAAAAGTCTAGTGTACCCGATAACTATTTAGCGAGATTCGCATTTAAAAGTTACTGGGGTCGGCCAGCCGATGTAGTACAGGTAGTTGCTTTGCATCTCATGAGATAATCCACCACCTACGATCTGTGTTTTAAAAAAACACCTTCACGTTAACGAACAAACTACAAATACATCTACACAGATTGGCGCCTTCGGACGTCTTTAACACTGACCTGCATTTTACCGGAATTGTTGGATTTTTTATGGTTATTATTCGCCGTAACGGTAAACGTTACCAGTTCACTAAGCTTTCTACTAAAATATTAATTCTTAGAATTCCTTTGATTTTAACTATGGTTTTTGGAGTTTTGACCGGCTAGAATCAGGTTTCAGCCCTGTGTGGGACGTTTACTAGGTTTCCTCCGGATTTTCGCAGTTTTTAGGTATAATTAACAAGCTAGCTGCAGTGATTTTATTTTGAAGTTCCTGCACATTTTGAGCAATCTCATACACTTGGTTTTTCAAAAAACTCCATTCAAAGAAATCAAGAATAAACAAGACAGGTCCCAGGTCATAAAACAGATCCTCTGTTACCGATACGTTTTTGACCAAATTCATTGTTTAAAGCTTTAAACAATTTGTTAATGGAGCTTCGTCATGTTGAAACCACAAGTTTCGTCGTGAAAAATTAATGTTTTGCAAAAATAATAAATTCTGTTCTAAGTCACAGTTCTATCGCGAAAATGAAGCCCTAAAATTTCGTTGCCAAGTATCCCTAACCTATCCATACATTAATTGAAAAACGTACTTGCGCACGAGTTTCAACAATTTTGCATCCCAATTCTTTCTCATTCGGTTCTCATCATCCCAATAATGCGAATTAAGCTTCATTAAAAATTTCATTTCTGTAAAAATTGAATCCGTTGTTATTTTTTCCTTCGCATTCTGGACAGTATAACGTTTTAGAATCACGTTTTGATAATCAGTGGATAGTGTAATTTAAAAGCAAAGAGCCACTTGTGGTGTATCATAGTAAAGAGAAATTTAGTTAAAACTTAATTCCGCAAAAATATACAGGATGTTCCATTTAAAAATTAGTATATATCCAAAAAGTTGGATATTTTTCTGATAAATAAGTTGACCATGAAAAAATTGTGGTATTTTATAGATCAGGTTATGCTAAACTAGTCTTTCCTTTAACTTTTTCCTCTACCTGCAATACTTCAGCAGATATATCCTGGACAATGAAAAATCAGCCACCGTGTATACATTATAATGTATACATACTGTGTGTATATTATAATACACCGTATTATATATAGATAACCTTTGTTAAAATAAAATATTTGATAATTAATAATAATTCATTGACGTAGAATTAATAGTCCATAAAATGTTTTTCCTCCATGCTTGTTTTAAAATTTGAAATACAATTTCACTAAAGCAGCGCCCTTCGAAGAGTTGCGCCCCCCGCGTCGCAGGGGCGGTAGTTACGTCACTGTACACGAAGTTCTGCGCTGTAACGACATTTAGAACACAGATCGTAAGTGGTGGATTATCTCATGAGATGCAAAGCAACTACCTGTACTACATCGGCTGGCCGACCCCAGTAACTTTTAAATGCGAATCTCGCTAAATAGTTATCGGGTACACTAGATTTTTACATTACATTTTAATTATTTTTCCGGTAAAATGCAGGTCAGTGTTAAAGACTTCCGAAGGCGCCAATCTGTGTAGATGTATTTGTAGTTTGTCCGTTAACGTGAAAGTGTTTTTTTGTGGAACTGTTTTTTTTCTTGATTTCAATAATTTATAAAAACAGAATTGAAGTGCTAAAAAGTTTTATAAAAAGGTAGGTTGATACCCTTCTAATATAGAAAACGGTGAGTTTTACTTTATTTAGCCTTTTGACTTCTAACTCCTTTGCGTTTAGCTAATGTGATATTAATCGGACCTGCGTAATCTACTCCTGAATGGCAGAAAGGCTTTACCTCCTGAACCCTACACTTAGGTAGATCAGCCATCAATGGAAATGTTGAAATTGGTCGTGTTCTGAAACAGACGTTACATGCTTGCGTAATTTTTCTAACTAGATTTCGCGCGCCTAGTATCCAATACTTTTGGCGAAGTAGCGAAAGTAATAAATGCGGGCCAGTATGAAGGTTATTAATATGGTAATATTGAATAAGTAATTCGGTGAATTTGTCTTTTGCGGGTAATAATATAGGATGCATCTGATCGAAATCTAAATCAGCATTAGAAAGATTAAATTTCCATAGGAAAGTGTTTAGTTTGGATAAACTTAACAATAAATGTTTCAGCGTAATCGAGATCGTGGACTGTAATAGTGCGTGAGCGAAGAATTCTAAGAAAGCGTAAAACATAAGTGCAAATGCGTAGAAGACGAGAAAAATTAAAAACACGTTCAATCAGATTATTTAGAAAATGGACTTTATTATTCCTAACAGTGACTAGAGCAGAGGTTTTCTGCTCTGGTAAATTTGAATTCGGATTAAATGGCTGAACGGGCCATTCTGAACGTGGAAGCGTGGCCCACTCTGGGCCAAAGAAAAATATCGAATTGTCTAATAGTTTAGCAGGTGTAATAGGCATCGATATAACATCGCTAGGATTATCTGTTCCTGCAATATGAAACCAATGCCGCGAAGGCAGTAGTTCTTTGGTTAGCAGCAATACGATTTGCAACCCAAGTTTGAAATCTGAATGCCGATGAATGCACCCAGGAAAACGTAACGGTTGAGTCAAAAAAAGCTAGCAATTCGGCAATAGTACAACGTTTGCTAATTGTATCTGAAACGGACTTAATAAGCGTAGCTAATAAAACAGCGGCGCATAACTCTAACCGTACTAACCGTATGTTACCTTTTTCAAAGGAGCAATTTTATACTTCGAACGGAGTAACTGCATGTGTCCAGATTCAGTTTGAGAATTAGCGACTCAAATGTAAACTGAGGCGCCATAGCAACGTTCACTTGCGTCAGAGAAACCTAATAATGAAATATGACAGCTGTCTTTAATACCAATATGTGGCGGAATATGCAATTTCTCAATCAATGGAAGCTCATATAAAAATTGAGCATATAAACTGCGTATATTTTCGGGTACTTCTTCGTCCCATGATAAGTTTAATTTCCAACATTCTTGAACTAATAATTTAAGATAAGCTACACACGGGGACATCAGACCTAGAGGATCATATAGCCTTGCTACGACAGACAGAATATTGCGTTTAGTAAGTTTTGCGTCAGGAACTTGAATGGAAAAATAAAAGTAGTCTTCGAAAAGTTTCCATTTTAAACCTACAATCTTAGTTGTAGTAGAATCTTTATCGAAATCTACAACAGCTGGCGTTCGTTTAGCTTCCGAGATATATTGCATAATTTCTGGAGAATTTGACAGCCATTTCACTATATTAAACCCTCCTGTAGAAAACATATCAACAATTTGTTTGTAAACTAACTTAGCTTCATAAATGTCCTTTACACTCCCCACATAATCATCCATGTACATATCCCTTGGTATGATATCACTAGCCAACTCAAAATTATTCTTTTCGTCTTAAGCCAATTGCCTAACTACCCGCATCGCAAGATATGGCGATGACTTCAGTCCGAATGAAACACGACTGAACTTGTAAGTGGAGATAGGCTCTGAATAATTAAAACAAAAGAATATACGTTGAAATGCGTGATCCTCTACGTGCAGCATCAATTGAAAATACATTTTTTCGATGTCTGCACATAATGCAATTAGGCGTAAATTTATTAATAAATCGAAAATATTTGTTTGAAGATTAGGACCTGCGTGAAGAATGTCATTAAGCGATTTTCCTGAAGTTGTTTTACAACTAGCATCTAGTACAATGCGTGTCCTAGTAGTAAGCTTATCTTCGCGATATATTGCGTGATGTGGAATGTAATAACATTTATCATTTTTGGAACAGTTGTCCAGCTTATATAAAAATCCTTTATCAATATATTCTTGGATCGTAGCGTTATAACCGGCTTTCAATTCAACATTTGAATCGAGTTTTCTTTCCAAAGAAAGAAAGCGACGCATAGCTATCTGAAAAGAGTCACCTAGCTCATCAGTGCTTTGTTTAAATGGTAAACATGTCTCGCGTACATGTTTGTATAAAAAATTGTTCACATTCGATCTCATCTGGACTAAAATGCGTTTTGTCTGGGACGTTTTCTACTTCCCAGAATGTAAGTAATAGAGTTTCTATAGAGGAATCTAGAGTAGTACAAAATGAAAATTGAGGGTCATTTAATTGCGTTTCGCCTTGGCCATTGCCCATAATAATAAATCCTAAAGTGGTCTCAATAGCGACTAATGAAGAAGAATCAGAACAGATTTTCTGCTGTCCTAAAATATGTGTGAAAACTTCAGCTCCTAAGAGTGCGTCAAAATTAGAAGAAACATGGAAGAATTTATCTGCCAGTTGCAAATTATTTAGATATGATACATTGTTTATATATTTACATTAAGATTAGGTAAAGGATCTGTAATTTGATCAATGACAAGCGCGTTTACTTCATATTTACATGAAGGGTAATACTGAGATTCAAATATCAATGTAACACGTCCCTTAATTGGACGCGTGGATAGTCCTATACCATTAACTGATGAAAAAATTCGATGTATGGTTAGACCTAAACGTCGACAACATTCTTCGGTAATGAAATTGCACATAGAACAGGTATCTATTAGCAAGCGTATCATCATGCGTCCACCTATGTAATGTAACAATTGTATTGTATGTGACAACTGAAGCAGTAGGTAAAACAACAGTATTCTGCTGAGAAGAAGCAATTAAACTAACATTCTCGTTTACAATCGAACTGGAATTACCTTCAGTTGCGTTAGGTTGTTTAGAGTTAACTTCAGTTGTAGCGTTGATAGTAACAGGAGCAGAAGTTGCAGAAGCTAATCTATTCCAATAATCATTGTGCAACAATGTATGATGACTCTTGTTGCATTTATTACATCGACTTTCAGACTTGCAAAATTGTATTTTATGAAAACCTAAACAATTAACGCAGTAACCACTTTTGCGAACTAGGTTGTTTTTATGAGAGATGTTCAAATTCAAGAAATCCCTGCACCGATAAAGCGGGTGCTAATCATGTTTGCAAAGGGTGCAAACTTTTACAGGATTGTTATTAGCGTTTTTTTGAACAACAAGAGAATGTGTATTCGGTTTATATGGAAGCGCAGGAATAGCTGGCTTCGCAGTGTTTAAATTCGGTGTTTTATAATAAGGCAATAACGGAGGTTTAGGCGTATTAGCATTTAATGTTGGAACGCGTGAACGAGACAATATCTTCGATTGTTGTTTAATAAATGTTTCAAGCCTATTGAAAGTTGGTAAGCTTTCATTGCGATTATGCAACTCATATGTGCATACAGTCTCTTTATCAAGACGTTTGAGCGCGAGATGTGTTATAAAGAAATCTGCAAGATCTGGTAAATCAATGCGTTTAAGTGCAGCAACGGCTTCGCAATACTTCTCAACAAACATATCTAAAGCAGCAGAAGTAGCGTTAGTTATAGGTTTAAAATTAATCATTTGATCGAAATACAAAGATCCTAAAAATCGCTTATCTTCATATTTGTCAATAAGCGTTTCCCAAATTATAATATAGTTGGAGGCTACGGGTAGAATACCAGCAACGGTAGCTAAAGCCTTTCCCGATAACTTAGAAACAAGGTAATTCACTTTTTGCGCGTCTATTAATAATTGATTATCATGGATCATGGATTTAAATTGTTCGTAAAATACATTCCACTGCATAGCATCACCATTAGTAGGTATTGGGCAGTTGAGTCTACCCCCTCCCTTCCTACTTTTAGCCACGCCCCTTTCCCCTTCTCCCTTCTGTTAGCTCCTCCCCTTCGCTCTGATTGGTCGACGCCATCTTGGATGACACGCCTACTTCTCTCTGATTGGTCGACGCCATCTTGGATGACACGCCTACTGCTCTCTGATTGGTCAATTAAGTCACCCTTACTGCTCTCTCATTGGTCAATTAAGTCACCCTTACTGCTCTCTGATTGGTCAATTAAACCACCCCTATAGCTCTCTGATTGGTCAATTAAAATAAGAGAGTTGTCCGGATTATTGATTGAGTTGATCGGCTTCGCCCCTATAGCTCTCTGATTGGTCAATTAAAAAATAAAGGCGTTGTCCTGATTATTGATTGAGTTGATTGTCCAATAGAAACCTCTAGAAGGTATTAATTAAACATAATAATAATTGAAGGGTTGTGCGCGCGCGTTACCCTGAGTATTGATTTGTAGATTAGCCCAATAGGAGGCAGGGATTCACAATATTGATTTTCCCTAACTGTTGTCACGTCCCTACGATTACGGAAATCTGTATTACCGACAACGTACTGAACTACCGACAGACGGAGCCATTTGTAAAAGGAATCGATATTACAGAAAACGTATTCATGTATTGTAAAAAGGATAGTTACGTACTTTATGCATGTTTTCAACTATTACAATAATAATAATAAGAGTATATTCAAAAGCATGAAAAAATTCTTGTTTGAAATTACCGAAATACCAGTTGAAAGGGTTAACATATGGAAAGATCACTAGTACTAACTAACTATAAACGAGATATATTTTAAATGTAAATACAAAGTGTGCAGATATTGATTAGTTGCAAAGAAGTAAGGGTGTGAAATGAACCGTAACAAGGGGTAAATGCATAAGTTATATTATGATGTATCCGTGATTGAAACGTCAATTACTTTTCATGAATTAGATTGTATAACTCTCCCGTAAAAAGACGTAATACATGATAAAACGATTACGTAACATTATAGCACGATTCATTAAAGGGTGTTTGCATACAACTACGTACAAAACTAAAGGTCGTATTTCACCTCTTCTAAAATATTTAAATTAATCAGTCGCTTTATGAAATCTATAGAAAATTATGCAATCTTATTAAATAAGTCTAGAACAGTAGTCATGTTTTGTTAATTGTTTTCATTAATCTCGTATCAAATATATTCAGCAACTCTATATTTTGGAATGTTGATTAGTTGCAAAGAATAAAGGGTGTGAAATGAACCGTGATTGGGGTGTTGATTTAATTACTACAAGAGTACAGTTTGTCTGGATATTGATTTTTCGAATGAAAGGGGGAGTTAGGGTAGATATACCAACTGAACGGTTAACTTATTGAAAGCTCACTAGTACTAACCAACTATAAACGAGATATATTCTAAAAAGCGCAAAATGCAACAAGCATGTTAGTAAATAACTTAGGGAGAGTAGTAGTAAATAGTTTCCCTCTTCATTTAATTTTGTTAATGTACTAAAGAGGGTCCTACTACCAACCGAAAATCAATAAATGTATGCGTACTTTGCAAATTCACCCTTTGTATCTGTTGATATTGAAAGAAAATTACTATCTAAATGTTTATACTATCATGCTAAAGATAGGAGGATATGTAATATAGGTGAACCGACATCGGATAACGATGTGATCTCTAGACAATATTTTAATTCACGAGCTATGCATACAGACGACCAACAACAACAACAGTTTAATGCAGGTGGTAAACGCATTGTTCCAGTAAGTTATCCCTTGGATGACACCGATGCTGCTGCTGCTGCTTCTAAAGTCTATGTAGCTGCTCAATTCGACTCTGCAGTACAAACTTTCACTACAACGACCGGTGAAACTCAGAACACCATTAAAGATCTAAAACAAAAGGCAGCAAAATTATACCCGAAAACATCCGACGAGCTGTATAAATCTCATGACGTATTGAAATATGTACATCATTGCGCTATGAAGATCTCAACTATAAATACTGTGTATTCTGTTCGTGCGTGACAGTTATTTGTCATACGTCATCATGAACACAATAGATCTCTTCGGCAGAGCTATGATGAGCACGACAGATGAAGCAATGGCTGCAACAAAACGCGGACCGAGAGGTTATGGTTTCAAATTAACACCAGAGGGCAATTTCGATGTTGAGAACCGACGTATAACTAATGTAGGCGCTCCTATCAACGATAACGATCTTGTCACGAAGCGTTCTGTACTAATGTTATCAGATAGCGATGAAGGTGTAATTGATGTTAAGAAAAGAAGACTTGTACACGTTAAAGGACCGCTTGACGACCACGATGTTTGTACGAAAAAGTATACCGACGAGCTGGTGGACGATGTTGAAAGAAAATTACTCTCTAATTGTTTGAGACAACGACGAGAGGATAAAGGACAGGGGTCGTACTATGATGCTAAAGATGGAAGAATTTGTAATATAGGGGAGCCTCTAGAGGATAAAGATGTAATCTCTAGGCAGTATTTTAACAATCGGGCTATGCATACAAACGATCAAATGCAATTTAATGCAGATGGTAAACGTATTGTTTCAGTAAGTTACCCTATAGATGGCACGGATGTCACTTCTAAAGCTTATGTAGATGCTCAATTCGACTCTGCTGTACAAACCTTCATTACAATGACTACCGACACTCAGAACACTATTAAAGATCTAAAGCAAAAGGTAACAAAGGTTGACATTGAAACTAGTAAACTTAACAGTTTGCTAACAACGTTGGAAAAAGAAACAAAGAGAAATCACCTAATAGCGAATGATGAGATGGAAACTAATCATTCGAGTGTGTTGACAAAGATAGAAGAAACGAATAATACCCTAGATAGTAATCATAAAAAATTATTAGATAAAGTACAAGTGCTCGAGGATACTCAAAAAGTTATGCGATCATCGTTTGATGCCCTAATAGCCGAATCTGCAACACGTACGAACTCTTACAACATAAAGAGAGTGTACAATACCGACTAATAACGGAATTTACTACTACTATCGGTTGACCTAATCATATTGACACCATTTTTTATTCTAGTTTTAAGTGTATTATATCAAATGCCTGATTAGCGCAGATAGGAAACGTGGTGAGCCTTACGGGAATGCTGCGCAAATGCTTAGTTTGCTTATATCTACGCTAATCAGTTATTTTTTTTTCTAACTTAGCCTAAATGTATCGTTGAAGAAATAAAAATGTATTTAAACAAAGTTTTTAGTTTTACTAATGTCAATAACTCTCCAAACATAGCGATTTGTAGCAACAGCAGCAGCAGCAACACATCGATATGGTAAAGAAAGTAAGTTTCGCCGACGCAAGCATGAATAATATACATCATATGATAGTATGGGAGTATGCATACAGACAGGCAAGAAAGGGAGACTGGCAAACATTAGCTCTGGACAGATACCGTTTTCAAACAAGAATACATAATGTTGAAAAGCATCTGTGTGAAATTCTACAAGCTGATCATAGAGACTTTATCTATACGCAGAGATTTCAGAACACAGATTAGTCCGGCTGCAGTGGTGACCGAGTATAAATACAGGTACAAGCAGTCTCTTCTCTCAGTACCAGATGTTAGTTCACGAAGGTAACGGCTTTGTTAACAAGCTCATAGACAAGCTGCCTATTGAACTACATCTTCCTTCATATCAGTACTGTGGACCTGGTACTAAATTATCTAAAAGATTACAACGTGGCGATAAAGGTATAAATCCTTTGGACCAGGCGTGTATGCAGCACGACATCTCGTACGCTCAAAGCTCCGATTTGAACAGTAGACACCAGGCAGATCGTGTATTAGAAGAAGCCGCTTGGAAGCGTGTTAAGGCTAAAGACTCTAAATTAGGGGAAAAAGCATCAGCTCTGTTTGTAACCGGTATAATGAAGGCTAAAAGAAAGTTGGGAATGGGCGTAAAGACAAACAAACTGTCGGCGAAAAAGGGTCTCGCTAAAAAGATGATGAAGAAAACTGTCACTTTCAAAGGTGGCGTTTTAAAGAAGCTTGTTGGTGTAGTGAATCGTGCAAGCAAGAGACTCACGGGTAAAGATTTAATACATCATGCCCTGAGCGCTGCCAGAAGAATCATTCAAAACGTAGGCGGTCGAAAAAACGTTAAAGTACCCCGAATAATTCCTGTGCCTACAGCTACAGGGGGTATTTTACCACTCATACCAATTTTTGCTGGCCTCTCGGCTCTCGGTGCAATTATAGGAGGCGCCTCAGGGGTAGCAAAAGCTGTTAACACTGCTAATAGTAATAAGAGACAGCTAGAAGAAACTACACGGCATAATAAAAGTATGGAAGCTATCGCTTTAGGCGGTAAGAACGGGAACGCCCTTTACCTGAAACCGTATAGAGCTGGCGGAGCTGCATTGTACTTAAAACCATATGTCAGGCGGTCAAAAAACTGAATAACTTGCCTCGGAGACCACTTACAGACCTAGATATAATAAAACATGCTAAAGACATTCCCTATTTTAGAGGTGTCTATATGAGAACAAGTCTACCTGCAACGAAACCTTTGCAATTCGAAAGAGCTATTGTTAATCTTGACGACGCTGGAGGACCGGGTACTCATTGGGTTGCCTATAGAAAGGATCGAAACGTGGTTTTGTACTATGACCCCTTCGGAGACCTGAGACCACCATCTGAACTTGTGAAATATTTAGGGCCTCGCTGCGCCGTATACTACAACGTAGCCCAAGAACAAAAGTTCAATACATACAACTGCGGACATCTGTGTCTACGATTTTTGTATAAAAGAGAGGTGAAAGTGTAAATCGGTTAAGTATGGCTAGGACCATCACGGTGTACGGTACAGGAAACAGGCTTTCTACGGATCGTATTTATCCACCTATAACACTAGATCACGTGCGTTACGAATACTCACTAGGTTTAGTCGGCTTATATACAAGTCACACGATACGGAATATATACCCAGGCAAAAATAAATTTTATTACGGAGAAAAGGCGATAACTATTGAACCGGGTAGCTACGAGTTGTCTGAAATCGTTAACTATAATGTCACATAACGAAAATCACACTTGTACAAACTTCAATTTAATTCTCAAAAGTTATTCAATTTAATTATCAAAAGTTAGTCATTCTAAATTACTCATTTAATAAGGCGGATTCTTTGTACTCTTTGATGTTTTATAATCTGTCACACAAATTCCTGTTAAACTTGCAAATACAGGAAACCGTGGTTTATCTGACGCTCGAAGATAGCGTGGGTCTTGCGTAGCAACCCTTTAACATGTGCCGCCTGATTGTTTAATGTGTACCGCTTGATTAAAGATCAATCTGTCTCAAAGATATAAAACCTCGTACATTTGGTACGGGAGGCAGTTGTCGTAGTTGTCGTAGTTGTCGCAGTTGTCAATAGAGATAGTCACATTAGACAGTCCGTCTAGTATTAAAGGGTTATATCAGTACAAGTGTGGTGGTTGTTAAGTATCATGTAAGTAATTTATTATTATTATATCATTATTGTCATTATGTTTTACTGTACCAATTGCTCTATCAAATTATACGCTTTAAATTCGAAACAACTTCACACCAAATTATCACCGAGATCATTCATCATCTACTACTCATTCGCGAGATAATTCAGCATCACGTAATAGACGTGTTAGTTTTTCGCGATCCCCTTCACCGTCGCCAAAAAATGCTCAAAGGCGACACGACAACCCCCACCAATATTAGAAGAGTCGCATGTCGCCAATAATTTATCCATTACAAATACATCAGAAAAACAAGTTTTGATGATAGAAGGTACAATTAAAAATAATAATATTTCAATTATTTTAGATACGGGACATTAATGTCACATAACGAAAATCACACTTGTACAAACTTCAATTTAATTCTCAAAAGTTATTCAATTTAATTATCAAAAGTTAGTCATTCTAAATTACTCATTTAATAAGGCGGATTCTTTGTACTCTTTGATGTTTTATAATCTGTCACACAAATTCCTGTTAAACTTGCAAATACAGGAAACCGTGGTTTATCTGACGCTCGAAGATAGCGTGGGTCTTGCGTAGCAACCCTTTAACATGTGCCGCCTGATTGTTTAATGTGTACCGCTTGATTAAAGATCAATCTGTCTCAAAGATATAAAACCTCGTACATTTGGTACGGGAGGCAGTCCATTTGTCACGAGTCGGGGCGTAGGGGGTGACTAAGTAAAAGTCGGGATCGAATTTAAAGCGTATAATTTGATAGAGCAATTGGTACAGTAAAACATAATGACAATAATGATATAATAATAATAAATTACTTACATGATACTTAACAACCACCACACTTGTACTGATATAACCCTTTAATACTAGACGGACTGTCTAATGTGACTATCTCTATTGACAACTGCGACAACTACGACAACTACGACAACTGCCTCCCGTACCAAATGTACGAGGTTTTATATCTTTGAGACAGATTGATCTTTAATCAAGCGGTACACATTAAACAATCAGGCGGCACATGTTAAAGGGTTGCTACGCAAGACCCACGCTATCTTCGAGCGTCAGATAAACCACGGTTTCCTGTATTTGCAAGTTTAACAGGAATTTGTGTGACAGATTATAAAACATCAAAGAGTACAAAGAATCCGCCTTATTAAATGAGTAATTTAGAATGACTAACTTTTGATAATTAAATTGAATAACTTTTGAGAATTAAATTGAAGTTTGTACAAGTGTGATTTTCGTTATGTGACATTTCTCCCCCTCATGGAGAAAAAAGGGCGACTCCTGTCGACCCAAAACATATACATAATAATTATATACAATCACTAGTAGAGAGCTGTGATAAAAGTTCTAATCACCGGATTTTCTGGAACTTCCGGGTGCAGTCAAAAAAAAATAATACAAACATTGATAAAATTTAGTTAGGAACGGTTTATCACAACTGACTTTACATTGGTAGTGAAAGGTCTAAAAAAATAAAGTTGCGTATCGATATTAAGAAAATACAAGAAAAAATCAGATAAATGAAATAATTAGCTGTGAATATTTGCCAGTGAGTTTAGGTGCGTGGTAGTGATTGTTCTGTACTGCTATGTAGTTCAGGAAGACGAGACATTTGTAGATACCCTGAGTCGGTGGTGATGTATGATGATGGACGTGGATGTGGTAGACACGGCCGCACCACAGGATTCGGTGTATCATATTGTGCATGAATAAAGGATGTTACGTGCATTTCCGGTGTTGTATAGTCATAGGTATCAGGCATGGCGATATATTCAGCCTCAGCGAGGTTTTGAGGTGTGGTCGGACATGGCGTCGGTGGCGTGGCTCGGTGAGTTGGCAGATGACAGGTTGAAGGCGTCATCGACGATGTTGGCATAGATGGCGTTGGTGAAGTTGGTTGTAGAAATCGAGGAATGACAGGATTAAATCTTCGGCATAGGTAAATGGTTATAAGGGTAAGGAGTACATTTATAAGTATAAGGGAAGGAATGATTATTGTTAAGGTAGTAATATTGGATTCTTGTAGATGAGGTGGACGCCAGTTGGTGTTGAGGATTTCATCTAAGCTTTCAAATTGTAACTGATGCTGTCGTAGCCAGGCTTCTTCACCCCACTGTGGAATTGCTAGTCCGACATACGTTGTCCAGGCAGCAGGAATGATTTGTGTAATCCGTAGTTTTAGCTGAGGATATACACAAATTGAATTAATATACAGGAGTTGGTTGTCGTCATCCTGTAGAGAACAATCGCAAGGTAGCGAAAGGTCAACAGCTCCTATCTGCTGAGGTAACTGTAATGTTTGACTGGTGATGTTGGAACAGGATACCCGGGTAGAAGGCTGCAGATGCGATACCACCAGATGTTGTGCTCCCAATGATGTTAGCAAGGGAACTGTAGATTGATATGGTTTGCACGTAAGAGGACAGGAGGCGGCTAAGGCCTGTGCCGAACCTCCCTTTAAAAGCGTAGCGGCACAGGTTATAGATGGTGCTTCGTGATTTCTTGCCTCCGTAATCCTACACAATTCATCAGTAATAGGGTTACATTGTGGAATGCGTAACTGGATGTTGTCGTTGTCCCGAAGTACTGCTAGATTTTGTGTTGGTACCGATACTTCACACACATATTCGTTCCAGGTAAAAGATGGAGTCACTAACCGTCGGAGTGTCATTTTCTTGAGGTCCCGATGGATAACTGGAACCTGTATGCCCACTAGTCCCATAGTTTTGGACAAGATGCACTCGAGTAAGGGTTGATAATAAAATGTTTGAATATTCGAGTCAGCTAATATTAAATTCCTTGATTCTAAAGAGGTACTTATTGAGTTAATTGTTTCTTGTAAAATCTTAAGAGAGATGATATCGATACTCAGTTTCTTAGTTTGACACATGGTAGCTAGACTTCGTCCCCATTCAAATTTATATAAATTTTCACGTTCAATATCCGAAATGGTCAAATGCCTTGTGATGGGACTTTGATAAAAAAGTGTTTGATGATACGTAATATTACGTATATCTTGTAATTGTTTTAAAAAAAATTCGATATCTTTAGTAGTGGCGAAAATTTTTGTTATATGATGTTTACCGATACTGGAAAAATCTAAAATTTCTCCATCATTTCGCAAAAATGTGTCGAACTGAGAAGCTGTAAATTCAGATTGAAGATCATTTAAAAAATAAAAATAATTATAGTTCGATTCATCACACACCCAAGGAGAAGTTTGACAGACTGTATAATTGTAAAATTTTGTAGGATTAGTTACTTTAAATAAAATAGGAATAGTTGATTGATAAAGTGTAACATTCGGTAGTCGTTGCAAATAGACTCCCGGTGTCACTTCTACTTGGATAGTGTGTATGAAAACGAATTGTAGCACATATATAATGAGGTGACTGAATGTATACATGTTTTATCTTAAGAACTAAACTTAACACTAGCTTATAAGAAAATGAAAATTACACAACTTACAACTTGCTTTTTGCTTTGTTTTGTTTTACAATGAATGATAAGCCACTTGACACAATTTTTAATAAGTTTCTTGATTTGTATTTTGAAAACTTGTCTATACTCAATTTTTAATAAGATTTCTTGATTTGTATTTTGAAAACTTGTCTATACTAAGTTACTTAAAAATAAATGATGTGGAAGGATTAACAGGTACTTATACACTGATCGTGCTAAGCATTCCACATAAATTCGCGAAAAGAAATGGATAGGGAATGAAGTCTTCCTATCATATATATAGACATTGAAAAGATAGGGTATTGCATCGTCCTATCTTGTATAGATAAATAGAGATATACCAACCACAAGTTGCGTAGGCACACTGAACTTAAGGAAATATATATGTATATATAATGGCTGCGTATTGCATACCCTTGGGACCGTTCATGAAAGAAAAACTTTCCTTCTGCTTAAGCAGGAAATGTAACCATCGTTTGTGGTTACTCGTAACTCGTCGTTATCAAGCAAGATAACCGTGGCAATTATCTTTAACCATATAACGTTAGAGATGCCTTCTCTGTCAGGGCGAAATACCTACGCAAATCTCGTTCCTGTCCATCGGAATGGTTACCGGAATTCCAGGAAGAAATTTATAAAGGCTACTGATCCGACAGAACAGATTTCTTGTAGTTTGTAGTTTGAAATGTAATAAGGTAATATATAAAACTGTAAAATTTCGAGAAGTAGTTGAGGAAGTTGAATTCAAGTCTTCCCTACTTCTATTAGACTTTCTTATAGAAATATTTTGAGGGTTTACATTTAAAGTTACAAACTCAGTAGCTTCGAGGATCCTCAATAATTACCGGTATTAATCTTCAGTAATTGTAAACAAATATAATAATCATATAAACGTTCAGTGAAATAGAAAAAATATATAAACAAATAATGCACGTGTCTTAAAGAACAGCATCGTGGAGGGCGGTCGTTGATCACCATGTTCTGTTAAGGCATATTACGAACATTAGTGCCTTCACGATGGCTTCCCGTACTAGGCCTCATCTTAGGGAGGGGAGTCGGTCTACTGTCTGAGGCAAGCATCCCAGACACTGTGCCGCGTAAATGGCTCACTGACAGAGTTTCAGTCCCGAATTCTTGTGTTGGCTTAATAATTGTTTTTGTGTCTAATTTAAATGAATCTGGAGGAGTTTCGGAAATTAAATGCTTTGCCCATTTAACTCCTCGTGGCTGAGGCGCCATTATCTTAGATGAATAGTTAGTAGCGTTACGATAGTAGTAATATACGATAGCTAAAAGTATTATTATAAAAGTAATCATGAATAACCATAATAAGTAGAAGGTTAGATTATGCCATTCGTTATTCGTTGTAGTAATTTCAGTAGGTAGTGCTGCTGTTGGTGCAAAGGCAGCCGTAAAGAAAAGGTTTCTTTTGAAAAATAAATATAGGGTAAGTGCTGATAGGCCTATATTCCAGAATAGGAAAATATTATCGCTGGAGAATCCGTAAAGATCAGCATAAGTTAATTGTAGAGCATCTTCTATGTGATGCTGTATATCAGTCAGGGCTGAAGTAGCCGTAAGATTTAGATGTGGAATAGTGCTCGTCCAATTTGGATTAAGACATTCAGAAAGATTGTTAAAAACTGGCTCTTGATGTGAGCTGTGATACACATAAGTTTTTAAATTTGACCATGTAGCTGGTAGTACATGTATTAGTTTCGCTTCGTCTAAACTTGTTCTGGTGCATGGAAATCTAGGAGAAATAACCTCGACTCCATTTACTACAAGAGAACAATGACAGGGTAGTTCCAGGTGGAGTGCACCTGGTTGATGATAAGCTGAATGTTCTAGATGGTGCGGAAGATTGTCGCAAAGTATCGTAGTATTAGGTTTAGGATGGGTTATTAAAAAATTATCAGTATCGACTTCAGAAATTACCATCGAGGTAGAAGTATGGCATCGGAATGAACAATGCTTTCCTAATTCTTCAACGGTCGCACCTGCGAACATACGAAAAGCACACTGTGGTCCATATGTTTCGTCAGAAGTGAACCTAGGAAGATAGCATAATTTATCATGATAGGGTCTACAGTGATGTAAACCGGATCCTACGATAGTTTTCATAATTTGTGGGGAAAAAAAAATAATTTTAATGAGAAATGTTTAGTTTGATGTTGGCTCGAGTGATGATTTCCATGGTTCATGATAGGGTAGTATGCGACTGACATGAATGACATCGGTTTTTGCATTTTTATGGTTTCCAAAGCGAACAATGTAATCAACGTCTCCATGTTTCCCTATGATGGTATAGGGTCCGAACCAACGTAGGAGTAGCTTTTCGCTTTTCCCTACTTTTCGGATTGGAGTGAATACTTTGACCTGTTCGCCTATTTGAAAATGTAATTCACGATGAGTACTATCATATCTTGATTTGTCTTTTAATTGTTTAGCGTGGATGTTTTCTACAGCCATAGCTCGAATGGCTAGGGCTCGTTCTCTAATTGTAATGACGTCATCTGAATTAATATTTTGCATTAGGGTGGCTTCTGTCGGTAAGATAGGTTCTCTGGCGTAAACAAGTGAGAAGGGAGTCATTTTCGTCGTGTCTTGGCGCGAGGTGTTGAAAGCAAACGTCACATGTGGTAAATATTCGTCCCAGTCAGTTTGTTCGGTATTTGTATAGAGGGATAACATATCTGCTAATGTTTTGTTGAAACGTTCAACTAATCCATTAAATTGAGGATGATAACTGGTGCTAAAACAACTTTGTACCTCCATGATTTTAAGTAATTCCGTCACAAACTCGGATTGAAACGTTTTTCCTCGATCGCTGGATAAATAGCGAGGGCTTCCGTGTCGTAAAATAATATCCTCTAAAATGAATTTTGCTACAGGTTTTGCTTGTCCGTTTGGCAAAGCTTTGGTTTCGCAAAATCTAGTGGCGTAGCAAGTAGCTACGACTATCATGGTGTTCCCATGTCGACTGCGTCTGAATGGACCCAAAAGGTCTATTCCGACTCGATCGAAAGGCAATGATACCTTGATGGGTTGCAGAAATCCTGTTGGTTTCCTAAAAGGTTGCCCCTTTCGTGCTTGACAATCAGGACATCCCTTTACGAACTTTTCTATATCCTTCTGCATACCATCCCAGTAATATCTGTTTTTAATTTTGAAATAAGTTTTTGTGAAACCAAGGTGACCTGCTGTTGGTTCGCTGTGATTTGAAAATAAAATTTCGTGTTTTAGAGTTTCAGGAATGACTATTAAATTTTGATTTCCTTCGGTTGAAGGATTGCGTTTATATAAAACGTCGTTTTCCCAAATAAAATTTTTTATACGCCTTCTAAGAGCTATGCTGACTGTTTCGGGTTGCTGTATGGCTATTATTATATTATGCAATTTTGGATCGGCTTTTTGTATCGCGCCTAATGCTTCTCCCGTTATTAAATATGTGGGTATTTCTAATGCTTCATTTTCCTCATCAGGAGTAGGGTCGCGGACTGGATTTCTAGACAAGGCATCTGGAACTAGATGGATTTTACCTGCTCGATGTTCAACGGTATAGTCAAATTCAGACAACTTAATTGCCCACCGAGCTAATTTGCCCGAGGGATTTTTTAAAGTCTTCAAAAAACAAATGGCATTGTGATCGGTTATTATTTTGATCGGCCTACCATGGATTAAATGACGTAAGTATCCTAACGACCATATTACTGCTAAACATTCTAATTCTGAAATTGTATAATTTTTTTCTGCTTTTGTTAGACTACGGGAAATGAATGCAATGGGGTGCATGGCACCTTGTTGTTGCTGCATTAAAACAGCTCCTAAACCGAGTCCGGATGCGTCTGTGTGAAGTTCTTTTAAAGCTGTGGCATTAAAATGTGCTAAAATGGGTGCTGATTGTAATTTAACTTTAAGATTGTCAAAGGATACTTGTTCTTGTTCAGTCCAATTAAAAGGTTTATCTTTTTTGGTAAGTTCATACAGAGGTCTTGCTATTTGAGAAAAATTTTTGACAAATTTTCTATAATAATTTGCTAAGCCAAGAAAACTTTGTACTTTCTTAACCGTATTTGGTAGAGGGAATTTTGTAACGGCTTCAATTTTTGCTGAATCAGGGGCAATGCCGCTTTGTGAAACTGTATGACCTAGAATTTTGACTTCGGTTTGAGCAAAGGTACACTTCGAGGGTTTTAGGGTTAGTCCGGCCTTACGTAAACGTTCAAATACATGTCGTAAACGCAATAAATGTTCATCAAAAGTGTTAGAAAAAATTAAAATATCGTCAAGGTATACAATTAATTCTTTCCATTTAAGACCTTCAAAGATGCGATCGGCTAAAGCTTGAAACGTAGCTGGAGCATTACAAAGACCAAAAGGCATGCGTTCGAATTGATATAATCCATCGGTTGAAATAAACGCGGTTTTTTCTTTACTATCTTCACTTAATGCAACTTGCCAATATCCGCTAAACAAATCTAATGAAGTATAAAATTTAGAGCCTTTTAATGCTAAAAGGGTGTCCTCTATTAAAGGTAAAGGATAGGAACATTTTTTCGTAACATTGTTAACTTTCCTGAAATCTATACAAAAACGAAATGTTTGGTCTCGCTTTTTTACTAAAATAATAGGACTACACCATTCTGATTGTGAAGGTGTGATAATTTTATTATCTAACATTTCTTTAATTTGGTTTTGAATAATTTCCCGTTCCGCTTGTGATACGCGATACGGTCTACTTTTTACTGGAGTTGCTGTTCCCGTATCAATTGTATGTTGCACGAGATCAGTACAACCCATAGTACTAGTGTTATCTGAAAAGATATCTCGAAATTCTTGTATTAAGGCAATTAGGCTTTGTTGTTCCTTTTGCAAGAGATTATGGTTTATTTGTGTTTTAACTTCATTATTTTCCTCTATAGGTTGCGTTAATAGAACCAAATTATTCGAGAAGGAATTTGAAACAAAATATCCTAC
Source organism: Agrypnus murinus (assembly GCA_929113105.1). NCBI lineage: Eukaryota > Metazoa > Arthropoda > Insecta > Coleoptera > Elateridae > Agrypnus > Agrypnus murinus. The sequence goes on along the minus strand of OV816025.1, from coordinate 80,696,932 downwards.
TGTAGTTCCTGTGAACAATTTTTGTTTTTGTTTGAATAGTAGTTCCATTTGAACAACAAGTCGATTTTCATGGAAATGTGGGAATTTTATAATGATGACCTTGTTTTTCTCAAAGAGCTTTTCATTGGAGAAAAATGTAAAATATATTAAATCGTTTGGGTCGGTCAATAACATATTATCTACTTTCACGGTTACTAAGGTCGGTCTGTCGGCCTCTAAAATTATATCATGGTCTAGCCTAACTTTAAAATTATTGATAATGCTATCGTCTGCTACTACGGAAGTACATGTTGGAGTATCCTTAATTAATGAATTTTTAAATGAAATTAAAAGATTTGTATGATTAAGTTGTAAGCGAATATTTAAATTAGCGCAATCAAGAAGAGCGTTGTGTTCCTTTAAAAAATATAAACCTAAAATTAAGGGTGCCGGTAGATTTTCAATAACTAATGCCTGTACACAAAATTTATGGGACAAAAGCCTGAAAGTTATTGTGGCTGTGCCTAAAACTGAAATTTTAAATCCACCAGCTGTTGCTAATATAATTTGGTTACATAAAGGAGTAATATTATCAACTAACGATTTACAAATAATATTATAATAACTACCGGTATCTAAAATAATTGAAATATTATTATTTTTAATTGTACCTTCTATCATCAAAACTTGTTTTTCTGATGTATTTGTAATGGATAAATTATTGGCGACATGCGACTCTTCTAATATTGGTGGGGGTTGTCGTGTCGCCTTTGAGCATTTTTTGGCGACGGTGAAGGGGATCGCGAAAAACTAACACGTCTATTACGTGATGCTGAATTATCTCGCGAATGAGTAGTAGATGATGAATGATCTCGGTGATAATTTGGTGTGAAGTTGTTTCGAATTTGAGAGCGGGGTTGATGATTATGATCCCTTTGTGAAATTTGCCTACATGCAACTACATAATGACCTATTTTTCCACACCCTAGGCAACGGGGTCGTCCGTCATGGTTTCTCGTTTGAAAATTATTGTTTGCATTTCGGTACTGATTATTGTTGTTAGTATTACGTCGGAAAAAAGTTCGTCCGTTAAGTTGATTATAGTTAGGTGGTGTGGTTTTTTGAGTTTGAGGTTGGGTCTCCCTATTATTTGTTGATAGGGTTAGAAGTGAGGTTCGTTTGGTTAAGTCCTCTTGTAATGCCATTGCTTCCATATCTGATAGTTTTTGTACTGCCTCGCGGAACGTGTCGTCCGTCAAGTGGGAGTCAGAGGGACAAAGAATATTAAAATGTAGTCGGAATTGATGTAAAAGTCCTTGTTCAAAATGTTCTTTAAAGTCTGCTAAAGGGATTGGAGGGTTAGTTATTTGATTGGCTATGTCAAGCATTTCGTGGTAATAATGTAGGACTGTTTCGTTAGGTTGTTGTTTTCTAGAAAATAAGCGCCTTTTGGCTGCTCGGATTGCCGTTGATCCTCCGAAATAGCTACTAAAATCGTCCTTTATTGCTGCCCATGTTTTATTGGTGTTCGCTGCATTATTTTTATAATCGGTATACCACTTATTTGAAGTACCACTTAAAAAGGAGCCAAATAATCTAATTTTGGTAGCGTCATCCCAGTAATTGGCATTGGCGCACCGTTCATAATTTTGTAGATAAGTGATGCAGTTTGAAGCACCAGGTACGAAAGTTTCTGGTGTTATACATTTGGGTAAGATAGGATTTTGCACAGTTGCTTGAGCTTGTGCGATTGTTGTATTTTGTGCCATTATAGGGGTTGTAACTGTAGGAGTTGGCTCAGGAGGTTGATTAAAAGAAAGGTTTTCGTATAGAAGATCGTCAATGGGTGAATTTATTGGTGATTCTGGATGATCCAGATGATTTTGTTCGTAAAGTAGGTCGTCCAGGGTTGAGGTTGATTTGAAATTGTTGCTTAGTATGTCGTCGTAATTTGTTTGTGAATTTGTAATTGATCGGTTTGGTGATCGTGATAAAACAGCTCGTGGTTGAAATGGAGAATGGTCATTTGTATTGTTGGTAATCGGTTGGTTAATGTCAGAGGGTGGTCTAAAGATATTCTGTCGGGTATTGTACGGATGTTTTGGAGTGCTTCGGTCTGTCATGTGAAAGCATTTTATGTATTTTCATTAAATGGGATATAAGAGAAGAAAGAAAAAGGAAATGAAGAGAAAAAAAATAAGGGTTGCTATGTGATCATGATAAAGGAGAAAAGGCACGGAGCTTCCACCATTTGTCACGAGTCGGGGCGTAGGGGGTGACTAAGTAAAAGTCGGGATCGAATTTAAAGCGTATAATTTGATAGAGCAATTGGTACAGTAAAACATAATGACAATAATGATATAATAATAATAAATTACTTACATGATACTTAACAACCACCACACTTGTACTGATATAACCCTTTAATACTAGACGGACTGTCTAATGTGACTATCTCTATTGACAACTGCGACAACTACGACAACTACGACAACTGCCTCCCGTACCAAATGTACGAGGTTTTATATCTTTGAGACAGATTGATCTTTAATCAAGCGGTACACATTAAACAATCAGGCGGCACATGTTAAAGGGTTGCTACGCAAGACCCACGCTATCTTCGAGCGTCAGATAAACCACGGTTTCCTGTATTTGCAAGTTTAACAGGAATTTGTGTGACAGATTATAAAACATCAAAGAGTACAAAGAATCCGCCTTATTAAATGAGTAATTTAGAATGACTAACTTTTGATAATTAAATTGAATAACTTTTGAGAATTAAATTGAAGTTTGTACAAGTGTGATTTTCGTTATGTGACAATATAAAGAATCAAATTAGTGGCGATCCCGAAGAGGGAGATCTACTACTACAAATCAAAGCTAACACTAATACGGGAAAGTGTGAGATTGAATCAGCTACCGAGTTGATTGATTTTACCAAACCCGATAACATAGGATCACTACTAGGATTTAAGAAGCGCGTGCTAGAACCCGGTAGTAGACACGTATCAGATCGAGTTGTCGATATACTTTCAACTCCAAACATCTTTGTAGACACGAATATTACAGGCGGCTCATATAGAAACAATCAAGCAGGTCATACAATCTTCGAATTTGGTGTTTGCGTACCACCCGGTTATCTGATTGAAAAGGAGCCATCGCATGTGATTTACTTTCCCATCACTGTCACCGAGATCGACAACATTACCATTAGACTGGTAGACGCGAGAGGAGAGTTGATAAATTTGTCTGAAGACACTTTCACGAGCATCAGGCTAGAACTTAAACGTGAAAAATGGGAATAAACTTTAGCTATAAAAACATCAGCATATGTCCATCAAAGGTCATTCACCGTCGAACGTCGGCACGTGCAGACCTTCGATTAAAACTAACTAAAGCTCGTCGCCTTTTTCTTGAATCTTTAGGCTTTAAAGTACGATAACAGCAGCAGCAGCAGCATGTCAAAACGAAGTAAAATGCATATTAACACCGACACCTTTACCATTGATAAATTAAACATATTTGGGAAGCCTCGCGTCGATACAGATATAATAAAAGAGGATTTTTATACCTATCTGCCGTTTACGCTAAATGCCAATCATTCCGACACCATTAGAATCAGCATACAAAATTCCGATAACGTTTTAGCTTTGTATGACAGCTATGTACTTGTTAAAGGTAGCATAACGCGTGCAGAAAACAAGCAATTCCTTCTGGTAAACAATTTTGCCCACTTTCTGTTTGATGAAATTCAACTAATATTAGGCACAAACCAGCTCATAGCTGTCTGTAAACAGCCCGGCATTACAAGCACTATAAAAGGTCTCGTTTCACACGGCGCCGAGGATAGAGCTTTAACCTGTAACGCGTGGAACATTGGGATTACTAACGATAATGCTTTGCTACATAACCAGGGGAATAACGTTTTTCATTTCACGTGTAGAATACCATTAAAAGATATCTTTGGATTTGCAGACGATTATAAAAAAGTAATACCTCATATGAGTTGTCAGCTAGTTTTAATTCGCTCCAAGAACGATTTTAATTGCTATAAAAGCGACGCAGGTGATGCAGGTACCAATGTAGATATCAAGATTGTTAAGCTTTCGTGGGAAGTTCCGCATATACTGTTATCAGATGAAAGCAAAGTGAACCTGGTGGAGAGTTTAAGAGATAATTCTTCTATTATCGCTCCGTTTAGACGTTGGGAATTACACGAGTTACCCTCGTTGGGAACTACTAAAAACCAGGTTTGGCGCGTAAAGAACTCCAATGATCTAGAGAAACCGCGCTGGGTCTTTGTAGTTTTACAAGACGAGCGTCAGCTGGGTATAAGAACGGGTAACCCGACTACATTTACTCATTCGAACTTGGTCGACGTTAAGTTGTATTTAAATTCGCAAGTGTTCCCGCATCAGCGTTTAAATCTCGATTTCGACCGTAAGGACTACATTCCTGCGTATCTGAATTATACTCGTTTTCGCGAGAACTACTATGACGGTATAGGTAGAGGTGCGGCTGAGAGCTGTTTACTCAGCTACAAATCATTTGAAACGTATCCCATTTTTGTTATTGACTGTTCAAGACAGGTAGAGAGTTTTAAGGATTCCACTGTCGATATTAGACTAGAGCTCGAGTCTTCAGCCGCATTTACGAACACAACTAAGGCGTATTGTTTGATCCTTCACGACGCATTAATCGAGTATAATCCGTTTAACGAGACCGTGACTAGACACGTATGCATACCGTAATGAAGGTCGTTAAACAAAATAAGTCACTAAACATATGTAACCTAGACGACTGCGATGATACATCTTTACAACGACGATCAGGCGAGGATGTTAGGAAACATGGCGACCTGTTACCTGTATCATGTAGAGCAATATTGAGCGGTCCATCTTCCTGTGGTAAAACTAATACTATGTTAGGTTTACTCATTAGCGAAAACGGATTAAAATTTGAAAATATCTACCTATACGCCAAATCTTTATTTCAACCTAAATATGAATTTTTAAGACGTGTTATGAAACCACTTACGGGTATGGGATATCATGAATTTAGCGAAAACGATGACGTAATCAGCCCCGGTGATGTTAAACCTAATTCTGTGTTCATTTTTGATGATATAATTTGCAGCAAGCAGGAAAAGATTAGAGAATATTTTAGCATGGGTAGGCATAAGGGTGTCGACTGTTTTTATCTAGGCCAAACGTACGCCAAGATACCGAAACATCTGATTAGGGACAATGCAAACCTAATTATTCTCTTTAGACAAGACGAGTTGAACTTAAAACACGTGTTTAGCGATCATGTTGTAGGAGACGGTATTAGCTATGATCAGTTCAAAAACATTTGCTCTCTATGTTGGAAGGAGCCCCATGATTTCCTGGTAATTAATAAAGACAGCTCTCTAGACCGTGGCAGATATCGGAAGGGTTTTGATTCATATATAAGTTTATAATCAGAGTCGAATCGTTTAGTAGTCTCTGCATAGCCGACATGTCCAACACGTATGATCTGAGTTTAAAGCGTAAAATAATACATGCTCGTAATGCTATACGTAAGAAATTTGCATACTTTCGTCGTGATAGAGCAGAAGCAGAACGTATGTATCGCGTCACGCACAATCCAGTTATATCACCACTGGAAACCATTGCTAAATCAGTTAACACCTCTAACGTACCCCTATTGAAAGTTAAAACACAACCATCTGCTGCTACTACTACTACAGCTAGTTACATTCCCCAGTTGAAAGTTAAAATACAACCTGCTACATCATCATCATCGGAAGCAGACGAAGAAGAAGAAGAAGAATCTAATAAAACTCTTGATCTCCCTACTCATTACGGTATGCTGATAGCTAACGCTGTCGGAAACAAAAATATAGATAGAACTAGATTCGGTATTAGATATAAAATTGATCGAGACGCGTGGACATTTGCATCTTCCCCTGTGACTATGCGTGATACAAACATCATAATTAAAAACAACGTTTTCAAAGCAACACCCGGTTTGTTTGACTTACTCACGTTTAGTGGATTAGAGTCTATACCATCGCAAGCTGATATCAATAATTATATGCAGATAATAGCCCTTACTAATGCGCATAAGAAATCATATAGACCACAGGGTAAACTAACAGCTGTTAAACATTGGAAGTATGATTATATAATTAAACCGAACTTACCCAGAATCAAAGGCTTAGGCATTAGACTATCATCATCATCATCGACAAATTTTAAAAAATTAAGCGATTGCAAAGTCGAATACGTCTACTGGAATAAGGCTAACGAGCTAGTCGACCGGCTTCGTTTGTTATATGCTGTAAAGAGTGCCGGCAACACTAGTCCACAGAATGAAAACGAAATAATATCAATTATAAGCGAACTTAAGGAGGAAGGCATCATAGAATAGAATATTTCGGGGGTATATAATGATATATTGCTTTAACATTGTTCAGTATTCATCAAACACGGTTGCTGCCAATATAATTATTTGAGACGTTGCTCTCTCGGTGTCGTTGAGATTAATTGTATGATAATGACTAGTGCTAAACAAACCGTTGTTGATGAAATACACAGGGCTGCTAGAAAAAACTTTCAAAGACGTCGCACTATAATAAAAGATTTCCAGGACTTGTTCCAGGCTGACTTAGCCGAGTTTATTCCCTATGCTAAAGTAAATAAGGGGCATCGTTACATACTGCTGATGATAAACTGTTATTCGAAATATCTGTATGCACGACCGTTGAAAACTAAATCCGGAGAAGAGGTGACAAAGCAGGTCCGCAGCATCTTTAAGAGTTCAGTCATACCCAAGAATCTTCAGACGGATCTCGGGAAAGAGTTTTACAATAAACATTTTAAACGATTAATGAAAGAGCACACTATAAATCATTACTCTACATATTCCGTAATTAAGGCTTCGATAGTTGAACGCGTTATCCGTACAATTAAGCAAAAACTGTATAAAGAGTTTAGCTACCGTGGATCATTTAAATGGATAGATATATTACAGAGGGTAGTTGACAGCTATAACAACACCAGACATAGAACGATAGGCCGAGCTCCTGCTACTGTTACACCTACGACCCAACTAGCCGTTTATGACACTAATGTAAAAGCTGATGTCGCGGCAGGAAGTAAACGTAAACTAGACTTCAATGACCTCGTACGTATTAGTAAGTTCAAAGGGGCTTTTTCTAAGGGATACACGCCCAACTGGTCAACTGAATTATTCAAAATAGTTAAAGTTCAATTTACAAAACCTGTCACATATCTGCTGGAAGATCTTCATGGGGTTGCTGTTCGAGGAGCTTTCTACGAGTTAAACACCGCAGCAATGGTGACATTTACGTCAAATGGCTTGGTTTAAACGAAAAGTCCTGGATAAAGGCTGAAGATGTTCTCACATAACATCTAAGTTCATTTATAAATGATATACTCTCATATAGTTTCATGCATATGTAAGTTATATTTAGTAAAAGGATTATACTTCTATATTACTAAGTTAAAGTTAATCTAAGTAATTTAGACAATGGTATACTCATATAGTTTAATGTGTATGTGTCTCTCTCTGTGTGTGTGTGTAGTTTATTTTAAGTAAAAGAAAAAAAACTGTTAGCATATAAGTTGATTTAAGTTAGTTTATAAAATGATATACTCATATAATCTCATGCATATGTAATTTATATTAAGCAAAAGTATGAAATAAAAACCAATAAAAATTATTTATCGAGTTTCATTATTATTATTATTATTATTAGTTCATAAAACATGTTAGGAGAAGAAATAATTCAGATAAGTATTATATTGTCTTACGCCTCTATGAGGGTTACGAATGAAAGAAAATCAATATTGTAGACCCCTCAGTGCTTCTAACGATTCAGTAGTTCATATACTTTTTTCAAGCATTTTTATGATTTTCAGGGCTTGGGTATATATGCAAATCAATAATATCCATTACTACTACTATTACATCCTTCCTTTAACACTCTATAAAACACTATTTTTCATTTAATTTGACGTTAAGACTTGATATCTAGGATAATACATTTCTAAGTATTTTGCATACGTTTTTATGGTAAATATGCTCATTCGCCTTCAAAACATAAAGATAAATAAATATCGTATACCTATAAGCATGTACAGTGACACCCGACAAGAGAAAGCAATAACATAATTGTTAATAAAAATGAATTATTATTAATAATAATAAAAACAATGGTAGCTATGTATTATTACGTAAGTAATTGACGTTTCAATCACGGATACATCATAATATAACCTATGCATTTACCCCTTGTTACGGTTCATTTCACACCCTTTATTCTTTGCAACTAATCAATATCTTCACACTTTGCATTTACATTTAAAATATATCTCGTTTATAGTTAGTTAGTACCAGTGATCCTTCCATATGTTAACCCTTTCAACTGGTATTTCGGTAATTTCAAACAAGAATTTTTTCATGCTTTTGAATATACGCTTATTATTATTATTATAATAGTTGAAAACATGCATAAAGTACGTAACTATCCTTTTTACAATTGGCATGAATACGTTCTCTGTAATATCGATTCCTTTTACAAATGGCTCCGTCTGTCGGTAGTTCAGTACGTTGTCGGTAATACAGATATCCGTAATCGTAGGGACGTAACAACAGTTAGGGAAAATCAATATTGTGAATCCCTGCCTCCTATTGGGCTAATCTACAAATCAATACTCAGGGTAACGCGCGCACCACCCTTCAATTATTATTATGTTTAATTAATACCTTCTAGAGGTTTCTATTGGACAATCAACTCAATCAATAATCAGGACAACGCCTTTATTTTTTAATTGACCAATCAGAGAGCTATAGGGGCGAAGCCGATCAACTCAATCAATAATCCGGACAACTCTCTTATTTTAATTGACCAATCAGAGAGCTATAGGGGTGGTGTAATTGACCAATCAGAGAGCAGTAAGGGTGACTTAATTGACCAATGAGAGAGCAGTAAGGGTGACTTAATTGACCAATCAGAGAGCAGTAGGCGTGTCATCCAAGATGGCGTCGACCAATCAGAGAGAAGTAGGCGTGTCATCCAAGATGGCGTCGACCAATCAGAAGCAAAGGGCGTGGCTTACAGAAGGGAGAAGGGGAAAGGGGCGTGGCTAAAAGTAGGAAGGGAGGGGGTGGACTCAACTGCCCCAATACCTACTACCATTAAATGCGTTTAATTCAAGAGCAGGCAACTTAAGTTTAGGTAATTCAGGTTTCTTCTCAAACTTATAATTTTTATTTATAGAAACAATATTTTGTTCAGTATGTTTAATGTTGCAATATAATTCGTCAAAACACTCTACATGTTGAATGAAATTGAAATGTTTCCCTGCCTCTTGTTGCAGAATACATAGTTGTTCCAAAACATCCATGTACTCCTTACGTACATTGTCTAAAGATTGCGTACGAATACGAAATTGGCCCTTAACTGCTGCTGAGTCGATCTTGGTACTTAAATCGTATGCGTTTTGCAAAATGTTAAATAAGCTTTGTTGTTTAAGTAAAAGCATGTTAACTTTAGGGTTGACCACCTCATTATCTTGGTTTGGCATTTTTCGGCAATTCGATATGAGAAAGAATATTTAACACAATGGAATTGAAATGTCAATTTAAAACCTTCAACCACGATGAAGACGTACACTGTCAAATTAATTAATGACAATTCTGAAATACATATGACATATGAAAGGTATGCAATTATGAAAATAATATTTTTATTTAAAGCGTTATTATATAGCGTTATTAATCAATTAAATAGCGTTTAATAAAAATTAAATTAAATAGCATAGAATAATGAATAAACTCATGAACAAACTAGAAAATGAATGAATAAACAGCGTTACTTTATGTATACTAGTAAATTATGTTACCAAATAGTCGGTTATAGTGATAACGGTGGCGTGCAATGCCTTTTTGAATTTTGAGAAATATAGCGTGGTATAAATAAATATGATTGCGTTATGAATGAAAAAGAACTTATGTAAGTAAGCGTGATGTTTTATATGTGTGTAATGTGTCTCACTGCTTCTTCCAAATTCGGCGGCGTTGGACCATCTAATGTTGCGTCCTGATAGAGACTTACTTGTTGTGGTTCTCGTCGATCTATCAGTTTGCTGGTTCTTGATCTTGAAGAAGCCGACGTTCCTTTTGTTCTTAAAACATCGGGAGACAGTGGGGTAGGTGGGCAGTTGCAGATTATTGCTGCTCTCTTCTTTTATATAAATTCTTAATGTTTTTAGCAATGTTTGGAATGGTTTAAGGATCTTCTAAATCTTCTTAATATGCTTATTTTAGGTTGAAGGAAAAGTTAATAAATATTATGAAAATGCGTCACTTTGGTTTGTCACTCACTTTTTTTTCTGTTTTTTAATCTTTTAAGAAAACTTGATGTGTGTGCGTGATGTGACATGTTTGCGATGTGCGTGTTAAAATAATAAAATTTAGTGAAGCGCAACCAACTATTCAAAGTAAATTTCTTTCCACCAATTTTAATTTTAAATAAATAATACTCTAACTAATAATTGTAACTTAAAATTTTATTAACTACTATATTAATCCATCTTAAGCGAACATGTTAGAGAGATCAAGAATTTTGAATTTTAATCATATTTAGTTTCGGTGGCCATCTTGTGACAGGCACTTTGCATCTAGGCTATTGCTTAGCTTAACATCGCAATTTGTGACTCCTTATAGTACTATTTTTCATTTGAAATTACAAATATTAAATTTTTAACTCCGGCAGCCATTTTATAGCCGCCATTTGCACTTTGTAAAGAATAGCAGCCTACCCTGCTATACCCCGATGGGCCTTCATCGCCTGAGAAGGGTTTTATTATTACATTTTGCACTTTGTACCGATTTGGAATTCGTAATCTACCACCCTAAAAACCTATAAGTACCCAATTTTGTTCAATTATAATAAAAATTTGATGAAATTATTTAATTATTAATTAACCGCTTATGGAAAAAGTGATAATTTGTTAATAACAATTAAACAATGCATTAACTTACAAATCTAACATTTAGACTTTGAAATATCGTCAAAAAAGACGAATTCCGAGGTATTTTTCTCTAGGAAACCGACTGTGTGTCCAAAGTTTAAAATTTAAGTTATTCTTAATCTTACATCAATACAGTGGCAACAAAAGAATCACATCGGTTTTTATTTTGGTGGGTACGACTATAATATGAAATCTAATGTGGATTCGGCCTGACACGGTTACTCAATGAACGTCATATATTCTATAGTTCTGAGTAGAGTGACGGGCATCTTCACTGCGCAGGCAGTCAGACCGATTTTATAGCTATTATTCAGCGTTTGAAATCTGCACGGAACAAGTGGCGTAACTACCACCGCAGACCGGAAATTTTATTACGTTGGAAATAGAAATTGTAAAACAAGCCTTGGGGTAAAAAAACATTACATTACATAATGAAAACAATACATACATAATCCATTCCCCTTTTACCGCATTTCGCAGTGTCGGGGTTCCACACAAACTCTTATGGGAGTGCAACAGAGGTAATGCAGCTATTGTAGCAAGTACATTACGCTCCTCCATAATTTATCACTCAAACTACTTTCATACTAAATTTTTAAAATTCAGTCGCAACCGAGGTTTGAACCCCTGTCACTCTGAACGAGAGGTAGGATCTCTACCACTCGACCACTGAGGGCCTTATATGAAAACAATAAAAGGTAATTATGGATATACATTGCTCAAAACGATTAGAGGATATTGTGGTACAATAATATTAGGTGTTCAAGTAAGAATAATTAAATTATTAAGTAGTCATTATTTATCTGCTTTGACGACGACACTAGCAATAACTAAAGCAATTTCATCGTGCGAGCTAGATTTGGGGGGCAGTTTTCGAAATAATCGTCAAAGACTGTTTTGGAAGGGAAGTTATACCCTTCCATGTTAGTCCCCCCACCCTTTACCTGAAAATACATGTTTTAATGCACATGTGACCTAACCTAACCTCATATAATCTAACCTAGTCTAACCTAACCTAATCTAACCTAACCAAAAACTAAATTAACCTCACCTAACCTAACCTCACATAATCTAACCTAGTCTAACCTAACCTAATCTAACCTAACCAAAAACTAAATTAAACTACGTAAATAACAATTAAAATCGAGTTATCCATTTAAAAGTTACATTTTAGCCGCCGTCTTTCAATATGGTGGCTCAAAGTAAACATTCCGCCAATAACTGCAACGCTGGAAATTACTAATTAGTTATAAATAACACGCTTGCCAAGTTTCATGCTTTTGTTCTTTTTGTAATTTTGTACTTAACCATTCAGACTTTTAGTCAATGTTCAATATTGAACAATGCTTACTGAATTTTGATTCAACTAGTCAATAATTCCTATTTTTAATTCTTTTTTAGAAGAATTAATTTCAGAAGAGGAAACCCCTTGCGAAACGCCGGATAAGAAATCAGCAACATGTCTTCTTATAACTGACTGTCCAATGATAAAAGAACTAGTATCTTTCAACGACAATAAAACTGTAAGAGACTTTATTAAACAGTCGCTCTGCAAATTTGATGGTGATTTACCAGTAGTTTGTTGCGGTACTAGTTTAAGCTTGACCAACAACCTTGATGATGACCGTTTGGATGCATATTTTAAAAAAGATAAACTAGAAAGTGACATCAAGCAAACGAACTCAATTTCTAAACAATTACCAGATAGAAGCATATGTGGTTTAGAGAGTTTTGCAACTGATAAAATTGTAGGAGGTAGAGAAACAAGACTAGACGAGTTTCCATGGTTGGTTGCTCTGGAATACAGAGATCCTAAGACTAAAGCTATTATAGGAACTCTATGTGGTGGTTCGATTATAAATAATAGATATGTATTAACCGCAGCACACTGCCTCACTCAAAAGAGCCTTGAACTGTAAATAGATTTGTATCACTTGAAGCAATGAACCAAACTTTTATTTTAGCTTTCAGGTTCGATTAGGGGAATGGGATACAAGTAGGGACAAGGATTGTGCGGATACTAAAGAAACAAATTGTGCTGCTCCTATAGAAGTAGTAGAAGTAGAAAAGACAATCGCTCATCGGTTTTATAGCCCAGCTACGAAAAATAACGATATTGCACTTATCAGACTCAAAGAAAACATCCAATATAGCGGTAAGTGAAACAGGTACATATATTTCAAAGAATCTATTAACTATACAGACTAAACACCTATAATCTGCTTTAGCACCGGTCAGAGATTATTAAAATTGAAAAATTGGGTAACGTATTCAGTTAGTTTTCTGTAAAGTAACGAAATAACTAACTTAGTTACTTTTCTTAGTAACTTACCCGACACTGAATATGTTCTGTTTTGTGTTGTGTAATAATACTAATAATTGAGAAATACCTATTATTAATTTGAAATAATATTTTGGTGTGTTTTAGATTATATCCGACCAATCTGTTTGGCTTCCATAAGTTCGCCTTCTATAACAAAAGGATTAAAGTTAAGCATCTCTGGATGGGGAGTCACTGAAAATGGTAAGACTGGTAACACAGTGTATTCCGTATCTGTCTATGTGATGAGTTTTTTAACTTCAATGCATTATAATCATGAATGCCCAGAAACTCAAAAGCTAGCAACCCTTTAAATATGATTTTCAAGCAAATAAGACAAAGGATTTGTTTTCCAAATTTTGTATGTCACTTTAACCCCGATCAATTTTCTATACCGATAAAAGTATACAATCTCCTAGTTTTAATGGCGGCAGTTTCTTGGCAGTGTTAGTTAACATTTCTCACTTCTATTGATGACTTGGTCTTGCAACATATGCAATATATTTTTCGACATCCTGATTGCTTCTTTTTATACTGACTTGAGATTGAAATGTCGCGGTCGGCTTTGAATAATTTTCAGCTCAGGTCATAGTTTTACTAATTCGAAAATTATGTAATTTGCAAATTCGCGGCCGTTGTCGCTTTGTAGTATGACTGAAGATCGGAATTCAGAAACATTTCCAAAAGCTCCGAACGAGGGGTCAACCACTCCCCAAAAAACGTACAGTGATTTCCAGTTTCTGGGAATACTTTCAAAAAACATCAGGTATTTCCAAGTATTCCCAGGTATTTCCAAGTATTCCCAAATATTTCCAAGTATTCCCAGGTATTTCCAAGTATTCCCAGGTATTACCAAGTATTCCCAGGTATTACCAAGTATACCCAGGTATTTCCAAATTATCGAAAAATAGAACATAAATAGTCAGATTATTTTGATATAAACTTAAATGGCTTAAAAGTTCTAAAACATCAGAAAACAGAGCTTTAGTAAAAAACATTTTATCTTTGTGAGATGACTTAAATGTTTACTTAAAGTATGGCAAATGCGGGGACAACATTGGGACACTAAATAGACCTTGTGTGTTGTTATTCTCTACCAAGTTTAAAGAGATTACAGATTATACCTACGTATCACTCATTCCTTGCAATACATTAATTTATATAACAATTTAGCATTTTTACTATTTTTTATTGCATTTTTCTATTTGCATTATAGTTGAACATAAAATAATAGTATAATGTTTAGACTATTTATTCTAGTCCACTTAATTTTTCTCATTGAGATATTCATAGAACATATTGTGATGATTTTCCTCATTATATGAAAATCATGAGTTTCTAAATTGGTTACCCATGTAAAAAGGTTCAGTGTTGATTTTCATTGCTAATCATAAATTGAATTTTTAAAATGATTAATTGTTAAAAGGATTCAGGTTTGAGTTAATTTTATTTATTGAATACATGTATATAGTAACAAACTTTTATCAGGAATACAACTTTGGGGTTTACAGGATTATCACTTCCAGTTAAATCTGAGAAAGAAAATGTATAGTGATAAAGGTTTACAAGACATTACAAATATTATCGACTGTAATTACACGAGAGGTCTTTTTTTGTCCGGATAAAATTGATTTTTTTAACGATAATTTGGTTGCTTGGTAAATTGACGATACAAACCACCTACGATAAAAAAACGAGTCCGAAGGACGAGTTTTTTTATCTGGTGGTTTGTAGAGTCAGTTTACCAAAAAGAAACCAAATTAGAGTTTAAAAAATCAATTTTATCCCGGAGAAAAAAACCTCGAGCGTAATTCGATGAGATAATTTAATGAATAATAAAAAGGAATAACTAGGTAATTATGAAGAAGTCAAGAACACATTTATTAACTTGAAAATGACAATTATTAAAAACAATAATCAGGTTCGAGAAAGTTAGCCATGGAAGTTTAAACACATTTTATCCAGATGCAAAGTTAGGGCTAACTTTATCCGATGTCAAAGTGACAAATGTATCGCGGCTTATGGGATTTTTTATACATGAATTAAATTATCAACAACAATACAGAAATAGTCTTGACGACCATAAACAGTTAGTCGGTAATACAATTGATAAATAGACAATAATAAACGTTAAACACGTTAAAAAAAATGAACGTTAATAAAAAAATGTTTTTATTAATTAAACATTATTCAAAATTTTTTGAATTTGGAAAAGAAAAGATTCAAACTCAACCGATAATAATGTCGCTGACAGAAGAGGAAAAACACTCGACAAATTGCAGGGTAAATTTCAAAAATTCATAACTTTGCGCCAAAAAATCGTAGGCACTCGAAGTTGTGAAAACTTGACAGAAAAAAGACTGAACTTTATTGCCTTGGCGGTCGATAGGGTTCACGAAGCTGTTAAAGTTTGACATTTTTTTAATGAAAAACATTTTTTTCTACGGGCGGTCGCGGGGGCGGAAAGGCCTTTACGTAACATTGGCTCACACGCCCTTAAACTAGACACTTTAAACTTTTTAGTACTCAAAGGCTCATCCATTTTCGTCCAAAATCCGCCGAGTTATAACGGTTTGAAATCTTCGTATTTTTGGTGCGTTTTCAAGTGGTGCGTTTTTTTTCCTCGAGTGTATTATCCTCCTACTGTTACACTTTTTTCTACCCGTCGTCTAAATTTCTCGTAAATAAAGTCAATTGTATGCTAATTTATAACTGCTTCGGTAACTTTTTACTAGATTATTGTAGAAATCAAAAATACAAATAAAAACCAAGTGAAGTAATGTTAGGGGAGTATGCTAGAAGAAAGATAGGAAAACGTGTAACAGTAGTAGGGAAATATGTAAAATAATTTTTATACCACAAACTTGTTATAAGAGCTATAATCTTGTGTTCATATATTTCATATATCAATTTTGTGCAATTAGTTACACTTTGTACTTTAATCACAATGAAAATATCAATTTCGAGACAAAACTTTTAAATTTCATGTCTGAGCTTCTATTGACATTAGGAGTAACTTTTACTAAATGGCATTTTTAATTTACTGTAATATAACTGGTACTTTACTATTAACTATTGTCTCATTTTCTTATTTTCTAGCCCCTTTGTAAGTTTTATCGACAGTTTGACTATAACTAAACTTTTTTCAAAATAAGCAAAACTTTTTATAGGTACTAAATGACTTTTTCTCTAAAAATGAGAAACATAGAGGAATAAACAAAACTATAAATATTTTATTTTTAGGAACTGCTTCTAATGTTAAATTAAAAGCTGAGGTGCCAGTGGTTGGTATTGAGGAATGCAAAGGAATAATTAATAGTGAAAAAAGCAGTATTAAGGTAACTTTGAATCAAGTATGTGCAGGAGGTGAAAAAGGGGTAGATAGTTGCCAAGGGGATTCAGGTGGGCCTTTAATGAGACCTTATGACGTTCAATATAATGGACAGGTACAGTGGTACCAAGAAGGGATAGTTTCTTGGGGAGTTGGTTGTGCTGGAAAGGACGGACCTGCAGTTTATACTCGAGTAAGAAGATACAGATATTGGATTGAAAATCAACTAGAATAAATTCTAATAAAGATGTTTACAAAGAACTTTTTTAAGTCATTTCCTATGTATAATTTTTTAAGTAACAGTTTGCCTTGTATGTGCAATAACACAATAAAGTAATGTCCCAATTATTATAGGTAGTGGGTTTTCTTGTTTAGGTTAAGAAATAAATTACTTTAAAGACCAAGGCCACCTGATAACCTGGTGACCTTCATCACCTGGTGTTTCCAGAAAATTTACAATTTGTTACAATTTGTTTGAAAATTTGTTTTGAATATGACGTTAACGACTTTGTGACGTAGTTTGTTTGTGTGTTTACACCCAATGCCATCTGACATCACAACCTAGGTTTTTTCATGACTCCAGCCTTTCACTTTTCCTTTCAAAAAAGTTTTAAATTAAATTTTAAAAAATACGCGGGGAATTTAAAATTTACTAATAGAAATACTGATTTTAATAATTTATCTAATAGAAAATCGGTTTTAAATGTTTGTTTTTAGAATGTTTTCAAAACTGTTTGATTTTAAAGCGACTGACAAAATTTTAAAGCAGTTTAATCACAGCGACGAATGTAAATCATACATTATTTGTATACAGACCTTGTTTTTTCCCCAGGGAGAGTTGATGCTTTTACTACGTAATAGAGGCCGGTTTTTTGTTTTTCACTATGTTCACAGATAAAAATTTAATAAAAACACTTCAACAACAGTAAACTTTCAAAACAATTTTTTAAATGTTGAAATAAATAAAGATTAGTTAAAAGCTTCACAGTATTTATTAACATATAACCTGACAATATTGTTTCGACAGCTAAGCTGTCGTTATCAAACGTAATATAAATATAAACAAACACGTCGCTAAGGTAGATACAAAAATAGGTAACTAGATAAAAATAATAATAATCAGAATTAAATATCTAACACTTCCAGTAACGGAGAATTAATTCATTAAAGGTACCCAGAGTTTGTGTTTGTATATCTCAAAGGCTTCTAAAATGTCTAATTTGCGTTTGTTATTACAAAAATGTAGGATTTTAATATTATTTTGTTGAAAGAGATGTCTTTGAAACAGGACAAAATGTACAACACATCTAACATATCACTTCTTCAATCTATAAAACACAAAATCACAGAGAACAATCTAATTTCTGTTAAAGCACATAAGGGTAACACTTTGGTAATTCTTTCAAAATATATTTACATACAAAAAGTTAATGAATTTATTAATAAAGAAAATTTAGAAACTTTAAACAAAAACCCAACCGCAAAATTCCAAAAAGAAATAAAACAAGGTTTAGAAAACTGCAATATCTGCTTTTCAGAATTAGAAAAGCAACAAATCATTAATAAAAACCCACAACCACCTAAACTATATGGACTAGTCAAAACACATAAACAGAATATGCCAATAAGACCAGTTGTATCATACATCAATGCACCTAATCACATTTTATCCAAAAAACTAAACCAGATTATTAACACGATAGGTTACAAATCGAAATACTCTGTTAGAAATTCATTAGAATTAGTAGATAAGCTGCAAAACATACATCTTCCACCACATTCAAAACTTGTTAGTTTTGATATTTGCAACATGTTCTCCAGAATACCCCCACAAGAATGTATTCCTTTATTAGATAGTTTCTTGATCAATAGTAATATAGAATTAGTTAAAAGGTTAGAGTTAATTCAATTATTTGACCTTTGTATAAGTCAAAATTATTTCACTTTTAATAACATAATTTATTTACAAAAAGATGGTTTACCTATGGGTAATGCTCTAAGTCCTCTATTAGCTAACATATTTATGGACAAGTTAGAAGATCAAATATTTGAATTAAACGTCTCTAAACACATTATGTTCTGGTTTCGTTATGTTGATGACATTTTAGCTTGTTTTGGCAGGTCTTTTAAGGTTATCAATGAATTTTTAATTTTTATTAATAGTATCCACCAAAACATAAATTTTACACTAGAAACAGAACAAAACAGGGCTACAAACTTCCTAAACTTAACTATCAAGATTAACGCACACAATCTATTTGAATTTTTCATATACAGAAAACCAACACAAACGGACATAACAATACCAAATGAATCTTGTCACCATACAACACATAAAATAGCAGCCTACAGATCATTAGTACACAGAGCTTTAACTATTCCACTAACAAAGCCAGATTTTAGCAAAGAGATATCAACCATTAAACAACTAGCACTTGCAAATCATTACAATCCGAACATGATTGACACTTTAATTAAACAAAAAGATTATAGGTTAGCTATCAAAAGAATATATCCCATTGACAGTCAAACAGAAGACACAAATTACATATCTATACCATATTTTGGAAAAATATCAGAAAAAATTGTACATATAATAAGAAAAACCAACAATTATAAAATAACATTTAAAATCAACACTAACACTTTTTCATTTTTATTTAATGCTAAAGACAGAACACATGATATGAAATCGGGCATTTACCGTTTAAATTGTTCTTTTTGTAGTTCGGTATATATATATATATATATATATATATATATATATATATATATATATATATATATATATATATATATATATATATATATATATATATATATATATATATATATACACGCCCAACTATCCATACCAAGCCCGCTATGTTACGCAGGCACTCAGAAGCCCGGGCTTTCCTGTAGAGTTTCAGCTGTATATTCTACCTCAATCGAACCGATAATTTCATATTATTAAGCGCAACCTGCGAGGGGTAAGTTATTTTTACATACAAATGAATATATACTGTACAGCTTTTACGAGACCGCATATATTATTGGTACTGTAGCAGTCCTGTTTGTATAAAAATAAATATTTCACGCATTATACCAAGCCACGCAGGGTTGCCGCTACTGTTACCAGCAAAACGTAAGATTATTGATCGTGTAATTTGTCTCGCCGGCTGTGAATGTCGGACAAACCACGGTTAGTCACCGAGACTTCCCGAATGCTTTCGTTCATATGTGATGGTAATGCCGAGTTGGGAGTATCCTAGCGGAACTTTTGTTCTCGCCAACAGCCTGAGTCAAGGTCTTACATCTGGTTATTATCGATTTTATTTTAGCTTTCTCGCGGCATAGTAACACAGACAATTATATACAACGAACTTTATGAAAAGAAGATGGAATGTTAGATTTCAGATCATGTTCTACATGCATAATTAACTGAATATTAAGTTACCTCGGAATTCGCCTTTTGGCCACCGATTTTGATGATTTTTTTTAAATTGTAGGTAATCGACTATATTTCAAAGTCTAAATGTTAGATTTGTCCTGTAATGCCCTGTTTAATTGTTAATAACAAATTATTACTTTTTTCATAAGGGACTAACATTTAAATAATTTCATCAAATTTGTATTATAATTGCATAAAGTTGGGTACTTAATAGGTTTTTAGGGTCGTAGATTCAAAATTTTAATAAAAATTTGATGAAATTATTTAATTATTAATTAGCCCCTTATGGAAAAAGTAATAATTTGTTAATAACAATTAAACAGTAATTTTCAAACCTTTGACAGTACAGACTTTACCAATTAAATATTTTAGTTTGAAAGAAAATGGCAAGAACAAAATTACAGTTTTCAATTAAATTAATATAAATAAAAATATTATTTCTAAAAAAAGATAAATCAATATTAGACGGTTTCCTAGAAAAAAAATACCTCGGAATTCGCCTTTTGGGCACCGATTTCGATGATTTTTTTAAAATAGTAGGTAATCGAATATATTTCAAAGTCTAAATGTTCGATTTGTCCGCTAATGCCCTGTTTAATTGTTATTAACAAATTATTATTTTTTCCATAGGGGGTTAATTAATAATTAAATCATTTCATCAAATTTTTATTATAATTGAATAAAGTTGGGTACTTATAAGTTTTTAGGGTCGTAGATTACGAATCCGGGGTCCAAATTGGTCTAAAATTCAAAATGGCCGCCGGTGTCAAAACTTTAATATATGAAATTTTGAATGAAAAATCGTACCAAGGGGTTTTTAAAGTAGCAAATTGTGCTGTTAAGCTAAAAAATGACCCAGATGTAAAATGCTTGTCACAAAATGGCCACCGAAACTAAATATGATTAAAATTCAAAATGTTTAATCTCTACTGTATGTTTGTTTAAGATGGATTAATATAGTAGTTAACACAATTTTAAGATTGTTGCAATTATCATTTATTTAAAATTCAAATTGATAGAATGGAGTTATTCCGTATGAATAGTGTTAAAATAAATTAATACTCCATAATTTAACCAGATTCCGTTTAAGTCTGAAACTTTATTTATCGTCAGATTTAAATAAAGGATATTGTGTTAATTATTATTTACTTGTGTTTCATGTAAAGCATTGTTAGTTTTTTCAGCTACTTCTGGCAACGTAGAAAAAGAATGTGCTCTTTACATTTTGAAAACTGATTAGTAAGCTTTTTTTTGGGAAGAATAAATTCTTTTTTACATGCTCTTACTGGTTGCGACACTTCAACAGCGTTTTTCGGCAAAGGGGAAAATAAATTTTTCAAAACTTTTGAATGCAAAATTTTATAGGTGTTTTTATAATTTTTAGAAATAGTTAGGGTTACTGAAGACAAGATAAGATATATAGAAAATAAATAAAATGGAACTTTTTTATTAGAAATTGCATGAAAATACAACTAAAAGAAATTGATTTAATTTTATTTTATTTGACAAATCCCATATTGTATAATATCATCTTCAGAGTCATTGCGTTCTGTTTCTTCTTCTTGTTATTTTGAAAAGCATTCTTCATCAGAGAAGTTTTCATCTAAACTTCTTTTTCATTAATGTTTCCTACGTTTGGACATTTCCAAAACTTTAAAAGATTTGAAGATTTGAGTTTTGTTTTCGACTATGCTTAAAAATTGGCTATAAGTGGATTCGAAGATGCCAAAAATAAGTTGAGAATTTTCTCATTAGTTTCTTCTCTGGAAGATTTGCATGGATGACCTCTTCTAAATTAACTGATCAACTTTATTTATTTCTTCTAAATAGCTTGAAATCTTTTTTCTCGCTTCTTCGCTAGCCGTTCATCTGTATCTTTTTGATGGACCAGCATGCCTCGAAGGTTAGTTAGAGTACCGTAGGTACATTTTACTAAAACATTTTCTGCAGCTTTTATGGTTGAATGGTCTTGAACTTTTCAACATTTATTTCATATCCACATACAACTGTTTGCATAATATCAAATCTATTAATAAATTATCTCTGACTTAATTTCTGTAATTTCTGCAGAAGTCGCAAGCGCTTTGAAAAAGCACATTGCTTCATATTTTCTTTGTTTTTAAAACTGTAAACCATGTGGGAAAAAATCGTGAATCTGTGTATCAAACAATAAACAAGTAACTGTGATTCACTGGCAAACATTTTAAGAAAAAATGAATGAACTGGGTGTTTTGCAAACCTTACTGAGCTGAAAACATGTGAATACATGTCTGAGATACCTATTAGAGACCGCTAGTTTAGCCGTTTAATTCTTTCGACATTTTGTCAGCTTTTGAAGCAAAATCCCGTTACATGAGACGGTGGAATAGTCTAAATTTTTGACAGTATTGCCTTTTTGTCCGTTCCAAGTTTTGATGACTTTCGGATTTAGATTAATTTATTATGATATGAGCTTTCAATCAGTAAAGGTTTCATCTTGTAAATCCGTTTCCCCAAAAAGAACGACCTAAACAAATCCACAAACTGACAGAGGAACTAAGGGAAGACTGACAGATAGGTGCCCAGTTCGTGTTATGTTATTCACTAACCATGTACAGTGCCGCCCATTTGAAAGTGCACGACTCTTTATATGTAATATTCCAAAATGACATCGTGTAAGTCAGGATTCCATGGGCTGTGTTTATAACAGCTGCAGCGGAATGAAAGGTTTATTATTATTATTTTCAAATACTTGTTTAAAATAATTTATCAGCTTAGAGTAAGTTATAGAAAACATAACCGAGGTAAATCGGGTCTATCGTGTACTTTCAAATGGGCGGCAGTGTACCTCTAAATTGCTATTTAATACTTCATAAAGAATTATGATATGACTTTTAAATTATTAGTCCAAGAGCAAGAGCAAAAAAGTAGGTTCATAATGCAATGAAATGTTTTCGTAGACAATAACATTTTCTACAACTTTTATTACAAACTTTTTTCTGTATAGTGCATAGCTTTATATTTAAAGCGCGCCAAACTTTCTCCAACATGGTTATTGCTAAATATATAGTTAACGGTTGATGATACATTAAAAATGGTAATAACCAAATTTGTAGAACACAAAATTTCTTATAGAATTTATTTAAAGTCTTTTTTCTATAAAATTGATACTTTAAGAGCTATAGCTTGGTAAACTATTGCACCGCGTGAATTATCAGTGGTAATGTTGGTCATAGTACACGGTAAACATTTCATAACACATAAAACGGCGAAAAGTGTTCAGAAAAATGACAGTACTGTGTAGTGTGTAGTGAATGTAATGTATTAATCTTATAAATAGTGCCAAGAAGTACTCATAATTTATACATCTTTCTTAAATTGCATGGGTAGAACGTATTATCATAAAAAACTGTCAATGTAGCAAGATATAATAGTTTGTCACGTACATCACGTACATCATAAAAAATAATAATAATCATGATGATAATAATAATCATGAGAAGGGAAAGGTGGAGAAAAGGATAACAGAGTTCAAAGAATGCAAATTAATTTTTTGAAATAAAAAACGGATTAAAACATTTATTAATACAAAAAGTGGCAAGTTATTTTACGTCATAAGTCTCATCTGTTTCGATGATGAAGGAAGTCACTCATCGTCTTCCACATCCTTGTTTTCTGCCACCGATATATCCGTAGGAGGTGAATCGAAAATTTCATTTTCATCGACTTCGTCTTC
This sequence comes from Agrypnus murinus, assembly GCA_929113105.1. Lineage (NCBI taxonomy): Eukaryota > Metazoa > Arthropoda > Insecta > Coleoptera > Elateridae > Agrypnus > Agrypnus murinus. The sequence goes on along the minus strand of OV816025.1, from coordinate 80,673,109 downwards.
GATGGTTTCCAATGTATCTGGCACATGTGCATCCACCACAATTCGAACAAATAATGGAACATTTTAAGCCAGCTTTTCGGCATACACAGGCAGCCCCGCAATTTGTTGTGCATTTGCAAGATATTATTTTCAGCAAACTTGAGGGTGCTGGAGCCATAGTAGTTCGAATTGGTTGAAGTCCATTTGTAGTCCGCTTCCAATCCCATTCTTCAGGATCATGGTAAAATCCAAGCCAAGTTTGAACCTGGTGGTAGGTTCTAAAAGAATGGTAACGTGCCGTATCTTGGGTTGGAGGTAGAAGTGAGAGGTTTAGTTTGGTGTTACTCGCCAAATTTGCGAAGCATTTTTAGCGAAGAGAGTTAATGGACGCATTGAGAGGCGCATGATTTAATATATAGTGTATAATTTCGTGGCTATTGTGCGTAAACTCGGCATTTACAGCGTTATAAGTCTTAAAGTATCAATTTTATAGAAAAAAACTTCAAATAAATTTTATCGGAAATTTTGTGTTCTACAAATTTATCATCAACCGTTAACTATATATTTAGCAATAACCAAATTGAAAAAAGTTTGGAGCGCTATAAATATAAACTTATGCACTATACAGAAAAAAGTTTCAAATAAAAGTTGTAAAAAATGTTATTATCTACGAAAACGATTTTTTTACTATTTTTGTGGCACGATGCACAGTCACGAGATATTTGATAAAACGTGTTTTCCAAGATGGCTGCTAACGTTCATCTCTCCCGTCCCGCCAACTAGACGTTACATTCAGGGGACACCTACGAACATTTTCCAACAAGAAAATCAATTCTGTAGAAGATTGCAGAAATAAATTACCCGGTTACTGCCCGATATTATTTATTTTCCAACTTGTTTACATGCAGGTTACTAACATTATTCTATTGTTATTTCTAAACTACTACTATTTAGTAAGCATTAATCCTACAGTTCGGACAGCTTTTTTAAGGAATTCTCTCGTGTAAAACAGCCAGCCTTCGCATTCAAATGAGACAGTGTTAAGATCTGCAGATGAGAACAACTTTGTTCTATTTCTTTCACCTAATGTAACTGCTATCACTCAACCAACGGACCAAGAATATATAAGAAACACCTAAGAGATTTTACAGACGTACCGTTTCGATTAATTTCTTGGAAACATTTGATATGATGCTATTTTGAAAGTTCTCTAATATCAAAGATGCAATTTTTGCTTTCGCTATTGCATGGATCAATGTTAAACAACTGACAATCGAGAAAACGTTTTTTACAATTATGAATAATGGAAAAGAAGTTAAAGGCGAAGTTGTTACTGAAGACGTGATTTGTTCTGAAGGTATTGGTAGTTTGGCAAATCAGAGCGAGGATATGAAAGAGATAGAAGAGTCCGACATTGAAGCTTAAATGCATTGTGATCGTAAAAAACAAGGTTACCAAGTACTGACAGGAGATGCAATAATGGAGGAAGGGGAAATTCTACGCGACACCTCTCAAGTAGATCAAGAAATTCTAAGTGATGGTGATGATGATTTAAACATGAAGAAAGTACTTTATGGACAAACTGCTGAAGCCATAGGCGTGTCATTAAATTTTTTTGAACAACATAAGGATCCTGATGTAATACATATTTTACACTGGCAAAATATAAAACAAATGATAAAAAATAACACGGTACGCACAGAAGAAATTTTCAGATTTTCATATAGCTTTTCTAGAACTTTTTGGTATGAAGATTACGAATCTGATGTTGGTTGTTTCCAATCAGGTCAAATGTTGTTGTTTCGAATTTCATTCGTACGCCATGCAGCCAACCCATACCTGCCTCATGAATTTAACTCAAACCGGGTTTCTCAGGAATTGCTTTTTACCTTACGAATGCAAAACGCCAATAGAAGAATAGCATGCATACACCACATAAACAGGGTTGACAATTTTGGCGTTTCTTAATTCTACAGCTTTTTTGCTTTGGCGCTTGGTGCGTAAATTTTGCTATTAGTTTTTAGCTTTGCATCGTGTTAGACTACTATTGCATAATAAGTAGCGTGCCCCAACTTCACCTAACGATAGAAAAAATGTCAGGCGAGGCATCTGTGACTCTCGTTCAGAATTGGACTGGTCTAGTGCCCTCATGTCTCTGTGATTTGTGATTGCGCATTAAGTCTGGTTCCGTTACGGGTAAACTAGCTAGACATATGTTTCCGAACTATCGTTCTCAGATAGTTACGTCAAGGAACTTCAACGCTTTCTTGGATTAATTACTTATTTATCTAAGTTCTTTTAAGAACTTATCAGAATTATTAGCTCCACTTAGAGTGCCGTTAGAAAAAGATGATGAATGGAGATGGGAGAATGAACAAAAAGAAGCATTCTGTAAATTAAAAGAAATATTAAAAAACCCTCCAGTACTTGGTAATTTTAACCCAAATTTACCTATTTTATTATCTGTAGATGCTACTAGTACTGCATATGGTGGGGCATTAATTCAGAATGGTCACCCAATAGCTTATTACTCCAAATCTTTAACTAAAACGCAGATCAATTATAGTCAAATTGAAAAAGAAGCATTGGCCATATTACTGGCTTGCAAGAAATTTCCTGTTTATATATGGGGAAACAAAAATCTGATAGTAGAATCAGATCATAAGCCGTTAGAAACCATATTCAGGAAGCCATTGACTGAAGCGCCTCCCAGACTACAGAGAATCCTATTTGAAATACTGCCATATCCCACAATTGTGTACAAAAAAGGAACGATGTTGTACATAGCTGATATACTGAGCAGAGACTGCGCAAAAAATGTTCATGATGACGAGGATGAAAACTCATTTGAGACATGTGTAATAATACCAATGAGTAAAACGAGATTGCAGCAGTTAAAACAAGAGACAAATACAGATATAGAATTGGTGAAATTAAAACAGCAAATACTTGTAGGATGGCCCGACAGAATAAGCGAAGTTCCGGCTTCTCTAAGAAAATACTGGTCTTACAGGCACGAACTAGCAACTTATGAAGATATCATATTCAAAAATGATAAAATAATGATACCTCCGAGACTACAAGAAGTTGTTCTCAAATGTTGTCACTTTAGTCACAAAGGTATCAACAAAAAATTTCTGGCTCTAATCTATTTTGGGGGGCTAATTTCTGGTTTGGGGGGCTTAGCCCCCCCCAATCCCCCACCTAGTTACGTCTATGTGTTTCAGAACACATCTACGGCCCTACAGTCAGATCAAGTTTTGCCTCAATATAATGACAATGTTGCTCAGATAACAGCATTATCCATTTTGTGAAATGTATAAATAAAATAGGAAATCCGTAGTTTAAAACGATACATTAATGGTGGTTTGTATGGCGACAGTTTAAACTATCGTTTACGTAAACGGCCGTTAAATTTGAAACTTCGATTAAAGACAATCGTTTTGTATGGCAACAGTTTTGACCAAGTTTTAATAATCTAGGTTCAAGTTAAGTTGGTATTAATAGATCTATCAAAATTGACATATTGTTAATTGCTTTTGTCAATGTCTGCAGTCAAAGTTTCAGAACAATGTCCGCAAAAATACAAAAAACAAAGCGAGTCGCAAATTTTTCTGCTACGGAAGTATCGACCATGATCTCTCTGGTGAAGAAAAAGAGATATTGCGACGTCATAGAGAATAAACAGACTGATACAGTAACTAATCGCGCCAAGGACGAAGCGTGGAGACTATTAGCCGAAGAATTCAATTCGATATCGGGAACAGTTTATAGGGACGCAAAATCTCTACGAGGGAAATATGAAAACACTAAAAAACAAGCAAAAAACAAATATGCTGAAGAAAAACGGTATATGTACAAAACAGGCGGTGGTCCTCCAAAAAATACTATTTCCGCAATGATAAAAACTAGCGTAGATTATGATATTCAAGAAATTATCGGTTCTCAAATGACGGGATTGGATTCTGAATTTGATGGAGATTGCGTGAAGATCTGTGAAGATGCATTAATTGAACAGCAAAACGAAAACGATACTGAAAAATCAGATCGAAGTCCTGTTAGCGATAAAATAAATAATATTGCAAAAATTAAAATTATTTCAAATGTAGATGTCACACCAAAAGCAAAATCACCAAACACACCGAAATCTCCTGGTAATGGAACATCTTTTATGGAGAAAAATGATGACAAAGAAAAAAATCGACCTGACTGGTCTCGTTACACACCACAAATGCTTAAAGCAACTCAGTCTTCAGAATTAAAAACAAAAAAATCCTACCGGATGGAAAATACGTTGAAAACAAAGCTTGGTACATGGGCAAATTCGAAAAGAACATTTGTGGAAGTTCAAGAACGATGTTTTATGGAAGAGAGTCGTGTTAAATTACAGCACATGGAAGAAAAGCATGCTCTTTCTGTAAAGCAAAGCATAGAACTTCACAACGAAAAAATCCACAGAGAGCGTGAAGAGCATAATATTAAAATGCAAATATTGCAAAAAGAGTTGCAACAATAATTTCAGGTGTTTGCGTTTATTTTTGATACCTTATAACTTTCTGTTAAACTTCAATTATTTATTTTTTAATTCAGTGCTAACCTACTATTTATAATAAACGTTGAAAATATTGATTAATTAAATTAAGTCTTGCAATGTTATTGATATTAACACGAACATCCCCCCCGTTCGGGGTCTAAATCAAGATTAATGCCATTAGCAAATTCAATGGCTGCTTCAATCTCTTCATCCACTTCAAGTTCAGGCTCATTCATGATACATGCGATATTGTGTAAAACTGAGCAGGCCACCACAATGGCTTCCACTTTTTGAATGCTCAAGCGAATTCCAAGAGCTAAAACTGGAAAGCGTCTTTTTATAACCCCAAAACACCTTTCAATTGGGTTCCTGGTCCGAATTTGACTCTCATTAAACAAATGTTCTGCTCTTGTCCGAGGATTTTGCAACGGTGTAATTAAATACTTTTTTACGGCATAGCCGCTGTCTCCCAATAAAACGCTATCTTCTCCAAATTCTCCATTTTCTATTCGTGCTCTCAACCTTGAATTTTTAAAAATTGTTGAATCATGTGCAGATCCGAACCAGCGACAAACTATGTCTTGAATTTTCAAATTCGAATCGCAAACTGCTTGTACATTAAAAGAGAAAAACAGTTTTCTATTGCGATAAATTTCTGCATCTTGTCCCCCAGGCGAAATAATTTTAATGTGAGTGCAATCTAATGCACCAATGCATTTTGGAAACCTACTAATAGCAAAAAATCCTTGTTTGACATTGTTTAGTTCTTCTGGCGTTGAAGGCATTGTTATAAATTGTTGGTAAAGTCCAGCTATACTTCTTATTACTTTTGTTATAACTCTACTAGCTGTAGCTTTGTCGACATGAATAAAGTCACCAACTACTTGCAAAATTGTTCCTGTTGCAAGATATCGCAAAGTAAGAAGAACCATATCGTCAGCTGATAACGCTACATAACTGACAGTAATAATTAGGTAAAATCCAAACACTAGCGTTTCAGCTATACTTACTGGTTTTTAAGACATGAAATTTCAATTGAAACTTCTTCTATTAAGAATGATACGGTTTCTTTTGATAGTCGAAATCTTTCCCTAAATTCAGTATTATTCCATTTTAAAAACTGATTTTCTCTTTGACGAAAATTTCTGGGGGCCCTTGGCCAAGTCTCAGCTTCGACTAGTTCCAAAAAGTCTTCGTCATCGGTTAGTTCCATTTCTTGTACCAATTCTCTTTCAAACAACATGATTTAAGACTAATAAAATGAAATGTCACATTTGCTAAACGCACTTTAAACGGTCGAAATTGACGGTTTGAAGTAAACGCCAGTTTAAACTACGTTTATGTGTAAATGTAGACCTTACAACGTCAATTTTTGATTAAACCGACTTTAAACTAAGTTTACATGTAAACCAAGTTTAAACTGTCGCCATACAACCCACCCTAAAAATCTTTTAATTTTAGAATTTAATACCGAAGCCATGCTATGATGCGCGACCACCAACTTCGCGAGATGTACCGGTATCGAAATAGTGGACTGCCTCGAATATTGTATGCTGATTTAAATTTTAATTTATACAAGTTCCCAATTTTAATCTGTATCTTTTTTAGCCTCTTGTTAGCGCTGTTTATAGTGAGAGGCGAGCTTTAACATCTCAAGAATCAAGAGATGTGCACATCTCGTCGCATGCTTCGAATATTGTAAGTTCAAATTTAAATTTACACGAGCTCCCAATTGAAACATACGTTTTTTCTGCACGATAAAATAACAATACACAAAGCTTAAACTTCAAACGAAGAATACAAATTACGATACTTACTGTATATCAAAATGCTCAAAAATTGCCGGCTTGAGATTTAGCTCTTTCTTACAAATTTTAAATTTTCAGGTCGCAGGTGTTAACCCTAAAAGCTTCTAATTAAATAATGGATTCAGGAATAAGTAATAATATGTTGGTCGCCACCAAAGCTGAGAATGTTTTTTATAAAACACGAATAAAATTTAGAAAAAGGGAAGGTTATCAGCTAAGGAACTAACCTCCTTATTAATTTTGACGTTAATTTAATTAAAACATTAATCAAACAATGAAAGATCTTGATTTGCCAAAGAAAACAAAAAACATCAGCAGTCCGTTTAGCCAAACTATGTCAAGTAGTCAATTAAATTTGAAATCTGTATATTAAACAAAAGAAAATGGTACATACAATGCAAATCAAAATAGTTACACATTAATAAAAAAATAGCAAATTCAAAATACAAAACACATCAAAATATAGTTGCACAACAATGAAAATTTGTAAATTCAAAATATAAAACCATCAATTTAAATTAGTTCTTGTTCCAAAAATGAATAAAATTTCGGGATCCCAAATGATTAAATTTTATCTAACAATACAATATTAATAAAATTCGATACCTTAACAGTTTTTCATCGTCCAAATTAGTGTTCATACCAAGGTTACTTTCACAAGTTGAAGGATACGAACTCTTGACACTCAAAACACCTTAAAAGCTTTAAACAAAGCTACAATAACAAACTGCAGACGTAACGATGCAGGAAGAAGTCTTCTGGATTTTGAACTAAATGTTATTAACGAGATTCATCAAACGTTAACAGAATTGTTTTTGCAATAACTGCCTTCGATATTAAACTCTTTATTATTCTTCTGACTGGAACGGTACTCGAAATTACTTGAATGTTGCTCAAAGTAATTATTGAAATTATTATAGTTCGGCAAGAACAATATAGTGGTATGAAAATCCCCTTTTCTTAAACATGGAAATTAACACTGAATTCTACTAACAAATGCCCGGCAACTAAACCATTCTTCAATAAATGAAGAATCACAAAATAACTGTAGTTACGCGGTACTGTAAAACTGTATTTTTATTCGAACAACTCGAAAAACTAGACGGCACTTTAAATAGTTAATTTATTATTTTAAAATAAACAAATTGAACGGTACTAACACATACTCAAACGGAAAATTGTTAAATTCACTTAACGGGATGTGTAATTGTACCTTGCCGAGGCCCAAGGCACGCCGAATAGAAACTTTGGCCGGACTATATGCTGAACTGAACTATATCGAAAGCTCACTTCACGGCAAGTGTGTTGCCTGGACCGCAACTCAGAAGCAAGTGTCGTCTGGACCGCGCTTAAAGCAAAAGTTTCTTCCCTTCGAAGACTAAAAACTATATCATTGTGAATTTAAGATTTACAAATCATATACACCAATCAGGAGAACGCTAGATCCAATCTTGACAAATGAAAGCATTTTAGTCCACGTGGACCCGATATGGAGAATTTTATTAGTTTTTACTATCAGAATATGATCCCAAAGGACCAGGTACTACGCAGCCAATATTTTAGCGGGCAGGTAGTGCGATGCAGATGTTTGTTTTTCTCAAAACTGCAGACGCATCAAACCATTTAAACACGTAGCAAACAAGGAATTCGATGAAAGTGACCTTAATAAAATTTATTATAAGCCATATTTAATAGTTTCCAAGATTTTTAACAAAGAAGCTACGTTAACCAAAACACACGTGCATAGATTTATAATATTAAGAAAATTTGATACCAACCTTTTTTTAAAATAAGTTTTATGGGGTTGTTTATATCGAATGCTAACGCAAGTTTACACTTTAAAAAAGAACGTAAAATTGCAGAACCGGACCTAAGATTTTTGTAAATGTATTAACAAAATTACATTTTTTCACAGCTTGTAAAAATATACCGTTACACAATTTAATTTATATACTTTTTAGACTTAAGTATTCGCGGGCGGATAAGTTTGAACACCGCCTTTCGGTTTATTATTTTGTCGGCATATTTATTTTATTGTTGATTTATGAATTAGATAGGACTGTTTACAAAAGAGTTTGTCGATATGAATGAATCAGGAAATACTTAACTCTCGCCCATTGGAAATAATTTCGGCTACGCGGACGACGGAAGAAAGTCAGTTAAAAGAGTGTGGGTGATTGATGGAGAGGATTAAGTCGGGTGAAATGTTAAAGCAGGGAAGTTTAGTGCGGGGAGAAGTAAGTCGGAATAATGATGGGTGGTGTGGGTAACCAAAGTCAAGGGGGGAACGCAGTGGCGTGCGGTCCATGGAAGCAATGGAAGCAATGCTTCCCTTGATAATTTATTAAAGATAAAAACCAATGCGAACAAAAATATTTTTATAAAATTATGGTTATCGTTTATTTAAATTTGTAATATTTAATCAATTTAAAGCTCAATATCAATTCCGTACAGCAAAAAGTATAATTATTTAGAGTACTATTTTAAATTAGGTTCATTAAACTTGCACGGAAAGGTAATACCGATTCATATGTGTTACATACACTGCATATAAGCACTGATTTCGTTGCTTATAACTGCTCTTCTCCTAGCCTTGATCCTTGATTAGCGGGCGTGGTGATACAGACGATGCGGTTAACATTGTTTGGTCGTTATTTTTAGTGTGCTTCGTTCCCAAATGTTTATTTATTATAATTTGGTTATTTGTTCATTTTAGTGTTTGTTAAATTTAATATTACTTAAGTAATGTAAATCTGCAAATGAGACTGTATTTTGTTACATTTTATTATTTCAATTTATATAAGTTGGATTTTTTTAAAGACAAATAATTCTATTTAGTTTGCTCTGTATGCAAATTTAAAATTGCATTATCGTCATGAATGCTAATTCAGCTGCTTCGGTGGAAGGTTCGAGTACTTCCGATACATCCGAATCGGGACAATTTTTTTGTTCAGTTTGTAAATTAATAAAAGAATTTTTTGCATACCGTTTTGGAAAGAAATTACAAATTATTGAGAAAGGCAGATCAAAACCAGAACTTTCAAATTTAACAACAAAGATTAAAACCTGCAACGGTATTTAGATAAAAAGACCGGAAAATCGAGTTGCATTATAAATAAATAGTAGTACTTTTTTTAAATAAATAATAATAGTCAATAAATTTCATAAGTATAAAGTGTAAAAGTTCTTCCTTGAAAAACTTTTAAGCTTAATACCGCCCTGCTAAGCGAAAAAGTCATATCTGCAAAACATCAACTCAGAAATATACCATATCTTTTCTTAGCTCACATTAAAGGTGTTGTTAAGCGGATTTACAACTTCAGCTTAATAAATTAAACAAAAAATGTAGATAACCATTTCACAAGTAAAATTTCTAAATTCTTAAAAATAAGCCTGTAATTAATTTTTGAACAGTGGCGTGCGGTGAGACTTTAGGCTAGGGAAGCAACCACGATTTTAATTTTAATATACCTAGGTACAGGCGCGGATTCACGGGGCGGATGAGGGAAATTCCCCCCCCCCAGTTTAGAAATAAGTATACATAAAATAGAAACAAATAATGTTTGCTTAATTATTATTTATTAAAACAATAGATCACTTTCATTTAGGTGGCGCTGTAATCGATGTTAGGTATAGAAACATAACCTCATTTTTTCTGGCTATTTATTTTTGTAGATTTGATTGTTATTGTAATTGCAAAATGCCTTATAATTGTTGTGTGCCTCATTGTTCATTTATTAGTGATAAATATAAAAGTATTATGTTTCATAGATTTCCAAAAGATAAAGGGTTAATTGCCATTAGATCAGGAAAAAACCAACAAAATATACAAAAGTTTGCTCTAAGCATTTTATACCAAGAGACTATAAAATTACCAGTATGGGTAAGTTTTGTAACTTTGTAATTTAGTTTATATCTAAGCTTACATATTTTAATTTTAGGACAATGGAAAATTCTTGATTACAGAACTACAGTTCCCTCTCAATGTTTTGACAAGGGTCACATCAGAGAACAATTTAATACTGTCCAATAAGAAATTAATTAATTTAATGATGTCTGTATAATTTTAAAATGTTTTTTATGTATATAGCGGTGATTGCTATTAAAAATTATTATTAAAGACAAAACAGTAGTAACGAAAAAGCTGCAGCTATCGATTTGGATTTTGCTAGAAACATCATAATTGATAATTCACTGGAATTTCCTGCTGAACTTTCCAAACCAAAAAAACGAACACTTCTGTTCAAACTGTGTTTTCCGGTAGTAGGTCTCCGTAAAATAATAATTGAAAATTTAATAGGACAAGTTAAGAAAAATAAAATTTTATGCCATCGAATGTCTAAACATGTGATACATCGCCAATGAAATAATCTTTTAATTGCTTTATGTAACAAAATTTCAAAAATTCTATTGTCGCTTGATTTTCTGTAAAATCTGTTCATGTAAATAAAAAATATGTATGTATTGTATAATAAAACTATATTTTGTTATAATAGTCTTTTTCTATTTTGCGTCTATAATAAAGCTGTTAAAGCACCCAAATCAGTGCGTTAATAGCTCATTTGAGTGCTTTAATAGCCCAACTTTTTCAAAGTTGTTAGCATTAAAAAAATAATTGAAAAAAAACATAAAATTGACAAAAACATCACTCTAAAAATTTGAATTTTCAAATGTCACATCAGTGCTGTCAACTATCACAAAAATCCCTAAATTTTGAAATTTCGATTTTTTTATTTAAAACGGAATAAAAGACGCAAAATAGAAAAAATAGCATAAAAAACTCGTTTCATAAGTCATTATTGCATTCGTCCTTTAGAAAACTCGCCGCAAGCGGCTCGTTTTCTAAATTTGGACTCGTGCAATAAATCTTGCCATATGAAACTCGTTCTTTAATATACTATTATGTAACAGTTTCTACATCCTTAAATACTAAAACGCTGTGTTTCTTATAAACAATACTAATATAAAGAAACAGATCATCGTCAACGTTAATATTTAGCCTTGGTTTCTTTGTAATGTCATAAACAGACGACATGTACTCTACATCTTTTTGCAACTTTTCTTTTGTTGCAAACAACTGGCTGTAAGTGTATGAAACATATTCTTGCACTTTGCCTATAGCAAACAATATTTAAAGTTTGTGTATCAACAAAATAAAGAAAACTGCATATCTGTCAGTGTAAAATATTCAAGAGATTAACACAACGCTCCAATATCTTTACATGCTGCTGACCAACCTGTAGCGGCAGGGCAAGAACAAGTACAGTTAAGTACTTATGCCAAATTGCTTTGATTTCTTCAATAGAATCATTGTAACTTTATATTCAGAAAATTTTTTTGCTCTGCACAAGTTGATTTGATATTTATATAATATTGATTTTATATCGATATACCATCTGTTGCCTTCAAAATATGCTTTTGTGACATTGTCAATGGTTTAAAATAAGCATCGCTAGGAAAACTTCTTACTTCTTCAACTGGAACAACTTTCGCGTTTAATAAGAAGTTTTGTGTAATTGTTTATCCTTCCAAATGGACAATCTACAATTTGTAGGTTATAGTTCAAAATAGAACTTAAACTAAAATACGAACTTACCGACGCTTTAAAACCTCTTTGAAACCTGTTTTTACTCCTAGCTTTTTTAAATCGTTGCGTAAACAATTTAAGTTCATTTTTAGTCTTTTAATTACTTAAAATTCACATACAGCACACGACATACACTGGCTTGCAAAAAAATCGCATACACTTAAATCAAGTAACCGAGTTTTTATGTAGTTTTTGCTATGTAAACGTGACCTTTCTGACTTTTGACATTACATTTTTGACGGATAAATCTGTCATTAGGAAAATAAAACAAAATAATTTTAGCTGATTGACACTGACAATTTAAAAATTAAGACAGACTTAATACAATCAAAAATAGGTGTATGCGAATTTTTTGCAAGCCAGTGTACATAAACAGAATGTTGCTATCAAACTTTTAATACCTAACCCCGACTGTGCGCACCTAGTGGTGATTTGATTAACTAAACTAGTTCAATTGATCTATTATTTTTCCAAAGATTTCCCCCTCAAAATAATTCTCTGGATCCACCCCTGCTAGGTACAATAAAAAAACAGTGTTATAATTATTAAGTTCAAAAGCTTTTCAAAGAAGAACTTTTACACTTTATACTTATGGAATTTGACTATTATTCTTTATTTTAAAAAAATTACTACTATGTATTTATAATGGAACTCGATTTTCCGGTCTTTTTTAGCAAAATACCGGTGCAGGTTTCAATCTTTGTTGTTAAATTTAAAAGTTCTGGTTTTGATTTGCCTTTCTCAATAATTTGTAATTTGTCTTCAAAACTGTATGCAGAAAATTCTTTATTAATTACTTGCAAACTGAACAAAAATATCGTACCGATTCGGATGTGTCGGAAGTACTCGAATCTTCCACCGAAGCAGCTGAATTTGCAATCATGACGATAATGCAATTTTAAATTTGCATACCTACAGAGCAAATTAAATAGAATTATTTGTCTTTAAAAAATTCAACTAATATAAATTGAAATAATAAAATGTGACAAAATACAGTCTCATTCGCAGATTTACATTACTTAAGTAACATTAAATTTAACAAATAAATCGAACAAATAACAAAATTAATAAATAAACATTTGGGCATGAAGCACACTAAAAATAACGACCAAACAATGCTAACCGCATGGTCTGAATCACCACGCCCGTCTTGTTGCGGGGTGGTTTATATATTCATAAAATAAATGGATGGACACTATTTTCTTATATATGTTTATTTATTTTCTGTTTCTAATCTTCTTTAATACAAAATTACATTTTCTTTTTACAATAACAAAAGCAAACGACTCCATGTTTTGTACATCATATTGGTTGCTGCAACAATGGCAGTATTGCCAATATACATATAAATAAGGAAAGCATTATTTTAACAGCCCGCTGATCCACGCCAAGGTTAGGAGAACAGTTATAAGCAACGAAATCAGTGCTTATATGCAGTGTAAGTAACACATTTGAATCGGTATTACCTTTCCGCGCAAGTTTAATGAGCCTAATTTAAAATACTACTCTACAGGTAAATAATTATACTTTTTGTGGTACGGAATTGATATTGAACTTTGAAGTTGATTAAATATTACAAATTTAAATAAACGATAATCTTAATTTTATAAAACTATTTTTGTTAGCATTGTTTTTTAATAAATTCTTAAGGGAAGTATTGCTTCCCTTGGTTGCATGGACCGCACGCCACTGTTTTTGAAGTTGAAAGATCCGAAGCGTGTGACGTCACACGTGCGCGCGCCTAATATGCAAAGTATACTAAACTGCTTGGTAGTAGAAATCCGACCACAAATTAGTGCATTTCACGTGTTTGGAGGTAAATAAAAAGTGTTTATTTATTAGGTTATTTACTGGTTATTACTATTGTGTAGTTACCCATTAAAACAACATGCCTCGATGTTGTATATTCGGGTGCAAGAATATCGAAAAAGCTCGCGAATATAATTTTTCTTTTCCAAATACAGATAAAAATCTTAAGATTTACTGGCAGTGGTTGCAAAGAGTGAAAAGGGTCGATTGTATCAAGAGATTCTTCCAAAATAATCGAATGAATTACGGGAGAAAATAATAACTAGTATTTGTAATAGAAAAGGACTTCGCTAATCCTACGTATTTGAATATTGAAAATGATAAATATGCAGCCATAATCTCTGCAAATATAGCCACAGCAGAGCGTCCTTCGTTGGAGGAAGCAAAATAACTCATATAATAAGCTTGCAAAGTGTCTAGATTTAACACTACACTATGAAAAGATTCGTGCAAAATTATACACTAACCCGCTTTTGAAATTGGAAATTTCATTTGTTTTCACAATTTCATAATTTATACTCATAGGAGCACAAAATCGCAATTAATTACATCAGGCGACGTTTCCGATTCTAATATTGTCTTCGCTTGTGATAAATCTTTAACCGATGCCTCCAAATCATTCAAAGTGTTTAAATGCATATGGTATAATTTTATCCATTCTATATTAATACACTGCATCAATAAAAATTGCAATAAACCCTTAAATAAACTAGCACTAAACCCTATACGTATAGCAAGTGTTTCTGTCGCATGCACGCGTGACGTCACACGGCCGCGTTCGAGTCAAGCGACAACGGGTTTACAACACCTTCAACATTCTATATAGTACATTTCTACATTGCAGTTTTGCAGATAAGGCCTTTTCGCTTAGCAGGGCAGAATAATAATAACACTGTTTTTTTTTGTTATACCTAGCAGGGGCGGATCCAGGGAATTATTTTGAGGGGAAAATTTTTGGAAAAATAATTGTTTTAATAAATAATAACTAAACAATCATTATTTGTTTCTATTCTATGTATTGCGATGTTATGCAGCTATGCAAATAGAATGCCTTCATATTTTAATTTTATTATGAACTGCACTCGCTGTATTAAAGTTATCTCTCAGGGTCGCCTTTTTTTTTATTTGCCTTTACTAGATTTTTCTTTACAATGAGATTAAAATAAGTATAATCCAATTTCCAAGTATGGGTTCCTTTCCTTGGAAACATTCAAAGTTTATTTAAAAATATTATAGTACAATGGAATTTCAAGTAACCTTTAACTATTGAGAAATTTCTTTAATGGGAAACCACACATATGAATTTCAACAATTTTATAAAATGAGGTAAGTTTGATCAGTATTTTAGTTCTAAATAAATTAATTAAATTCTTTATTATTTTTAGGTTATGTGCATCATCTGCTTGAAACTCTTTACAATAATAATGGTACGTTGATTTAACCTTTAAATTAACTTATAAAATTGCACTTTAACCTTCTGGTAGGACACTAATGCTCTGCTTTTTAATAACACTTTCACAAACCTTTTTAGTTATTTAATTGATAATGCTTCTCCCTTCTTGTAGCACGTTCTCAGGAACCTGTATGTCGCCTGTGCTCTTGAACTGCCCTGGATTTATGAATCTGATGTAACTCAGGATACGAAGGATTGCCAGACAGCTAAAAATATCGTAGGTCAAGAGTACCTGTTTGTCTTTACCTTTATTATTAACGTAACTAATCTCTTCTTCTAGGATCAAATGAAACTTTGAAGATACGAAGATTGTATCAGATTCGAACCTATTTTTGGTAGTGAGTATGTTTCCATATTTTAAAACGTCTTCTTCTTTAAACTCTTTATTTTATTTGTTGGTTGAAATAAATAACACCTTTTACTATATTTTAAACTGCTTTTTTCTTTATTTCACAATTTTTAAGAAATTATTACCTCCATTAACAAAAATGTTTTTTTAACAACCTCCGTAGCAACCACCATTCTTATCACCTTCATCTTTTTCTTTCTTTTTTGTTTTATGATTTACAATACAAAATTAACTTTTTTTAAATGATTAATTATTGTTTCTCATTATTAGATATCTCAATTATAAGCATGCATTATTATTGATGGATGGTTGTTATGGATAAATTTTGATTGATATTTCAAATGGAATGTTATGTTTTGACTATTGTTAAACATGCTAAAAACTATTTTACAACTTTTCCTTAAGTCTAATAACAATTTTCTTTTCAGGTTTGAGCTTCAGATGTAATAACCTATTAACCCAAATACTTCTTTTATGTAACAACAATAAACTAAATAGATAAATCAAACTTGAACTCTGTTTTCATGAATTATTTTATATGAACGTCAGCTATATGTTATGAACGTCGAACATCACATCTACCTCTTCTCTGTTCATCAAGCAATTTTAAAACAATAATGAACTTTTATTAACTTGAACAACATCGACTTAAGTAAATAATTAAACTCGATCTAAATATCATTACAGTATACTTATTTCTAAATAGGGGAATTCCCCCCACCCACCGTGAATTCGCGCCTGTACCTAGGTATATTAAAATTAAAATCGTGGTTGCTTCCCTAGCCTAAATTCTCACAGCACGCCGCTGGGGGAACGGGTAAAGTTTGGTGGGACGGTAAGACCGGAGTAAGGGATAAGTCGGGCAGAGGGGTGGTAATCTAGAGAATAAACCCAGACAAAACAAGTCTGGGTAGGGAATGGATAGACAAGTTAGGAGGTGATTAAATTTGGAAGGATTGTAGCGGGGGTGTTTAACACATAATGCTGTTTAGGAGTTTGTCTAAACATGCTAGACTTAACATTTTGAACTGGTTAGAATTTTGAAGGTGTTGGTTATGATTTAGCACTTTGGCCTAGAGATTGTTGCAGAGTTTAGTAATTACAAACTTCAATTTAGCGCTTTAATTTAGTAACTAGTAAGCAAAAGATCAGAGACACAAAACAGTATCCAATCCACCTCATTATTAACAAACTTAATATCTACAGCGCTTTCTATCACTTCTTGATTTGGTGGAGCTTATGTGTCACTATTACAAGGACTAATAACTATTTTACATACTAGAAGTGAATTCCCCCATATTTGGCAAAATTTAGTAAGGTCGGCAATATAATCAAAGCTCTCGGTTCCGCCATCACGATTCATCTTCCTAAACCAAACAAACAAATAACGATAATAAAAATATTGACATTTATGTCATGACATAGTTTTACAATCAAAATATTTTACCAATTTATCAATTTATGTTTTATTAACATTAATATTTCTTACCCTATTTTAATACACAGTAGGTTAAATGCCAACAATCCAAAACTATACTGGAAACACTCCCCAATACATTCCACCGTGCGAAGTAGTCGTACATAACAGACCACATGATTGCTGGATATCATTTCTAGGAAAAGTGTACAATGTTACACCACTGCTTAAAGAATTTGCCGGTAAAGATTGTATTAGACCTCTAATAGCAGAAGCGGGCAAAGACATAAGCCATTGGTTTAATGAACACACCGGAGACATTCAACATTATGTACATCCTATTACTGGCGAACAGGTTCCTTATTGCCCACATGGGCTACTACCACATACTCACCCGCAAGTACCAACCACAATGTGGACACCTTTACACCAGCCTTGGTGGAAAGAAGATAAGAAGTAAGTATGTTACTTTATTGAAAAATATACAGATATGGTTGTTGTTCACAGGGAATCCATCGAGTAAAGCGGTGTAGTGTATCATACACCTTACTTCAAAATAAAATCTATACAAAACTGCTTTCCGGTAGCTGATCAATGCATCCATCTAAAATAGATTTTCTCGACACCTTGCGTCTGTAATGCCATTTAATAATGTGACTGGGCATATAAAAGATCTAGAGATAATCATAACATATAAGAGATAAATAGGTACTCTTTTCATTATTTTCAATATTCTTGTAGAGAAATAAAATATACTCAGGAATATTGAATTGTAAGGGATTGAAAATTGTCTCGCGTGTGCGTGTGTGTGTACGGGCGCGCGTGGAAATTCCTTCAACGCAAATTTATAACAGATAGAGGTAAGGCAGGATTGTTTGAGAGTTTCTAGAACTGTAGAATTGTCTGCTAACAGAATCTGATATTTCGAGAAATTCGCGAAAATAGAATTCAAATTTGGTGTTCGGCGATTCGAACAAGGATAAATTTAGTTGTCTTACTACATTACCTTATCATCAGGTATTTTTAATATTCTAGATACCTGGTGGGATTTTTAACGAAACAAGTACGGCCACTCAGAATAATAAATGTTTTTATGCATACAGAAGTAACTTTGAACGTTTGTTGCGAAGATACTCTTGAGCGAATTATGGAGAGGTATTCAATTTTCAACAGCGATGCTTCCAGTTACACATGGAGGTTAAAGGACTGATTTAAACTTATTATTACTACAAATTTTCAATTAGAACTAAGTAAGTTTTAAAAATTCCAGATATGATGACAGAGTTTTGCATACGGATAAGACTTTGGCCGAGAATGGGATTCCAGATGAACGGGATAGATATAATAGTTTAGGTCTTCCCGCAAGTCTGTGTCTGCCATGCATACTTATTTATTATAATGATGACTTGAAATGGGAAAGTTTGTAATATTATTTATTTATTTATTTATTTTATATGTTTTATAGTTTATTTGTAAAAGGATGCAGATAATAAAGAAAGCAGTTAACACTGTTAAGTTGTCATAAATGATAGTGATATTCAATGTAATAATCTAATGATGTAAAGACAACAAAAATTAACAAGGTTGTCTAATTTTAGTTATCACTTAACTATTTGGAATACAAAAGTGTGCAATGAAATGTTGCTATCTTTCAAAAGCACCGCCAAAAATGATCAAAACCCGATAATTCTAAAAGTCTGCAATTCATTTAGTAAACCATATACAGTACTATTAGTAGATAGGCTACCTGCGTCCGGCGGCAAAATCCCATGTTATTTTAAAGAGGTCTCAAAGTTATCGAAAAGATCACAAATCCAAGATGGCGTCAGCTCGCGACTCGAGGTCATCCGCGGTTCAGCCAGACGCGCGATAGCGCACACCTATATAAGGTCTTGACATCTACGCGGTTTTATGTTAAGACAAGCTTGTAGAGCTATTATAAATACAGCAAGTTAGAGGGATTTGTAGCATTGTTATCTTAAACTTCAAACGTGTTTAAATTGTATTGAAATTGTTTATATTATTAACAAAGTGAAAAGTGTGTATATTATTTCTAAGTGTTAACAATAAATCAAGGTAACCTTTATCATTAGTTTTATAACTTTCTTTTTAAATACCGTTGCATAACTATTATAAATATTATAAACATTATTAGAAACATAGATCCGAAATATCAAATTAGAAAATTATATTAGTTGAAGCCTCCGTGATATTACGTTTTCAATAAATACTAGATATAATGAATCAGCTTCATTATAAATTTAATATAAAGCATTATATCTTTTTCAAGTCAATTCTTTTTATGAAAAACAGTTCGTAATAGAGTTTACTTTAAGGATACCTTATACCTACGCTTATCGAAAACAAATAATAATAGGCAAGCAGATAACATTTAAAGAATTTTGATCTAATAAGGTACTAAACTGATTAGGACTCCTTTGCAAATTTATCAGGCTGAATGTAATTAGAAAATATATTCTGTCGCTTACTAGTTAGATTATTATATATGATGTTAACATATAATAAAGACACTAAAGTACTTTTTAATAGTACATATATAAAATTCGAAAAAATGAAATGAATTAATTGTATTGAGCAAACATGAATCGCTAGGAAAATGTTTAAAAAACCCCTTTTGCAACATTTGCAATATAAAAGCATGCCTTCAAAGCAATAAATAATCTTTCTTTTAAAATAAATTAAAAAATAAAAACCATGTAAATATATCCTAAAATGTTTCAGATAATATGATTAATCAAAACATTAAAGTTTCATCACGTCTTTAAGACATGTGGCCCTATGACGTAAGATCATAAGGACGAGATATTAGATATATGTTAGATAGCTTAAATATGAGAGTTTTAGAAGAATAAACTATTTAATAAAGCTATAAACGATAAAAATTTTCCAAACAATTCTCAGATAGATTAGCATTTACCTGTAGAATTTGCCTGTCAGAACAAGATATCATTAGGTAGGTCATTAACGCAGTTGTGTATCTAGCATGCCATAATATTATAACAACCTTTTTAATAAATAACACAACACGGGATATATGTATTTAAATATGGCCTCCCTTACTGATGAGTCTAGGTGAAGACGAAACAAATTTATCCATGTTAAAACGTCAAAATTGAATAATAAATAATAAATTATCCGTAATGCATTTTAACAACAACATACTAGCTATAAACTCGCTTCAAACATAAAAATATTAATTTAGTATCTACAAACCTAGATACATATATTATTATGATGAACCGGGGATATGCTATAAAATACATCCGTCACAGATCAAGTAGAAAGATTTCATAGACAGGCTCCTACAATGATCAAATTACACC
The DNA here is from genome assembly GCA_929113105.1 of Agrypnus murinus. Lineage (NCBI taxonomy): Eukaryota > Metazoa > Arthropoda > Insecta > Coleoptera > Elateridae > Agrypnus > Agrypnus murinus. The sequence continues at coordinate 80,652,829 of OV816025.1, read as the reverse complement.
AGCTGCTTCATATTTAGAACATTCGCATATTCTGTTAAAACAATAATTTAGCGTAACCCTTCTTTTACTACTGAAAATAAAAATGCCTTTTGCTTGCTTAAAGCATATAATAGAAAATAATTCAACATCTTCTATGGATAATTGAAAGCATTATTACCTGTCCAGATAAAAATTATTAAAGCACCATATAAGTAGGGGGCATATTTAACTTTTCATTCTAATCAATTTACAACAGATTTCATAAAAGTATATTACAAGCAGCAAAGGGTAAACCCAAAGAAAAAACTCCAGAGGGCTGACTGAAATATTTGATAACAGAATAACGATAACAATTAATAAAACATATAGGTACTGACCACGGCCTATTTGATAAGTTATCTAATTCCCAATAGTTTTCTCTTTCTATTAAAACAATCTGATTAATTTATATATTTAAAAGTATGTTTGCAGTTAGAGATAGAGATAGCATAGTAGATGTTTTTAAATATATAATAGAATCATTAATTTTATTTTAACAGAAAAAATCTTCATAATAATTCTTCCATAATATCTTCTTGTATATAGTAAAACCGTTTAGATTTTAACACTTCCAGTAATTAAGCCTTATCCACAATTAGTTTGTAACAGCTGATACACCATCCATCTTGAAATTTAATATCCTTACATTTAAAAGATTCAACATTTAAAAGTATACAAAAGCAGAATCTATTAGTCATTTCATTTAAATCTACAGCATAATAAACAGCAAGCCTGTTCGCAATTTCTATTCAATTTTACATCATACTTTTAAGATGTAACATCTACCCGCTTTCTAGACAATCGAATTTGAACAGATCTATAACACGTTTTCTCATTTAATCATAATTAGGAACGACTTAAATAGCAAAATAGTAACGATAAAAGCATAATATAAATGTTAAATGTTTAAAACCCGTATACTGGTCAGGTATAAAAGCCTCTTGCGATCAGGTAGCGCTAGACTATATCCCCTTCGAACCTTTATCTCTTCCCCATCTTTTAAATTCATAAAAAGGTGTTAAAATAAGGTTTCTGCATAGCATTTTAATATATGAACTGAACTGATTTATGTATCGTATTATTTAAATTCCACCTTATTACATCTAGTAACTCGGTAATTTTTCTCAGCTTTCTGATACCTGGTCGGCTTTCTTTGAAGGAACCACACACCGCACTGAAGCACTAAACACTTTAACGCTTAGCCAATAATCGTTAGTCAATAGTTAATCGTCAGTTTGCTTACTTAATACTAAAGGAAAATATGTACACGCGGTGTTATAATGATAATCATAGTTCAAAGTGGAAACACCAATATATTTATATATGTCCATAAACAATAACACATAGAGCATAAGTATAAGAGTTGAATATATTCAAAGTCCAAAATAAACAAATAGAACACAAATTAATAATACAGAAATAGATATATACAAACAATAAATAGAACACAGTTAATAATAAAAGAATTGATATTATTCCAGTTAACAATTTACGTTAGAATAATCGTAAGTGATCAATACGATCTTTATTCAAAAGATACAAATAAGCACATAAATAATTATATACAAATAATACAGTTTCACAGGTAACTGAGGGTAGCTAAGGGTTAGCTCGTGATAACGACCAAGGTCTCAATCTTCCTACTCCTTGGTGTGACGGGATGGGTGACTTGGGCCTCAATCTGCCTACTCCCAAGTGTAAAGGTTTGAATGACTTGGGCCTCAATCTGCCTACTCCCAAGTGTTGATTCCGAGTCGCGCCGGAATGCCTTTCGTGTGTGTGTGTTTGAGGTCCGGTATTTATATTGTAAGGGTAGCTGCAACCGGCTCCTGAATGGTCGGTGTTGGCTCCACCTTGGTTGTGTGCGATTGGTGGTAACATTTCCCCCCCGTTTTGAAAGACGGTTGTAGCGACTGTTGGTTCTGGTGGGCGCTGGTCGGCTGCTGGTTCTGGTTGGCGTTGGTCGGCTGCTGGTTTTGGTGGGCGTTGGTTGGCTGCGGCGCGGAGGTCGTTCACGTGGACCTTGGTAGGTTCGCCGTTTGGCCTTTCGACCCAATATGCATTTTGACCTGATGCTTGGATGATTGGACAGGGTCCGAGCCATTTTGAGGAGAACTGGAGGATGGGCCCGTCGTTGGTTCCCCGGGACCATGGCTGCTACTGGGCAGTGGCGGTGATAGTGGCAGTGGCACTTTGGGAAAAAGCGGCGGCGGTTGTGGAAGTTCCGATAAAAGCGGCAGTGGTTGCGGTACTTCGGTCATAAGCTGCGGTGATTGCGGCACTTGGGTCAGAAGCGTCGGTGGTTGCAGTACGTCGGTCAGAAGCGGTGGTGGGTGCGGTACTTCGGTGAGAAGCGGCGGTGGTTGCTGTACTTCGGTCAGAAGCGATGGTGGTTGCGGTACTTCAGTCAAAAGCGGTGGTAGTTGCGGTACTTCGGTCAGAATCGGCGGTGGTTGTGGTACTTCGGTCAGAAGCGGCGGTGGTTGCTGTACTTCGGTCAGAAGCGGCAGTGGTTGCGGTACTTCGGTCGGAAGCGGCGGTGGTTGCGGTACTTCGGTCAGAAGCGGTGGTGGTTACGGTACTTCGGGCAACATGGGTGCTGGGTGTGGCACTTCGAGTAGAACTGACGTTGGCGATGGCACTTCGAGCACAAGTGATGAGGGTTCTGGTACTTCGAGCAGAAGTGGTATTGGTTGTAGCACTTCGGGCAGAAGTGGTGACGGTCGCGGCACTTCGAGCAGAGGGGGTGTTGGCGATGGAACTTCGAGCGGAAGTGGTGAGGGTTGTGGTATTTCGAGCAGAGGTGGTGTTGGCGATGGCACTTCGAGCGGAAGTGGTGAGGGTTGTGATCGGAAGGCATTCATGGAAGACTGTTTAGTCATTTTTCAGAGACGTATTCTGAATGCGTTGAAGAAAGATGCACCGTTAAAAGTAAACGCAATTTTAACTGGATTATTCGAGGTCAAGAAGAGCGATGTGATCATAGAGGAAATAAAGTACTTGAATACAAGAAATGCGGTCATTTATCAAGACAGTAATTTAGACCAATGGTTTAAGATCAATATTCAAGATCCTATCCTTAAAGATCTCGAAGAGTTTCAAGTATAGAAATTGTAGAAAGTTAGAAATAAACTAAAGCGCGCATATTTCTTTATCTAGCAAAAAGATAGCGGGCGTACGCTTAAATCAATCGTTAACCTCCAACTCAATATCAATAAGTATACCCAGCAGCTTGGCTCATCCTATTAAATCTGAAGCTCAACATAAAATCACATAATACAGCGAGTGTACTTGAGGTCTTCTACTAGTGTCCGAAGAGATTAAGGAAGAGATACAAAACTTGTTTAAAAGTGCTTAAAATGTATATAATTTAGATAATTGTTCTCATATTTATCCTGTGTTAATAAAACTCAACAAACGTTTTACTGTTTTTTATTTTATTTTTATGTTTTATTTTGTAAGTTACTACAAGTCTACGGTTAATCAACTTATGCATTGCATTCGATGACCTAGTGCTACAGATTAATCTGATGAAATTCCATCCGGAATATAAAAACAATAGGGCTCGTCCAGGATTCGAACCCGGGACCTCTCCCACCCTAAGCGATAATCATACCTTTAGACCTTTAAAATTTTGCTTCGAGAAAATTGGTATGTTTCTCATTACATCTGAATAATATAAAATATAGAACCGATCTTGGTACAAGCATTTTCAAAATTTGACATAATGTTTTAGCTAGAATTATAAGTCGCTTTGCCCTTATACACAAGATTATTAACAGATTTATTTATTATACGATTTAGTTCGAGTAATGCAATTACGTGAGTACCCAGCGTGAAAGTAAATATTGCGATTATGTATTATACAATTTTACAGTGTTGAATAGAATATTTGGCAAAACAAACCTTACAAGGCATTCAATCGGCTGACCGAAGAACAATTTGACAATTACTAATACATTCTTGCAGACAATGCAACGTATTTCGCAAACTAACCCTTAAGTGGAAAATTTATACCAGAGGTATTAAGATTTCTTCGAATAATATTAAGGGGTAAAAGACATACGATCAACAGATATCGAACATACATCAGTTAACATTCTGAATATACTAAAATTATATGGCGTATATAATAAATTAACACTTGTTTAAAGATTGGTTTAAGAGAAGGGTGATATACCTGTATATCACCCTTCTCCCTTCATCCTTCATCCTTAATCATGCTAGTAAATGAAACATCACGTGTTCTAACCTAACCTATCTTAGACCACGCCTACTACGCTGCGATTTGTAGGCAGCCATAATGGATTACAGGAATCTCGTACTGATGGTATTCCATCAATCTCTATTTTGAACATTTCTCAGCTATTTATCGAAGCATTGAACCGTGTCAAAGGTGAATTAAGGTTAATCCTCAGTCACAATTATTACGTTTCACAAACAGAAGATGTCTCTGAACTTTTTCTAAAATTTTTCTTGAACATAGCATGTTTGCAGAAATTTTTATTTTAAATTTTTTAAAAGTTTATTTCTATTTCCTACTTCTTAAATCACCTACTCCTTAATAGATTTGCTCGTCATTTGAAGATACACCAGGGGTATAAAGTTCAGTGTTCTATTTGTTTAAAGTATTTTACACGCCTCGATAACTATAGAAGTCATTTGAAAACAGTTCATAATAGCATACTTGCTGACAATAAGACATCACCTAGAAATAATGTAATATTTAAAAGGTGAAACTGAAACGTATGCATACCAATGAATTCTGTGCTATAGAAGCCAATAAAGAAATAAGATGCAAAGACGATGATAATGATGATGAAATAATAAACGCTCGTAATGCTATACGTAAGAAATTAGCCTACTTTCACTGTGATAAAGCAGAACCTCATGATAATCGTGTTATACCGCGATCGGAGACCGTTGCTATCAATCTCTCACTAGAGCTTGAACAATCATCTCCCGTTACATCTGCTGATAAGGAAGAAGAAGAATGCGATTCTAGCCTAAACGATTATCACGAATTCTCTAACTATTATAGAGCATTATTAGCTAGCGGAGAAAACAAAAACGTAGACAAAACTAGGTACGTTCTATATAATGACCGATGAGTGGCGATTTGGTTGTTAATGTACAGTTTCAGGGAAAAGATATTTTAATTAAAAACAAACTTTTCAATGGAACATCCGGCCTGTTTAATTTACTAACGCTTGAACGAATAAGCTCTCCTAGTCCAACAAAGGAAGATATCGACAACTATATGAAAATAATATCACTTACTCCTGCTCATAAGAAAGACTATAGACACAACACTCGGCTAATAAGCGTTAAACATTGGCAATACGAAAACATAATAAAGCCTAATTTATATAGAATAACAGACTTTGGGATTAGTCTTTCAAAAAAGTTAATCAAGATGAAACCGGATTGGATAAGTCAGAGTACGTCTGATCAACTAGTGGACCGACTTCGTCTGTTGTATGCTGTAGATAAAGCTCTTAGCAGCAGTCTCGAAAACGAAATAATTTCAGTCATCACAGAGCTCAAAGCGAGAAAAATTATAGAATAAGTAAATATTTAATTTCTAGTTGTACTATGTAATATAGTCGTATTGTAATAGTACCTATTTATATGTAATATGATATTTTTGATATAATGACAAAATAAACGAAATAGATTCTATAAAAGCTTCTTATTTCTCAACCTCTCTCTGCCTCAGTAAAAGTTCTGGTATAAATCTGTTTCTAGACTTATTTAATAAGATTGCATAATTCTCGGTGGATTTCATAAAGCGATTGATTAATTTAAATATTTTTAGAAGAGGTGAACCTGCAGAGTTTTGGGTAGAATACCCTTCCGCGCGCGAATTATAACAAGCAATACATTTCTTAATTTTTAATAATAATATTTTAGAGTGATTTATGTCTCCAATAGCCGGGTTGTTTTATAGCGAGAATAGAATTTGAAAAATATGTCGCGCTCTTTAAATTTATAATAATAATGAAATATAATCAGATTAAAAGATTAATTCAAAGTTTCACATGTTTTATTAGTTTATCTTAACCTGACAATATTGTTTCGACATTAAAATGTCATTATCAAAGGTAGATAAGATTGATAAACAAACACGTTGCTAAGGATAAATACATACAGAAAATAGGTAACTAGATACAATACAGACAAAAACTAAATATCTAACACTTCTAATAAAGGAGAATTACTAAGCTCAGTTTGTTCATTCATTAAAGGTACTGTGCGTTCATGTCTGTATATTTCAAAAGCTTCTAAAATGTCTAATTTGTGTTTGTTGTTGCAAAAATGTAAGAATTTAATGTTGTTTTGAGGTGTCATTAGGTGGTTCTGTTCCAAAATGTGTTTGGCATAATTCGATTTTTCTGGATGTTTAAGTCTATAAGAGCGTACGTGTTCTTTGTATCTTATGTCGAGATTTTTAAGTGTTTGTCCAATATAAACCGAGTTACAAAAAGAACAATTCAAACGGTAAATGCCGGATTTCATGATATCTTGTGTTTTGTCTTTGGCATTGAATAAAAATGAAAAGGTGTTGGTGTTAGTTTTATAGGTTATTTTGTAACTGGTGGTTTTTCTTATTATAGTTGCAATTTGTTCTGATATCATGCCAAAGTATGGTATTGACATGTAGTTTGTGTCTTGAATTTGAGTGTCAATTGGAAATATTCTTTTGATAGCTAACCTATAATCTTTTTGTTGAATTAAAGTGTCAATCATGTTATAGTCAATCATCAATCATCAAAAAGAAGATGGGTCAAAGAAGAAGCAAAGAAATGGTTTAGAATTAGAGACAATTTGCACATTATATAAAGGTACTCCACACAGATTACATTATATTCAATTTGACATTTTAGATTTTGATGTTAGAGAAACTGTCAGTCATATTAAATTTCAAAAATACAATACTCAGAAAAAGAAACTACAAAACCTTACCCAACAATAACGCTCAATACAAAATAATTATAATACCCCGAATACCATAAACTTCTATCCACACTTTATAAACCTATCAGATACACAATTCAATGACAGAGAAACACAATTTCTTAACAAAGGCTTCAAATTTTGTCCTTTTCCAAAATTTACTAACAAAATTAAAGAAATCTTGGCTGTTGAATGTGAAACTAATCTCAGAAAAGATCACAACAATTATGCAAAATTTCAAATCTTGAATCTGATAAAAGAAATATCTTTGAAAAAGAACAAAACACAGAATAAAACATCTAACCTGTCACTACTTCAATCTATCAGACATAAAATTACAGAAAACAATTTAATTTCTGTTAAAGCAGATAAGGGTAACACTTTGGTAATCCTTTCGAAAGATGTTTACACACAAAAGGTTAATGATTTTATTGATAAAGAAACTTTAGATGCTTTAAACAAAGATCCTACCACAAAGTTTCAAAAAGAAATAAAACAAGCTTTAGCAAACTGCAATATCTGCTTTAACGAATTAGAAAAACAACAAATAATACATAAAAACCCACAACCACCAAGACTATATGGACTGATTAAAACACATAAACACAACATGCCTATACGACCAGTAGTATTATATATCAACGCACCTAATCACACCTTGTCCAAGAAACTCAACCATATTATTAACATCATAGGATACAAATCGATATACACTATCAAAAATTCATTAGAATTAGTAGAAAAACTACAAAACATACATCTTCCAGCACATTCAAAACTTGTAAGCTTTGACATTTGTAACATGTTTTCAAAGATTCCACCACAAGACTGTATTCCTTTGTTAGATAATTTCCTAGTTAATAGTAATGTAGAATTAGTAAAAAGATTGGAGTTAATTCAATTATTTGATCTTTGTATCAGTCAAAATTATTTCACTTTTAATAATATAATTTATTTACAAAAAGATGGTTTATCTATGGGTAATTCTCTGAGTCCTCTATTAGCTAACATATTTATGTATAATTTCGAAGATCATATATTTGAATTAGATCTTTCTAAACACATTATTTTTTGGTTTTCGAACAAAGAACACAAAGAACAGAAACAAAGAAATTTCGACATAAGATACAAAGAACACGTACGCTCTTATAGACTTAAACATCCAGAAAAATCGAATTATGCCAAACACATTTTGGAACAGAACCACCCAATGACACCTCAAAACAACATTAAATTCTTACATTTTTGCAACAACAAACACAAATTAGACATTTTAGAAGCTTTTGAAATATACAAACATAAACGCACAGTACCTTTAATAAATGAACAAACTGAGCTTAATAATTCTCCTTTATTAGAAGTGTTAGATATTTAGTTTTTGTCTGTATTGTATCTAGTTACGTATTTTCTGTATGTATTTATCCTTAGCAACGTGTTTGTTTATAAATCTTATCTACCTTTGATAATGACATTTTAATGTCGAAACAATATTGTCAGGTTAAGATAAACTAATAAAACTTGTGAAACTTTGAATTAATCTTTTAATTTGATTATATTTCATGATTATGGAGTTCCACAAAGTAAGGCTGGAAACAGTAAACGTTATAATAATCAGTTTTAATTTATTATATACGCCAGTATATTCAGAATGTTAACTGATGTATGTTCGATATCTGTTGATCGTATGTCTTTTACCCCTTAATATTATTCGAAGAAATCTTAATACCTCTGGTATAAATCTTCCACTTGAGGGTTAGCTTGCGAAATACGTTGCATTGTCTGCAAGAATAGTAGGGAAAATAGGAGAGTTCTGGGACCACCCCCCACTCCTGACCTTGACCTTGAACCTATCTCTCTCTAACACATGGTAACCTTGAATCTATTTCTGTCACCGAAACGTGGCAACACCGCATTCTCAAGGTCAACAAATATGGCAACACTGCATTTTCAAGGTCAACAATATGGCAACACCGCATTCTGAAGGCCAACAATATGACAACAATGTGTTGACCATGAACTCAAGGCCACTCTTCAAGGTCATCAAAACATTGACCTTGAATCTATCTCTCTCTAACACATGGTGACCTTGAACCTATCTCTGTCACCTAAACGTGGCAACACCGCATTCTCAAGGTCATCATGGTGACCTTGAATCTATCTCTGTCGCCTAAACGTGGCAACACCGCATTCTCAAGGTCAACAATATGACAACAATGTTAAGACCTTGAACTCAATGCCACTCTTCAAGGTCATCAATATGACAACAATGTTGGTAACCTTGCTATGTCGAAAATTTAATTGTTAAACTTTTTTATATAGTTATTACATGTTATTAGTGTAAAACATAAATAATAATAATTTGTATGTTTTGTTTAGCAAAAAGTTAAAACAATACATCACATACAATAGTGTACTTTTGCTACTTAGTAACTTTTAAATTATTCTCTATGATATTAAAACCCCAATAACGTTTAAACACTATTTTAAAAAGAAATAACCACAGCAACTTTAACTAAATTTGCTATGCTCAGTTTTAAATTATTCAGTACATTAACCGCAGTGTCATTAACAACCGCCACTACAAGGTGTTTTGATGTACAGTATTACACTGAGCTCACTTTATAACCCATATGATATAATAGTGCTTATATATAAGATGGGTTGCATACTAGAGGTGTGGAGTGAGGTGCTAGAACCGGCTATCTACCCCTACTCGCAACCAAGTATACATACGAACATATGGGTTACTGTCTTCAAGGGAATGCGATTATTTACGTTATATATTAATTATATAAATTAATAATATAATTAGATTTATTAAATTATGTGTTCTAATTAAAAACGCTTAACGTTATTATCAAAGATCGAAATTAGTAAAAAGAACACGTCGTAAAACGACCAATTTTATATTAATTGAAAAGAAGCAAAATTTTAATAAAAAGTAAGCCCTTTTAAATTAACACTATCTTATTAAAAGTACGTGTTTGTTGTTTAAAAAATATCTGGCGTTTTAAATACCATTAATATTCATAATTGAGGTTAGCTTCGTGTATTATTAATTATATAATTTTAATAAATAAAAGTACGTGTTTGTTGTTTAAAAAATATCTGGCGTTTTAAATACTGTTAATATTCATAATTGAGGTTAGCTTCCTGTATTATTAATTATATAATTTTAATAAACTTTAGTTTGGTGTCAGAAAGTTATTTTATTATCCCATCACGAAACCTTAACAGAATGTTAGGTTTTTAATAATATGCTAAAAACTACAAAATGAGATCAACTCTGTTCACAAGGACAACCACAATAATTCGAAACCAGGGTTCAATGATGCAGAAGGTGAAAGCATTCATAACTGCACCAGATGTTGTCGAGACCACCCAATCAACAAATGCCTTGCTTATGGGAAAATTTGCAGAAATTTTAAGAATCACTGTAAATAATAGATAGTAATTCCCAACAATTTAATTCAAACAAAATTACGATTAAGTTAAGAACTTTTAAATTAACACTATCTTATTAAAAGTACGTGTTTGCTGTTCTAAATAAAAATATCTGGCGTTTTAAATACCGTTAATATTCATAATTGAGGTTAGCTAATAAAATCAGAGAATTTCGGGTAGACAACCAAGTATACATGCGAACATAGTTGAATGTGTGTAGTGGATGTTTTATGTAAAATAAAGAATTTTGTTTTGTTTCCTACTAAAATTTCAAATAAATAGCTGTTTCCAGTATTCACTCACTTCGTAAAGTGATAATTTTTCTTTACATTTTTGTTTTAGCATAATGCCATCAAAATAATATACATATATTTTGATATTTTTAAGAAGGTTCGTTTTTCTTTATGTAATACATACTATGTGGCTCTATAAAAATATATAATAATAAAACTGATATTTTATTCGTTATATTATAACACTGACCAATTACTGGGAAAAATTTGATTAAACACTGGGTAGTTTGTGGTTGTCGTGTATTTAAGTTTTTCTCTTGTAACTATGCAACCAAGTATACATATGGGTTAATATACAGCTTGTAATAATCGATTCAAATCAATATTCAATGTTACATTCTTAATTTACAGTTTTAGTCAGTCTGAGTGAAACGATCAATTTTATATTAATTGAACTTTATAATTTTAACTGTTTTACACAAGGACAACCACAATAATTCGAAACCAAGGTTGAAACGCAATTTTTTGAAAATTTTCTTATGTAACGCCTGTTAGAGAATATGGTTTCATAAAGAGAGCTAAATTCTCTTTTCACTAGAAGAACAAAATGTATAGGGTTTTATTTGAAAAGCTTAAAACGACCATCAACAAGAAAATAAGTGGTGAAATGCAATTGCTATAGAGCATAATTTGCGGTACAAAAAATTCTTAGAAACATTCTAATAATATTCCAAAAATATAAAAATAATATTCTAGGAATATTATATGAATCAGAAATATAACATACATGTAAGATATCCTAACTAGAATGTTAAATAAATAGTATTAAAATAATATTGAGGATATATTTTAAATAATATATTAGCTAAATATTTAGTCGGATGTTAAAACAGATATATTTTAAATATTTGAGAATGAATATTTATATAATATATTTGTGCTACTAGGGGTATAACATTCATAAGATATCCTGGAGAAGTATTAGTGTTGCAAAAAATCTTGAAGACAACACGAGTTTTATAGGTAAAAAATCTCGGTCTATTAAATTCTCGCTCAAATTTAAACTACAACCTCGATTTTTAAACTGTCTATAAGACTCTTGTTGTCTTAATAGCTATAAAATAAAGGTAATTTAATATTAAGACTGTGGAAACGATTTAAGTACTTCATTTTATACACAGAAAAATTTTTGCTTTTAAATAAAAAATTGTAGGTAACATCAAAATTCTTTACTTTCAAAACTGCCCCAACAAAATATTTGTAAGTACTTCATTTTTATACACAGAAAATTTTTTGTTTTTAAATAAAAAATTGCAGGTAACATCAAAACTCTTTACTTTCAAAAATGCCCCAACAAAATATTTGTTTCAATTTAAAAATACAAAACTGACCAGAAACAACAATAGTCATTCTGTGTGATTACAGTTTAGAGCTATGTATCTATTTCTAATTTAGAAATATCTAATCTTAAAATATCTTTAGAAAGAGCATTCACTAACTGTTGAAATTCATTTTCATCAAGTAATCTAATTTAATTATCACAAAATAGAAACAATTGATATATTTTTATATTACAATTGATATATTTTTATATTACAAAAACACACGTTGACCTTCGCGTACTCGAACGCGATTACCACGTGAAATGGGGTGAATAACAATACTTTCTTTGTCATTTGTCATTTGTAAAAACTGGAACGGAATTGTGCTGTTGTCGCTTTTAGCACAAAGTTACTAAATGTTAGAAAACCGCTAATATAATTATGGTTAGCTTTATTAAAAATTTGACGACTTCTGTAGTGTAGACGTGAAATAAAAAATATACGTTTTTCTCAATATGTTATTTTATTTATAGTAATATAAGATACAAAAGCCAGTTTATAATATGCATTACAATCAAACCTTACTAAAGCGATCAATATAAATTTTATGTCTATGTTCTATATCTAAAATTCTATTTAACACTACACCACATTTCTCGATACGTCTTTGAAACCGACACCGATCTACAACACTTTCCATCCACAATGATATTCGTGCTTGTCGGTAGGCGTAATTCCACGTAAATAATGTATTTTATTATTCTCCTCCTTGATCATAACACGTTTCTTTCGGTTGCTCATTTTTTGTTGTCTACAAACTCTTCTATTGTAGACGCAAATGATTCCAAACCTTCCTTATTTAATTTATCCAACAAGCAATCTATACAGATATTTCCTTTTAAATACGATTCACACAAGGCTACCCCTTTCTGAAACTGTAGAACTCTTTCATTACACTCTTCATCGGTAAAATATTTCCCTAACCATAGACTGCTTCGTGATCGGCATCAAAGCGTAGATCGCGTAACTCTTCTTGCACTCTTTGTACTGCACTTTTAATATCAATAGCCTTAGGCCACGATTGTGAACTATAACACATCCACATCTTTATACAAGAACGTTTTGCAAGTCGATGTCACACTGAATTCTTTCCGGATACCAGTTCCAAAGCACACACAACGTTCTCGGACGGTGGTAAAGCAGATAACACTTGTTTAACGTTTTCGGTGGAATCCCCGCTTAATACACTCGATCCTTTTAATAAAATTGAACAAGATTTTACAAAAATTTTTAAACGAATTTCTAGCAGAGGAAGTAGTTCTAGAAGCTGAATGATGCTTTCAAATGTTTGGATCTAGCTGAGTGGTGCGGCTTGAAGTTATAGATATATCTATGCCACCACTCCTTTCGGTGTAAATACAATCCCGTTGACCTTGGCTTGTTTCGTCTGTTCTCAACAACGTCTTGTATTTACGTATTTACAACCTTGTATTTACAGAGCACATTTATCTTTTATTTAAGGAATATATCGTTAAGTCCCGGCGTAATTTTCACTAAATAATGTGCTGGATGTTTCAGCACCTTGATTCATTGTTCTTTACGCGGATAAACATCACAACACTTTAACTCTCCATTGTTAAGATGGTGATACGACACAAATGTTCCCTTCGAAACTTGCCCGCATTATACTTGTCTATACATGTCATGATGGGACTTTTTATATTTGTATAGTACCATTCGTTTAACGGCTCTTCCAACTGTTTCGGCGATGTCGCACCTTTTCCATCCAACCATATGCTTTCCCCATTTAAGTCCATTGAATATGCATACGTCACTAGCGCAAACATCAGATAACCAGCTTCAAGAACACGCTTCTCTTTGACGCGTTTATTGAATGCCTCTTTGTGGTGGTCTAAAGTTTTCTCGACGTTTCCACCGTATATTTCTTCATCTCTCATTTCATCATCATCGTCCTCAAAATCGAATGTTACTAAAACGGTTGCCTCTACCACGTCCATGACGCTGTACTATTGAAGTATTCTTGCATATGCGTTTATATACTGAGTTGACGGGTGGGGTACAAGGTCATGGTCTTTAATGGTAACGATAACGAGCGATACAATATATTCCCATGATTACACCCACTACTGCAACTAACAGGGTGCCCAAGGTCACCACAGAAGCATAACACGTTTCGCTGCTGACTTTGCATTTTTCCACGGGACTATTCCCGATGGTTTGCCACTCACTGTCCTTAGTATGTGTTGGGTACACGAATTTGACCCTGAATCGTACTTCTTGCGTTCTATTGCGACCTCATGTTTAAACATTCCCATTTGTTGCAACGTCACTGGTTGCATTCCATACCAAACACTCGTATTGAAGTCATAGGAAATAAAAGCTGCTGTTGTATCTGGGAGTTTTGCAACGTACACTACACCCTCGTACAAGATTGCTAATAATATTACCACCTTGATTGGTAACATCTTCCCTCGCGTTATATTCTATGTTGTATTTGATTCTTCCATCTTCTTTTAACCACAAACATCTCTACCACTTTCATCGCTAATGGGTGCTAACACGTTAGCAAACACGCAATGTGGTGACCATTTTAGGTGCTCTACGATTGGGTTATCCGATGGTTCCCATTTGAAAATGTTCACTCGGCAATAAAAACATTCTACTCTATCTTCACGTCCCGTGTAGACAAATCCGGCCTCAGCTAAAGATTTTGGGGTTTGTATACCCTTCCAATTACGAAATGATAACACTCGTTCTGTCAAGCACGTATTCTGAAAGCTAGCTTCTACACACATTTTGAACTTTCAATACTTGTAACCTGCTATATAAACCTAGTGAAATTTCAAAAAAAAAGTTAATTTAAATTTTAATGGAAGGAAATTTGTTGTTCGAAATTAGTATTTCCAAACCATTTCTTAAATTTAATTGCTCGGATCAAACTGTTTTAAACTATGTAGTAACTGTGAATTATAGAATTTCAATGCTTATATTAAATAACTGTTTAACCATATTATTGTTTATTTTTATCTAAATTTCAAAAATTGTAAACAAAATTATGCGTTTTCTAAAATTTCTAAAGGTTGTTTATAAACTTTAAAAATCATACTGTTGCAAATTTGAGTTTTAAAAGATTCGTGTTTGAAGTTTTTAAATTCTAAAATATTTTAGTTTTAAAATAGATAAAAGATTACATCTTCAGATTTTAAACGGTGAATTTCAGAGATTGTCAATTAGCTTAATAAACCGCTGTTTTAATAATATATCAAAATTAGTTTGTTTTTGATTTACGAAAACGAATAATAAAAATATTTTATTTTATTCTTGCATTTTTATTTCACAATGGATAACTACATACATACAATTTATTTTAAGACCGTTTTTCTGGAATTTCTAGCTTTTAATACAAACAAAATTGAATTACGCGTCAGGAAATTTTTAACCAGTTGAAATGTAGTTTTGAAAATATCCAAGTAGATTTACTCGGAATTTAAGGTTGTTATTAAATAATAATTAGCCATCGATAACTTTTAAAATATTTCGATCAAAGCAATAGTCTTTTATTGTTTAAAAGTGCTTAAAATGTATATAATTTAGATAATTATTCTCATATTTATCCTGTGTTAATAAAACCCAACAAATGTTTTATTGTCTTTTATTTTTATGTTTTATTTTGTAAGTTACTACAAGTCTACGGTTAATCAACTTATGCGTTGCATTCGATGACCTAGTACTACAAATTAATCTGATGAAATTCCATCCGGAATATAAAAACAATAGGGCTCGTCCAGGATTCGAACCCGGGACCTCTCACACCCTAAGCGATAATCATACCTTTAGACCAACTAGCCAGTTATATATGGAAAAATTCTGCTTCGGGAAGATTAGTATGTTTCTCATTTCATCTGAATAATATAAAATATAGAACCGATCTTGATACAAGCATTTTCAAAATTTGACATAATGTTTTAGCTAAAATTATAGGTCGCTTTGCCCTTATACACAACATTAGTAGGTATGGCGTGACTTGAGTCCACTCCCACCCTTCCTACTTTTAGCCACTCCCCTTTCCCCTTCTCCTTTCTGTTAGCTCCTCCCCTTCGCTCTGATTGGTCGACGCCATCTTGGATGACACGCCTACTGCTCTCTGATTGGTCAACGAAATCCCGCCCACTGTGCTCTCATTGGTCAATTAAGTCTCCCCTATGGTCAATTAAGTCACCCCTACTGCTCTCTGATTGGTCAATTAAATCACCCCCTATAGCTCTCCGATTGGTCAATTAAAAATAAGAGCGTTGTCCGGATTATTGATTGAGTTGATCGGCATCGCCCCTATAGCTCTCTGATTGGTCAATTAAAAATAAGGGCGTTGTCCTGATTATTGAGTGAGTTGATCGTCCAATAGAAACCTTTTAGCAGATATTGATTAAAAATAATAATTGAATAGGAAGCACTGAGGGGTCCACAATATTGATTTTCGCCTACGGCTTTGTGATTGGACGGTCGTCATTTTTTCCTAGCTGCTGTCACGTCCCTACGATTACGGAATACTGTATTACCGATAACGTACTTACTGCTGATAGATTGCGTCCTTTGCAAAAGGAATCTGTATTACCGATTACTTACTGCTGCACTGTTAACAGATGGCGTATTTGTGCTAATTGTAAAAGGAATCAGTAGTAGCGATAGTAATGGATATTATTGATTCGATGAAAAAGCAAGCAATTAATATTCGTAGGGGTAGTGGAATAATAATACTATGAGTGTTTTAGACGGATGAATCATTCGTTCGTTCGTTCGTTCGTTCCTTATAATTCTGTCAGCTCTAAACGAATAAAGAAGTGATAACATGTCATAACCTGTGTTTGGATCACTCTCTAATCTAGTGACTTTTTGTCTCGTTAGATGGTACGGAACCAGCAGATATTGATTATTCGCTGCTGCTCTCTGATTGGTCAATTAAAAATAAGGGAGTTGTCCGGGTTATTGATTGAGTTGATCGTCCAATAGAAACCTACTAGCCGGTATTGATTAAACATAATAATAATAATTGGATGGAAGCACTGAGGGGTCCACAATATTGATTTTCCCTACTTGTTACACCCCTACTATGCGTCCTTTGTAAAAGGAATCTGTATTACCGATTACGTACTATACTGTTAACAGAAGGCGTATTTGTGCCAATGTAGAAGGAATCAGTAGTAGTAGTAGTAGCAATGAATATTATTGATTCGATGAAAGCAAGCAATTAATATTCATAGCAGTAGCAAAACCTCGATTTACATATCAACAGCAATAGCAATACTAAATAAAGACGTAAGACAATATTAATACTTATCTGAATTATTTTTTCTCCTCACATGTTTTATGACCTAATAATAATAATAATGATAATAATAATAATAATAATAAAACTCGATAAATAATTTTTTATTGGTTTTATTTCATACTTTTACTTAATATAAATTACATATGCATGAGATTATATGAGTATATCATTTTATAAACTAACTTAAATCAACTTATATGCTAACAGTTTTTCTTTTACTTAAAATAAACTACACACACAGAGACACATACACATTAAACTATATGAGTATACCATTGTCTAAATTACTTAGATTAACTTTAACTTAGTAATATAGAAGTATAATCCTTTTACTAAATATAACTTACATATGCATGAAACTATATGAGAGTATATCATTTATAAATGAACTTAGATGTTATGTGAGAACATTTTCAGCCTTTATCCAGGACTTTTCGTTTAAACCAAGCCATTTGACGTAAATGTCACCATTGCTGCGGTGTTTAAGTACTTTTTCAACTAAGTAAACGTCTGGCTGTTTGGTTTTCTGCAACTCGAACTCGTAGAAAGCTCCTCGAACAGCAACCCCATGAAGATCTCCCAGCAGATATGTGACAGGTTTTGTAAATTGAACTTTAACTATTTTGAATAATTCAGTTGACCAGTTGGGCGTGTATCCCTTAGAAAAGGCCCCTTTGAACTTACTAATACGTACTAGGTCATTCAAGTCTAGTTTACGTTTACTTCCTGTCGCGACATCAGCTTTTACATTAGTGTCATAAACGGCTAGTTGGGTCGTAGGTGTAACAGTAGCAGGAGCTCGGCCTATCGTTCTATGTCTGGTGTTGTTATAGCTGTCAACTACCCTCTGTAATATATCTATCCATTTAAATGATCCACGGTAGCTAAACTCTTTATACAGTTTTTGCTTAATTGTACGGATAACGCGTTCAACTATCGAAGCCTTAATTACGGAATATGTAGAGTAATGATTTATACTGTGTTCTTTCATTAATCGTTTAAAATGTTTATTGTAAAACTCTTTCCCGAGATGCGTCTGAAGATTCTTAGGTATGACTGCATTAGCACTCTTGAAGATGCTGCGGACCTGCTTTGTCACCTCTTCTCCGGATTTAGTTTTCAACGGTCGTGCATACAGATATTTCGAATAACAGTTTATCATCAGCAGTATGTAACGATACCCCTTATTTACTTTAGCATAGGGCATAAACTCGGCTAAGTCAGCCTGGAACAAATCCTGGAAATTTTTTATTATAGTGCGACGTCTTTGAAAGTTTTTTCTAGCAGCCCTATGTATTTCATCAACAACGGTTTGTTTAGCATTCATCATCATCATCATAGAGTAATACAATTAATCTCAACGACGCTGAGAGAGCAACGTCTCAAATAATTATATTGGCAGCAGCCGTGTTTGATGAATACTGAATAATGTTAAAAGCAATATATCATTATATACTCGAAATATTTTATTCTATGATGCCTTCCTCCTTAAGTTCACTTATAATTGATATTATTTCGTTTTCATTCTGCGGGCTACTGTTGCCGGCACTCTTTACAGCATATAACAAACGAAGCCTGTCGACTAGCTCGTTAGCCTTATTCCAGTAGACGTATTCGACTTTGCAATTGCTTAATTTTTTAAAATTTGACGACGATGATGATGATAGTCTAATACCTAAACCTTGGATTC
This sequence comes from Agrypnus murinus, assembly GCA_929113105.1. Classification (NCBI taxonomy): domain Eukaryota; kingdom Metazoa; phylum Arthropoda; class Insecta; order Coleoptera; family Elateridae; genus Agrypnus; species Agrypnus murinus. The sequence continues at coordinate 80,633,818 of OV816025.1, read as the reverse complement.
TGGATAAGTTCGGCTTAATTATATAATCATACTTCCAATGTTTAACAGCTGTTAGTTTACCATGTGGTCTATAGGATTTCTTATGCGCGTTAGTAAGGGCTATTATCTGCATATAATTATTGATATCAGCTTGCGATGGTATAGACTCTAATTCTCTAAACGTGAGTAAGTCAAACAGACCGGGTGTTGCTTCGAAAACGTTGTTTTTAATTATGATGTTTGTATCACGCATAGTCACAGGGGAAGATGCAAATGTCCACGCGTCTCGATCAATTTTATATCTAATACCGAATCTAGTTCTATCGATATTTTTGTTTCCGACAGCGTTAGCTATTAACATACCGTAATGAGTAGAGAGATCATGAGTTTTATTAGATTCTTCTTCTTCTTCTTCATCTGCTTCCGATGATGATGCTGATGCAGCAGGTTGTTTTTCAACTTTCAACAGGGGAGAGTAACTAGCAGTAGTAGCAGTAGCAGCAGATGGTTGTGTTTTGACTTTCAATAGAGGTACGTTAGTAATGTTTACTGATTTAGCAATGGTTTCCAACGGCGATATAACTGGATTGTGCGTGACGCGATACATACGTTCTGCTTCTGCTCTATCACGACGAAAGTATGCAAATTTCTTACGTATAGCGTTACGAGCGTGTATTATTTTACGCTTTAAACTCAGATCATACGTGTTGGACATGTCGGCTATGCAGAGACTACTAAACGACTCGACTCTAATTATAAACTTATATATGAATCAAAACCCTTCCGATATCTGCCCCTGTCTAGAGAGCAGTCTTTATTAATTACCAGGAAATCATGCGGCTCCTTCCAACACAGAAAGCAAATGTTTTTAAACTGATCATAGCTAATACCGTCTCCGACAACATGATCGCTAAACACGTGTTTTAAGTTCAACTCGTCTTGTCTAAAGAGAATAATTAGGTTTGCATTATCCCTAATCAGATGTTTCGGTATCTTGGCGTACGTTTGACCTAGATAAAAACAGTCGACGCCGTTATGCCTACCCATGCTAAAATATTCTCTAATCTTTTCCTGCTTGCTGCAAATTATATCATCAAAAATGAACACAGAATTAGGTTTAACATCACCGGGGCTGATTACGTCATCGTTTTCGCTAAATTCATGATATCCCATACCTGTAAGCGGTTTCATAACACGTCTTAAGAATTCATATTTAGGCTGAAATAAAGACTTGGTGTATAGGTAGATATTTTCAAATTTTAAACCGTTTTCGCTAATTAGTAAACCTAACATAGCATTAGTTTTACCGCAGCAAGATGGACCGCTCAATATGGCTCGACATGATACCGCTAACAGGTCGCCATGTTTCCTAACATCCTCGTCAGATCGTTGTAAAGATGTGTTACATTCGTCTAGGTTACATATGTTTAGTGACTTATTTTGTTTAACAACCTTCATCATTATGGTATGCGTACGTGTCTAGTCACGGTCTCATTAAACGGATTATACTCGATTAATGCGTCGTGAAGGATCAAACAATACGCCTTAGTTGTGTTCGTAAATGCTGCAGAAGACTCGAGTTCTAGTCTAATATCGACAGTGGAATCCTTAAAACTCTTTAACTGTCTTGAACAGTCAATAACAAAAACGGGATGCGTTTCAAACGACTTGTAGGTGAGTAAACAACTCTCAACCGCTCCTCTACCTATACCGTCATAGTAGTTCTCACGAAAACGAATATAATTCAAATACGCAGGAATATAGTCCTTATTGTCGAAATCGAGATTTAAACGCTGATGCGGGAACACTTGCGAATTTAAATACAGCTTAACGTCGACTAAGTTCGAATGAGTAAATGTAGTCGGGTTACCCGCTCTTATACCCAGCTGCTGCTCGTCTTGTAAAACTACAAAGACCCAGCGCGGTTTCTCTAGATCATTGGAGTTCTTTACGCGCCAAACCTGATTTTTAGTAGTGCCCAACGATGGTAACTCGTGTAATTTCCAACGTCTAAACGGAGCGATAATAGAAGAATTATCTCTTAAACTCTCCACCAGGTTCACTTTGCTATCATCTGATAACAGTATATGCGGAACCTCCCACGAGAGCTTATCAATCTTGATATCTATATCAGTACCTGCATCACCTGCATCGCTTTTATAGCAATTAAAATCGTTCTTGGCTCGAATTAAAACTAGCTGACAACTCATATGAGGTATTACTTTTTTATAATCGTCTGCAAATCCAAAGATATCTTTTAATGGTATTCTACACGTGAAATGAAAAACGTTATTCCCCTGGTTATGTAGCAAATCATTATCGTTAGTAACCCCAATATTCCACGCGTTACAGGTTAAAGCTCTATCCTCGGCACCGTGTGAAACGAGACCTTTTATAGTGCTTGTAATGCCAGGCTGTTTACATACATCTATGAGCTGGTTTGCGCCTAATATTAGTTTTCATCAAACAGAAAGTAGGCGAAATTGTTTACCGGAAGGAATTGCTTGTTTGCTGCACGTGTCATGCTACCTTTAACAGGTACATAGCTGTCATACAAAGCTAAAATGTTATCGGAATTTTGTATGCTGATTCTAATGGTGTCGGAATGATTGGAGTTTAACGTAAACGGCAGATAGGTATAAAAATCCTCTTTTATTATATCTGTATCGACGCGAGGCTTCCCAAATATGTTTAATTTATCAATGGTAAAGGCGTCGGTGTTAATATGCATTTTACTTCGTTTTGACATAATGCTGTTATCGTACTTTAAAGCCTAAAGATTCAAGAAAAAGGCGACGAGCTTTAGTTAGTTTTAATCGGAGGTCTGCACTGGTCGGCGTTCGACGGTGAATGACCTTTGAGGGACATATGCTGATGTTTTTATAGCTAAAGTTTATTCCCATTTTTCACGTTTAAGTTCTAGCCTGATGCTCGTGAAAGTATCTTCAGACAAATTTATCAACTCTCCTTTCGCGTCTACCAGTCTAGTGGTAATGTTGTCGATCTCGGTGACAGTGATGGGAAAGTAAATCACATGCGATGGCTCCTTTTCAATCAGATAGCCGGCTGGTACGCAAACACCGAATTCGAAGATTGTATTTTTTTGAAGATTATGTTTATATAGTTAACGATTTCAGCCAACTCGTAGCTACCCGGTTCAATAGTTATTTCCTTTTTTCCGTAATAAAATTTATTATTGCCTGGGTATATATTCCGTATCGTGTGACTTGTATATAAGCCGACTAAACCTAGTGAGTATTCGTAACGCACGTGATCTAGTGTTATAGGTGGATAAATACGATCCGTAGAAAGCCTGTTCCCTGTACCGTACACCGTGATGGTCCTAGCCATACTTAGCCGATTTACACTTTCACCTCTCTTTTATACAAAAATCGTAGACACAGATGTCCGCAGTTGTATGTATTGAACTTTTGTTCTTGGGCTACGTTGTAGTATACGGCGCAGCGAGGCCCTAAATATTTCACAAGTTCAGCTGGTGGTCTTAGGTCTCCGAAGGGGTCATAGTACAAAACCACGTTTCGATCCTTTCTATAAGCAACCCAATGAGTACCCGGTCCTCCAGCGTCGTCAAGATTAACAATAGCTCTTTCGAATTGCAAAGGTTTCGTTGCAGATAGACTTGTTCTCATATAGACACCTCTAAAATAGGGTATGTCTTTAGCATGTTTTATTATATCTAGGTCTGTAAGTGGTCTCCGAGGCAAGTTATTCAGTTTTTTGACCGCCTGACATATGGTTTTAAGTACAAAGCAGCTCCGCCTGCTCTATACGGTTTCAGGTAAAGGGCGTTCCCGTTCTTACCGCCTAAAGCGATAGCTTCCATACTTTTATTATGCCGTGTAGTTTCTTCTAGCTGTCTCTTATTACTATTAGCAGTGTTAACAGCTTTTGCTACGTCCGAAGCGCCTCCTATAATTGCACCGAGAGCCGAGAGGCCAGCAAAAATTGGTATGAGTGGTAAAATACCCCCTGTAGCTGTAGGCACTGGAATAATTCGGGGTACTTTAACGTTTTTTCGACCGCCTACGTTTTGAATGATTCTTCTGGCAGCGCTCAAGGCATGATGTATTAAATCTTTACCCGTGAGTCTCTTGCTTGCACGATTCACTACACCAACAATCTTCTTTAAAACGCCACCTTTAAAAGTGACAATTTTTTTCTTCTTCTTTGTAACCCTTGTCGCTGACGGTTTCTTTGTCTTTACACCCATTCCCAACTTTCTTTTAGCCTTCATTATACCGGTTACAAACAGAGCTGATGCTTTTTCCCCTAATTTAGAGTCTTTAGCCTTAACACGCTTCCAAGCAGCTTCTTCTAATACACGATCTGCCTGGTGTCTACTGTTCAAATCGGAGCTTTGAGCGTACGAGATGTCGTGCTGCATACACGCCTGGTCCAAAAGATTTATACCTTTATCACCACGTTGTAATCTTTTAGATAATTTAGTACCTGGTCCACAGTACTGATAGGAAGGAAGATGTAGTTCAATAGGCAGCTTGTCTATGAGCTTGTTAATAACACCGTTACTCTCGTGAACTAACATCTGGTACTGAGAGAAGAGACTGCTTGTACCTGTATTTATACTCGGTCGCTGCCGGGCTAATACACATTTTGAAATCTCTATGCATATAGATAAAGTCTCTATGATCAGCTTGTAGAATTTTACACAGCTGCTTTTCAACAGCATGTATTCTTCTTTGAAAACGGTATCTGTCCAGAGCTATTGTTTGCCAGTCTCCATTTCTCGCCTGTCTGTATGCATACTCCCATACTATCATATGATGTATATTATTCATGTTTACGTCGGCGAAACTTACTTTCTTTACCATATTGATGTGATGCTGCTACTACTACTACATATCGCTATGTTTGGAGAGTTATTGATATTAGTAAAACTAAAACTTTGTTTTAAATACATTTTTAATTTCTTCAACGATACATTTAGACTAAGATAAAAAATAATTGATTAGCGTAGATATAAGCAAACTAGGCATCTGCGCAGCATTCCCCTTAAGACTCACCACATTTCCTATCCGCAAACATTGCTTAAATACATTTTTATTTTTTAGTTTTCAACGATACATCTAGTTTGAGGGGAAAAAATAACTGATTGAAATAGCGTGTCCACAATACCATTCATCATATATGCCGATTTAGAGTGTCTGCTGATACCGACTAGTGAAAAGGACAAGGTACAAGACCATATCCCCCATAGTATAGCATACTACGTTAAATGCTCCTATGATGATACCTTGTCCTTTTCACTAGTCGGTATCAGCAAACACTCTAAATCGGCATATATGATGAATGGTATTGCGGCCACGCTATCTCCCGAGCAAACCATTCCTGACAGTCCTCACCACGCATTTCCTAGCTGCGCTAATCAGGTATTTGATATAATACACTTAAAACTAGAATAAAAATAGTGTTCATATCAATATGATTATGTATTCGTCCTTTACTTATTTTTCTTCTTCTGGTCAGTTGATAGTAAATTTCGTTATTCGCCTGCATTACAAACTCTCTTTATGTTGTAAGAGTTCGTACGCGTTGCAGCTTCAACGCTAAAGCATCAAGCTGAAAGTTTCTGAATGTCCACGAGCAACTGTATTTTATTTAATAAATCTTTATAATTCTTATCTACTATATTATTCGTTGTTTCTATCTTTAACAGTACGCTGGAATGATTAGTTTCCACCTCATTATTTGTTACTAGGAGACTTCTCTTCGTTTCTTTTTTTTCCACCGTTTACACTTTGTTCCTAGCAAGAATACATTAAATATGATTCACCTGTCATCATGTAAAGATAAAGAAGTTCAAAACTGTATGTAACAGTTGGTGATGCTGCAGCTTCAAGAAGTAAACGTAAACTATTCGTTTAAATGTTTATTACAGCACACCTTCTAAGCAGGGAACACATTTAAACCTTTTTTATTTGAATCAATTTAGAACAGATTGTTGTAAAAGCACACTACAAAAGTATCATCAAAAGGTATGATTCCAAAATATAGGGTTGCTGAATATATTTGATACGAGGTTATTGAAAACAATTAACAAAACATGGCTACTGTTCTAGACTTATTTAATAAGATTGCATAATTCTCTATAGATTTCATGAAGCGATTGATTAATTTAAATATTTTAGAAGAGGTGAAATACGTCCTTTAGTTTTTATGTCACAATTGCAGTAGGCGGTTATGCAAAGGAGAACGTTTATGTTTTAATTCGTACACCCTCAAATGAAACAACAGCATTAGGTGATATACATGTTTCCGTCAAAGTCTAAAAGTTAAACACTATGAAATCAGGCTGGATGTATCGGAGCACCACCCCTAATCAACTAGTGGATAGACTTTGTTGTGCGTCGTAAAGAAGGATGATAACAGCTGTATCGAAAACGAGCACGAAACGTTTCAATTATAGCCGGAGAGATATCATAGAATAAATAATATTATTATTCAGTTTGATGTCATACTTCTAATATATTCTTTACGATTCAGTAGTTCATATACTTTTTCAATTACCTTTATGATTGTCAGGGTTTGGGTATATATGTACGCATAGAGCCAACGAAAACTAAATTTAATATACGTTCGTGCAAAGAGAATACACTACAATGGTTGAAGTTAATGATCCGTACACCTTGCTCTATTTCAATAAGATATAGTGTACCCTGCGTTGTTTTTTTTCCCAGCAAGGCAGAAGGGCGGGATTTCTTGCAGATACATATAAATAGACCTATTAACTCTCTTGTAGGCATTATTATTAAGAACTGAACTGTGTGTGCCTACGTTGCCTGTTGTACTATTAGTTATTAGGATAGAAAACCGAGTAAGTATTAACCTTTTATTTATTGACGTTGTTTATTATTATTATTTGCTAGAATGCATGGTAATATTAACTAAGCGTAATTCTGATCAACATTAAACGTAGGGAGTAGTTTATTAGCGTTCATATATGTTTTTCTAACTTATTAATTGAGTATTGGTATACAACTATATATATGTATATATTTATATTAATTATTTCATTTGACGATATACATATCTACCCTCCTGATAAGTAGTCAGTCAGTCAGTTAATTTGGTTAGTACCCTTATCACTCCTAGTGTATGTAGTGTATGAGTAATCATCAAACTCGCCCTTTCATTCGAAAAATCAATATCCAGACAAACTGTACTCTTGTAGTAATTAAATCAACATACCAATCACGTTGTATTATAAGGAACTACTTGTTACTTTATGCATGTTTGTAACTATTATAATATAGATGATAGAATATATTTCATTTTAGCTCGAATATCTTGATCTAATTACGTTAATAAGTTAACATAGATTTTATCTTTCAACGAGTGTATATCGTTATAAATTTCTAATTGATGTTAACCTCAATTATTATTATTTTTACTTTGACCAATCAATATCTGTTAGAGAGAAAGAGTTGTAAGAGACAGTACGTTGTCGATAATACATATTTCCTTAATCGTAGGGGCGTGACAGCAGTTAGGGACAAATGACGACCGTCCATTCACAAAGAAGTAGGCGAAAATCAATATTGTGGACCCCTCAGTGCTTCCTATTCAATTATTATTATTTTAATCAATATCTGCTAAAAGGTTTCTATTGGGCGATCAACTCAATCAATAATCAGGACAACTCCCTCATTTTTAATTGACCAATCAGAGAGCTATAGGGACGAGGCCGATCAACTCAATCAATAATCCGGTCAACGTTGAACTTATTATGTTTAATCAATACCTGCTCAAAAATCAATATTGTGAACCCCTCAGTGCTTCCTATTCAATTATTATTATTTTAATTAATGTCTGCTAAAAGGTTTCTATTGGGCGATCAACTCAATCAATAATCAGGACAACGCCCTTATTTTTAATTGACCAATCAGAGAGCTATAGGGGCGAGGCCGATCAACTCAATCAATAATCCGGTCAACGTTGAACTTATTATTATTATTATTAATTATTATTATGTTTAATCAATACCTGCTAGAAGGTTTCTATTGGACGATCAACTCAATCAATAATCCGGACAACGCCCTTATTTTTAATTGACCAATCAGAGAGCTATAGGGGTGATTTAATTGATCAATCAGAGAGCAGTAAGGGTGACTTAATTGACCAATGAGAGAGCAGTAAGGGTGACTTAATTGACCAATCAGAGAGCAGTAAGGGTGACTTAATTGACCAATCAGAGAGCAGTAGGCGTGTCATCCAAGATGGCGTCGACCAATCAGAGCGAAGGGGAGGAGCTAACAGAAGGGAGAAGGGGAAAGGGGCGTGGCTAAAAGTAGGAAGGGTGGGAGTGGACTCAAGTCACGCCATACCTACTAACATTATTAATAGATTTATTTATTATACGATTTACTTCGAGTAATGCAATTACGTGAGTATCCAGTGTGAAAGTAAATATTGCGATTATTTATTATACAATTTTACAGTGTTGAATAGAATATTTGGCAAAACAAACCTTACAAGGCATTCAATCGGCTGACCGAAGAACAATTTGACAATTACTAATACATTCTTGCTGACAATGCAACGTATTTCGCAAGCTAACCCTCAAGTGGAAGATTTATACCAGAGGTATTAAGATTTCTTCGAATAATATTAAGGGGTAAAAGACATATGATGAACAGATATCGAACATACATCAGTTAACATTCTGAATATACTAAAATTATATGGGGTATATAATAAATTAAAACTTATTATTATAAATTTAAAGAGCGCGACATATTTTTCAAATTCTATTCTCTCTATAAAACAACCCGGATATTGGAGACATAAATCACTCCAAAATATTATTATTAAAAATTAAGAAATGTATTGCTTGTTATAATTCGCGCGCGGAAGGGTATTCTACCCAAAACTCTGCAGGTTCACCTCTTCTAAAATATTTAAATTATTCAATCGCTTTATGAAATCCATAGAGAATTATACAATCTTATTAAATAAGTCTAGAAACAGATTTATACCAGAACCTGTACTGAGACAGAGAGAGGTTGAGAAATTAGTAGCTTTTAAAGAATGTATTTCATTTATTTTGTCATCATATCAAAAATATCATATTACATATAAATACTATTACAATACGACTATATTCACGCTACTTTATTTTTAATTCTGTATAAAGTTGATGGTTGTATGATCGGGAAGATTGAACATGTTTATAAATATTTACATTGTATAATACAACATTCCTATAGTCTTCCAAAGTCAGTTCTTTTAGATAACATCCTTCTAGATACCTTTAGCTGTTTTGGTAAGCTTGCCCTCTACATCTACAACATATGCTTTTACCCCTGTTCCCAGAAATTCCCAGAGAATTCTACCCTAGTAAAAGTAGTAAACGCAGTAAACGTAGCAAACGTAGTAAAAGTTGTAAACGTAGTAAAAACAGTAAAGGTAGTAAACGCAGTAAACGTAGTAAACGTTGTAAATGTAGCAAACGTAGTAAACGTTGTAAACGTAGTAGACGTAGTAAACGTAGTAAACGTAGTAAAAGTAGTAAAAGTAGTAAAAGTAGTAAAAGTAGTAAAAGTAGTAAAAGTAGTAAAAGTAGTAAAAGTAGTAAAAGTAGTAAACGTAGTAAACGTAGTAAACGTGGTAAACGTAGTAAACGTGGTAAACATGGTAAACGTAGTAAACGCAGTAAGCGTAGCAAACGTAGTAAATGCAGTAAACTTAATAAACGTAGTAAACGCAGTAAACGTAGCAATCGTAGTAACCGTAGTAAACGTAGCAAACGTATTAAACGTGGTAAACGTAGTAAACGTGGTCAACGTAGTAAACGCAGTAAGCGTAGCAAACGTAGTAAATGTAGTAAACTTAATAAACGTAGTAAACGTAGTAAACACAGTAACCGCAGTAAACGTGGTAAACGTAGTAAACGTAGTAAACGCAGTAAACGCAGTAAGCGGAAAATATTTTTTAAAAAGTAAAAATCGCAATTTTCATCGAAATTCAACACATGCTCATTATTTTAAAACGCGAACGTAATTTGTTAACAAACTTTTCCAGTTTAAAAATTATTTAATAGCGTTTACCTGCAACGATAGATATAGAAACTCAGAAATTGTTCTAAGTCCTTCAATAAGTTAAAATTTTTAATAACTCGACAACCGCTGGAAATTCGACCAAAATAACATTTTAAGACTCTTCCCCGTACCCCCAGAGCCGTTTTCAGTACGAACCAATCGATTAAACAAACTCCAAAAGGCCAAATACCAAAAAAAATTTTTCGAAAATTTAAAAATACCGATAGAAAATGATAGAAAATATTTTTAAAAAGTAAAAATCGCAATTTTCATCGAAATTCAACACATGCTCATTATTTTAAAACGCCAACGTAATTTGTTAACAAACTTTTCCAGTTTAAAAATTATTTAATAGCGTTTACCTGCAACGATAGATATAGAAACTCAGAAATTGTTCTTAGTCCTTCAATAAGTTAAAATTTTTAATAACTCGACAACCGCTGGAAACTCGACTAAAATAACATTTTTAAGACTCTTCCCCGTACCCGTAGAGCCGTTTTCAGTACGAACCAATCAAGTAAACATACTCCAAAAGGCCTAATGTCAAAAAAATTTAAAAATACCGATAGAAAATATTTTTAAAAAGTAAAAATCGCAATTTTTCATCGAAATTCAACACATGTTCATTATTTTAAACGCGAACGTAATTTGTTAACAAACTTTTTCAGTTGAGAATGCGTTGTTGCCATTTTGATGACCTTGAGAATGCGGTGTTGTCACGTTTAGGTGACACACACACAAGGTCACACACAGGAACAAGGTTCTCAAGGTCATCAAAATGGCAACAATGTTGGTGACCTTGAACCTATCTCTCTCTAACACATGGTGACCTTGAATCTATCTCTGTCACCTAAACGTGAGAACACCGCATTCTCAAGGTCAACAATATGACAACAATGTTTTGACCTTGAACAAATTTGAGAAAGAGTTATTAAAAATTTTAACTTATTGAGGGACACAACAATTTCTGTGTTTCTATATCTATGGTTGCAGGTAAACGCTATTAAATAATTTTTAAACTGAAAAAGTTTGTTAACAAATTACGTTCGCGTTTAAAATAATGAACGGTATTTTTAAAATCTATCGGTATTTTTAAATTTTTTTGGCATTATGCCTTTTGGAGTTTGTTTAATCGATTGGTTCGTACTGAAAACGGCTCTGGGGGTACGGGGAAGAGTCTTAAAATGTTATTTTGGTCGAATTTCCAGCGGTTGTCGAGTTATTAAAAATTTTAACTTATTGAAGGACAGAATAATTTCTGAGTTTCTATATCTATCGTTGCAGGTAAACGCTATTAAATAATTTTTAAACTGGAAAAGTTTGTTAACAAATTACGTTCGCGTTTTAAAATAATGAGCATGTGTTGAATTTCGATGAAAATTGCGATTTTTACTTTTTAAAAAATATTTTCCGCTTACTGCGTTTACTGCGTTTACTACGTTTACCACGTTTACTGCGTTTACTGTGTTTACTACGTTTACTACGTTTACCACGTTTACAGCGGTTACTGTGTTTACTACGTTTACTACGTTTATTCAGTTTACTACATTTACTACGTTTGCTACGCTTACTGCCTTTACTACGTTGACCACGTTTACTACGTTTACCACGTTTACTACGTTTGCTACGTTTACTACGGTTACTACGATTGCTACGTTTACTGCGTTTACTGCGTTTACTACGTTTATTAAGTTTACTACATTTACTACGTTTGCTACGCTTACTGCGTTTACTACGTTTACCATGTTTACCACGTTTACTACGTTTACCACGTTTACTACGTTTACTACGTTTACTACTTTTACTACTTTTACTACTTTTACTACTTTTACTACTTTTACTACTTTTACTACTTTTACTACTTTTACTACTTTTACTACTTTTACTACGTTTACTACGTTTACTACGTCTACTACGTTTACAACGTTTACTACGTTTGCTACATTTACAACGTTTACTACGTTTACTGCGTTTACTACGTTTACTGTGTTTACTACGTTTACAAATTTTACTACGTTTGCTACGTTTACTGCGTTTACTACGTTTACTAGGGTAGAATTCTCTGGGAATTTCTGGGAACAGGGGTAAAAGCATATGTTGTAGATGTAGAGGGCAAGCTTACCAAAACAGCTAAAGATATCTAGAAGGATGTTATCAAAAAGAACTGACTTTGGAAGACTATAGGAATGTTGTATTATACAATGTAAATATTTATAAACATGTTCAATCTTTCCGATCATACAACCATCAACTTTATACAGAATTAAAAATAAAGTAGCGTGAATATAGTCGTATTGTAATAGTATTTATATGTAATATGATATTTTTGATATGATGACAAAATAAATGAAATACATTCTATAAAAGCTTCTAATTTCTCAACCTCTCTCTGTCTCAGTAAACGTTCTGGTATAAATCTGTTTCTAGACTTATTTAATAAGATTGTATAATTCTCTATGGATTTCATAAAGCGATTGAATAATTTAAATATTTTAGAAGAGGTGAACCTGCAGAGTTTTGGGTAGAATACCCTTCCGCGCGCGAATTATAACAAGCAATACATTTCTTAATTTTTAATAATAATATTTTGGAGTGATTTATGTCTCCAATATCCGGGTTGTTTTATAGAGAGAATAGAATTTGAAAAATATGTCGCGCTCTTTAAATTTATAATAATAAGTTTAATTAATAATAAATTTATAAGTTTTAATTTATTATATACCCCATATAATTTTAGTATATTCAGAATGTTAACTGATGTATGTTCGATATCTGTTCATCATATGTCTTTTACCCCTTAATATTATTCGAAGAAATCTTAATACCTCTGGTATAAATCTTCCACTTGAGGGTTAGCTTGCGAAATACGTTGCATTGTCAGCAAGAATGTATTAGTAATTGCCAAATTGTTCTTCGGTCAGCCGATTGAATGCCTTGTAAGGTTTGTTTTGCCAAATATTCTATTCAACACTGTAAAATTGTATAATACATAATCGCAATATTTACTTTCACACTGGATACTCACGTAATTGCATTACTCGAAGTAAATCGTATAATCAATAAATCTGTTAATAATGTTGTGTATAAGGGCAAAGCGACCTATAATTTTAGCTAAAACATTATGTCAAATTTTGAAAATGCTTGTATCAAGATCGGTTCTATATTTTATATTATTCAGATGTAATGAGAAACATACTAATCTTCCCGAAGCAGAATTTTTCCATATATAACTGGCTAGTTGGTCTAAAGGTATGATTATCGCTTAGGGTGTGAGAGGTCCCGGGTTCGAATCCTGGACGAGCCCTATTGTTTTTATATTCCGGATGGAATTTCATCAGATTAATTTGTAGTACTAGGTCATCGAATGCAACGCATAAGTTGATTAACCGTAGACTTGTAGTAACTTACAAAATAAAACATAAAAATAAAAGACAATAAAACATTTTTTGGGTTTTATTAACACAGGATAAATGAGAATAATTATCTAAATTATATACATTTTAAGCACTTTTAAACAATAAAAGACTATTGCTTTGATCGAAATATTTTAAAAGTTATCGATGGCTAATTATTATTTAATAACAACCTTAAATTCCGAGTAAATCTACTTGGATATTTTCAAAACTACATTTCAACTGGTTAAAAATTTCCTGACGCGTAATTCAATTTTGTTTGTATTAAAAGCTAGAAATTCCAGAAAAACGGTCTTAAAATAAATTGTATGTATGTAGTTATCCATTGTGAAATAAAAATGCAAGAATAAAATAAAATATTTTTATTATTCGTTTTCGTAAATCAAAAACAAACTAATTTTGATATATTATTAAAACAGCGGTTTATTAAGCTAATTAACAATCTCTGAAATTCACCGTTTAAAATCTGAAGATGTAATCTTTTATCTATTTTAAAACTAAAATATTTTAGAATTTAAAAACTTCAAGCACGAATCTTTTAAAACTAAAATTTGCAACAGTATGATTTTTAAAGTTTATAAACAACCTTCAGAAATTTTAATAAACGCATAATTTTGTTTACAATTTTTGAAATTTAGATAAAAATAAACAATAATATGGTTAAACAGTTATTTAATATAAGCATTGAAAATCTATAATTCACAGTTACTACATGGTTTAAAACCGTTTGATCCGAGCAATTAAATTTAAGAAATGGTTTGGAAATACTAATTTCGAACATCAAATTTCCTTCTTGTTTATTGTTTCCAGCCTTATTTTGTGGAACTCCATACTCATGAAATAAATAAAGATTATTAAAAGTTTCACAGTTTTATTAAAATATACCTGACAATATTGTTTCGACAGCTATGCTGTCATTATCAAAGGTAATATAATCAATGCACCTAATCACATTTTATCCAAAAAACTGAACCAGATTATTAACACGATAGGTTACAAATCGAAATACTCTGTTAGAAATTCATTAGAATTAGTAGATAAGCTGCAAAACATACATCTTCCACCACATTCAAAACTTGTTAGTTTTGATATTTGCAACATGTTCTCCAGAATACCACCACAAGAATGTATTCCTTTATTAGATAGTTTCTTGATCAATAGTAATATAGAATTAGTTAAAAGGTTAGAGTTAATTCAATTATTTGACCTTTGTATAAGTCAAAATTATTTCACTTTTAATAACATAATTTATTTACAAAAGGATGGTTTACCTATGGGTAATTCTCTAAGTCCTCTATTAGCTAACATATTTATGGACAAGTTTGAAGATCGAATATTTGAATTAAACCTCTCTAAACACATTATCTTCTGGTTTCGTTATGTTGATGACATTTTAGCTTGTTTTGACAGTTCTTTTGAGGTTATCAATGAATTTTTAATTCTTATAAACAATATCCATCCTAATATAAAATTTACACTAGAAACAGAACAAAACAGGGCTATAAACTTTCTAGACTTAAATATCAAGATTAACGCAGACAATCTTTTTGAATTTTCCATATACAGAAAACCAACACAAACAGACATAACAATACCAAATGAATCTTGTCACCACAATACACATAAAATAGCAGCATACAGATCATTAGTACACAGAGCTTTAACTATTCCACTAACAAAATCAGATTTTAGCAAAGAGATATCAACCATTAAACAACTAGCACATGCAAATCATTATAATCCGAACATGATTGACACTTTAATTAAACAAAAAGATTATAGGTTAGCTATCAAAAGAATATATCCCATTGACAATCAAACAGAAGACACAAATTACATATCTATACCATATTTTGGCAAAATATCAGAAAAAATTGCACATATACTAAGAAAAACCAACAATTATAAAATAACATTTAAAACCAACACTAACACTTTTTCATTTTTATTTAATGCTAAAGACAGAACACATGATATCATGAAATCGGGCATTTACCGTTTAAATTGTTTTTTTTTTCTTTTTGTAGTTCGGTATATATTGGACAAACACTTCGAAATTTTGACATAAGATATAAAGAACACGTACGTCATTACAAAAATAAACATCCTGAAAAATCGAATTACGCCAAACACCTTTTAGAACAAAATCACACAATGACTCCTCAAAATAATATTAAATTCCTACATTTTTGTAATAACAAAAGCAAATTAGACATTTTAGAAGCCTTTGAGATATACAAACACAAACTCAGGGTACCTTTAATGAATGAACAACTTGAGCTCAGTAATTCTCCGTTACTGGAAGTATTAGATGTTTAATTATGATTTTTATTATTATTATTATTATTTTATCTAGTTACCTATTTTGTATCTACCTTAGCGACGTGTTTGTTTATTATATTACCTTTGATAATGACAGCATAGCTGTCGAAACAATATTGTCAGGTATATTTTAATAAAACTGTGAAACTTTTAATAATCTTTATTTATTTCAAAATTTCCTTCCATTAAAATTTAAATTAACTTCTTTTTTGAAATTTCACTAGGTATATATAGCAGGTTGCAAGTATTGAAAGTTCAAAATGTGTGTAGAAGCTAGCTTGCAGAATACTTGCTTGGCAGAACGAGTGTTATCATTTCGTAATTGGAAGGGTATACAAACCCCAAAATCTTTAGCTGAGGCCGGATTTGTCTACACGGGACGTGAAGATAGAGTAGAATGTTTTTATTGCCGAGTGAACATTTTCAAATGGGAACCATCGGATAACCCAATCGTAGAGCACCTGAAATGGTCACCACATTGCGTGTTTGCAAACGTGTTAGCACCCATTAGCGATGAAAGTGGTAGAGATGTTTGTGGTTAAAAGAAGATGGAAGAATCAAATACAACATAGAATATAACGCGAGGGAAGATGTTACCAATCAAGGTGGTAATATTATTAGCAATCTTGTACGAGGGTGTAGTGTACGTTGCAAAACTCCCAGATACAACAACAGCTTTTATTTCCTATGACTTCAATACGAGTGTTTGGTATGGAATGCAACCAGTGACGTTGCAACAAATGGGAATGTTTAAACATGAGGTCGGCAATAGAACGCAAGAAGTACGATTCAGGGTCAAATTCGTGTACCCAACACATACTAAGGACAGTGAGTGGCAAACCATCGGGAATAGTCCGGTGGAACAATGTAAAGTCAGCAGCGAAACGTGTTATGCTTCTGTGGTGACCTTGGGCACCCTGTTAGTTGCAGTAGTGGGTGTAAGCATGGGAATATATTGTATCGCTCGTTATCGTTACCATTAAAGACCATGACCTTGTACCCCACCCGTCAACTCAGTATATAAACGCATATGCAAGAATACTTCAGTAGTACAGCATCATGGACGTGGTAGAGGCAACCGTTTTAGTAACATTCGATTTTGAGGACGATGATGATGAAATGAGAGATGAAGATATATACGGTGGAAACGTCGAGAAAATTTTAGACCACCACAAAGAGGCATTCATTAAACGCGTCAAAGAGAAGCGTGTTCGTGAAGCTGGTTATCTGGTGTTTGCGCTAGTGACGTTTGCATATTCAATGGACTTAAATGGGGAAAGCATATGGTTGGATGGAAAAGGTGCGACATCGCCGAAACAGTTGGAAGAGCCGTTAAAGGAATGGTACGATACAAATATAAAAAGTCCCATCATGACATGTATAGACAAGTATAATGCGGGCAAGTTTCGAAGGGAACATTTGTGTCGTATCACCATCTTAACAATGGAGAGTTAAAGTGTTGTGATGTTTATCCGCGTAAAGAACAATGAATCAAGGTGCTGAAACATCCAGCACATTATTTAGTGAAAATTACGCCGGGACTTAACGATATATTCCTTAAATAAAAGATAAATGTGCTCTGTAAATACAAGGTTGTAAAATTTGAAATATGTAATCCTCTGATATATCAAAGTCAATCTTAATGTGTAAACAATTCTATAGGTATTGTGAAATGTAGTGAGTTAAATAAACCATGCAAATATGTCACATTATATTGTTTCATTTAAGAATGAACTCCTACACATATATAGAAAAATCAAAAGCGAACCTAAGATTTAAAAAGAAAAATTTTAAAGCTATTTTAATTTCAACGAGACTCTCACCTAAGTATGTTTATAAAAGAATGCGGACGAAAGGTGAACAAGACCGCAAGGGCAATAAGTGCAAATACAAGTACAAATGTTACATGTAGTTGAGAACAGAAGAAAGAAAGCAGACGTTGTTGAGAACAGACGAAACCAGGCAAGGTCAACGGGATTGTATTTACACCGAAAGGAGTGGGGGCATAGATATATCTATAACTTCAAGCCGCACCACTCAGCTAGATCCAAACATTTGAAAGCATCATTCAGCTTCTAGAACTACTTCCTCTGCTAGAAATTCGTTTCAATTTTATTAAAAGGATCGAGTGTATTAAGCGGGGATTCCACCGAAAACGTTAAACAAGTGTTATCTGCTTTACCACCGTCCGAGAACGTTGTGTGTGCTTTGGAACTGGTATCCGGAAAGAATTCAGTGTGACATCGACTTGCAAAACGTTCTTGTATAAAGATGTGGATGTGTTATAGTTCACAATCGTGGCCTAAGGCTATTGATATTAAAAGTGCAGTACAAAGAGTGCAAGAAGAGTTACGCGATCTACGCTTTGATGCCGATCACGAAGCAGTCTATGGTTAGGGAAATATTTTACCGATGAAGAGTGTAATGAAAGAGTTCTACAGTTTCAGAAAGGGGTAGCCTTGTGTGAATCGTATTTAAAAGGAAATATCTGTATAGATTGCTTGTTGGATAAATTAAATAAGGAAGGTTTGGAATCATTTGCGTCTACAATAGAAGAGTTTGTAGACAACAAAAAATGAGCAACCGAAAGAAACGTGTTATGATCAAGGAGGAGAATAATAAAATACATTATTTACGTGGAATTACGCCTACCGACACGCACGAATATCATTGTGGATGGAAAGTGTTGTAGATCGGTGTCGGTTTCAAAGACGTATCGAGAAATGTGGTGTAGTGTTAAATAGAATTTTAGATATAGAACATAGACATAAAATTTATATTGATCGCTTTAGTAAGGTTTGATTGTAATGCATATTATAAGCTGGCTTTTGTATCTTATATTACTATAAATAAAATAACATATTGAGAAAAACGTATATTTTTTATTTCACGTCTACACTACAGAAGTCGTCAAATTTTTAATAAAGCTAACCATAATTATATTAGCGGTTTTCTAACATTTAGTAACTTTGTGCTAAAAGCGACAACAGCACAATTCCGTTCCAGTTTTTACAAATGACAAATGACAAAGAAAGTATTGTTATTCACCCCATTTCACCCCCAAACCACCCCCAAATACCAAAAAAATCAATTTAACATTTGTTTCATAAACATTGGAAATGTTTAGCCAACTTCTAACCTATGCGAAACAATTCCTCTTCATAAACTACATGTTCTACCACCTCCTCATAGACTTCACGACCCTCCCTTGGGGGAGGAAACCACCCCCTAAATAGTAAAAAAATTAATTTAGCATTGTAGGAAATATTTAGCCAACTTCTGACCTGTGCGAAACAATTCCTCTTCACAAAATACATATTATACCACTTCCTTATAGACTTATGACCCTCCCTTGGGGGTGGAAACCACCCCCAAATACTAAAAAAAATAATTTAATATTGAAGGAAATATTTAGCCAACTTCTAACCTATGCGAAACAATTCCACATCTCAAGCTACATATTCTACAACTTTCTTATAGACTTACGACCCTCCCTTGGGGGTGGAAACCACCCCCTCAATCCAAAAAAAATTAATTTAAAATTGAAGGAAATATTTAGCCAACTTCTAACCTATGCGAAACAATTCCTCTTCATAAACTACATATTCTATCACTTTCTCATAGACTTACGACCCTCCCTTGGAAGTGGAAACCACCCCCAAATGCTAAAAAAATTAATTTAACATTGAAGGAAATATTTAGCCAACTTCTAATCTATACAAAACAATTCCTCTTCACAAACTACATATTCTACCACTTTCTCATAGACTTACGACCCTCCCTTTGGTGTGGAAACCACCACCAAATACTAAAAAAATTAATCTAACATTGAAGGAAATATTTAGACAACTTCTAACCTATGCGAAACAATTCCTCTTTGCAAACTACATATTCTACCACTTCCTCATAGATTTACGTCCCTCCCTTGGGGGTGGAAACCAACCTCAAATACTAAAAAATTAATTTAACATGGATGAAATATTTAGCCAACTTCTAACCTATGCGAAACAATTCCTCTTCACAAACTACATATTCTACCACTTCCTCATAGACTTACGACCCTCCCTTGGTGGTGGAGACCACCCCCCAAATAGTAAAAAAATTAATTTAGCATTGAAGGAAATATTTAGCCAACTTCTAACCTATGCGAATCAATTCCTTATCACAAACTACATATTCTACAACTTCCTCATAGACTTACGACCCTCCCTTGGGGGTAGAAACCACCCCCAAATAATAGAAAAATTAATTTAACATTGAAGGAAATATTTAGCCAACTTCTAACCTGTGCGAAACAATTCCTCTTCACAAACTACATATTCTACCACTTCCTCATAGACTTACGACCCTCCCTTGCGGGTGGAAACAACCCCCCAAATACTAAAAAAATTAATTTAACATTGAAGGAAATATTTAGCCATTTCTAACCTATACGAAACAATTCCTCTTCACAAACTACATATTCTACCACTTTCTCATAGACTTACGACCCTCCCTTGGGGGTGGAAAACACCCCCGAAATACTAAAAAAATTAATTTAACATTGAAGGAAATATTTTAGCCAACTTCTAACCTATACAAAACAATTCCTCTTCACAAACTACATATTCTACCACTTTCTCATAGACTTACGAACCTCCCTTGGGGGTGGAAACCACCCCCAAATACCAAAAAAATCAATTTAACATTGAAGGAAATGTTTAGCCAACTTCTAACCTATGCGAAACAATTCCTCTTCATAAACTACATGTTCTACCACCTCCTCATAGACTTCACGACCCTCCCTTGGGGGAGGAAACCACCCCATAAATAGTAAAAAAATTAATTTAGCATTGAAGGAAATATTTAGCCAACTTCTAACCTGTGCGAAACAATTCCTCTTCACAAAATACATATTATACCACTTCCTTATAGACTTACGACCCTCCCTTGGGGTTGGAAACCACCCCCAAATACTAAAAAAAATAATTTAATATTGAAGGAAATATTTAGCCAACTTCTAACCTATGCGAAACAATTCCTCTTCACAAACTACATATTGTACCACTTCCTCATAGACTTACGACCCTCCCTTGAGGGTGGAAACCACCCTCTAAATAGTAAAAAAAATAATTTAGCAATGAAGGAAATATTTAGCCAACTTCTAACCTATGCGAATCAATTCCTTTGCACAAACTACATATTCTACAACTTCCTAATAGACTTACGACCCTCCCTTGGGGGTAGAAACCACCCCCAAATAAGAGAAAAATTAATTTAACTTTGAAGGAAATATTTAGCCAACTTCTAACCTGTGCGAAACAATTCATCTTGACAAACTACATATTCTACCACTTTCTCATAGACTTACGAACCTCCCTTGGGGGTGGAAACCACCCCCAAATACTAAAAAAATTAATTTAAAGTTGAAGGAAATATTTAGCCAACTTCTAGCCTATGCGAAATAATTCCTCTTCACAAACTACATATTCTACCATTTCCTCATATACTTACGACCCTCCCTTGGGGGTGGAAACCACCCCCCAAATACTAAAAAAATTAATTTAGCATTGAAGGAAATATTTAGCCAAGGTCTAACTTGTGCGAAACAATTCCTCTTCACAAACTAAATATTCTACCACTTCCTCATAGACTTACGACACTCCCTTGGGAGTGCAAACAACCCCGCAAATGCTAAAAAAATTAATTTAACATTGAAGGAAATATTTAGCCAACTTCTAACCTATACAAAACAATTCATCTTCACAAACTACATATTCTACCACTTTCTCATAGACTTACCACCCTCCCTTGTGGGTGGAAACCACCCCCAAATACTAAAAAAATTAATTTAGCATTGAAGGAAATATTTAGCCAACTTCTAACCTGTGCGAAACAATTCCTCTTCACAAACCACATATTCTACCACTTTCTCGTAGACTTACGACCCTCCCTTGGTGGTAGAAACAACCCCCCAAATACTAAAAAAATTTATTTAACATTGAAGGAAATATTTAGCCAACTTCTAACCTATGCGAAACAATTCCTCTTCACAAACGACATATTCTACCACTACCTAATAGACTTACGACCCTCCCTTGGGGGTGGAAACCACCCCCCAAATAGTAAAACAATTAATTTAGCATTGAAGGATATATTTAGCCAACTTCTAACCTGTGCGAAACAATTCCTCTTTACAAAATACATATTCTACCACTTCCTCATAGACTTACGACCCTCCCTTAGGGGTGGAAACCCCCCCCAAATACTAAAAAAATTAATTTAACATTGGAGGAAATATTTAGACAACTTCTAATCTATGCGAAACAATTCCTCTTTGCAAACTACATATTCTACCACTTCCTCATAGATTTACGTCCCTCCCTTGGGGGTGGAAACCAACCTCAAATACTAAAAAATTAATTTAACATGGATGGAAATATTTAGCCAACTTCTAACCTATGCGAAACAATTCCTCTTCACAAACTACATATTCTACCACTTCCTCATAGACTTACGACCCTACCTTGGTGGTGGAGACCACCCCCCAAATAGTAAAAAAATTAATTTAGCATTGAAGGAAATATTTAGCCAACTTCTAACCTATGCGAATCAATTCCTTATCACAAACTACATATTCTACAACTTCCTCATAGACTTACGACCCTCCCTTGGGGGTAGAAACCACCCCCAAATAATAGAAAAATTAATTTAACATTGAAGGAAATATTTAGCCAACTTCTAACCTGTGCGAAACAATTCCTCTTCACAAACTACATATTCTACCACTTCCTCATAGACTTACGACCCTCCCTTGCGGGTGGAAACAACCCCCCAAATACTAAAAAAATTAATTTAACATTGAAGGAAATATTTAGCCAACTTCTAACCTATACGAAACAATTCCTCTTCACAAACTACATATTCTACCACTTTCTCATAGACTTACGACCCTCCCTTGGGGGTGGAAAACACCCCCGAAATACTAAAAAAATTAATTTAACATTGAAGGAAATATTTTAGCCAACTTCTAACCTATACAAAACAATTCCTCTTCACAAACTACATATTCTACCACTTTCTCATAGACTTACGAACCTCCCTTGGGGGTGGAAACCACCCCCAAATACCAAAAAAATCAATTTAACATTGAAGGAAATGTTTAGCCAACTTCTAACCTATGCGAAACAATTCCTCTTAATAAACTACATGTTCTACCACCTCCTCATAGACTTCACGACCCTCCCTTGGGGGAGGAAACCACCCCCTAAATAGTAAAAAAATTAATTTAGCATTGAAGGAAATATTTAGCCAACTTCTAACCTATACGAAACAATTCCTCTTCACAAACTACATATTGTACCACTTCCTCATAGACTTACGACCCTCCCTTGAGGGTGGAAACCACCCTCCAAATAGTAAAAAAAATAATTTAGCAATGAAGGAAATATTTAGCCAACTTCTAACCTATGCGAATCAATTCCTTTGCACAAACTACATATTCTACAACTTCCTAATAGACTTACGACCCTCCCTTGGGGGTAGAAACCACCCCCAAATAAGAGAAAAATTAATTTAACTTTGAAGGAAATATTTAGCCAACTTCTAACCTGTGCGAAACAATTCATCTTGACAAACTACATATTCTACCACTTTCTCATAGACTTACGAACCTCCCTTGGGGGTGGAAACCACCCCCAAATACTAAAAAAATTAATTTAACGTTGAAGGAAATATTTAGCCAACTTGTAGCCTATGCGAAATAATTCCTCTTCACAAACTACATATTCTACCATTTCCTCATATACTTACGACCCTCCCTTGGGGGTGGAAACCACCCCCCAAATACTAAAAAAATTAATTTAGCATTGAAGGAAATATTTAGCCAAGTTCTAACTTGTGCGAAACAATTCCTCTTCACAAACTAAATATTCTACCACTTCCTCATAGACTTACGACACTCCCTTGGGAGTGCAAACAACCCCCCAAATGCTAAAAAAATTAATTTAACATTGAAGGAAATATTTAGCCAACTTCTAACATATACAAAACAATTCATCTACACAAACTACATATTCTACCACTTTCTCATAGACTTACCACCCTCCCTTGTGGGTGGAAACCACCCCCAAATACTAAAAAAATTAATTTAGCATTGAAGGAAATATTTAGCCAACTTCTAACCTGTGCGAAACAATTCCTCTTCACAAACCACATATTCTACCACTTTCTCGTAGACTTACGACCCTCCCTTGGTGGTAGAAACCACCCCCCAAATACTAAAAAAATTTATTTAACATTGAAGGAAATATTTAGCCAACTTCTAACCTATGCGAAACAATTCCTCTTCACAAACGACATATTCTACCACTACCTAATAGACTTACGACCCTCCCTTGGGGGTGGAAACCACCCCCCAAATAGTAAAACAATTAATTTAGCATTGAAGGATATATTTAGCCAACTTCTAACCTGTGCGAAACAATTCCTCTTTACAAAATACATATTCTACCACTTCCTCATAGACTTACGACCCTCCCTTAGGGGTGGAAACCCCCCCCAAATACTAAAAAAATTAATTTAACATTGGAAGAAATATTTAGACAACTTCTAACCTATGCGAAACAATTCCTCTTTGCAAACTACATATTCTACCACTTCCTCATAGATTTACGTCCCTCCCTTGGGGGTGGAAACCAACCTCAAATACTAAAAAATTAATTTAACATGGATGGAAATATTTAGCCAACTTCTAACCTATGCGAAACAATTCCTCTTCACAAACTACATATTCTACCACTTCCTCATAGACTTACGACCCTCCCTTGGTGGTGGAGACCACCCCCCAAATAGTAAAAAAATTAATTTAGCATTGAAGGAAATATTTAGCCAACTTCTAACCTATGCGAATCAATTCCTTATCACAAACTACATATTCTACAACTTCCTCATAGACTTACGACCCTCCCTTGGGGGTAGAAACCACCGCCAAATAATAGAAAAATTAATTTAACATTGAAGGAAATATTTAGCCAACTTCTAACCTGTGCGAAACAATTCCTCTTCACAAACTACATATTCTACCACTTCCTCATAGACTTACGACCCTCCCTTGCGGGTGGAAACAACCCCCCAAATACTAAAAAAATTAATTTAACATTGAAGGAAATATTTAGCCATTTCTAACCTATACGAAACAATTCCTCTTCACAAACTACATATTCTACCACTTTCTCATAGACTTACGACCCTCCCTTGGGGGTGGAAAACACCCCCGAAATACTAAAAAAATTAATTTAACATTGAAGGAAATATTTTAGCCAACTTCTAACCTATACAAAACAATTCCTCTTCACAAACTACATATTCTACCACTTTCTCATAGACTTACGAACCTCCCTTGGGGGTGGAAACCACCCCCAAATACCAAAAAAATCAATTTAACATTGAAGGAAATGTTTAGCCAACATCTAACCTATGCGAAACAATTCCTCTTCATAAACTACATGTTCTACCACCTCCTCATAGACTTCACGACCCTCCCTTGGGGGAGGAAACCACCCCCTAAATAGTAAAAAAATTAATTTAGCATTGAAGGAAATATTTAGCCAACTTGTAACCTGTGCGAAACAATTCCTCTTCACAAAATACATATTATACCACTTCCTTATAGACTTACGACCCTCCCTTGGGGTTGGAAACCACCCCCAAATACTAAAAAAAATAATTTAATATTGAAGGAAATATTTAGCCAACTTCTAACCTATGCGAAACAATTCCTCTTCACAAACTACATATTGTACCACTTCCTCATAGACTTACGACCCTCCCTTGAGGGTGGAAACCACCCTCTAAATAGTAAAAAAAATAATTTAGCAATGAAGGAAATATTTAGCCAACTTCTAACCTATGCGAATCAATTCCTTTGCACAAACTACATATTCTACAACTTCCTAATAGACTTACGACCCTCCCTTGGGGGTAGAAACCACCCCCAAATAAGAGAAAAATTAATTTAACTTTGAAGGAAATATTTAGCCAACTTCTAACCTGTGCGAAACAATTCATCTTGACAAACTACATATTCTACCACTTTCTCATAGACTTACGAACCTCCCTTGGGGGTGGAAACCACCCCCAAATACTAAAAAAATTAATTTAACGTTGAAGGAAATATTTAGCCAACTTCTAGCCTATGCGAAATAATTCCTCTTCACAAACTACATATTCTACCATTTCCTCATATACTTACGACCATCCCTTGGGGGTGGAAACCACTCCCCAAATACTAAAAAAATTAATTTAGCATTGAAGGAAATATTTAGCCAACTTCTAACCTATACAAAACAATTCATCTTCACAAACTACATATTCTACCACTTTCTCATAGACTTACCACCCTCCCTTGTGGGTGGAAACCACCCCCAAATACTAAAAAAATTAATTTAGCATTGAAGGAAATATTTAGCCAACTTCTAACCTGTGCGAAACAATTCCTCTTCACAAACCACATATTCTACCACTTTCTCGTAGACTTACGACCCTCCCTTGGTGGTAGAAACAACCCCCCAAATACTAAAAAAATTTATTTAACATTGAAGGAAATATTTAGCCAACTTCTAACCTATGCGAAACAATTCCTCTTCACAAACGACATATTCTACCACTACCTACTAGACTTACGACCCTCCCTTGGGGGTGGAAACCACCCCCCAAATAGTAAAACAATTAATTTAGCATTGAAGGATATATTTAGCCAACTTCTAACCTGTGCGAAACAATTCCTCTTTACAAAATACATATTCTACCACTTCCTCATAGACTTACGACCCTCCCTTAGGGGTGGAAACCCCCCCCAAATACTAAAAAAATTAATTTAACATTGGAGGAAATATTTAGACAACTTCTAATCTATGCGAAACAATTCCTCTTTGCAAACTACATATTCTACCACTTCCTCATAGATTTACGTCCCTCCCTTGGGGGTGGAAACCAACCTCAAATACTAAAAAATTAATTTAACATGGATGGAAATATTTAGCCAACTTCTAACCTATGCGAAACAATTCCTCTTCACAAACTACATATTCTACCACTTCCTCATAGACTTACGACCCTCCCTTGGTGGTGGAGACCACCCCCCAAATAGTAAAAAAATTAATTTAGCATTGAAGGAAATATTTAGCCAACTTCTAACCTATGCGAATCAATTCCTTATCACAAACTACATATTCTACAACTTCCTCATAGACTTACGACCCTCCCTTGGGGGTAGAAACCACCCCCAAATAATAGAAAAATTAATTTAACATTGAAGGAAATATTTAGCCAACTTCTAACCTGTGCGAAACAATTCCTCTTCACAAACTACATATTCTACCACTTCCTCATAGACTTACGACCCTCCCTTGCGGGTGGAAACAACCCCCCAAATACTAAAAAAATTAATTTAACATTGAAGGAAATATTTAGCCAACTTCTAACCTATACGAAACAATTCCTCTTCACAAACTACATATTCTACCACTTTCTCATAGACTTACGACCCTCCCTTGGGGGTGGAAAACACCCCCGAAATACTAAAAAAATTAATTTAACATTGAAGGAAATATTTTAGCCAACTTCTAACCTATACAAAACAATTCCTCTTCACAAACTACATATTCTACCACTTTCTCATAGACTTACGAACCTCCCTTGGGGGTGGAAACCACCCCCAAATACCAAAAAAATCAATTTAACATTGAAGGAAATGTTTAGCCAACTTCTAACCTATGCGAAACAATTCCTCTTAATAAACTACATGTTCTACCACCTCCTCATAGACTTCACGACCCTCCCTTGGGGGAGGAAACCACCCCCTAAATAGTAAAAAAATTAATTTAGCATTGAAGGAAATATTTAGCCAACTTCTAACCTATACGAAACAATTCCTCTTCACAAACTACATATTGTACCACTTCCTCATAGACTTACGACCCTCCCTTGAGGGTGGAAACCACCCTCCAAATAGTAAAAAAAATAATTTAGCAATGAAGGAAATATTTAGCCAACTTCTAACCTATGCGAATCAATTCCTTTGCACAAACTACATATTCTACAACTTCCTAATAGACTTACGACCCTCCCTTGGGGGTAGAAACCACCCCCAAATAAGAGAAAAATTAATTTAACTTTGAAGGAAATATTTAGCCAACTTCTAACCTGTGCGAAACAATTCATCTTGACAAACTACATATTCTACCACTTTCTCATAGACTTACGAACCTCCCTTGGGGGTGGAAACCACCCCCAAATACTAAAAAAATTAATTTAACGTTGAAGGAAATATTTAGCCAACTTGTAGCCTATGCGAAATAATTCCTCTTCACAAACTACATATTCTACCATTTCCTCATATACTTACGACCCTCCCTTGGGGGTGGAAACCACCCCCCAAATACTAAAAAAATTAATTTAGCATTGAAGGAAATATTTAGCCAAGTTCTAACTTGTGCGAAACAATTCCTCTTCACAAACTAAATATTCTACCACTTCCTCATAGACTTACGACACTCCCTTGGGAGTGCAAACAACCCCCCAAATGCTAAAAAAATTAATTTAACATTGAAGGAATTATTTAGCCAACTTCTAACATATACAAAACAATTCATCTACACAAACTACATATTCTACCACTTTCTCATAGACTTACCACCCTCCCTTGTGGGTGGAAACCACCCCCAAATACTAAAAAAATTAATTTAGCATTGAAGGAAATATTTAGCCAACTTCTAACCTGTGCGAAACAATTCCTCTTCACAAACCACATATTCTACCACTTTCTCGTAGACTTACGACCCTCCCTTGGTGGTAGAAACCACCCCCCAAATACTAAAAAAATTTATTTAACATTGAAGGAAATATTTAGCCAACTTCTAACCTATGCGAAACAATTCCTCTTCACAAACGACATATTCTACCACTACCTAATAGACTTACGACCCTCCCTTGGGGGTGGAAACCACCCCCCCAAATAGTAAAACAATTAATTTAGCATTGAAGGATATATTTAGCCAACTTCTAACCTGTGCGAAACAATTCCTCTTTACAAAATACATATTCTACCACTTCCTCATAGACTTACGACCCTCCCTTAGGGGTGGAAACCCCCCCCAAATACTAAAAAAATTAATTTAACATTGGAAGAAATATTTAGACAACTTCTAACCTATGCGAAACAATTCCTCTTTGCAAACTACATATTCTACCACTTCCTCATAGATTTACGTCCCTCCCTTGGGGGTGGAAACCAACCTCAAATACTAAAAAATTAATTTAACATGGATGGAAATATTTAGCCAACTTCTAACCTATGCGAAACAATTCCTCTTCACAAACTACATATTCTACCACTTCCTCATAGACTTACGACCCTCCCTTGGTGGTGGAGACCACCCCCCAAATAGTAAAAAAATTAATTTAGCATTGAAGGAAATATTTAGCCAACTTCTAACCTATGCGAATCAATTCCTTATCACAAACTACATATTCTACAACTTCCTCATAGACTTACGACCCTCCCTTGGGGGTAGAAACCACCGCCAAATAATAGAAAAATTAATTTAACATTGAAGGAAATATTTAGCCAACTTCTAACCTGTGCGAAACAATTCCTCTTCACAAACTACATATTCTACCACTTCCTCATAGACTTACGACCCTCCCTTGCGGGTGGAAACAACCCCCCAAATACTAAAAAAATTAATTTAACATTGAAGGAAATATTTAGCCATTTCTAACCTATACGAAACAATTCCTCTTCACAAACTACATATTCTACCACTTTCTCATAGACTTACGACCCTCCCTTGGGGGTGGAAAACACCCCCGAAATACTAAAAAAATTAATTTAACATTGAAGGAAATATTTTAGCCAACTTCTAACCTATACAAAACAATTCCTCTTCACAAACTACATATTCTACCACTTTCTCATAGACTTACGAACCTCCCTTGGGGGTGGAAACCACCCCCAAATACCAAAAAAATCAATTTAACATTGAAGGAAATGTTTAGCCAACATCTAACCTATGCGAAACAATTCCTCTTCATAAACTACATGTTCTACCACCTCCTCATAGACTTCACGACCCTCCCTTGGGGGAGGAAACCACCCCCTAAATAGTAAAAAAATTAATTTAGCATTGAAGGAAATATTTAGCCAACTTGTAACCTGTGCGAAACAATTCCTCTTCACAAAATACATATTATACCACTTCCTTATAGACTTACGACCCTCCCTTGGGGTTGGAAACCACCCCCAAATACTAAAAAAAATAATTTAATATTGAAGGAAATATTTAGCCAACTTCTAACCTATGCGAAACAATTCCTCTTCACAAACTACATATTGTACCACTTCCTCATAGACTTACGACCCTCCCTTGAGGGTGGAAACCACCCTCTAAATAGTAAAAAAAATAATTTAGCAATGAAGGAAATATTTAGCCAACTTCTAACCTATGCGAATCAATTCCTTTGCACAAACTACATATTCTACAACTTCCTAATAGACTTACGACCCTCCCTTGGGGGTAGAAACCACCCCCAAATAAGAGAAAAATTAATTTAACTTTGAAGGAAATATTTAGCCAACTTCTAACCTGTGCGAAACAATTCATCTTGACAAACTACATATTCTACCACTTTCTCATAGACTTACAAACCTCCCTTGGGGGTGGAAACCACCCCCAAATACTAAAAAAATTAATTTAACGTTGAAGGAAATATTTAGCCAACTTCTAGCCTATGCGAAATAATTCCTCTTCACAAACTACATATTCTACCATTTCCTCATATACTTACGACCATCCCTTGGGGGTGGAAACCACTCCCCAAATACTAAAAAAATTAATTTAGCATTGAAGGAAATATTTAGCCAAGTTCTAACTTGTGCGAAACAATTCCTCTTCACAAACTAAATATTCTACCACTTCCTCATAGACTTACGACACTCCCTTGGGAGTGCAAACAACCCCCCAAATGCTAAAAAAATTAATTTAACATTGAAGGAAATATTTAGCCAACTTCTAACCTATACAAAACAATTCATCTTCACAAACTACATATTCTACCACTTTCTCATAGGCTTACCACCCTCCCTTGTGGGTGGAAACCACCCCCAAATACTAAAAAAATTAATTTAGCATTGAAGGAAATATTTAGCCAACTTCTAACCTGTGCGAAACAATTCCTCTTCACAAACCACATATTCTACCACTTTCTCGTAGACTTACGACCCTCCCTTGGTTGTAGAAACCACCCCCCAAATACTAAAAAATTTATTTAACATTGAAGGAAATATTTAGCCAACTTCTAACCTATGCGAAACAATTCCTCTTCACAAACGACATATTCTACCACTACCTAATAGACTTACGACCCTCCCTTGGGGGCGGAAACCACCCCCCAAATAGTAAAACAATTAATTTAGCATTGAAGGATATATTTAGCCAACTTCTAACCTGTGCGAAACAATTCCTCTTTACAAAATACATATTCTACCACTTCCTCATAGACTTACGACCCTCCCTTAGGGGTGGAAACCCCCCCAAATACAAAAAAATTAATTTAACATTGGAGGAAATATTTAGCCAACTTCCAACCTATGCGAAACAATTCCTCTTCACAAACTACCTATTGTACCACTTCCTCATAGATTTACGACCCTCCCTTGGGGGTGAAAACCACCCCCTAAATAGTAAAAAAATTAATTTAGCATTGAAGGAAATATTTAGCCAACTTCTAACCTATGCGAAACAATTCCTCTTCACAAACCACATATTCTACCACTTTCTCATAGACTTACGACCCTCCCTTGGGGGTGGAAACCACGCCCCAAATACTAAAAAAATTAATTTAACATTGAAGGAAATATTTAGCCAACATCTAACCTATGCGAAACAATTCCTCTTCACAAACTACATATTCTACCACTTCCTCATAGACTTAGGACCCTCCCTTGGGGGTGGAAACCACCCCCCAAATACTAGAAAAGTTAATTTAGCTTTGAAGGAAATATTTAGCCAACTTCTAACCTGTGCGAAACAATTCCTCTTCACAAACTACATATTCTACCACTTCTTCATAGACTTACGACACTCCCTTGAGAGTGCAAATAACCCCCCAAATACTAAAAAAATTAATTTAACATTGAAGGAAATAGTTAGCCAACTTCTACCCTATACAAAACAATTCCTCTTCACAAACTACATATTCTACCACTTTCTCATAGACTTACGACCCTCCCTTGGGGGTGGAAACCACCCCCAAATATTAAAAAAATTAATTTATCATTGAAGGAAATATTTAGCCAACTTCTAACCTATCCGAAAAAATTTCTCTTCACAAACTACATATTCTACCACTTCCTCATGACTAACGACCCTCCCTTGGGGGTGGAAACCACCCCCCAAATACTAGAAAAATTAATTTAACATTGAAGGAAATATTTATCCAACTTCTAACCTATACGAAACAATTCCACATCTCAAGATACATATTCTACAACTTTCTCATAGACTTACGACCCTCCCTTACCACCCCCAAATACTAAAAAGATTAATTTAACATTGAAGGAAATATTTAGCCAACTTTTAACCTATGCGAATCAATTACTTTTTACAAACTACATATTCTACAACTTCCTCATAGAGTTACGACCCTCCCTTGGGGGTAGAAACCACCCCCAAATAATAGAAAAATTAATTTAACATTGAAGGAAATATTTAGCCAACTTCTAACCTATACGAAACAATTCCTCTTCACAAACTACATATTCTAACACTTTCTCATAGACTTACGACACTCCCTTGGGAGTGCAAACAACCCCCCAAATACTAAAAAAATTAATTTAACATTGAAGGAAATATTTAGCCAACTTCTAACCTATGCGAAACAATTCCTCTTCACAAACTACATATTCTACCACTTTCTCATAGACTTTTGACCCTCCCTTAGGGGTGGAAACCACCCCCAAATATTAAAAAAATTAATTTAACATTGGAGGAAATATTTAGCCAACTTCTAACCTATGCGAAACAATTCTTCTTCACAAAATACATATTGTTTCACTTCCTCATAGACTTACGACCCTCCGTTGGGGGTGGAAACCACCCCCTAAATAGTAAAAAAATTAATTTAGCATTGAAGGAAATATCTAGCCAACTTCTAACCTATGCGAATCAATTCCTTTTCACAAACTACATATTCTACAACTTCCTCATAGACTTACGACCCTCCCTTGGGGGTACAAACCACCCCCAAATAATAGAAAAATTAATTTAACATTGAAGGAAATATTTAGCCAACTTCTAACCTATACAAAACAATTCCTCTTCACAAACTACATATTCTACCACTTCCTCATAGACTTACGACCCTCCCTTGGTGGTGGAGACCACCCCCCAAATAGTAAAAAAATTAATTTAGCATTGAAGGAAATATTTAGCCAACTTCTAACCTATGCGAATCAATTCCTTATCACAAACTACATATTCTACAACTTCCTCATAGACTTACGACCCTCCCTTGGGGGTAGAAACCACCCCCAAATAATAGAAAAATTAATTTAACATTGAAGGAAATATTTAGCCAACTTCTAACCTGTGCGAACCAATTCCTCTTCACAAACTACATATTCTACCACTTCCTCATAGACTTACGACCCTCCCTTGCGGGTGGAAACAACCCCCCAAATACTAAAAAAATTAATTTAACATTGAAGGAAATATTTAGCCATTTCTAACCTATACGAAACAATTCCTCTTCACAAACTACATATTCTACCACTTTCTCATAGACTTACGACCCTCCCTTGGGGGTGGAAAACACCCCCGAAATACTAAAAAAATTAATTTAACATTGAAGGAAATATTTTAGCCAACTTCTAACCTATACAAAACAATTCCTCTTCACAAACTACATATTCTACCACTTTCTCATAGACTTACGAACCTCCCTTGGGGGTGGAAACCACCCCCAAATACCAAAAAAATCAATTTAACATTGAAGGAAATGTTTAGCCAACTTCTAATCTATGCGAAACAATTCCTCTTCACAAACTACATATTGTACCACTTCCTCATAGACTTACGACCCTCCCTTGAGGGTGGAAACCACCCTCTAAATAGTAAAAAAAATAATTTAGCAATGAAGGAAATATTTAGCCAACTTCTAACCTATGCGAATCAATTCCTTTGCACAAACTACATATTCTACAACTTCCTAATAGACTTACGACCCTCCCTTGGGGGTAGAAACCACCCCCAAATAAGAGAAAAATTAATTTAACTTTGAAGGAAATATTTAGCCAACTTCTAACCTGTGCAAAACAATTCATCTTGACAAACTACATATTCTACCACTTTCTCATAGACTTACGAACCTCCCTTGGGGGTGGAAACCACCCCCAAATACTAAAAAAATTAATTTAACGTTGAAGGAAATATTTAGCCAACTTCTAGCCTATGCGAAATAATTCCTCTTCACAAACTACATATTCTACCATTTCCTCATATACTTACGACCCTCCCTTGGGGGTGGAGACCACCCCCCAAATACTAAAAAAATTAATTTAGCATTGAAGGAAATATTTAGCCAAGTTCTAACTTGTGCGAAACAATTCCTCTTCACAAACTAAATATTCTACCACTTCCTCATAGACTTACGACACTCCCTTGGGAGTGCAAACAACCCCCCAATTGCTAAAAAAATTAATTTAACATTGAAGGAAATATTTAGCCAACTTCTAACCTATACAAAACAATTCATCTTCACAAACTACATATTCTACCACTTTCTCATAGACTTACCACCCTCCCTTGTGGGTGGAAACCACCCCCAAATACTAAAAAAATTAATTTAGCATTGAAGGAAATATTTAGCCAACTTCTAACCTGTGCGAAACAATTCCTCTTCACAAACCACATATCCTACCACTTTCTCGTAGACTTACGACCCTCCCTTGGTGGTAGAAACCACCCCCCAAATACTAAAAAAATTTATTTAACATTGAAGGAAATATTTAGCCAACTTCTAACCTATGCGAAACAATTCCTCTTCACAAACGACATATTCTACCACTACCTAATAGACTTACGACCCTCCCTTGGGGGTGGAAACCACCCCCCAAATAGTAAAACAATTAATTTAGCATTGAAGGATATATTTAGCCAACTTCTAACCTGTGCGAAACAATTCCTCTTTACAAAATACATATTCTACCACTTCCTCATAGACTTACGACCCTCCCTTAGGGGTGGAAACCCCCCCAAATACTAAAAAAATTAATTTAACATTGGAGGAAATATTTAGACAACTTCTAACCTATGCGAAACAATTCCTCTTTGCAAACTACATATTCTACCACTTCCTCATAGATTTACGACCCTCCCTTGGGGGTGGAAACCAACCTCAAATACTAAAAAATTAATTTAACATGGATGGAAATATTTAGCCAACTTCTAACCTATGCGAAACAATTCCTCTTCACAAACTACATATTCTACCACTTCCTCATAGACTTACGACCCTCCCTTGAGGGTGGAAACCACCCTCTAAATAGTAAAAAAAATAATTTAGCAATGAAGGAAATATTTAGCCAACTTCTAACCTATGCGAATCAATTCCTTTGCACAAATTACATATTCTACAACTTCCTAATAGACTTACGACCCTCCCTTGGGGGTAGAAACCACCCCCAAATAAGAGAAAAATTAATTTAACTTTGAAGGAAATATTTAGCCAACTTCTAACCTGTGCGAAACAATTCATCTTGACAAACTACATATTCTACCACTTTCTCATAGACTTACGAACCTCCCTTGGGGGTGGAAACCACCCCCAAATGCTAAAAAAATTAATTTAACGTTGAAGGAAATATTTAGCCAACTTCTAGCCTATGCGAAATAATTCCTCTTCACAAACTACATATTCTACCATTTACTCATATACTTACGACCCTCCCTTGGGGGTGGAAACCACCCCCCAAATACTAAAAAAATTAATTTAGCATTGAAGGAAATATTTAGCCAAGTTCTAACTGGTGCGAAACAATTCCTCTTCACAAACTAAATATTCTACCACTTCCTCATAGACTTACGACACTCCCTTGGGAGTGCAAACAACCCCCCAAATGCTAAAAAAATTAATTTAACATTGAAGGAAATATTTACCCAACTTCTAACCTATACAAAACAATTCATCTTCACAAACTACATATTCTACCACTTTCTCATAGACTTACCACCCTCCCTTGTGGGTGGAAACCACCCCCAAATACTAAAAAAATTAATTTAGCATTGAAGGAAATATTTAGCCAACTTCTAACCTGTGCGAAACAATTCCTCTTCACAAACCACATATTCTACCACTTTCTCGTAGACTTACGACCCTCCCTTGGTGGTAGAAACCACCCCCCAAATACTAAAAAATTTATTTAACATTGAAGGAAATATTTAGCCAACTTCTAACCTATGCGAAACAATTCCTCTTCACAAACGACATATTCTACCACTACCTAATAGACTTACGACCCTCCCTTGGGGGTGGAAACCACCCCCCAAATAGTAAAACAATTAATTTAGCATTGAAGGATAAATTTAGCCAACTTCTAACCTGTGCGAAACAATTCATCTTGACAAACTACATATTCTACCACTTTCTCATAGACTTACGAACCTCCCTTGGGGGTGGAAACCACCCCCAAATGCTAAAAAAATTAATTTAACGTTGAAGGAAATATTTAGCCAACTTCTAGCCTATGCGAAATAATTCCTCTTCACAAACTACATATTCTACCATTTACTCATATACTTACGACCCTCCCTTGGGGGTGGAAGCCACCCCCCAAATACTAAAAAAATTAATTTAGCATTGAAGGAAATATTTAGCCAAGTTCTAACTGGTGCGAAACAATTCCTCTTCACAAACTAAATATTCTACCACTTCCTCATAGACTTACGACACTCCCTTGGGAGTGCAAACAACCCCCCAAATGCTAAAAAAATTAATTTAACATTGAAGGAAATATTTACCCAACTTCTAACCTATACAAAACAATTCATCTTCACAAACTACATATTCTACCACTTTCTCATAGACTTACCACCCGCCCTTGTGGGTGGAAACCACCCCCAAATACTAAAAAAATTAATTTAGCATTGAAGGAAATATTTAGCCAACTTCTAACCTGTGCGAAACAATTCCTCTTCACAAACCACATATTCTACCACTTTCTCGTAGACTTACGACCCTCCCTTGGTGGTAGAAACCACCCCCCAAATACTAAAAAATTTATTTAACATTGAAGGAAATATTTAGCCAACTTCTAACCTATGCGAAACAATTCCTCTTCACAAACGACATATTCTACCACTACCTAATAGACTTACGACCCTCCCTTGGGGGTGGAAACCACCCCCCAAATAGTAAAACAATTAATTTAGCATTGAAGGATAAATTTAGCCAACTTCTAACCTGTGCGAAACAATTCCTCTTTACAAAATACATATTCTACCACTTCCTCATAGACTTACGACCCTCCCTTAGGGGTGGAAACCCCCCCCAAATACTAAAAAAATTAATTTAACATTGGAGGAAATATTTAGCCAACTTCCAACCTATGCGAAACAATTCCTCTTCACAAACTACCTATTGTACCACTTCCTCATAGACTTACGACCCTCCCTTGGGGGTGGAAACCACCCCCTAAATAGTAAAAAAATTAATTTAGCATTGAAGGAAATATTTAGCCAACTTCTAACCTATGCGAAACAATTCCTCTTCACAAACCACATATTCTACCACTTTCTCATAGACTTACGACCCTCCCTTGGGGGTGGAAACCACCCCCCAAATACTAAAAAAATTAATTTAACATTGAAGGAAATATTTAGCCAACATCTAACCTATGCGAAACAATTCCTCTTCACAAACTACATATTCTAACACTTCCTCATAGACTTAGGACCCTCCCTTGGGGGTGGAAACCACCCCCCAAATACTAGAAAAGTTAATTTAGCTTTGAAGGAAATAGTTAGCCAACTTCTACCCTATACA
Organism: Agrypnus murinus; assembly: GCA_929113105.1. NCBI lineage: Eukaryota > Metazoa > Arthropoda > Insecta > Coleoptera > Elateridae > Agrypnus > Agrypnus murinus. The sequence goes on along the minus strand of OV816025.1, from coordinate 80,595,948 downwards.
AAACAATTCCTCTTCACAAACTACATATTCTACCACTTTCTCATAGACTTACGACCCTCCCTTGGGGGTGGAAACCACCCCCAAATATTAAAAAAATTAATTTATCATTGAAGGAAATATTTAGCCAACTTCTAACCTATCCGAAAAAATTTCTCTTCACAAACTACATATTCTACCACTTCCTCATGACTAACGACCCTCCCTTGGGGGTGGAAACCACCCCCCAAATACTAGAAAAATTAATTTAACATTGAAGGAAATATTTATCCAACTTCTAACCTATACGAAACAATTCCACATCTCAAGATACATATTCTACAACTTTCTCATAGACTTACGACCCTCCCTTACCACCCCCAAATACTAAAAAGATTAATTTAACATTGAAGGAAATATTTAGCCAACTTTTAACCTATGCGAATCAATTACTTTTTACAAACTACATATTCTACAACTTCCTCATAGAGTTACGACCCTCCCTTGGGGGTAGAAACCACCCCCAAATAATAGAAAAATTAATTTAACATTGAAGGAAATATTTAGCCAACTTCTAACCTATACGAAACAATTCCTCTTCACAAACTACATATTTTAACACTTTCTCATAGACTTACGACACTCCCTTGGGAGTGCAAACAACCCCCCAAATACTAAAAAAATTAATTTAACATTGAAGGAAATATTTAGCCAACTTCTAACCTATGCGAAACAATTCCTCTTCACAAACTACATATTCTACCACTTTCTAATAGACTTACGACCCTCCCTTGGGGGTGGAAACCATCCACCAAATAGTAAAAAAATTAATTTAGCATTGAAGGAAATATTTAGCCAACTTCTAACCTGTGCGAAACAATTCCTCTTCACAAAATACATATTCTACCACTTTCTCATAGACTTTTGACCCTCCCTTAGGGGTGGAAACCACCCCCAAATATTAAAAAAATTAATTTAACATTGGAGGAAATATTTAGCCAACTTCTAACCTATGCGAAACAATTCTTCTTCACAAAATACATATTGTTTCACTTCCTCATAGACTTACGACCCTCCGTTGGGGGTGGAAACCACCCCCTAAATAGTAAAAAAATTAATTTAGCATTGAAGGAAATATTTAGCCAACTTCTAACCTATGCGAATCAATTCCTTTTCACAAACTACATATTCTACAACTTCCTCATAGACTTACGACCCTCCCTTTGGGGTACAAACCACCCCCAAATAATAGAAAAATTAATTTAACATTGAAGGAAATATTTAGCCAACTTCTAACCTATACAAAACAATTCCTCTTCACAAACTACATATTCTACCACTTCCTCATAGACTTACGACCCTCCCTTGGTGGTGGAGACCACCCCCCAAATAGTAAAAAAATTAATTTAGCATTGAAGGAAATATTTAGCCAACTTCTAACCTATGCGAATCAATTCCTTATCACAAACTACATATTCTACAACTTCCTCATAGACTTACGACCCTCCCTTGGGGGTAGAAACCACCCCCAAATAATAGAAAAATTAATTTAACATTGAAGGAAATATTTAGCCAACTTCTAACCTGTGCGAACCAATTCCTCTTCACAAACTACATATTCTGCCACTTCCTCATTGACTTACGACCCTCCCTTGCGGGTGGAAACAACCCCCCAAATACTAAAAAAATTAATTTAACATTGAAGGAAATATTTAGCCATTTCTAACCTATACGAAACAATTCCTCTTCACAAACTACATATTCTACCACTTTCTCATAGACTTACGACCCTCCCTTGGGGGTGGAAAACACCCCCGAAATACTAAAAAAATTAATTTAACATTGAAGGAAATATTTTAGCCAACTTCTAACCTATACAAAACAATTCCTCTTCACAAACTACATATTATACCACTTTCTCATAGACTTACGAACCTCCCTTGGGGGTGGAAACCACCCCCAAATACCAAAAAAATCAATTTAACATTGAAGGAAATGTTTAGCCAACTTCTAACCTATGCGAAACAATTCCTCTTCATAAACTACATGTTCTACCACCTCCTCATAGACTTCACGACCCTCCCTTGGGGGAGGAAACCACCCCCTAAATAGTAAAAAAATTAATTTAGCATTGAAGGAAATATTTAGCCAACTTCTAACCTGTGCGAAACAATTCCTCTTCACAAAATACATATTATACCACTTCCTTATAGACTTACGACCCTCCCTTGGGGTTGGAAACCACCCCCAAATACTAAAAAAAATAATTTAATATTGAAGGAAATATTTAGCCAACTTCTAACCTATACGAATCAATTCCTTTGCACAAACTACATATTCTACAACTTCCTAATAGACTTACGACCCTCCCTTGGGGGTAGAAACCACCCCCAAATAAGAGAAAAATTAATTTAACTTTGAAGGAAATATTTAGCCAACTTCTAACCTGTGCAAAACAATTCATCTTGACAAACTACATATTCTACCACTTTCTCATAGACTTACGAACCTCCCTTGGGGGTGGAAACCACCCCCAAATACTAAAAAAATTAATTTAACGTTGAAGGAAATATTTAGCCAACTTCTAGCCTATGCGAAATAATTCCTCTTCACAAACTACATATTCTACCATTTCCTCATATACTTACGACCCTCCCTTGGGGGTGGAAACCACCCCCCAAATACTAAAAAAATTAATTTAGCATTGAAGGAAATATTTAGCCAAGTTCTAACTTGTGCGAAACAATTCCTCTTCACAAACTACATATTCTACCACTTCCTCATAGACTTACGACCCTCCCTTGCGGGTGGAAACAACCACCGAAATACTAAAAAAATTAATTTAACATTGAAGGAAATATTTTAGCCAACTTCTAACCTATACAAAACAATTCCGCTTCACAAACTACATATTCTACCACTTTCTCATAGACTTACGAACCTCCCTTGGGGGTGGAAACCACCCCCTAAATAGTAAAAAAATTAATTTAGCATTGAAGGAAATGTTTAGCCAACTTCTAACCTATGCGAAACAATTCCTCTTCATAAACTACATGTTCTACCACCTCCTCATAGACTTCACGACCCTCCCTTGGGGGAGGAAACCACCCCCTAAATAGTAAAAAAATTAATTTAGCATTGAAGGAAATATTTAGCCAACTTCTAACCTGTGCGAAACAATTCCTCTTCACAAAATACATATTATACCACTTCCTTATAGACTTACGACCCTCCCTTGAGGGTGGAAACCACCCTCTAAATAGTAAAAAAAATAATTTAGCAATGAAGGAAATATTTAGCCAACTTCTAACCTATACGAATCAATTCCTTTGCACAAACTACATATTCTACAACTTCCTAATAGACTTACGACCCTCCCTTGGGGGTAGAAACCACCCCCAAATAAGAGAAAAATTAATTTAACTTTGAAGGAAATATTTAGCCAACTTCTAACCTGTGCGAAACAATTCATCTTGACAAACTACATATTCTACCACTTTCTCATAGACTTACGAACCTCCCTTGGGGGTGGAAACCACCCCCAAATACTAAAAAAATTAATTTAACGTTGAAGGAAATATTTAGCCAACTTCTAGCCTATGCGAAATAATTCCTCTTCACAAACTACATATTCTACCATTTCCTCATATACTTACGACCCTCCCTTGGGGGTGGAAACCACCCCCCAAATACTAAAAAAATTAATTTAGCATTGAAGGAAATATTTAGCCAAGTTCTAACTGGTGCGAAACAATTCCTCTTCACAAACTAAATATTCTACCACTTCCTCATAGACTTACGACACTCCCTTGGGAGTGCAAACAACCCCCCAAATGCTAAAAAAATTAATTTAACATTGAAGGAAATATTTAGCCAACTTCTAACCTATACAAAACAATTCATCTTCACAAACTACATATTCTACCACTTTCTCATAGACTTACCACCCTCCCTTGTGGGTGGAAACCACCCCCAAATACTAAAAAAATTAATTTAGCATTGAAGGAAATATTTAGCCAACTTCTAACCTGTGCGAAACAATTCCTATTCACAAACCACATATTCTACCACTTTCTCGTAGACTTACGACCCTCCCTTGGTGGTAGAAACCACCCCCCAAATACTAAAAAAATTTATTTAACATTGAAGGAAATATTTAGCCAACTTCTAACCTATGCGAAACAATTCCTCTTCACAAACGACATATTCTACCACTACCTAATAGACTTACGACCCTCCCTTGGGGGTGGAAACCACCCCCCAAATAGTAAAACAATTAACTTAGCATTGAAGGATATATTTAGCCAACCTCTAACCTGTGCGAAACAATTCCTCTTTACAAAATACATATTCTACCACTTCCTCATAGACTTACGACCCTCCCTTAGGGGTGGAAACCCCCCCCAAATACTAAAAAAATTAATTTAACATTGGAGGAAATATTTAGACAACTTCTAACCTATGCGAAACAATTCCTCTTTGCAAACTACATATTCTACCACTTCCTCATAGATTTACGTCCCTCCCTTGGGGGTGGAAACCAACCTCAAATACTAAAAAATTAATTTAACATGGATGGAAATATTTAGCCAACTTCTAACCTACGCGAAACAATTCCTCTTCACAAACTACATATTCTACCACTTCCTCATAGACTTACGACCCTCCCTTGGTGGTGGAGACCACCCCCCAAATAGTAAAAAAATTAATTTAGCATTGAAGGAAATATTTAGGCAACTTCTAACCTATGCGAATCAATTCCTTATCACAAACTACATATTCTACAACTTCCTCATAGACTTACGACCCTCCCTTGGGGGTAGAAACCACCCCCAAATAATAGAAAAATTAATTTAACATTGAAGGAAATATTTAGCCAACTTCTAACCTGTGCGAAACAATTCCTCTTCACAAACTACATATTCTACCACTTCCTCATAGACTTACGACCCTCCCTTGCGGGTGGAAACAACCCCCCAAATACTAAAAAAATTAATTTAACATTGAAGGAAATATTTAGCCATTTCTAACCTATACGAAACAATTCCTCTTCACAAACTACATATTCTACCACTTTCTCATAGACTTACGACCCTCCATTGGGGGTGGAAACCACCCCCTAAATAGTAAAAAGATTAATTTAGCATTGAAGGAAATGTTTAGCCAACTTCTAACCTATGCGAAACAATTCCTCTTCACAAACCACATATTCTACCACTTTCTCATAGACTTACGACCCTCCCTTGGGGGTGGAAACCACCCCCCAAATACTAGAAAAATTAATTTAACATTGAAGGAAATATTTAGCCAACATCTAACCTATGCGAAACAATTCCTCTTCACAAACTACATATTCTACCACTTCCTCATAGACTTAGGACCCTCCCTTGGGGGTGGAAACCACCCCCCAAATACTAGAAAAGTTAATTTAGCTTTGAAGTAAATATTTAGCCAACTTCTAACCTGTGCGAAACAATTCCTCTTCACAAACTACATATTCTACCACTTCTTCATAGACTTACGACACTCCCTTGGGAGTGCAAATAACCCCCCAAATACTAAAAAAATTAATTTAACATGGAAGGAAATAGTTAGCCAACTTCTACCCTATACAAAACAATTCCTCTTCACAAACTACATATTCTACCACTTTCTGATAGACTTACGACCCTCCCTTGGGGGTGGAAACCACCCCCAAATATTAAAAAAATTAATTTATCATTGAAGGAAATATTTATCCAACTTCTAACCTATCCGAAAAAATTTCTCTTCACAAACTACATATTCTACCACTTCCTCATGACTAACGACCCTCCCTTGGGGGTGGATACCACCCCCCAAATACTAGAAAAATTAAATTAACATTGAAGGAAATATTTATCCAACTTCTAACCTATACGAAACAATTCCACATCTCAAGATACATATTCTACAACTTTCTCATAGACTTACGACCCTCCCTTACCACCCCCAAATACTAAAAAAATTAATTTAACATTGAAGGAAATATTTAGCCAACTTTTAACCTATGCGAATCAATTACTTTTTACAAACTACATATTCTACAACTTCCTCATAGAGTTACGACCCTCCCTTGGTGGTAGAAACCACCCCCAAATAATAGAAAAATTAATTTAACATTGAAGGAAATATTTAGCCAACTTCTAACCTATACGAAACAATTCCTCTTCACAAACTACATATTCTAACACTTTCTCATAGACTTACGACACTCCCTTGGGAGTGCAAACAACCCCCCAAATACTAAAAAAATTAATATAACATTGAAGGAAATATTTAGCCAACTTCTAACCTATGCGAAACAATTCCTCTTCACAAACTACATATTCTACCACTTTCTAATAGACTTACGACCCTCCCTTGGGGGTGGAAACCATCCACCAAATAGTAAAAAAATTAATTTAGCATTGAAGGAAATATTTAGCCAACTTCTAACCTGTGCGAAACAATTCCTCTTCACAAAATACATATTCTACCACTTTCTCATAGACTTTTGACCCTCCCTTAGGGGTGGAAACCACCCCCAAATATTAAAAAAATTAATTTAACATTGGAGGAAATATTTAGCCAACTTCTAACCCATGCGAAACAATTCTTCTTCACAAAATGCATATTGTTTCAGTCCTCATAGACTTACGACCCTCCGTTGGGGGTGGAAACCACCCCCTAAATAGTAAAAAAATTAATTTAGCATTGAAGGAAATATTTAGCCAACTTCTAACCTATGCGAATCAATTCCTTTTCACAAACTACATATTCTACAACTTCCTCATAGACTTACGACCCTCCCTTGGGGGTACAAACCACCCCCAAATAATAGAAAAATTAATTTAACATTGAAGGAAATATTTAGCCAACTTCTAACCTATACAAAACAATTCCTCTTCACAAACTACATATTCTACCACTTTTTCATAGACCTACAACCCTCCCTTGGGGGTGGAAACCACCCCCAAATACTAAAAAAAATTAATTTAACATTGAAGGAAATATTTAGCCAACTTCTAACCTATGCGAAACCATTCCTCTTCACAAACTACATATTCTACCACTTCCTCATAGACTTACGACCCTCCCTTGGGGGTGGAAACCACCCCCCAAATACTAGAAAAGTTAATTTAGCATTGAAGGAAATATTTAGCCAACTTCTAACCTGTGCGAAACAATTCCTCTTCACAAACTACATATTCTACCACTTCCTCATAGACTTACGACCCTCCCTTGGGGGTGGAAACCACACCCCAATTACTAAAAAAATTAATTTAACATTGAAGGAAATATTTAGCCAACTTCTAACCTATACGAAACAATTCCTCTTTACAAACTACATATTCTACCACTCTCTCATAAACTTACGACCCTCCCTTGGGGGTGCAAACATCCCTCCAAATACTAAAAAAATTAATTTAACATTGAAGGAAATATTTAGCCAACTTCTAACCTATACAAAACAATTCCTCTTCACAAACTACATATTCTGTCACTTTTTCTTAGACGTACGACCCTCCCTTGGGGTTGTAAACCACCCCCAAATACTAAAAAAATTAATTTAACATTGAAGGAAATATTTAGCCAACTTCTAACCTATGCGAATCAATTCCTTTTCACAAACTACAAATGCTACAACTTCCTCATAGACTTACGACCCTCCCTTGGGGGTAGAAACCACCCCCAAATAATAGAAAAATTAATTTAACATTGAAGGAAATATTTATCCAACTTCTAACCTATACGAAACAATTCCACATCTCAAGATACATATTCTACAACTTTCTCATAGACTTACGACCCTCCCTTACCACCCCCAAATACTAAAAAAATTAATTTAACATTGAAGGAAATATTTAGCCAACTTTTAACCTATGCGAATCAATTACTTTTTACAAACTACATATTCTACAACTTCCTCATAGAGTTACGACCCTCCCTTGGGGGTAGAAACCACCCCCAAATAATAGAAAAATTAATTTAACATTGAAGGAAATATTTAGCCAACTTCTAACCTATGCGAAACAATTCCTCTTCACAAACTACATATTCTACCACTTTCTAATAGACTTACGACCCTCCCTTGGGGGTGGAAACCATCCACCAAATAGTAAAAAAATTAATTTAGCATTGAAGGAAATATTTAGCCAACTTCTAACCTGTGCGAAACAATTCCTCTTCACAAAATACATATTCTACCAATTTCTCATAGACTTACGACCCTCCCTTAGGGGTGGAAACCACCCCCAAATATTAAAAAAATTAATTTAACATTGGAGGAAATATTTAGCCAACTTCTAACCTATGCGAAACAATTCTTCTTCACAAAATACATATTGTTTCACTTCCTCATAGACTTACGACCCTCCGTTGGGGGTGGAAACCACCCCCTAAATAGTAAAAAAATTAATTTAGCATTGAAGGAAATATTTAGCCAACTTCTAACCTATGCGAATCAATTCCTTTTCACAAACTACATATTCTACAACTTCCTCATAGACTTACGACCCTCCCTTGGGGGTACAAACCACCCCCAAATAATAGAAAAATTAATTTAACATTGAAGGAAATATTTAGCCAACTTCTAACCTATGCGAAACCATTCCTCTTCACAAACTACATATTCTACCACTTCCTCATAGACTTACGACCCTCCCTTGGGGGTGGAAACCACACCCCAAATACTAGAAAAGTTAATTTAGCATTGAAGGAAATATTTAGCCAACTTCTAACTTGTGCGAAACAATTCCTCTTCACAAACTACATATTCTACCACTTCCTCATAGACTTACGACCCTCCCTTGGGGGTGGAAACCACACCCCAATTACTAAAAAAATTAATTTAACATTGAAGGAAATATTTAGCCAACTTCTAACCTATACGAAACAATTCCTCTTTACAAACTACATATTCTACCACTTTCTCATAAACTTACGACCCTCCCTTGGGGGTGCAAACATCCCTCCAAATACTAAAAAAATTAATTTAACATTGAAGGAAATATTTAGCCAACTTCTAACCTATACAAAACAATTCCTCTTCACAAACTACATATTCTGCCACTTTTTCTTAGACGTACGACCCTCCCTTGGGGTTGTAAACCACCCCCAAATACTAAAAAAATTAATTTAACATTGAAGGAAATATTTAGCCAACTTCTAACCTATGCGAATCAATTCCTTTTCACAAACTACAAATTCTACAACTTCCTCATGGACTTACGACCCTCCCTTGGGGGTAGAAACCACCCCCAAATAATAGAAAAATTAATTTAACATTGAAGGAAATATTTAGCCAACTTCTAACCTATACGAAACAATTCCTCTTCACAAACTACATATTCTACCACTTTCTCATAGACTTACGACACTCCCTTGGGAGTGCAAACAACCCCCCAAATAGTAAAAAAATTAATTTAGCATTGAAGGAAATATTTAGCCAACTTCTAACCTGTGCGATACAATTCCTCTTCACAAAATACATATTCTACCACTTCCTCTTAGACTTTTGACTCTCCCTTAGGGGTGGAAACCACCCCCAAATACTAAAAAAATTAATTTAACATTGAAGGAAATATTTAGCCAACTTCTAACCTATGCGAAACAATTCCTCTTCACAAACTACATATTCTACCAGTTCCTCATAGACTTACGACCCTCCCTTGGGGGTGGAAACCACCCCGCAAATACTAGAAAAATTAATTTAGTATTGAAGGAAATATTTAGCCAACTTCTAACGTATGCGAAACAATTCCTCTTCACAAACTACATATTCTACTACTTCCTCATAGAATTACGACACTCCCTTGGGAGTGCAAACAACCCCCCAAATACTAAAAAAATTAATTTAACATTGAAGGAAATATTTAGCCAACTTTTAACCTATGCGAAACAATTCCTCTTCACAAACTACATATTCTACCACTTCCTCATAGACTTACTACCCTCCCTTGGGGGTGGAGACCACTCCGCAAATACTAAAAAAATTAATTTAACATTGAAGGAAATATTTAGCCCACTTCTAAACTGTGCAAAACAGTTCCTCTTCACAAACTACATATTCTTCCACTCCCTTGGGGGTAGAAACCACCCCCAAATAATAAAGAAATTAATTTAACATTGAAGGATAATATTTAGCCAACTACTAAACCAACGCTAAACCGAATAACTGTTACATAAGCTAAAAGTACTCACCTTGAAGATCTAAATCCATATTTTCAACTAGCAAACGAAAAACTCTTCTCCCCCCTGGAATGTTGCGTTACTCCGCCCCTGGATGAAATGCCGGCAATTTCTGTATTTTTGTGTCTTCAGAATTGTTTCAAGTGAAAATTTGAAGTTTGTAGCTTACGCCATTCAAGAGATATATAGCCGTAGCGACTTTTTTAGAAATGCTTCCCCCTGCGACCCTCCCGGGTTTTTTAGGATTAAAAATATATCCATGCACCCCTTTATGCACCAATTATTATATTAGGAGATGAAGCCTGACCACACCAACCTGAATGTGAAGTTTTTTAATGGAATGTGCGGCACACACTGTAAAATTAATTAAACTAGCAAAATACAAAACACTATCATTTTTTCATGATCTTATGACCCTGTAACGAGGGTTAAAAAATTAAAATAATTGAAATAAATAATGTAAATAAATAAAAAAAAACTTATTTTTTCCTGAAAATATGTTATATGTTATATATACTACTAAATACTTATTGTATCAGATTATAAGCTCGTAAGTATTCTCGTAATCTTCTGAAGAAACTTGTGTTATGGAATTGAATAACAAATTTGTTAATTGTAATTAAGGGTGGAGTTAAAAAAATATACGAGTTTTATTGCTATGGTCAACACCAGAGCAATTTTTTTAAACACAATATTTTGTAAATGTATTATTTATTTGGGTTTATTTAGTAGCTGACGCGCGCTTTGTGGGTTTCACAATTTTTAAAAGTTTACCTTATAGCTGCCGCAATGGGCACCACTCACGGTGTCTCCCCGACGACGTCGGCGAAAACGTCGTCGACGACGTCGGGGACAAGGTCGAAATAATGAGGTAATGTTTACATTTACTGTAATTTAATGCATGACTGTGAATAATAAAATTATGAATATCGTATTTCTTTTAAGACATCAAAATGAAAGAAAGTAGTTTTGAGCATAATAAAATGCGTACTGAATTTCTTTAAAGTATTTCGAAATAGCTTATGCAATTAACAAAACTTTTCATAAGCGGAATAATATTGATATCCATCGATAGAATTACAAGTAACCCTTTATTATAAAACGAAAACTCTTTGTTTTTTTTATTAATCTCATTCTTAATTTAGTTTAAAAATGGATATAATTAACGCAGGATTTAGGATTTAGGAGTTCTGGTGCGCAAATAAGGATTTCCTATAAAGGACTTTTGATAAAATTTGGTAGTGATAATCGTCGGAAAAATATCATGTTTAAAAATGTAATGGTTTCACCGTCGCTTCCTTTTCCGTGTAGTTTTAAAATTTTATGCTGATGGTACATAACCTTATACTATATCTATCTTTTTCGGGTTTACTTGAATTATTTCATTTTTATTACATTTGTTTACAAACAACTGTTTACAACTGTGAAAATAAAACCCTTGTCAACTGTAAATTATTATTAGGCAAAATAAACATATACATCTGGGATTACTAAAAAATATATGCTTTCTTTATTATACTTTTTAAGAAAACATTATGAATTCAATATGCTGTGACACTTTCAAGTGATAAGATGGATTTTTATAAATTATCTTTGAGAAAAAAAATTGTAGTTGCTGTGGCAGTTGCCTTGTGCTTCGAAGAAGAAGAAACTGAAACACCACGAAAAAAAAGAAAATATGGTTTTTAGATCGCAAACAATATTCACACATGTCCTTGTTAAAAGAATTGCGACAAAATGAGCCGAAGGATTTTTATTATAAGGTTATGTACCATCAGCATAAAATTTTAAAACTACACGGAAAAGGAAGCGACGGTGAAACCATTACATTTTTAAACATGATATTTTTCCGACGATTATCACTACCAAATTTTATCAAAAGTCCTTTATAGGAAATCCTTATTTGCGCACCAGAACTCCTAAATCCTAAATCCTGCGTTAATTATATCCATTTTTAAACTAAATTAAGAATGAGATTAATAAAAAAAACAAAGAGTTTTCGTTTTATAATAAAGGGTTACTTGTAATTCTATCGATGGATATCAATATTATTCCGCTTATGAAAAGTTTTGTTAATTGCATAAGCTATTTCGAAATACTTTAAAGACATTCAGTACGCATTTTATTATGCTCAAAACTACTTTCTTTCATTTTGATGTCTTAAAAGAAATACGATATTCATACTTTTATTATACACAGTCATGCATTAAATTACAGTAAATGTAAACATTACCTCATTATTTCGACCTTGTCCCCGACGTCGTCGACGACGTTTTCGCCGACGTCGTCGGGGAGAGACCGTGTATGTGCTATTTAAGAAATGTGCTGCATTCGTATCGTGGTATATGGCAGCGTTTTGCGTTTTCTGCAACTTAACTACTGTATACTTATTGTCGTTTATCTTTTTATAGATAGATCCTTGGATTCCTTCTTTTTTTTCTAGTGTGGTGTGTAGTAGATATTTTGAGATTTTTATTTCTAGTATTAGTATTTTTTATTTTTGTATTAAATTATTCCATTATTAAGCAAAGTTTTTAGTTTCCTTTTTAATAGCTTGTAGCTTCATTTGATAATAAAAATATTCAATGTGGTTGTAGAATTACTTCAAATTACAAAACGTGTTACTGTTATATTTAAAAAATTGTATTTATCCAAAATGGGGAGAATATACTTAGCCAAACACGAAGCTTACAAAATTATAGCTACTTCCTTACAACAACACCTGCCATATTTTAAATTTCAACATTACATCGAAGATAATATTTGTGAGATGATTATGTGACGCTTTGATAAACACAAAGTTCAGATATAAAAGCATCGTAGCAAATATTATAAATAAAAGAAACGATTTTAAAGTGTTTTATTTAAGCAAGTATGCTAACAACTGTACACCACTGTCTAGTTTTGAGAAAAAATCTAATCTTGCAAATCTAAAAGCATCTACGGTGCTTGCAAAAGACAAAAATAAGTCCACAGCAACAGAAATAATAAATTGTTCCCCTATAAAAACTAACGCATTGATTGATGATTCCGATACATCACAAGTTGCAAAGTGTTTTACTGTAGTAGAGACGTGCCATGACTCTAGTGTTATTAAAGTCAATACAAGCTTTCCTCAAACCCCTGTTTGTCATTTTTTTGAATCTTCAGAATCATTTAACAAAACTTCTTCGTCCACAAAGTCCTTCACGCTGGGCGATGATTTAGATATATATCAGGAAAATGGAAATTATCCAAGAGATGAAGCTTCTGAAGAGACATATTACGGTTCAGAAGTTGTCAAACAGAATACTAGTTACACTCCACGGAAATTTCGAAAAATATTCTATACAAGGATTGTAAGATTCTAGAGGGATCTTTTAAAATTGACGACGTCATATGGAGAAAAATCTTCGATGGTAAAAAGCTTTTAACCAAATTATATCCTCATTACATCAGAAATAGAATACAAAAATATGTTAATAATGTGTGTCTTCTAATATTTAAATACTTTAAGTATCTGAAGAACTCCATTACAATTTTCGCTAAATGTAAACATAATGATTATAATTGCAAGAAATTCAAAATAGTGCTTTCTAATGGATTGGTGGCGGTATATAGCTCTTCAATGGACTTCAATCACTCAAATTATCTAACGCTTCAAGTATCGGGAGTTGAAAGATGCTTAGCGAAAACTCGTCTGTTGAATGAGAAGGCTTTCATGTATAAGAAAGGAACCTTGCTATCGGCAAATCAGAACGTTCTCTCCTTAGGAAAGACACTTCAAGAAATCAAGTCTGACCCAGTAGTACGGAAAATAAAATCAGAAGCAATTAGTAATTTGGATAGGCATAAAAATGATTTATATGACATGATATTAATTTCAGAAGCTCATCCAAACTATGTAAAAAATGTGAGTGTCCCTTTCAATGTAATACTGTACAGTACTGAACAGCTAGAAATTTTAAAAACTCAGAACAGATCGGGAGAACTGCCTATTATTTATTTTGATGCAACAGGAGGTGTTGTTAAAAGTCCACCATTAAAAAACTGCAAAAGAATATATTTTTATACCGCAGTGGTTCAAATCTTCAATTCTAAAAGACTATGCCCGGTATTTTCAATGATATCATCTCTCCATGACTCTAACACTATATTCAAACTTTTACACGATTTTAGATATTTTTGTGAGAGCAATGAGTACTGGCCAGCTTTTTCAAAAGTTGTAACCGACTTCTCGTTTGCAAATATTCATGCGCTATGTAAAGCTTTAAATAGATGCACTCTTTTAGATTATCTTGAAAAATGCTTTCACAGTCACACAAAAGACTTAATTGGTATACACCTTTGTTGCGCACACTTCATGAAAATGGTATCCAAAGACGTTGATAAATGTGCAAAGAATACAGACCAAGCCCTCTTTTTTAAAGACCTTCTAGCATCTGCCCTGAAAGTTAAGGATGGTATGATTTTTGATGTATTCGTTGAACATACATTTATTTTTATGAATTCTAAAACGGAAACCACTCAAGTACTTAATTCATTGTCACTGCTTAAAGTAGTCTTAACAGAAGAAAATTCAGAAGATACCATTCTACCTGACTCTGATCAGTGCGAATACAATGATGCAGTTAGTAACGATGGACTAATAAAATCTAGCCCCTATTATAAAAAATATTTGACTCTGGTCGATTCTATAAATTTATCGACATCAGGACATAAACAGAATCCCTACTACAACGAAGAATTCTTTGCCATTATATTAAGGAAATATTTACCTTTTTCTCCATTATGGAACTGTTCACAACTTTCAGAGCAAGTACTCCTGAGCAATGCTCCAGTGGAGAATCATTTCGGACAATTAAAAAAGAATACGCTTGGAGGAAAAAGAAATCTAAAGTGCAGTCATTTCGTGAGAAAATTAAGAAAAGACATTCTTGCCTTACATCTAGAATGCAAGTTGGGCCTGAAGAAAACTAGATTGACTAAAGCAAAAAAAGAATCCATTGATGAAAAGCAGAGTCAGGAAGAATGGTATAAAAGACCTAAACGAAATTGTACCCACTTTGATGCACGGTACCTTAAGAGAGACTCTCAGACACAAAATAGTGACAACATTGTATTTCCAGAAGATGACAAAGAGTTACCTCAGTGTAGTTATTGTGGTCATGGAGTTTTAAACGATAAGACTGATTTCGTGGCTTGTGATAAATGTGGAAAATGGGTACATCAGATTTGTGAAACCCGAAACGATGACACTATATCTGACATAAAGCAGACATTCGAATGTCAATTTATTTGCAAATTGTGCGTACACTTGCCTAATTATTTGCAATTATCAAGCGACACATCTCTAAGAGATTTATGCACAGGTTATTTGAAATCATTGGAAATGAGTCAATTTGAAATTTCGGAATTGGAAAAGAACACTAAATTACAAAGATTTTCGGTACGATGGTATGAAGAAAGGAAAAAAAGAGTAACTTCTAGTTATTTTGCTAGGATATGTAAGGTTAGAAATGAGGAATCCTTTAAAAATATAATTTCAACACTTATTAAACAAAAACCAATTAAAACTGCTTCAATTTCGTATGGAATAGAACATGAATCCACAGCTAGGAATCAATATCTGGCAATAAAAGGTTATGAAAATGTCTATACACCTGCCGGACTCTGTATTCATAAAAAATTTCCTTTCATCGCTGCATCTCCAGATGGTTTTATAGGAGATGATGGATTAATTGAAGTAAAATGCCCATTCACTGCCAGAAACCATTCCCCTCATGATTTCAAGTTTGATTTTCTAACACATAACCAAGAAAACTTAAAAAATAATCACGACTATAATTATCAAATTCAGGGAACACTGGAGATTACAGACAGAAAGTGGTGTGATTTAGTAATTTTTACTTTGAAAGGCCTTAAAATCATTAGAATTTTTCGTTCTGATCGATTCTGGAATATGGTATTGCCAAAACTTTGTAATTTCTATTACTTTCATATGCTCCCAGAAATAGTGTCTCCAGGCAGAGATCTTAAGATAATTGATAGAAAATGGAGAACTAAAAAGCAATTACAGTTTTTGGATAATGGTCTTGTTGCTAATATAGATTTTTATAAAGAGCTAGATAATAAAAGGGGCATTGTAACAAGAAATGTTAACCATAATTTCTCATTAAATGAACTGTTTATAGAAGACTTCTTAACCCTCAACGATGGTGAGTGGCTAAGTAATTTTGTGATCGATCAGTGTCTTTGGATTTTAAATGAGCCTCAGAGAAGATATCAAATTAATTCCGTAACCAAATCTTCAATCATCTTTAGTGATTATACATTCGATAAAAATTTTGTAAGTGATTTCACGTTTGTTAAAAACGAAATTATTTTGCCAGTTATAAGGAACTCACACTTTGTTTTGATTCATGTCAATATTAGCGAAAAAACTCTTTTAGATCCGTTAGGGAATGACAATTTAACCAGCAATATTATTTGTTTAAATTTTTGAAATTTTTGCAATTAAAAGGGATGGACTCCAACAATTGGCAATGCAATGTCAATAGTCACGTAACCCAAAATGATGCATACAACTGTGGCGCGTATATCATTTTTTCTTCTCCAAACTGGTTTGTGGAGAATCTTTAACATCATTCATTGAGATGACGGAATATAGGAGGAAGTTAAAATGGCTTTTGCTTAAAAATAGTTCTGACATGAAATGTAAATGTTTCTATTGCTCAAGAGATATCAGAGAAGGGAGTAGTGACAATTTTCAATGTGCATCATGTCACAGACTGACTCATTTGAAATGCTTACGTACAGAATCTGAAGTGTTACAAAAACAACCCATAGAACAAAAAACAGCAAATGGAATATGCGATCTATGTAGGTGTAACTAATTAATTGTATAAATTTCAGCTTCTTTTCTATTGCTAGGCTAAGAAATCCCAGTTCTCGACAATGTAACTTTCATAAAATTTGTTTCCGAATACCTCGTTTGCTTGTATCATGTCTAAACAATAATAATTAATGCATTCAAGACGAATTAATACACTCGAAATTTCGTTATACACCGACTGCTTGTACGAAGATTTCTACTAAAATGAAATATAACTATAGTAGTTTAAATCAAATACAGTTAGATAAATCATTTTTCATAACTGATTTCGGAAATATTCCTTTCCCTACTGCATACACTTTTTAGAGCAGCCTCGATTGTTGACCAATCCCAAAGGAGGGTCGTAAGTTCATGAGAAAGACTTTTTGAAGGGGGATTGTTTTCCATAGGTTAGAAGTTGGCTAAATATTTCCTTCAATGTTAAATTAATTTTTTAGTATTTGGGGGGTTGTTTCCACCTCCAAGGGAGGGTCGTAAGTCTATAAGAAAGTGGTAGAATATGTAGTTTGTGAAGAGGAATTGTTTTGTAAAGGCTAGAAGTTGGCTTAATATTTCCTTCAATGTTAAATTAATTTTTTTAGTATTTGGGGGGTTGTTTGCACCCCCAAGGGACGGTCGTAAGTATATGAGAAAGTGGTAGAATATCTAGTTTGTGAAGAGGAATTGTTTCGTATAGGTTAGAAGTTGGCTAAATATTTCCTTCAATGTTAAATTGATTTTTTTAGTATTTGGGGGGTTGTTAGCACTCCCAAGGGAGTGTCGTAAGTCTACGAGGAAGTGGTAGAATATGTAGTTTGTGAAAAGGAATTGATTAGCATAGGTTAGAAGTTGGGTAAATATTTCCTTCAATGCTAAATTAATTTTTTTACTATTTGGGGGGTGGTTTCCACCCCCAAGGCAGGGTCGTAAGTCTATGAGGAAGTGGTAGAATATGTAGTTTGTGAAGAGCAATTGTTTCGCACAGGTTAGAAGGTGGCTAAATATTTCCTTCAATGTTACATTAATTCTTCTATTATTTGGGGGTGGTTTCTACCCCCAAGGGAGGGTCGTAAGTCTATGAGGAAGTTGTAGAATATGTAGTTTGTGAAAAGGAATTGATTCGCATAGGTTAGAAGATGGCTAAATATTTCCTTCAAGGCTAAATTAATTTTTTTACTATTTGGGGGGTGGTTTCCACCACCAAGGGAGGGTCGTAAGTCTATGAGGAAGTGGTAGAATATGTAGTTTGTGAAGAGGAATTGTTTCGCATAGGATAGAAGTTGGCTAAATATTTCCTTCAATGTTAAATTAATTTTTTTAGTATTTGAGGGTGGTTTCCACCCCCAAGGGAGGGTCGTAAATCTATGAGGAAGTGGTGGAATAAGTATTTTGTGAAGAGGAATTGTTTCGCATAGGTTAGAAGTTGGCTAAATATTTCCTTCAATGCTAAATTAATTTTTTTACTATTTGGGGGGTAGTTTCACCCCCAAGGGAGGGACGTAAGTCTATGAGGAAGTGGTAGAATATGTAGTTTGCAAAGAGGAATTGTTTCGCATAGGTTAGAAGTTGTCTAAATATTTCCTTCAATGTTAGATTAATTTTTTTAGTATTTGGGGGTGGTTTCCACACCAAAGAGAGGGTCGTAAGTCTATGAGAAAGTGGTAGAATATGTAGTTTGTGAAGAGGAATTGTTTTGTATAGGTTAGAAGTTGGCTAAATATTTCCTTCAATGTTAAATTAATTTTTTTAGCATTTGGGGGTGGTTTCCACCCCCAAGGGAGGGTCGTAAGTCTATAAGAAAGTGGTAGAATATGTAGTTTGTGAAGAGGAATTGTTTCGTATAGGTTAGAAGTTGGCTAAATATTTCCTTCAATGTTAAATTAATTTTTTTAGTACTTGGGGGGTTGTTTGCACCCCCAAGGGAGGGTCGTAAGTCTATGAGAAAGTGGTAGAATACGTAGTTTGTGAAGAGGAATTGTTTCGCATTGGTTAGAAGTTGGCTAAATATTTCCTGCAATGTTAAATTAATTTTTTCAGTATTTTTCAGTAAAGGGAGTGTCGTAAGTTTATAGGAAAGTGGTAGAATATGTAGCTTGTGAAGAGGAATTGTTTCGTATAGGTTAGAAGTTGGCTAAATTATTCCTTCGATGTTGAATTAATTTTTTTAGCATTTGAGGGGTTGTCTCCACCCCCAAGGGAGGGTCGTAAGTCTATGAGAAAGTAGTAGAATATGTAGTTTGTGAAGAGTAATTGTTTCGCACAGGTTAGAAGTTGGCTAAATATTTCCTTCAATGTTAAATTAATTTTTATATTATTCGGGGGTGGCTTCTACCCCCAAGGGAGGGTCGAGGGTCTATGAGGAAGTTGTAGAATATGTAGTTTGTGAAGAGGAATTGTTTCGCATAGGTCAGAAGTTGGCTAAATATTTCCTACAATGCTAAATTAATTTTTTTAGTATTTGGGGTTGGTTTCCACCCCCAAGGGAGGGTCGTAAGTCTATGAGAAAGTGGTAGAATATGTAGTTTGTGAAGTGGAATTGTTTTGTATAGGTTAGAAGTTGGCTAAATATTTCCTTGAATATTAAATTAACTTTTTAAGTATTTGGGGGGTGGTTTCCACCCCCAAGGGAGGGTCGTAAGTCTATGAGAAGGTGGTAGAATATGTAGTTTGTAAAGAGGAATTGTTTCGTATAGGTTAGAAGTTGGCTAAATATTTCCTTCAATGTTAAATTAATTTTTTTAGTATTTGGGGGTTGTTTCCACCCCCAAGGGAGGTTCGTAAGTCTATGAGGAAGTGGTAGAATATGTAGTTTGTAAAGAGGAATTGTTTCGCATAGGTTAGAAGTTAGCTAATATTTCCTTCAATGTTAAATTAATTTTTTTAGTATTTGGGGGTGGTTTCCACCCCCAAGGGAGGATCGTAAGTCTATGAGAAAGTGGTAGAATATGTAGTTTGTGAAGTGGAATTGTTTTGTATAGGTTAGAAGTTGGCTAAATATTTCCTTGAATATTAAATTAACTTTTTAAGTATTTGGGGGGTGGTTTCCACCCCCAAGGGAGGGTCGTAAGTCTATGAGAAGGTGGTAGAATATGTAGTTTGTGAAGAGGAATTGTTTTGTATAGGTTAGAAGTTGGCTAAATATTTCCTTCAATGTTAAATTAATTTTTTTAGTATTTTGGGGGTTGTTTGCACCCCCAAGGGAGGATCGTAAGACTATGAGAAAGTGGTAGAATATGTAGTTTGAGAAGTGGAATTGTTTTGTATAGGTTAGAAGTTGGCTAAATATTTCCTTCAATGTTAAATTAATTTTTTTAGTATTTGGGGGGTTGTTTGCACTCCCAAGGGAATGTCGTAAGTCTAGGAGGAAGTGGTAGAATATGTAGTTTGTGAAGGGGAATTGTTTCGCACAGGTTAGAAGTTGGCTAAATATTTCCTTCAATGTTAAATTAATTTTTCTATTATTTGGGGGTGGTTTCTACTCCCAAGGGAGGGTCGTAAGTCTATGAGATAGTGGTAGAATATGTAGTTTGTGAAGAGGAATTGTTTTGTATAGGTTAGAAGTTGGCTAAATATTTCCTTCAATGTTAAATTAATTTTTCTATTATTTGGGGGTGGTTTCTACCCCCAAGGGAGGGTCGTAAGTCTACGAGGAAGTTGTAGAATATGTAGTTTGTGAAGAGGAATTGTTTCGCATAGGCTAGAAGTTGGCTAAATATTTCCTTCAATTCTAAATTAATTTTTTTACTATTTGGGGGGTGGTCTCCACCACCAAGGGAGGGTCGTAAGTCTATGAGGAAGTAGTAGAATATGTAGTTTGTGAAGAGGAATTGTTTCGCATAGGCTAGAAGTTGGCTAAATATTTCCTTCAATGTTAAATTAATTTTTTTAGTATTTGAGGGTGGTTTCCACCCCCAAGGGAGGGTCGAGGGTCTATGAGGAAGTGGTAGAATAAGTATTTTGTGAAGAGGAATTGTTTCGCATAGGTTAGAAGTTGGCTTTATATTTCCTTCAATGCTAAATTAATTTTTTTACTATTTGGGGGTGGCTTCAGCCCCAAGGGAGGGACGTAAGTCTATGAGGAAGTGGTAGAATATGTATTTTGCAAAGAGGATTTGTTTCGCATAGGTTAGAAGTTGTCTAAATATTTCCTTCAAAGTTAGATTAATTTTTTTAGTATTTGGGGTTGGTTTCCACCCCCAAGGGAGGGTCGTAAGTCTATGAGAAAGTGGTAGAATATGTAGTTTGTGAAGTGGAATTGTTTTGTATAGTTTAGAAGTTGGCTACATATTTCCTTCAATGTTAAATTAATTTTTTTAGCATTTGGGGGTGGTTTTCACCCCCAAGGGAGGGTCGTAAGTCTATGAGAAAGTGGTAGAATATGTAGTTTGTGAAGAGGAATTGTTTCGCATAGGTTAGAAGTTGGCTAAATATTTCCTTCTATTTTAAATTAATTTTTTTTAGATTGAGGGGGTGGTTTCCACCCCTAAGGGAGGGTCGTAAGTCTATGAGAAAGTGGTAGAATATGTAGCTTGAGATGTGGAATTGTTTCGTATAGGTTAGAAGTTGGCTAAATATTTCCTTCAATGTTAAATTAATTTTTCTATTATTTGGGGGTGGTTTCTACTCCCAAGGGAGGGTCGTAAGTCTATGAGATAGTGGTAGAATATGTAGTTTGTGAAGAGGAATTGTTTTGTATAGGTTAGAAGTTGGCTAAATATTTCCTTCAATGTTAAATTAATTTTTTTAGTATTTGGGGGGTGGTTTCCACCCCCAAGGGAGGGTCGTAAGTCTATTAGGTAGTGGTAGAATATGTAGTTTGTGAAGAGGAATTGTTTCGCATAGGCTAGAAGTTGGCTAAATATTTCCTTCAATTCTAAATTAATTTTTTTACTATTTGGGGGGTGGTCTCCACCACCAAGGGAGGGTCGTAAGTCTATGAGGAAGTAGTAGAATATGTAGTTTGTGAAGAGGAATTGTTTCGCATAGGCTAGAAGTTGGCTAAATATTTCCTTCAATGTTAAATTAATTTTTTTAGTATTTGAGGGTGGTTTCCACCCCCAAGGGAGGGTCGAGGGTCTATGAGGAAGTGGTAGAATAAGTATTTTGTGAAGAGGAATTGTTTCGCATAGGTTAGAAGTTGGCTAAATATTTCCTTCTATTTTAAATTAATTTTTTTTGGATTGAGGGGGTGGTTTCCACCCCTAAGGGAGGGTCGTAAGTCTATGAGAAAGTGGTAGAATATGTAGCTTGAGATGTGGAATTGTTTCGTATAGGTTAGAAGTTGGCTAAATATTTCCTTCAATGTTAAATTAATTTTTTTTGTATTTGGGGGTTGTTTCCACCCGCAAGGGTGGGTCGTAAGTCTATGAGGAAGTGGTAGAATATGTAGTTTATGAATAGGAATTGTTTCGCCTAGGTTAGAAGTTGGCTAAATATTTCCTTCAATTTTAAATTAATTGATTTTGGATTGAGGGGGTGGTTTCCACCCCCAAGGGAGGGTCGTAAGTCTATGAGAAAGTGGTAGAATATGTAGTTTGTGAAGAGGAATTTATTTGCATAGATTAGAAATTGGCTAAATATTTTCTGCAATGTTAAATTAATTTTTTTAGTATTTGGGGGTGTTTTCCACCCCCAAGGGAGGGTTGTAAGTCTATCAGGAAGTGGTAGAATATGTAGTTTATGAAGAGGAATTGTTTCGCATAGGTTAGAAATTGGCTAAATATTCCCTTCAATTTTAAATTAATTTTTCTATAATTTGGGGGCTTATTTCCACCCCCAAGGGAGGGTCGTAAGTCTATGAGGATGTGGTGGAATATGTAGTTTGTGGAGAGGAATTGTTTTGCATAGCTTAGAAGCTGGCTAAACATTTCCTATAATGTTAACTCAATCTTTAGTATTTGTTGGTTGATTTCAACCCTGACGGAGGGTCGTAAGTTTATAAGAAAGTAATTAACTATGTACATGACAGAAGTTTTATGAAATAGCGAAATAAGGTAAATAGAGCAAATTGTTTCATATAAGATACATATTTCAATAAATTTTAGCTGCTGCCGAGCGAATATTTAGCAGTTGTATACTCTTCTCGTATTCCCACCTTTGGACGAACGCCACTGGTCATTCGGCTGTTTCCGTAAAATTAGCTGCTAGGTTTTGGCTGCCAAGTTCACACCGGTTTAATAATTTACCTTGTGTAAATCTTTTACGACCAATATTTTAAAGTTTACGTATCAATACTAGCAACAAATTTACTTTTGGTCACAAACTGAATAACTGAATACTTATTTATAACTATATTTATAACTATAACGTGTTTCAATAACGTTAGAAAAGGGTGTTCTAGCATTAAAATATATAGAAAAATATGAACCCTTAAGAAAATGACGTATCTGAAGCGTTAATCCCATATTCCATGAATTAACTTTTAGATAACCCCAAGGAAAAACCAGAGGGTTGTCAAAAAGTTAACCAAGAAAGGTAACAAAAGAATAGCAAAAATTATCTTGGCCGTGAACTTAAATAAACACATAATTGATTTATTGTGTTATGGGCTAACAACTTTTTATCTTCTTTCCTTTGTTTCTTTTTTGTTACTCATTAAAACAGAGCAATAAAATATTTGCTCACCAGCTAAAGTGACTTCAGTATTTTTATATATGTATAATTATTTGTAACTGTTTATAATGGTTAATTGTAGCTAGACTTTATAAGTATCTTTTTGTTATCTTTTAAAACCTGTTATTGAGCATGTAATTGAAAACTAACCACTATAAGTCGTTTTAAAGATATGACGCTATTAGGATGCACTTAAATGTTTGTCAAAAGTCAACCTTTTTGATTACGATAAACTTAACTATTTAAAACAACTGTTTCTCAAGTATAATTTGAACGTAACGGATACTGTAGCTTTGATAACCTTCATGGATGCACAAAGGGGATATATAAGATGCAACGGGTAGATCAACTTTCCAGGTTAATAAATGACCAGGTTCTGGACAATCACGGTTAACTTTGGTTATGTGGGTTTTTTCTTAATAATTATTCTGTTCATTATTATCTGAATAAAACTTAAAAATACTAATATAAAGTCTTGGGGGTGCTTTTACTCCAAAAGCACTCCCCTAAATACGCCCTTGCTGGGAATGTTAAAACTTGTTTACCTAACCTGTTTTGAAGAACGGTATTTATTAATGAAATTATTTCACATGTTTTACGTGAAAAATTAATTTTAGAGAAACACATTCAGAGAAGTACATGCAAAGTTAATCAAAAAAAATATCACTTAAGCTTCATAGTATTCAGACCCGGATTAATCTCTTGGGCGCCTTGAAGCACTTGTACTGCTGGCGCCTTCTGATGATATATCATTAAACTTCGGTCGCGTTAGCTATGCGGAAAGCGTAAACAAATAGCGGTCAGATAGTTACTGCTTATTAGAGTAGACGTTCTAGCGCACGAAATCCAAAACGACGATGAAAATGTTCAACACCGCAATTAAATTAGATTCGTTACGTATCATTATATTATCAATAACAAAGCCGAGTTTAAAAGAGGTGTTTGTTATAAAAAGGACATTTTTACGATGTAGACTCCCACTATAATAAATAAAAGTTCAAAGCCAAAATAGCTGTTATTATTGTAACGTTCTTTTTAAATAATACTAAAAATTGCTATTTTAATCGTCTATTAACCAAAGAAATATTATTACTAATACTAATTACAAACACTATTTGTAGTTTAATTAACATAGTTTAACTGAATTTAAACTAAATATTTACAGACTATTTATTTACAATATTTATCTTTACTACACATTTATATTCAATTAATCATGCGCGTATTTATTTAACTGGTCGACATACGTATATATCCATACGTCCGCGCTCTAGAACAAACCCGTCGCCGGCCTCGAACATTGTAGATATGCCGGGACCCTTCTCGCAAATTCGCCGCCCTTGTTTCGGGGTTGTTGGGGGTTTTCCCGTTCATTTCATTATAATTTTTTTTGCAGAATATGTATTTAACTGGTAAAACAAAAATGAAGTAAAAACAATCCTAATCAGCGTTAACCCAAGTTTCGTCAGTAAAAAATATCGATCGCCTTTCTTCTCGATATTTTTTAATTGTCCTTAAAAAGAGAACAATTTCCGGTCAACAAGCATAGCATTCATGCATCTACGAGCGCATTTAAATTTTAGTTTTTCTTTTTTAAAGGAAGGAAAACCTTTATCACGGTTTTCGGTAATTTTTTGAATTTGCAGAGTCACAACACTTACACAACAAAAATAAATGCAATTACACTGTGTAAGATGAATATTAGTATTGGACGTTTATCTGCATTTCCGCGTTTAAGTAAACGTCATCAGTCATTAAGCGCACCCTCCAATAGCGTTGCATTTGGTTTACGCTTTCCGTATAGCTAAAGCGATCAGACTTTAGATGAATAAAAGTAGGTATCAAAGTCAACAATTATTTTCTGTTTTATTATATGTAGGTATGTTTATTATAAATTCTGTTTTAAATTTGATGATATCAACAAAAAAAAAGTCAGTAAACACTGACAATACTGCATATAAGTTTACCCGTTGAAAATTGTAAAATCGTTAATGCCGAGTAAGTTTAGCTTTTTCGCGTCCGTTACCATAATGACATTTTTCACATTATATTGACAAATGAGAAATGTCTGTTTAAGCACAGCGAAGATAAAATTATTTTATTTCGCTGGTGAAATAAAGAAAAGATATGCTTTGTATTAGAAAATACAAAAGTAGCTAACTATTGCATTATTCTGACAGATCATTTTCTACGAATCGGTTCCAATTAATCATTGAAAATGAACGTCAGAACATTTAAATCAGTAAAACTAAACGTCATCCGTCAAACGTTTATCCGTTCATTAAGGTCCAAGTGTGCCAAAAAAATTTAACGGTACATTCAAATTAAAAAAAATACACTGGATTTACTTATATTGTAAATAACTATAACAAATTTTAAGTGGTCATTTAGACACCCAATTACGGTGTATAAATCTGCATGTTAATAAATAATCGGTGTTCTTTTCTTGATAAATAATATAATAATGTGATAACTCTGGTTTTAAATTAATACTTGAGGAATGTTAAGACTTGCTTACCTAACTTGTTTGGAAAACAATGTTTATTAATTAAATTATTTCACATTTTTTGCAGAAAACTGCATAAAAACGGCGCCTAAGGCCGTCATATAAGGTTCTGCAGTTTTCTGGTAGCAATTAAATCGAAGAGTATATTTTTAAGTATTCTAAAGTTAGTAGTACTTGGTAGAACACATTTTAGTGTGTTGTGCTGGAGCAATTAATTATTCAACCGCACCTATGCCATTCGCACTGTTCAACCTTATATGACGGCCTTATCCGCCGTTTTAATGCAGTTTTGTGGTAGCAATTAAATCGAAGAGTGTATTTTTAAGTATTCTAGAGTTGGTAGTACTTGGTAGAACACATTTTAGTGTGTTGTGCTGGAGCAATTAATTATTCTACCGCACCTATTCCAGACGCACTGTTTAACCATATATTACGGCGTTATCCGCCGTTTCTCTGCTGTTCTCTGGTAGCAATTAAATCAAAGAGTGTATTTTTGAGTTTTCTAGAGTTGGTAGTACTTGGTAAAACACATTTTAGTGTGTTGTGCTGGAGCAATAAATTATTCAACCGCACCCATGCCAGTCGCGCTTTTCAACCTCATATGACGGCCTTATCCGCCTATCCGCCGTTTTTATGCAGTTTTCTGGTAGCAATTAAATCGAAGAGTGTTTTTTAAGTATTCAAGAGTTGGTAGCACTTGGTAGAACACATGTTAGTGTGTTGTGCTAGAGCAATCAATTATTCTACCGCTCCTATGCCAGTCGCACTGTTCAATCTTACATGACGGCCTTATCCGCCGTTTTTATGCAGTTTTCTGGTAGCAATTAAATCAAAGAGTGTATTTTTAAGTATTCTAGAGTTGGTAGTACTTGGTAGAACACATTTTAGTGTGTTGTGCTAGAACAGTTAATTATTCTACCGCACCTATGCCAGTCGCACTGTTCAACCTCATATGACGGCCTTATCCGCCGTTTTAATGCAGTTTTGTGGTAGCAATTAAATCGAAGAGTGTATTCTTAAGTATTCTAGAGTTGGTAGTACTTGGTAGAACACATTTTGGTGTGTTGTGCTGGAAGAATTAATTATTCTACCGCACCTATGCCGGTCACACAGTTCACCCTTATATGACGACCTTATCCGCCGTTTTTATGCAGTTTAATAAGAGCTATGCATTTTTATTTAGCGCAATTAATTTGCAATTAATTAGCAATTAATTCTCACTAAGTCAAAAAATATGTATTTCCTTTTTTTCGATTGAGCCAGCACACGGTTTTTGCCAGCTCAGCCATGGTTTCTTTTAAAAAAAGCAGAGCAATAAATTTTTATTTAGCGCAATTAAATAGCAATTAATTAGCACTAAATCATTATATATTTCTTTTTGTGTTGTGCTATTTTGGCTAAGCCAGCTTAAGAGACCTTAGAAAAGTAGCAACTGGGTACTCCATGATGACATTGCACCTGCACATTCCACGCAACTTATCCAACAATTTCTAGTGAAATATGGAATTTCTCAGCTTCATCACCACCCTACAGTTCCAACCCGGCTGGCTTCCTGTAAATTGTTGGGTGTTCCCCAATTTGAAATATCTTGTAAAAGAAAGAAGATTTGATGACGTAGAGGACATATAAAGGAATGCGGCGAAGCAGCTGTTAGCTATTTCCAAAACTGAATACAAAGAGTGCTTCTGAAAGTGAGAAGATTGCTGCAAGAAGGTTGTGGCTTCCAAATGGGAGTACTTTGAAAGCAACATTGGACCAGAATTGACGCTCTTTCTTTCTCCGGTACAAAGTCAGATAGATTCCGATCATAATACGTATGTATTTTAACTAAAATAATTCGTCGTTAGGTCAATGTTTCCAGCACCGTAAGGTACCTATGTGTATGTAGTATTTGTATTTATTAATACTCTTTATGTATCGTAATACATATTGTGAAGTTAAAGGTGACTTTACCGTTCACTCTGCCTCACACGTTCCAATAATATGAGATGTTTAAAATGTCTCGTGCAAAGATTGTTATTTATTTATTCTTATCTCAGGGTCGAAACTATCTGATGTTCAATCAGAAAAGTTACCTATAAATTCTTTTTACTACCTTTAATATGAGACTCACTTATAATCCTTCAATATGGGCTTCTGTTACTGAAAGATTAAATCTTACCAACCAAGAATTAAAATTTATTTATACACATGTAGTGTTTATTAATTTTCAACAAATAAAGTTTGGTTATTAATCATAACCATTGACACTTGTATCTGAAATGTCAAACATTGACATTCATCAACCAAAATATTTTTAAGACAGAATAAGTAAGTAGAGCATATATGGATTATTAGTTTTTTTATTTTATATAGATCTTTATTTTAGGATTTGAAATGGAAAGAAATCTTACCCTTTGTCAACTTACATGTATTATCTATCCTCAGGTAAGTATCTCTTGTATGGACATCTAATAGTTTAGTAAAATTTTGACACCTGTAATCTTCTTCCTGTTCCAACAACCACCTCCACAATCACAACCTACACTTTTCACAATCAACACTATCTGCCAAGAACCGCTATCAACAGCCTTTGACTCAGCCAGCACCACCTCTCCTGACTACATCAACGCCTTCCGGACTTCCTTCTCATCCAGGGCTCGATCGATGGTGGCCAGCTCTCCAACACCTTCAGTAAGTATCTACTAAACTATATCTTCCTGTTCAATTACCTTAATAATTATTTTCTTTTTCAGGTATATTACGACGACTTCTAAAACTTCCACACCTCGATGATCAACCGACCCAGCTCGAAGACAGTTTTAAATATTATTTTACTTTTTCCAATACTCTTACCATGTCCTAATACCCTTGTAATTTTGTTTTCTGTTTTAATGCACTTTCTCTTCCTTCATTCAATAAAACACCAGACCTTTTTTTATATGTTTTAATTTAATAAATTTTCTT
Source organism: Agrypnus murinus (assembly GCA_929113105.1). Taxonomy (NCBI): domain Eukaryota; kingdom Metazoa; phylum Arthropoda; class Insecta; order Coleoptera; family Elateridae; genus Agrypnus; species Agrypnus murinus. The sequence continues at coordinate 80,566,864 of OV816025.1, read as the reverse complement.
CTTGGTTCTTTATCATTTTACAATTTTAGGATACACATTTAGTATTACTTAGCTTTTATATACACAAATTTCTTCTTCTTGTAAGTTTTAATTAATTTTTCCCCTCATAAAACAAACCTCTTTTTATTTCTTAAGTTTTTTTAATCATAATTTTTTTTATAATAATAATTTTTTCATCTCCCTGAGATACCTCTTTTCAACTATTTTTTCCCTTCTTTCTTTCAAAATACTCCCTATCTTTGGTCATTCTTTTACTTTTTTCTATCTAATGTCTATAACCATAGTAGTGAATGAAATCTTATTATTGAAGTACAGGGAGGATTTTAATTATGCAAGAGAAAATCAATATACCTTTTAAATTATTACATGATTTTTATTTTCAGGTTGACTGATGGCTAGATATCCTTTCCTTTTATTATCCTTGTTAAATTTTAATACTGTATCAAAATACTATAACAAATATATGCTATTACGTTCTATTTCCTTGTTTTATGATTATATATTAAACTTTTGTATTCATGGGATACCATTATGACTTTGTATGTAAGTTTATTTGTTGAACCTTAATAACCACATCTGTGTAATAATGATTCTTAAAATTTTCTATACTTATGAATACGCTCATATTAAATTTCCTATCTATCATAAATGTGAACATTACAACATATACAGTAAAAATCTATACAAATAAACACCAATAAATCCTCTGGCAATATGTATTTTATTAAAGTTTTGCAAACGAGGTCCTTTCTAACTCCCCGTCTCATACCAAATTTATATTTCGTAGAGATTCTATTTTCTTCAAAATAGATTCTATTTTTTTATATTAACTAGTTAATTGTGTAGAAGAGGTTTTCATCTGCTTGCGGTCAAAAAGATACTTCAGCTGAATAAACTCTTTTAATACATATATCCATCCAAAAATAAAATAAGTGAATACCCTCTAAGATCCTGTTCTTCAATGGAGATTAGTAGAAAATTCCAGTTTGTGAGCAGTTATTGCGGTATATCTTCATTGGGTCAGGTTATTTTATTTCAATCGTGTTTGGTTTGTTCAAAGAATACAAGTATTCTGCAAAGTGTGTACTGTGGAAATAAATTTTCTTTGAAGGTAGTATTAATTTTTAATTTTCTATACTAGTTAATACCAAAATTCATTAATGTTATCTTATATTTTTTAGAAAAGATGATAAAAAAAGTATTCCTGTTCGTTATTTTACTCGACCTATCATTGGAAACTCTTCAAGAAAATTTACCATTCTGTGACGTGTATTCGATTTTACCATATGTACACTGCAATAATTTCAACAATCACGCCGATTTCATAAAAGAAATGAACATAATTCTCGATAAACACAGAGAAATTCTAATGAAAACGGAAGTGTATATTGGTGTAACCAATTGTACATTTGATAAATTATTATTGAATCAATTAAATATGTTAGAATATATAACTTATATTGAAATGAATGACAATCATTTCAATGAAATCTTAAATGAATCTTTTAAAGGACTGGAAAAAGTTGTGCAAATACAAATTTCTGATAGCAAAATCCAAAAATTTAATGCTAGGGTGTTTGATGGTTTAAAAAGATTAAACCATGTAATATTAGAAAACAATCAGATTACAAATCTTTCTGACGATACATTTAAAGGAAATCATACAATTAGGCACGTCTCTATTCTAGATAAAAAAATTCCGTTGTTAAATGAATATAAATTTCAAGGTCTCGATCATATAGAACAGTTAGAATTAGTTAATAATATTACCGAACTTCCCTCTATACTGTTTAAAGATTTAAAGTCGTTATTAGAACTCTCTTTGCAGTATAATCAAATTACCGAGTTGAATGAAGATGATTTTGTAGGATTTAATAATTTGGAAACTTTGAACTTAAGAAATAATAGAATAGAATACATTGCAAAGAACTTGCTAGACCTTTCATCTCTACAATATTTATTCCTACAAGATAACTTAATAGAAAAATTGGAAGATAATCAATTTGAAGGCTTAGTTGGATTAGTTTACTTATATTTATCTAATAACAGAATTACAGAAATATCCAAAGATGCCTTTAAAGGTTTAGAATATTTATTACTTTTAGATTTAAGTTACAATAAAATCAAAGTTTTACCTGCAGAAATATTTAGCTATAATACTGAATTAATTGGAATAAATTTAAAGAATAATTACTTAGTTAGCATAGATGTTAATACGTTTGAATCTAATCAAGAATTAGAATGTGTATGCCTTCAAGAAAACAACTTTACAAATATAGCTGAAATCTTTCAACAACCACCATTCAACTGCTGTGAAAATTGATGATATATTGATAAACGCTTCTGTTATTGCATTATAAACATTTAACTTAATCTTATTTTAGTTTTTATTTTTGTATTCTATTGGTATTCATTGATATTTTGTATTCATTTTTATTTGAATATATTTAATATACAGATTCACAATTTTTTCCTACAGTAAGGGGTGATGCTCAGGGCCGGCTCCACACGGTAAGCAAAGGATGCGTCGCATCGGGGCGCCATACGCGAAGGGTGCCGAAATTACCTTGCGGAACAGTTTAATAATGTAATAGTCTAAGATCCGTTATTGATGTCGTTGAGTACCGATCGAGTAACCGAATAAAATGTATTTTTTATGAAATAAAATATGTTAACAAAAGTAACGTAAATGAGTTGCCTAAATAAATTTGTTCAAGGATATTTTTAATTAAAAATTCAATATTTAATTTTTTTAAATACTTTCACCGATCTCGTAACCAAAAAAAATTAACACTAATTGTGCGAGAGAGAGATAGACCCATTCTATTCAGTGCGATAGAGGGGGACGCAGAATGACAGCTGCTCACACTACGTCCGTCGTTTGAAATTGTGCGAGAGAGAGAGAGAGGGTCTATGCGTACTCTCCAGCGCGATAGAAAAGGACGAGGCATAGCAACTGGGCCCGCCTCTTGTGACGTATGACAGAGAGTGCGCTTGCTCTGCGCGGTTGAGCGGTTAGTAAACGGCAAGCGTTGTGTTGGAGCAACTGACAATATACTCCAAAATATTTCTGGGACTTTTTTTTGAAGAAAATCGAATTGCCTCCCGAAGTAATAATTCAGTATTGTTGAAAAACATTTTGTTATTCATATCTTTTTTTAAACATTTGTTAATAATATGACTATTCTTATATCTTTATAATTACGTTTTTATTGACATATTTAGATGAGAAGAGAAGACGACTGATCAAGTTCGTTCGAGAAGGCAGAGGATTACCGTCACCGTCTGTATCAACTGTACCAACGGTAACGACAGTGACCTGCACAACGACCACCACGTCGATATTGAGTCCGTTAGGCTCTGGAGCCCGTCAACCGATGTTTCCTAACACCGTATACAGCCCAGCAGTGAATTATGTGCCAGCACCAAATCCACCCGTTATAAGCCCAACCGTAAAGGTGTACAAGTGGCAAGTCCACTTTAATGGCAAGGGAGATCCGGCGACTTTCCTCGAAAGGTTAGAGGAAATATGCACATCACGAGGCATAAACATGGATAGTCTACTACCCCATATGCCAGAATTACTGCAGGGTGAAGCCGCACACTGGTTTAGGAACAACCACTATAGTTGGCTAACATGGGACCAATTCGTTGTCGACTTTAAGGCTTTCTACTTTCCCGTTAATTATGAAGTCGACTTAGAAGCAGAAATCAGTCGCCGTCTGCAAAGGCCCAACGAAACCGCTACAGCCTACATTACTGACCTGCAGACACTGGTCCGCCGTCATGGGAAGATAAACCCAGACCAAGAGTTACGATGGCTGTACCGCAACCTGTTGCCTGATTTCCGTCAGCAAATCCGCCGTGGAGACTATTGGGATGTCGCCTCTTTCTCGAAAGCAGTCCGTGACTTCGAGGTGTTAAAGAAAGAGCTTCAAGCAACCGAACGCCGTCCCACCGTTCCAGTCACCACCACGCTCGTCAACTGCTCCGTACCGCTAGGATCACCGTTCCAGAGACCGCAAGAGACAACCGTCCACAGGCCAGCCAAGTCAACCACCGCACCTCCACCGAGTCAAGCCAACGCCCGATAATTTGTTGGCGATGTGGACAAACGGGACACTTACGAGTTAATTATCGACGACCGGCCCGCCTATTCTGTTCCCGTTGTGGCACCCAAGGAGTGATGTCACGGGATTGCCCTTGTCGACAGTCAGAACCCGGAATAGCTGTCTGTTCCAACGACCGAAGACCACACGTTGCCGTAAGAGCATTAGCCACACCGTTCAATGTCTTAGTGGATACCGGAGCCGCTATCTCTTTTATAGGGGATCGTGTACTGGCCCGATGTCAAGAAGTCCGTTGTCCGACCGTCAAGCCCACAACCAAATCTGTCCGAATGGCTAAAGGGGAGTCCGTCACCATTGATAAAGCCTACAGGTTAAGGCTTGGACTTGGAGCCGTTTCTATTGCCGCAACCCTCCACTACTTACCGAATCTGGCATCCGATATGATCCTAGGTATGGATATTCTGAGCCAGCATGACTTTCACATCGACCTGAAAACTGGAGTGGTACATTTACGAGGGCAACCGTTGTCCGCAAATGCTATACCACTGGCATGTTGCCCCATAGGTCATATAAGTACTGGTTCCCCGTTGACTTTGAGCAAGAAAGAAAAGGCTTGCATGAAAGCTTTTTTCGACAGAGAGCTGCCATCGTTTACCGATATAAATGGAACCACGCCGATAGTACAACACCGAATACACTTGCTTAACCCAGAACCAATCAAGCAACGGTACCGACCACAAAATCCGCGCCAAAAAATGCAGGAGGTTATGAACAAAGAAGTAGACCGAATGCTCAAAGAGGGCATCATCGAACCGTCTGATAGCCCGTGGAGTTCACCGGTAGTATTAGTCAAGAAGAAAACCGGGGACTACCGGTTCTGTATTGACTTTCAGAAAGTAAATGCTGTAACACGCAAAGACGCTTACCCGTTACCGTTTATAAACTCGATATTGGACAAGCTGCGCAGAGCCAAGTATATTTCTAGTTTGGATTTAAGAGAGGGTTATTTCCAAGTGGCTCTTACGCCCGAAAGCAGACCGATTACCGCTTTCACGATACCAACCCGGGGACTTTTTCAGTTTAGAGTCATGCCTTTTGGATTGCATTCAGCACCGGCAACATTCCAAAGGCTGATGGACCGTATAATAGGATCCGAAATGGAACCGTATTGCTTTGCATATTTGGACGACATCATCGTCCTGGGGGAAACCTTCGAGGAACATATCGAAAACCTCCGTGAAGTTTTCCGTCGCCTGCGAGAAGCTAACCTCCGCCTGAACCCCGACAAATGCCAATTTGGGCGAAGACAGCTGAGATACCTCGGCCATCTTGTGACATCAGCAGGGATCCGAACCGATCCGGAAAAGGTAGTTTCCATACTAGAACTACCCACTCCTTCGAACGTCCGTAGCCTCAGACGATTCTTGGGAATCGCGTCTTGGTACCGTCGTTTCGTACCGGGATTCTCACAGATAACCGCACCACTTAACCGTCTCCTGAAAAAGAACTCATCGTGGAAGTGGACCACCGAGCAAGAAGAAGCTTTCCATCGATTAAAGACCTGCTTAACCGAAGCTCCAGTTCTGGCATGTCCGGACTTTACCCAGCCCTTTGTACTACAGACAGATGCGTTCGACAGAGGGTTAGGAGCAGCTTTGACCCAGCACATCGATGGTGGAGACCACGTGATAGCTTATGCAAGTCGTTCACTCACGTCTACCGAGAAGGCTTACTCTGTGACCGAAAAGGAATGTTTGGCCATTGTGTGGGCAATCGAGAAGATGCGCCCATATCTAGAGGGATACCATTTTACAGTTCTCACCGATCACCAATCCCTCCGTTGGCTGCACTCCATTAAATCTCCGACTGGGAAAATTGCAAGATGGAGTATGTTCCTACAGCAGTTTGATTTTGAAGTCAAGTACCGAAAAGGAGTACTTAACCGAGTTGCCGATGCCTTGTCCCGAGACCCCGTACAAGTTGACAATCCCATGGAGGAATCTGAACCATTATTTGCCATTGACAACGTGCCCGAGTGTTCATGGTATACCAAGAAGAAGGAAGAAGTCCGCACGAGCCCTGCAGCTCACCCCGACTACTGCATACGAGAAGAAAGATTGTACCGACACTTCTGGGATATGTCCGATATGACCGAGCCTGAACTTACCGACCCATGGAAACTATGTGTACCAAAGTCAGCTCGACCGTCCGTCTTGCAGGAGAATCATGATGCGCCCACAGCGGGTCATTTAGGAATAGCGAAAACTACTAGTCGTATAGCGCTTCGCTACTATTGGCCCGGAATGTTCCGAGACATTGCACGTTATGTCCGAAATTGTGCTTTATGTCAAAGGTATAAACTATCACAACAACAACCTCCCGGCAGGTTGCAGCCATCACGGAACACCGAACCGTGGGAAACCGTTAGTGTTGACCTAGTGGGACCTCTTCCAAGGTCTGCCAAAGGCAACCGTTATTTGATGGTAATGCAGGACCGTTTCACTAAATGGGTACAGTGTCGACCACTGAGAAGCCCTACTGCAAAAGGGGCCAGTCAAGCACTCTACGAAGAAATTGTTACCCGGTTTGGGTGCCCCAAAACCCTGATATCCGATAATGGCACCCACTTCACGGGTCAATCCTTTACCGAACTCCTAAAAGATATGGGTATCACACACCGTCTAACCCCGCCATATACTCCACAGGCCAATCCTGTAGAGAGAACAAATAAGACCGTCAAAACTATGATGGCACAATATTGCGAAGAGGACCACCGTAAATGGGACACACAGATTCCAGCTTTGGTCTTTGCAATGAACACGTCACGACATGACTCTACTGGATACAGCTCCGCATTCCTGAACTTTGGCAGGGAACTAGAGACTCCAAATGCCATCTACCGTCAGGAACCAAAAGCCGACGAACCAGGAGCCAAAGGCTCCGACCCCGTACAAGTCTCTGCTCGTTCCAAAAGACTGCAGAAACTTAAAGAGATTTTTGAGTTGGTCCTTGTCAATTTAGCCAGGGCCTTTACAAACCAGAGCCACTACTATAACCTGCGCCGCCGTGAATGGCGTTGCCACGTAGGCGACAAGGTTATCAAACGTGAGAATCCGTTATCATCTGCCGTCAGGGGTTTCGCCGCTAAATTAGCTCCAAAGTACTCCGGTCCGTTTACCGTTACCAAAGTTATTTCTCCGGTGGTATATGATTTGAAGAGTAGCACCGGAAAGCGGGTACACCGCGTCCACATAAAGGATCTTAAGCCCGCGTACCAGAGACCCACGTTAGGGTACTGCTGTTTTTTATAGATGCTCGAGAGGAAATGGAGTCGATGTATGGATGTCCCCCCTGCCCAACGACTGGATGTCTGAAGCCACCTCGCCAGCATCGCCGAAGCCGTTAGCAGTCCCAAACCCACAGCCCACGAGAAGGAAAACACCGTTTTATTTGAATTTATTGTATATTTAAGTTAGGGCGATGCCTTATGCATCTTAATATGTATTTTGTTGGAATATTTTAATTGATTTATTTAAGGATTTTGTACCGATGCCTATTGCATCTTTCGGAAAAAAGAAGTTCTTTTTTTTGATAAGAAAAGGGGGTGTGTATCGAAGTTACTATATTTTAATTAATTATGTTGGGTATACGAGTGGCTATAAGAGATAGCGGCTCCGGTATCCACTAAGACATTGAACGGTGTGGCTAAATATTAATATTAATATTAATATTAATATTAATATTAATATTAATATTAATATTAATATTAATATTAATATTAATATTAATATTAATATTAATATTAATATTAATATTAATATTAATATTAATATTAATATTAATATTAATATTAATATTAATATTAATATTAATATTAATATTAATATTAATATTAATATTAATATTAATATTAATATTAATATTAATATTAATATTAATATTAATATTAATATTAATATTAATATTAATATTAATATTAATATTAATATTAATATTAATATTAATATTAATATTAATATTAATATTAATATTAATATTAATATTAATATTAATATTAATATTAATATTAATATTAATATTAATATTAATATTAATATTAATATTAATATTAATATTAATATTAATATTAATATTAATATTACTTAGATATTTATTATACAAAAAGTTCTAAAAGTGTAATTGAGTTTGAAGTACCACCGGGAACGATAATAGATCATCTGCTTTTTAGTATTTATATCAATGATTTACTTAAATTGAATAGTTCAGGTACCATAATCAGTTTTGCAGGTGATACTGCTATCTTTTATCAGAGTACTACGTGATCAACATTAAAAGTAGAGGCAGAACAAGACATGACAATTATGATTTTATTAATTATAAACATAAATAACCACACTATAATAAACTATTAATTGACCTTTAAACCAATATTGAGGAATCAGAAACAAAAGATATCTGGGTGTCACCATGGACAGGCATTTACGTTGAGATAAACACATTATTAACGCGGTTCATAATCTCAGAAGTACCTATTTTATTCCGGTTTTGAGAATTGAAAGGTATATTGCAATTTTCAGATCTAAGGAGGGTTTATTTCGCACTAGTAGAAACTCGACTATCTTACGGAATTAATGGATTAATTAATTATTCCAGGATTGATTAATTTGGTTTAATAATTACGTAAAACAATTTCAAATCATTCAAAAAAAATTTGTACGTATTATTTTAAATAAAGAACCCACTTGCCCATGAGAATGTTTTTACTAAGAAGCTAAAATACTACATTCTCGTCAGATATATTTTTTAATAATAGTCTTATATACATGACAAAACTTGATCATAATTGATCATAACTATGAAACTAGAACAAAACTATTTACTTTTAAGACTCCATTATCAACTAAATCCGGAGGACAAAGAACTTATACTTATCTCACTCCTAGACTTTTATAATTACCTACCGCACGAGATTAAATATACATAATATTAGGAATAACGAAAAAAATTTTGTTTGAAATTGGCGTAAGAGAAATAAAAATTTTTTTGTTAAATGAGTGATTTTGGCTGCAACATATTCTATTTAATTTAATTGGATATCAATACTTCAGATTGATACATGTATCTACTTATATTTAATATGTACTTCTTATACATGTAGTTAATAATACAGGCGTGCAATATTATAATTTAAAAAAAAATTCATTGTGTTCTTGTATTCTTGCGTATTGTTTTTAAAATGCTAAAGTAAAAATGTTTTTAAGTTCTCTAATGGCCGGTTTCACAAAGCTTGATTAAACTCTGATTAACTTAATTGTGATTAAATTTGAAATCTAGAAATATGATTGGATAAAATTCAAGGTCTGTTAAATCTCAGCCAATAAAATTTCTGGATTTCAAATTTAATGACAATTAAGTTAATCAGAACTTAATCAAGCTTTCTGAAACCGGCCATAAGTGATTTAAATTTCAGGTAAGTTAATATTTCTTTTTTAATAATGTATCAATCAAAAAGTTTACACTTTTATTTTACAATGCATTTTTACAAACGAAATGAATTATTAAGAATCAAGACTTTCTCAGGGTTAACGTGAAATATAATAAGATAAGAAAGGAATTCTAACGATTCTTCCCTACTTCCATAACAATATTACGAACACCAGATTTTTAAAGCGTCATAAATATGTCTAACGATTCGCTTCGCCTTAAATTCAATATCAGCGAAAAAGAATAAGACAACATACAGTACAACAGAGTAAGAAAGAGCCAGATGTTTATTTTACAGCGACAACGTTGCAGGACGTCAAAATACAGAATTCCACATTAGTGTATATCTCTGGGACGTCCTTTAGTCGGAAATACTTATATGGATATACAGTGGACGTTGTAAGACTGTATTATGTGCGGACGTCGAATGGCGGTGTATATTAACTTCTTTGTTTTTGATTTTATTGAAAATCTAACTCGCACACGTAACACTACTATGTGAAATAGTGTATATACACGAACTAAATCTTCTCTAACGTTATTAGTTGTGGTGGACGTCCAATTACTTAGATATGAAAGGACGTCCATTTGTTAGACTGATGTAAATATATATATATATATATATATATATATATATATATATATATATATATAATAATAATAATAATAATAATAATAATAATAATAATATATATAATATATATATATAAACAGGAAAGTGTAATTTCCCCAGCCATATTATTTTACAAATGATTAGTACATGGTTGTAGCAATGCACTATACAGATATAGAGCAGCGCCTCGCCGCTCTGCGCCGGTATCTGGTTTGTATCAGTAGAAAATACGTCAAGATTTTTTAAAACGCTTATACCTCGCTTATTTTGCGCGATAAAAAAGTGCGGTTTTCACTAATATTCTCAGAAAGACTAACTGTATCATATTTTTTTATGAGTTGTTTCATTACTGAAGAGAGCCTTTAATGTGAAATCTGAATGGATTCTTAAAAATAAAATATACATAAATACAGTATTATACATAAATACAGTGTCTGCCATAAAGTTGGATCCATATGGGAAATCTTTTTAATATTCTGATTGGAAAAGAATTTTGGGGCAATCACCTCTGCTTTCAAAAATACTTGAAATACGCCATGTCAAAGTTGATAGGTGACATTAGGTATCTGTCAAATTCTGTATTTTTAAAAACAATCGTCGAATAGTGGCCTTATTTGTTAAAATACTGAAAAATCTTATTAAGAAAAATGTTTCTAATGACATTTTAGTTTACATACCAAATGGATACTATCGGCTTTCATCGAAATCTCGGCCCCGGTTGCTATAGTTTCTATAGTATTTGCATTAAAATTTCTCGGCCCCGTTTTCAGGCTGGGAATGTATGCAAATTATGATATTTAGCACTAATATTGAGTTTCTTACAGCATTTTCGTTAATTTTTAGTTATTTCTTATTTTTTTATCATAAATGGTGAAAAACACATCAATTTTAAAGACTTTAATTATTCGGATACTAGATGGAGTTAATGGCACTTAGATCATTCTTTTACATAAGAAATACCCATCCATTGACAATTTGATTGCTAATGTCACTTTTACATTTGTCAATCTGACATAAAATGTCAAAAATGACATATTATACTAATATTGTCAACAGAGTGACTTTCGTATGTAGAAAATAAATTCGATGTTTTTGACACCATCTAGTATCTATCTGATAATTTATATGTCACTTAATGTTAAATTCAGCCAATGAGAGTTAATTAGATCTAATGAGAGTTAATTTGCTTAGTTACAAAGCTATCACAGCAATAATAAAAAACAAGTGATCATATTACCTTATGTTGGTCTCTTTCTAAGAATATAATTCAATTGTCCAACTTTGAAAGTTATTCGTGTATTGACGTAATTACCATAAAATGTAATTTAACAAAAATACAGAAAAAATGTTTATTCGGAATCATATGGTAATATGTGCATTCCTAACCGCCTCAGAGGGTGGGAAATTAACCATTCCTAACTTACTTTTAATTCCCTCTCTTGGTCAGGAATGTAATCATTCCCTACCTGTTATCCCTCTCTTGGTCAGGAATGTGATCATTCCCGACCTGTTGTAAGTTCGTAGTTTGCTCGGTAGAGGGCGGGTGCATTATTAGGTCAAGTTTGTCACTTCAGTTGTCAGTTGTAAATAATTATATTTGTTAAAAAATATGATGATTCCGAATAAAATAGTATACAAACCTCGGCGGGACGTTTCCTCCTGTCTCGAGCATTAGCTCACCTCGGGCCTGGGCCCTCGGTGAGCTATCTTAGCTCTCGACAGGAATGAAACACTTCCCGCCTCGGTATGTAATCTACTATTATTAATCGATGGGAAGACGCCTATGAAGGTGAAATAAATGATGAGTCACTCAATTTGTTAGAAAAATACACTTATGTAGCAACAAGACATTCTAGTAGCGGCAATATGAATTTCTGTAAATAAAGAAATTATACATTTGACGGGAATATAACTCCTGAACTAGCTTTAATCTTGAAAGATTGTGCATTTAACTGATTACAAAGAAGAGGTAACAAAGCTGTCTATGCAAATATTGCATCACCTACAAATTGAAGCATCCATTTGTGTAATATCAACAGACTGCATATAATGTAATCCAATACCAATATTCTTCAAGATAAACCATAGAGGTACTAAGTTTTGTAGCAGTAGTAAATAGATGATTTAAGATTCAGATCAAGATATTTGTCCAATTCGTCTCTATAAAAAAAAACTATGGAAAGTTATCCCAGAATTGTAATAATTGATGGTATTTCCTAACTGCGAATCTAATTTGGTGTCTACATCTACATAATTCAAGCTAGTTCATGAATTACCACATTGAAATAAATAAACTATCATCATGCAGCATGGACAAAGGAAAGTATTGAAACAATTCAGTTGGAATAAACCGCAAAGTAATTCACAAATCATAACAGATCTACTGCAGTATCACTCCTTGCAAACGCTAATGTTCCAACAACAATTACTAAAAATAATTGGACACACGAATTCGAATTCTGTTCAACCATACTAGTAAATGCAACTGAATCAGCACGAAGAATTTAGCACCTCAATGGGAGACAACGGTTGTGCAGAAATAATGAGAACACTCAACACAACAATGCAACATTTATACAAATATATACCAAAACTTGGGGAATTCCAGAATATCATTCTGATCTGCAAGCTTCCATATCATTCTTTTCAGTTCCAGGTTTTCTTCTTCAATACTACATATAATTCGTTTATTTTGAGTGTATAATACAGACTTCTACTGAGCCACGAACAGTGTACAGTATACACTAACACACAAAGTTGGTAATCTGAAGGACATACTACTCACGTCACTGTAGAATATGTGTGCAATGCTTAGAATATAAAACTGTAGGAAGGAACATAATTATCTACCACATACGACCAGGATGGGGTCTCAATATGGCGGAGTACGTGTCTCCGGTTTTGTAATTAGATATTTCTATTGGCGGTTCTCACTGTCTCGAAATGCGCACATAAACTACATAACCTCAATTTTAAAACATAGTGGTTTGAAATTAATCTTAGAATATAAATTTTATATTTAATATTTTAAACAAACGAATACTTACTTATGATATGTTATTCCCTTCTTCGTATTTGTCAGAGTTTAAAAGAAAAGGAGATTTAGGTGGTGTCTAATGGCGGCCAGTGTGACGTAATATCCGTCGCTTTTAAAGCTCATTGTGTAGAGTAGTTACGCTCCTTCCTACAGTTTAATATTCTAAGGTGCAATGAGTATTATCGTATTCAAAACATTTTTCGTTCTTTAGAAAGAAGAAATGTGGTTTTACTGCCTTTAGAGAAACAAGAGAGTACGCATTTGTTGAATAGTTGGAATTAAAAAAAGAAGCTAATTTAACATAAGTATTCTACTACATAAGAAGCATGGAGGACCACTGCACTGGTTTAAAGTTTTAATCAGCTTTGGTTGGTTATTCTAGCGTAATTCACAGTAGCGTTCCAATCCTGCCGGAAGTACCCAAAGCTGCTTCAGCTTAAAGACTGTAATAAAAGGCTGAAAACTAGGATGTTGCTGCCATAAATCCCAAGAACACCTACTTTAATTTAATCTATTCCCCATTCCTAAATCCTAAAGATGTTTTCCTTCACATTGAACCGTTAGATTGAGCTCGTTTGAGTCACAATTTTTGTGTTAAGAATTATTAAATCTTTGGTCATAGTATATCCTGCGAAATTAAATAATGGCCTGCCTTCGTAGTTTAATAGATATCAAACATATACAATTATAGATAGTTTATAACCCCAGTGTACGGGTCTGCTATAGTACGGAACGCGTTGGATTGAATTCCTATTTTATTGAGGACTGGTTTTTCAATCTTTAGTTAACATTAACTGGAGGTCAATCGTTATAAGATACTTTATCAATATAATTGTACCCGCAACTACTAATTTCCACTTAGCCCTAACCAGAGGTATAGCACACATTGAAAAATCGACTTTTCGACATTTAATTATGATACAAAATATGGAACCGATATTTATTTACCTTATATTGGTAGTACTGTATCTATGGCTTTCTATCGATACTACTTTGTTAGGTTATAGTAAGCTGTTAACCTAAGTTAAGCTTTATGACATGCGTTTTTTTACCTTATTTTTATTCTACCTAATTCTCATTTTACCTTATTTTCATACTACGGTTAGATGTGTTGCCTATACGAAAACATTCAGGGGTAGCGCGCAGATAAAAAGATACTTGCAGCTTTAAAAGAAAGCAATGATGCTATTACATCTCCGTTTTAGTAATTATTGTTGAATGTCAACAATAAACTTCATATATTTCTATTCTTAAATAAAGAAAATGGCCTAATCTTCAAATTGGTTGAATTGAAAATGGTCCACTTCTAAGGTAACTCAAATAAGATCCTTTTTTTTCTTAAAAAAAAATCTTACACAAATGTACAAATAAGGTAATTGTAGATAATTGTCATACGTATCATAAATGATGAACCTGGCTGTTGTAACCTACTGCAAGACGTAGATACGAGCTTTTCTTTCAATTTCTCTATAGCTTTCCATACTGATCAAAAAGTCTTTTTGTTAAAAATAAAAAATCTTACACAAAATTGGTAAGTTGTATTAGAAAGCTTGTAGTGTTTCCTACAAGGGATCAAAAAGGTTTTTTTCAAAATGTACTGCAATGAAGAGTTATGAGGGGGCCGAAATATCATATAAAGCCGATAGATGCCTTTGAACGAGATATTCCGAAATAAGGAAAATTTTGTTTTTTAACATTTTTTGATACACCCCCGTAACTGACTATTTTTTAAGTAGTAGTGTCGTATTAAATTGCTTAAATTATGATTACAACAATTCTGGTATTATTCAAACGTGGCTTAATAAAAAAAGCTTAATACAGTTATGAGTTATTTTCTTGGAAATTGGAAAATAGTCCAGAATGTTCCATTTTTTCTTGATAATGTTTATATTTGTCAAAAATACATATATCATTGACCATTATTAGCAAAATATGCTATAACTTGTTACCTTTTCACTCATTTAAAGCGTTTTTAATGATTTCAAAATAGTCAGTTACGGGGGCGTATCAAAAAATGTTAAAAAACAAAATTTTCCTTATGTCGGAATATCTCGTTCAAACTTGGTATGTTATTACAATAGTATATTATATACCAAGGGACTAAAGTGCCTCTTTTAATCCCGAAGGTGCAGTTTGTTGCCCGAGACGTAGTCGAGGGCAACAATCACCTGAGGATGAAAATTGGCACTTTAGTTCCGTGGTATATACGCTATTTTTTGCACTCCGTTTTGCCTAATACATTGAGTTAAAGTTATATTATATAAAAAAAGAGTTAAAAATGTACAATCTAATTGTATAGTTGTTAAATAAATGCAATTACAATTACAAAACCGATTGGAAATGCTAAGTATAGTATTGCCAGACGATTCAATATTAAAATAAAATTTGATCTGGTACAAATTCCTCTATCCGTACATCTACGAACAACCTGACATCCCGATTGTACTCGAAGAAGTGAAGGTTGATAATCTAACAGCTTCCACATTATTTCATAAACCTGAAGATTGACTATTTAATATTGTTAATTGTGCTTATGTCTATGTCATTGTACATATAAATCACAATAATTAACGCATATTGTATTTTGAATTTGGTTAAACTAGTATTTTGAATAAACTAGTTGGCATAGTAACATTAATTTGTTTGTTTACTTTTAATCCCTCCACAAACGTTAATTGTGAACATGCCGCAAACACACCTAACCTTACTTTTGTAATTTTGTAGCAAATGTGTGACAGCTGATTACGCTTTGTCATTACAAAAGTTAACATTTGTTTGTTTTACTTTTAATCCCCCCGGGATTAAAAGTATTTTTAATCCCTCCGGGACTAAAAGTGACACTTTAGTCTTTCAAACGGAAGATTAATAGTTATTTAAGCATTAAGGGAGGTAAGTCCAATTTACCAGTCGAGGACGATTTTGCGCCCGAGCGCAGCGAGGGCTAGCAATTAAGTCCGAGACTGGTTAAAAGACTTACCTCCCGAATTGCTTATAACATTTTTCCCACTCCCCAGACAATAAAATCTTCAAGAATGTAATAATGTATGTGAATATTGATTGTACTTGGTGGTTTAAAATACCTCCTAGCCTAGAGGGATCACCACTTTGATAATAAATAAATAAATACATAAATAAATAAATAAATAAATAAATAAATAAATATGTACGTAAATAAATAAATAAACGCCAAAACAAACAATTTCTGAATTGAATACTCCTATTAGATAGGTACCTTTGATACGTTACTTAGTTACCTAGTACATGCAATTGTTTATAGACGCGAAAAAAATCTGTCAATTCACCTGTGCTGTTGGTTTAAAACTGGTTTAAAAATGAATGGTTTCAACGTAGAAGACGAAGCGAAAGAGGCTTGTTTGGCTTTGCTTCCGGAGAAGTCGACGAAACGCGACGTTAACATACAAATTATTCAAAGAGTGGTGTCAAGTTAAAGATACCACTATCGTTTCGGAGTCCCTGCTGTTAGCGTATTTTCTAGAAAAATCCAAAAAATTCAAGTCTCCATCCAGCTTGTGGTGTGAGTACTCTATGCTCAAGAGTACATTATTTCTAAATGAAAATATTGATATATCAAAGTATCCTAAATTACGTGCGTTTCTAAAAAGAAAAAATGATGGATATAGGTCTAAAAAGTCCTGTGTGTTCACAAGAGAAGAGATAAATGTATTTCTTGAAAGCGCTCCGGATGATACGTATTTACTTATGAAGGTATACTAAACTATTAAAATTATTGTAATCTCTTAATTTTAAATCGAACATTTCAGGCAGTAATGATAATGGGAATTGCCGGTGCATGTCGCGGCCAGGAATTATGCGACATGAAATTGGTGGATGTGAAGGAAACACATGAAATAATTATTGTTAAAATACCAGATTCGAAAAATGGAATGTCGCGTACATTTACAATTACGGCCTGCGGAGAAAATAACAGGGTTTGCTATTTGCAAATTGTCAAAAAATATATCAACATTAGATCCAAGATTGAAAATACACGTTTTTTCATGCGTTATCAGGGAGGGAGATGTTATAATCAGCCTGTCGGCAAAAATACAATTGCAGAAATACCTAGCAAAGTAGCAAAATTTTTGAATTTAGACAACCCTAAAGCCTATACAGGCCACTCGTTCAGAAGAACTTCAACAACTTTATTAGCGAACACTGGAGTAGAAGTTCTCACATTAAAAAGGCACGGAGGCTGGAAGTCCGGCAATATTGCGGAAACTTACATAGCCGAGTCTATTACTAATAAAAAAGCTATTTCTAATAGGATTTTATATGATAATCAGGGTACATCTTCGGAAATGACAGTGTCAAATGAAACCACGGAACTAAGCGTTACTGATAAAGAGGATGACAATAACATTGAATTATCAAATGTAAATGTAAATAAATATCCCAATTTTGTTAATAATGTTACTAATTGTACGAACTGTAATATTACAATCAATATAAATTAATAAAACAGGTGTTCTGATCCTTTTGTCCCCTAGGGAGGTAAGTTGATCACTTACCTCCCGTTGCCACAACAACCATTGTCATTTCGGTAAAAGCAACTTCCGTCCATGATAACAATGTATTAATGGCATGCTTACTATAAAGGGAGTGGGAAAAATGGCACTTTTAGTCTACGGAGTGCAAAAACATTATTTTTTTCTATGTTTTAACAAATAAGCTTAGTTTTCGCCGATTTTTTTAAATGGCGGTTTTCACAGATATCTGATGTTTCCTGTCAACTTGGACATAGCTTATTTTAAGAATTTCTGGAAGCAGAGGTGATTAACCCGCAAAGTTCTTTTTCAAACAAAATATTAAATAAATTTCCCATGTGGATCCAACTTTATGCCAGACACTGTATATGTCTCATTCAGTAGGTACAGTCTAGGACTTTAGTAATGATTCGGGTTTGAAACTAGTTTTACGCAAAGAAAAATTACTTTAGAATTATATACGAAAACAATAATATAAAATAAATTTGTAAAATGTGATGTGTATGGCTAGATTCAGATCCGAATCATTACTAAAGCCCCAGACTGTGCTACAGATATTTGCATCTTTTTTTAAAAATGACTCAATTATTCCAAAGTTCCTATCAGGTATACTGCAGACGTCAGCAACCTTTTTTGGTTGCGGGTCAATATTAACCAAAATGTGACTATTAAGACGTTTCGGGTCAATGGGTATTTATTTTAAAACAGCCTTTTAGTGAATAATAAGATAAGTTTTATTGTGAAAATAATTACAACTAGGTGCCAACTGTTTACCCTAATGGGTAAGTTTTAGTAACTTGTTGCTTTTGTTGAAATACGAAAAAAGAATTTAAGCTCAGATTCTCACCTCTCTTACATCGCGTAGTTCCACGGCCTCCTCGATTTGTGAGAGACAAAGGTCTCTTACACGGCCGTTCGCATTTGTAGTTCCAGGCATTATTTCTGTTTTGAAGGGGGCGCCACAATACTGGAAATCGAGGTTGCGTATTATCAAACTTTCTTTCGAAATATTACATTACTACCCGGTTGCAAATTCTCAAAGTTGTTAATAAAACATAACTCTTAAAATTCGCACTTGCATATTGTAATAAGTTAATATTAATGTCGAAATTCAATTATAAAAATGAAAAATCGTAAAGAAAATTCAACAAAAGAAACAAACAAAACCTTCTGTAGAATCTGATGAATTAAAGCAACAATGCAGTAACATTTTAATCGTGAGGAAATTAATATTGTGCTTAAATCCTTCTTATTTATTATGGTTATAAATAAATTGAGCAATAATGCAAACGATTAAATGCAACGAAACCGATTGGTTCATCAAATAATAATAGATTATATCCACTGTAAAAATCATTGTGCCTTATTAACTATTACAAAAATAAGAAAAGTGCTGATATACGATCATACTTCTAAACTATTATTAAGTGATTGGGAAATTGGTGATTATAATTTATAATTCCTACACTTGGATGTTTCACTGATGTAGGTACTACTGAAGCTATTGTTAGAAATACCCACACTCACAATGGGCGATTCTAACAATATTTCAAACTGTAGACTAATATCATTTCTCCGAAAATCTTGAAAAATGCCTACCAAAACGAGTTATGGGTGGGCTACTTAAATAAAAAGCAACCAGTGTGAATCTTTTGAAAAACATTAATATAACCTATTCTTTTTTAGATACCAGCAAAGTTTTTAATTATGTCGACCATTCCATTTTGCTAGAGAAATACCAGTATTATAAATACATAACATCATTGTTACTAAGAACTTGTCCTCAAAACAAATTGCAAATAGTACAACTGGAAAATAACCTTTCAAACAAAACCATCTTAAACAATGGATATCCAGCAGGGCTTCGTTACAGGACTAGTGTTTTATGTACTGCATATAAATGATTTACCTGTAAGTGCTTTTAAAAAGTTTATTCTTTTTTCTGACAACATATCTTTGCAGATGAATGGAAATCTACAGAAAACATGGGAACTTCTAAACAAGACACACAAATGGTTTGGGGCAAATAAGTTATACCTTACAAAACACGCAAATGTATCAATTCTTATCATGTATCATAATTATAAAAATCATTGGTATTTCTTTCAAGCCATTTATGTAATCTAGTGCTTTTAGGATTACTTACTTTACATTATTCCACCAAAGTATATGTTACGATCTGCTTAGAATCATAGTGTTTCCTGCAATAGGGTTTTCAGTTTACTTGTAAAAGCTATAAGACAGCGGCAATTATTACATACCCTTTTGGGTAGTAATGTTGTGTTAGCGAGAGGTAAACGTATCATGTAAATCATTACGAAGCAACTGGTGCTTGCTAGCAAAACACCCAAAAGGGTACGTACGAATCACCGCTGCCATAAGGGTACTCTACTTTGTATTTTAAGTTGTTAGCAAGTAGACTTATTAATATAATTAGACATCTATTAACAATGAGAGTTTCATATACAGCGTTGGTAAAACTTTGCTTTGCATTTGAATTCTTACATGTGAGCAAAGGAAAAATAGCAAATAACAATACATTTAGAAAGATAGAATGTATCGCATACTTGTGAAGCTTTACTCGTAAGAATGACAAAACTCGATTAGTTTTAAATTTTTTTACCTAGCAAAAATGTTACTTAAGCAAAGATGCCATAAATATCTATCCTTCTCAAATGTATTGCTATTTTTCCTTTGCTCACACATGAAAATTCAACCTCAAAGCTAAGTTTTGCCAACTTGGCATAAATATGAAAATCTATTGTTAGTTAAAAAATGTAATGAGTTTTTGCATCATAGTAATGTGTATGAATATATAACATAAACTTAAGAAATTTGAGCTAGGTCCAACTTTTATTTATCTATAAACTTATATAATAAACTGCAAAATGCTCGACAATTAGATTTAATAAATTTTCTATTGAACCAAGCTTACTATTATAACATAAAAGAATTATTTGATGATGAACTCAGTGATATGTACGTAAATTGTTCGTAATTTGTAAGTGCTATGTAATAACTTGTGATATTAATGTGATATTGTATTTTATGAAATGTATCTTTAATTCGTGCAAACCCTTTATGTAGATGGTACTAATAAATATTATTATTAATTTAAAATATCTGCTTGAGAAGTTGCTTAATCTTTCTGACAAATAAAATGTAAATCAGTATTTAAATTTAATGAGATATGAGAGGGTAGGCTAAAATATATCAACCGTCTTGGCAGTCGAACCAACAAAAGGAGCTCTTTTTCCATATAAAAATTGTGGCCCTGAAAAGGGCCTTTTTTCATTGAACTGGATGAAGTTTGGAAATAAAGCTGGACCATTTTGATTACAAATTGTAGAAATTTTTAGATTAGCTTAATTTTAAAAGCTTTCTCTTCTTGTTTCCATACTGCTTCACTTTTTGACTCTCTGACATACAATAGTTTGTAAGAATTGGGGATAGTACTTTGCCAATTATTATGTTACAAACTAGTTTACCATGAAGTTCACATTGAAACATGGGATTTTCTTGTAGATAGCCCACAAATATTGTTTTTAAAATTGTACTAATGTTTTCTTTTGGGAGAGCTGGTAGAATTTCTACAATCAGTTGAACTACATATTCTATTAATACCACAAATTGTTCATTTGGATAAATCAATTTCCCCCTATCCTGATTGTAAATTAATTCTAACAAAGGATTTGTCTTTACTGGGGAACTATCTCGTAAAACGGATAAACGTTGTTGGCAGTCAACAAACTCTTCTATTTTCATGATGAGGTAACCACATAGAAAAGCTGTAGTTGCTGCTTCAATATTAGATGACGTACATGGACTATCGGGTACAACTAAATGTAATTTTTCCAATTTTTCAATTTGTTCGTCATTTAGTGTTATAACTATGTCGGTGTTCTCACAATCATTATATACATTCTGGTTTGTAGTTCTGTCACTGATGTATTCAGTCTCAGAATTATTTAGGGTATTGCTGTAATTTACACTTGTTATTAAACCTGTTCTCAGAATCTGTCTAATAGCGTGTTCAGCAGCTTTGCAATCTGTAAGATCATTGGATCCACCACGAAGTCTAACATTGGCAAACAGTGATTCGACAGCATCCGAACTGAATTTTCTAGTCAAAACATAATAAAAATTAAGGTCTTCAATTAGATATCTAATACATAAATAGGTACTTCTTGAGGTAAAAATTAGAGCTTCAGCAGTCTCCTTAGTTAAGCCAGTTGTTTGTAGTTGTGATGAGGTGGACTGGATGTCATTAATATACTGAGGAAATACTTCATTCAACCAAACGAGGCGTTCATCGCTGATGTGAACATAAGGTGCGGTATTTGCATCATTCTGTTGAATATTCTAGTCTGTTGCTGACATCATGAAGTTGGAAGAATTTATACATGTGTTCCATGTATTCTCTTGTTGCTACAGCATCTTTAAAATGACTAAACTCTTCACCACCATGATGAATAAGATATGTTAACGATGCTGTAACGGATGGGGAAAATATTTGAACAGCCAAATTTACTTTCATTTTGTCTAAATTGGATGGGTATAGATGCTTTTTTGTCAAGTATCTAACGGGCTTAATTATAAAACTTGATTGAATTTCAAAAAGGTCTTTTAGGTAACTTGCTGAAATAATTCCAGATGATGAAGCCATGTCATGATGAAGAAATAAATTTCTTGCGTTCTTAAGGGCGTGACAATAGTCAAAACTTAGAAAAAGCTTAAGACCAGGATTGTATGGATGAGGGACAACGTTACGAAGTCTACCATTTCCAAAATGCTTAAATAGTGCTACATGATTTTTATGATTATCTCCCACAATCCGTACTACTTTAAATCCACATTCAGCAAGCAACTTTAAAACACCCAATGTTAAGTTATACAAATTTTTACTATATAACTGCCTATGGAAATAATAACTTGCAGGGATAATATATTTTGTCGATAAACCATAAATAACAAAACACAAAAGTTGATTTGCAACTACTGGCTTATTTCCAATATTATTGTGTGTTGTGGGAACAGTTGCTAGCCCAAATATTCGGTCTTCTGCCTTTGAGTAACAAACTGTTTCTCTAACAGCCATATCATCTATTACCAGGGAACAGACTTTTTCTGCGTTGGTCAAAGATCCACTCTCTGACAGTAATCTATCTTTAACTAAATTTTCATTTCTGTTGCCAAAATATTTTAGTAGTGTTGTTTTGCACGGCAATCTAAACAATACATTCCTGGGAAATTCGTACCCTTTAGGAGAACAAAATCTCCAGGAAATACAATGGCGGATGGTTACTTCAGACCATCTTGGATGTTTTTTTTTTGTAGTTTTTGATTTGATCAAGTATAAATATTGCTCTAGGAACCATATCATTTGCATCTTCTTGAATTTGTTCCATGCATTTCCATTCAAAATTATCGTTTTGTTTTTTTTTAACTACTTCCATTTCTTGTTTCAACTTATTGTATTTCATTTCTAAGCGTTTTAATTTTTGGGTTAACGATTGTTTCGTATAAAGTAAATCCTTTATTTCTGCAGCTGTAAGTAAGGTTTGGGATGTACGAGAGTTATCGGATTCCTCAGGATAATTTAAAGATGGTAAATTAGTGGAACAATCAGGATTTTCGTTTGGAATCTAAAATGTAGGTACATTAAAATGATGGAAGATATTAAACATAGAAACAAAATAGAAAATACTTTAAATGGTATGGCGCCTGTAACTAGTCTCCGTTGTTTTTCGGTTACAAGGAAGCAGTTAAGTGCGAAATGTTCACTGCATACAAATGAATACTCCGTCAATCGATTAATATCTACATGAAAAGAATAAAAAACGAGATTATTTTGTTTTTGTTGTTACACTTAACAGTAGAAACTTTAGGAATTTAAGAAATTAAAATAATTTATAGATTATGTACCAGTATCATTAATTAGAGCTTCTTTCCATTTAGAATTTAATTCTACATTTGCAGGAAAACTATGGAGAGATACATTTTCTAATTCATATGAGCTACAGTTTGTAACACAACACTTTCGAGGCATTTTTAATAATTTTAACAGCAAATTACAATAGATTTTACCACTAACAATAAGTAAATTATTGATGCTAATGTTTATTAAAAATAAACAAGCGGCAATCTAGATTGCGCGCCAATATTGTTTAATCACTACAGGACTCGACAGATGGCGCCACAATACGTACCTGTCAAAAATCAGAAATTTTTCCAAAGCGACCGGCCGTCTAAGAGACGTTCGTCTCTCAAATCGAGGAGGCCGTGCGTAGTTCAATAGGGTTTGGGTCATCCAGCGCTAGCTAGCGCTGGCTGTCTCGCCGAATACCGAGACACATGAATGAAAACACAATGCTTGTACTTAATAATTTAGAGATATGCTTTAAAACTCAAAACATAATAGTTATTTATGTACCAAGTGCGTTAGGATGATGCTAATACCAGGAGGGTATCTAGTAACGCTCGTGGTGCATACAAGGTTTTATGTTTCACGAGAATATATTTTACAAATAGAAAATTAGTTTTATTTTATAATTGTTGGCGTTGCCAAGGACGTTGTTTATATACATATTTATAAAAGTACGAATTTTTATTTTTGTCGGATGGTAACAACTTTTACTAAATTTACAAAAGTCAAACAGCGATATGACAATTTATATTCAAATATTTTTGTTCTTGTTATCAACATGATAACAAAAAAAGTCCTAATAGCACTAATATCATCTTAGTTAATTGTATCTAAGAGATTTCTGCAGAAATCGGCACAAAATAATTCGTGGATTACGCGCCCAGAAACTACGTTGCGAATACTCACTATTTGTTGCGTCGCAACACACTCGTACGCAAACATATAGTTTCTGGCCTAATGATCCAGACTACTATTGACCGTAATACCGGCTCCGATTGCAAAGTAAACTATGAGCGGGCGTTATAGACTATAACGCTCGCTTATAATGTCCTGGTTGTTATGGAGTTGTTTACAATATAATTCGTATCACAGGTATATACAACGAATAATATGCAGGTGCAACGTAAAAAATACAAAATTATAATTCTAATTATTATAAAAACAATAGTTATTTGTATAATAAGCATAGAAAGTTGAATTTGCTGCACCGAGTGCGATGATTGCAACCCGACCGAAGGGAGGGTTGCAAGAGCACGAGGTCAGCAAATGACTTTCTATGCGCATTATACACATTATTTTTTCTACGAGAAATTAAAAAAATTAAATTAAAAAGTATAACAATAAATAATTTAGTAATTCAGAAATAACCGAAAGCAAGTAATGTACAATCTAGTTGCTGTGAATAGGGTTGTTTTGTTAAGACTTACTAAATGTCAGTTTGATAAAAGTTGGCACTCCCTGCGGTTGCTATAGAAAAACAATAAAGCAACAGTTTATTTACAATCATAAAGCCAGATTAAACCTTAATCAAGTATTGTGGTTTAAAAGTGATTTTTAAGAAAATGCAAGAAAATATAGAAGATATAAAGTTACCATCATCTATAGAAGAAGCAGCAAATGTGGCAACACTAGATCTACTTCCAAAAAATTCAAGAGCAAGATATATAAATTCATATGAGAAGTTTAAACAATGGTATGATGAAAAAAAGTTGCAAGTAGTAAATGAAAAAGTACTACTGGCGTATTTTGTACTCAAAGCAGAAACACTAAAATCTTCAACTATGTGGTCTGAATATTCAATGTTAAAAGCGACTTTAATAATTAATGATAATATTGATATATCCAAGTTGCCTAAATTAATTGCATTTCTAAAAAGGAAAGGAGAAGGATATCAACCCAAAAAAGCTGATATTTTTACTAGAGACCAGATTAATAAGTTTTTAGAAGAAGCACCCGATCAACATTATTTAATGATGAAGGTAAGTTAAATTATTTTACCACTAATCTGTAATAACTAATAGATTCGTTTTATTTTATAGGTTGTTTTAATTTTTGGTATTTCTGGCGCGTGTCGTAGATGTGAGCTTACAAATATGCGTATAAATGATATTAAAGACATGGAAAATGTTTTGCTTATTACAATCCCAGATTCCAAAACGAAGATTAAAAGGACTTCACATCTGGGGAAGGACCGGATTTACTTCACTTTTATAGAAAATATGTTACTCTCCGCCCTGTCAACATGAAAGATTCAAGATTCTTTTTAACATACAAAGCAGGAAAATGTGTCAAAATGCCAGTTGGTATTAATACAATAGGAAGAATGCCGTATAACATCGCAAAATTTCTGAAACTACCAAATCCCTTAAACTATACGAGTCATACATTTCGTCGATCCTCAGCAACTCTTCTAGTTGATGCAGGTGCAGATCTCATCAATTTGAAGAGATATGGGGGTTGGAAATTCTCGGCGGTAGCGGAGGGTTATGTTCAGGATAGCATGAAAAATAAATTAGAAATTTCTAAATTCATTCTTGGTAAAAAATCATTTAACGAAAAATCTGTTAATGAAACTGGAATGGAAAATGCTAATCAAACTCTTGACGAAAAAGTAAATGATGAAGTGCAAATGTCTGATACTTCAAAGGATGTGGATATCAGTACCTTCAAAATATGAAGCCAGTAATATTAGCTATAATGCAAGATTTTCACCCTCTACTAGTGGTATAAATATAAGTAATTGTACTAACTGTAATATAAATATAAAGTTTTGATTACAAATGTTAAATCTCCATGTGCTGTATAATTTTTTCGTTAACAATATAAACATTTGATAATTTCTAGGCTTTTAATTGAAAGCAACCTACATACATAGTTGCAATGAACAAGCTTGTTTTGCTAAAGATTTAATGGTAGTTTGATAAATAATTAACGATAAACAATAAATTGTCATATATAATACCATAAGTGGTAAAATTTTGTCGGCAAAAATTTCTTATTGTTTCGAGCGTTTGTTGCATAGCAATTTCTCGAGTGACATTTTCACTAAAAACCACGAGACCTCAGTCGAGTGGTTTTTGATCAATGTCACGAGATGAATTGGCAACAAACACGAGTAAATCAAAAAGATTATTTCATTCTACTTCGTTTTTGACCAATCGCAAGGCTTTATTTTTTGGATTACAGCGATAATTCGATAATTTTTTATTGTCCTTTTCGACTGTTTTTATCTTCGTGACAACGCTGAAAACTAGTGTCACATGTGTCCCATTTTTTACTTTCATGTCAAATACTAATCTTTATGTTAATAAGTAGATGCTTAAATAAACAACTGTATCATGAAATAATCTTACCGAATTACATGCTCGTGCTTCTGAAATTATCTGTTGTAATACTCAAGTTGATTAAAACGCAACACTCGTGTCATTTTTTGAAATTAAAACGTCAAAAAATGACACTCGTGGTTGCTAATCAACGTTCGTATTACAAATCGATAATTTCGAAGCACTCGTGTAATTACAAGTGAAAATTTTGCCAAGACAAAATTTTACCACATATGTTATTCGTTATGACTATTTCGCGAATAAACAACAAAAAGAATAAAAATACTTAACATTTATTTCAATGAAACGTACAGTTTGTGTATACTATTTTTTCATTCTCCCCTTTACGAAAGTGTAACTTTCTATCATGATAAGGCAACAGAAAGCGAAAGTAAAACATGCGAGGTGGTTGCTAGGTATGAAAAACTTTCGGTCCCTGGACAACGAAGTAAAACTGTCAATCTTTTTTAAATATAATATTATAAGATGGCTGTTGTCAGCATTACCTTGGTAACAATACTGTTGTATATACAAACATTATTTTATTATACTCACTGAATCATCATTTTATTTATTTATTTACGGTGGTTAATAAATGCAAGAGGAGAATGAAAAGTTTAATACATTACACGCTGCGAAAGCCCTTTCAGGTGCTCGGTGTTTTTAACTGACCTCGGCTATGCTTACGCTTCACCTCGGCCAATCAAAACCACCTTGCACCTAAAAGTAAACTTTCGCAGCTTGTAATGTAAATAACTATTGTAGGATCGTTACTATAGCAAAAAAATTGTCGGTGAAATAAAGGGTAGGTTGCTTATTTGAACGTTTTCATTGGTAGAACAAGTTCGGAAAATTTTATAAACAAAAAATAGTCGCCGGAATATAGAGAATTTCGTTCACAGGATAAATTTTTATTGGTTCGTATAACATTGAGTGAAATAGTCAATATAATAAAATTTTGTCACAGGAAATTTATTAAATTTTGTCATATAATTTTTTAAGGACAAACAGAAAGTAAAACTTTCTGTGCGCCGAATCAATGCACAGAAAGTGTTTATGCAGCGTTTCCATAACAACAGCTTTTAGTAATGAAATGCAACATTTTCTAAGCGTCAAAATTAAAAAAAAGCCGACTTTCCATTTTCGAGTAGAAAAATGTAATTGTCAAGTTTTAGTTCATTGATTTATGGACTTTATTTAACAACGTTCTCTTCGTTACCAATGACTCCCCTGATGCTGCATTTATTACGTCAATTTATTCTGTAGTGGGAGCGGTTACACAAGTGTTTACTTGTGTACTTGGCAGATATCCACAAATGACGAACATTAGTCAAATACACGAGTAATGGGGTCCAGGCTTAACATTGAACGCCAACCTTAGGTTTGAATTACACGCAACGGTTGGAATTTAATTTTTTTTGTATACTTTGAAGTTAAATGTGTTTTGTGTAGGTTGTTTGGGTGAATTGCTACTATAATCCATATCATAAGGATTTATTCAGTTACTTCAAATTACCATACTATCTTTTCTGATTTAAAAAGTTTAAATTCTTTAAATTTTTTTCGAGTTAAAATTTTAGAAACACAAAAGTTTGCAATGTTCAAACGAGATTTTTAGTGAGTAGCGTGAAGCCTGAATCTCACTAGCGTGTACTTGGCAAGTACGCCAATATATGTGAATTTGACAAGTACACAAGTAAATACTGGTGCAACCGCTCCCACGACTTGTATATTTGACAAACATTTGTACTTGAAGATATACATTTTCTATTTACCGACAGCCAATGGGAAAGGACAAGTGGCCAACATTTGTACACGATTAACGAGTAACACTGTTCCCACTTCTTGGCAAATATCCATAAGTGACGAATATTCGTCAGATACACGAGTTGTGCGATCCAGGCTTAAAGCGTTTGTATTTCACTAGCAAACAACCCCTGAGTCTAGGAAGCATTAAGGTCATGATTGCTACTAAATAACAAATATATACCCTGGATCCCATTACTCGTGTATTTGACAAATACGCCAATATTTGTGAATTTGACAAATATTGCATTTGTATAAATGCATTGTATTGTATTGTATAAATGTTAATTGTACTTAACATTGCCAAACCACTGAAGTAAATAATACTTGTGCGTGGTATAAGGCGATTATTTTTAACGACAACCACAGAAAGATGCTTATGTGATTGTCGAAACCGACTGCTTAACATCGAAGTCTATTAATGCTTTATCGACAAGAAAAATTCACTCGCCGGTTCCAGGGATCGAATCCGGGCCGCCTGGATTTGGAGTATTCTTGCCGCAAAAACATAAAGTGAAAAGGGGTCTATTTAAAATAAACAATTTGAGTTAAAGAAATGGTCAGTGGCGTGGCAAGTTGTATATAACAGCTTTCGTATTTGTAAACTATATGTCCTATATAACTTGTAGCGACGGCGCTTATGAAAGATGAGCTAATCAAGGGTTTTTCAAGCGAGGTCACCTAAAATGCACGTTTCTACTTATAATTGAATGTAGACTGCTCGGGTTTGAATGGCGGGTTTAATATAGATCAGTGGTGGCGAATCTATGACCCGCGGGTCAGACACTGACCCACGAAGGCTTTTTAAATGACCCACGTGTTAATTTTTATAAACTTATTTTTTATGTCATAAAAGAGAACAGACAATCAAAAATATTAAAAAATCTAAGGTATAAATTTCTAATGTCAAATTTATAAAAAAAATATTTCCAAGTGGAAGTTGGTTAACTGATTTTCTATCGTAATACTGCACCTGTGTATGACTCATGGCAGTCGGTCATAAACTTGTACCAGATGTACCAGAACCTATTAAAAAACTATCAGAAAATAAGCAACAACAGATTTTACATTAAATATAGCTTTATCAACTTTATTATACATACACATATCTGTAACTATGTGGATTAATAAAGAAGATTTCATAATATACGAGCCCTGTCTCATTGAAGTTCGCACACTTCTATTTACCTTATATTTCTGGATTTTTTTGGTTTTTCGAAGTAGCCATTTCTTGTTGCTAGAGTAAAGCATTGTCCTATATTATAAGTGATGTTTTATTGTTAGATTTTGTGGTGTATTTATCTTTTATATTTTGAAACAAGGTACATTCTACAATCTTTTCCCCAAGATGGTCTTCAAGATGACAGTTCCTTATTGTTAGAATAAGGTATTGCTTCTGCACGTACTTCATGGCATGTTTTATAAAATTCTACTTAGGCGGTGATCCCTCTTACCGCCTCTTTGCGTCTGCAGATTGATCAGAGTTGAAGGGGCGGCGTGAGGAAACCCTTCGATAGAATTTCATGAAACTTAACATGGTATAAGTGCAAAGAAAGTACTTCACTCTAGGTTAGGTTAGGTTAAAGGTGAGTGTGGCGTCCTGTCCGCCCCTATACTGCGACCTCCTGGGTCTATTGTGGCTCACACCTAGGTTAGAGTTCACCCTCCAGTCCCATTCTCTTAAGGAAGGTGAGTAATCTGGTGGGTGATAGGTTGATCAGATCCTCAAGCTTCAGTTGCCCTGAGCCAAACAGTGAGAATCTGGTGCGGTCCCCAGCGGGAGAGATACATATGATATGCTCTGCTGTTTCTTCTGCTTCTAAGCATAGACGGCAGACGGTCCCGTCTGCTAAGCCCAGCTTATGCATATGGTATCTAAGACGGCATGGTAGCAAGAAGAGCAGTTACGCTGAGCAGTCCTAGTCTGTTCAGCTCTAACAGTGAGGTATGTCTGATTTTGGATGGGCCCTTTATTGCTGCCTTGGAATAAGCCATCTATGGGCGGCTATGCCACAGCTCCTGTGTACAGTGCCTCATCCAGCTTGTTACGGCACTTTTGGCCTCGGCCCTTGAAATGCCAAGGGCCGGCTCTGGGCCAATAAACTTCGAGCTGGCACCTCTCCTGGCGAGAAGGTCAGCTAGCTCATTCCCTTGAATGCCAAAGTGACCGGGAACCCAGATTAGGGTGACTTGGTTGGCTTTCCCCAGTTTGGAGAGTGCTTCCTGACAGCTCCATACTGTTGCTGATGTACAGCCACAGTTTGTCAGGGCTTGGAGAGCAGCCTAACTGTCAGAGAAGATCTTTATCGATTTGAGTGCGTAACGCAGGTCGATTAGCGTCCTTGCACACATCTCGATGGCATAAACCTCTGCCTGAAAGATAGTTGTATGCATTCCAAGACTGTAGTACAATTCAGTTCTTGGAATACTTCTCTGGATTACTTCACTCTAAAAACAAGAAACAGCTCATGCGTATATCAAAGAAAAAAATGCGGGGCGTTTTTTAAATAACAAAAATAGAGTGTGCGAACTTCAGTGAGACAGGGCTCGTATATGTGCTTTTCTTTGTTCCTTGCTCATTCAAATACTCAGTGTAGAGGCGCCACTGGGCATGGTGGTACTTGGTGCGGTAATACATGGTGTTACCCCATTGTATCAATTTTTTGACGTCGACCTTTATTTTTTGCTCGTCATTTACAAAAGTAAAAGTTATAAAACAAAAAGGAAACGTAAACCTTTTTAAAGAATTTTAAAAGTGAGACCCAAAAAAAGAGTCAACTGTCCAATTTTTCTGTTAACAAATTTTCGGTGTTTCTAAATTATTGGTACCCTTTTTAGCCCCACCCCCTTCCAAGTGACGCCACTGACTTAGTGACCCACGGGCTAGTATTAAAAAAAATAATGAACAAAATTTGACCCACTTCTCAAAAAGGTTCACCATCACTGATATAGATTAATATTGCGTTAGTTAAACAGAGTATTAGCTGTTTTGGACTGTCTTGCAAAAAATGTCCATCTAACATGATGTACCTTTTGACGAGTCTAATTTCCAAAGACCCTAGTTTACATTATATGTATGTATCCAATAATCTAACAAGGAATGGTTTCACAGTGCTATAGTGTTTTTGGGTTTGGTGGAAGGCATGAACATTTACATGGATAGCAGATAATAAGTATAGTGAGTAATTCTCAATAGTTTTAATTTTTGAACGGTGACGCTTTATTCCGTAAGCATTTACATGGAGTCCCAAAAAATCATACTTCAACAAACCATTAACAAGTTTTTTAAAGTTCATTAAAATCTCATTGCTGCTTAACAGAAAGTTTGCGCTAAACATTGACATAAAGGAAAGGAATATAAAATGTGGCGCTGAAAAGAAACGACTAGGTGCGTTTCTTAATACGAAGTTCATCTTCTTTACTGATTGTTTCTGTCAAGTTGTTTGGAGAATTAGGAAATATTTCTTCCTGAAAAGGTTCAGCTAGTCCAAAACAATAAGGATCCGAATTTGCGTTGGAACGAGTAAGTAATTCGTTTGTTAATTGGTCAAGTTTCTAATGACTAGATTGTTGGATGTCATTGACCAAGGCTAGTCGCTCGGAAGTTATTGCCTTGAATTGTGGAAACATCGCTTAAAATATTATCTAATTTCGCTGTCAATATGTCGAATTTGTGCTCCAAAGAAGTGATTGGTCTTGTGTCAAGTTGTTGTTCCACAGAGAAAATTGAAATTTTGACTGTGAATATCTCAAAATAGGCCAGTAAAATTAGACCCGATTGGGACCGTTGGTGGAAATAAATGTTGGAAAGCGGGAGATCGCTTCGATCGCTTCACTTGACGTCAAATATAAGTATTCTAGGTTTGCACGGTCCCTCGACGCGAGCTTACCTGAGGGTATCAAAAGAACCACGAAATCTTCGGACCTTTTTTAGTTTTTTGCTTATAACTCCAAAGCGGTGCTTTCACACAAAAACTTCGCTATTACAAGAATTAAAGAGCATGAAATTCTGCGTTGGATGAGTATGCAACACCTTAAATTCGGTCCAGTAGTATGGTCGAAATCGACGGTCGAAAAACGACAATTTTACAAATTTTCGATTTTTCGTCAGACCGGACACCCAGAGGTTTTCCATATACAAAAACCCGATGGATTCATTCTGATTGTTAATATAAGTCGAGAAAACCTTAGCTTTTTTTATTGTAGAGGTTGTCTTTGTCATCCCACATCACAGCAATTAGGATCAATCCATATGAAGTTCTGCAGTACTGGTCGCTCGATCATTTCGAAAAAAAATTTTTTTTGTGTGTTATCACACCTAAGTATTGGTAGATCAAAACCGCTGATATTTTATTTTTATTCCTTTTGATTGAAATATGGCAGCCATATTTGTTTCGTGGTGCACGACGTATCTTGCAGTTTTTTGATATACGTAAATCTTGATATCTCAAGAAGGGTTAGCCCTAGAGACAAGCGGAAGAAACCATTAATTGCTCACATGCCGGACTACATCTTTTAATCGAAACATAATTTTCGTAGGATGCTTACTTATGGGTGCAATTTAACTCCGAAGTTTAACAACGTTTTTACAAAAGTCTCCGCTTTTTAGGGGGGGGGGACATTTTTTATATATTCAGATGAAGATGAAGTCTTAGGGCTGATTTTCTTTTTAAAAGTACATGGTTAGAGGTAGTTTATGTATAAAATATCTTAAATCTGAAACTTTACTATTTTGGTATTTATGAGCTTTTCAAGTTCTCGTTATGATACGTAATATCAAGATTTACGTTTACATAAAAAAACTGCGTACACCACGAAACCAATATGGCTGCCATATTTCAATCAAAAGGAATAAAAATAAAATAACAGTGGTTTTGATCTACCAATACTTAGTTGTGATAACACAAAAAAAATTTTTTTTAAATGATCGAGCGATCGTACTGCAGCACTTCATATGGATTGATCCCAATTGCTGTGATGGGGGATGACCAAGAAATGGCCAGTAGTTTAATCCGGCAACCTCTACAATATCAAAGCTTAGGTATTTCTCGACTTATATTAACAATCAGAATGAGTCCAACGGGTTTTTTTATACGGAAAGCCTCTGGGCGTCCGGTCTGACGAAAAATCGAAAATTTGTAAAACTGTAGTTTTTGACCGTCGATTTCGACCATATCATTGGACCGAGTTTAAAGTGTTAGATACTCATCCGACGCAGAATTTAATGCTCTTTAATTCTTGTCATAGCAAAGTTTTTGTTGGAAAGCACTGCTTTAAAGTTATAAGCGAAAAGCTAAAAAAGGTCCGAAGATTTCGTGGTTTTTTTGATGCTCTTAGGTAAGCTCGCGTCGAGGGATCGTGCAAACCTAGGATACTTATATTTGACGTCAAATGAAGCCATCGAAACGATCTGCCGCTTTCCAACATTTATTTCCACCAACGGATTCTATTTTACTGGCCTAAAATGGACACATGCGAAAATTTTTAAATTTTAACGCAGTAACCTACTACTATCTATTTTCTTTCTAGAGTTCTCTGACTTCGAAAGAGTATTGCTCGTAAACTACTAAACCAAATTAAATATTTTGAAACGAGCAAATAGTAAATTTATTTATCCACAATCACTATATAATAAGGTAATAATTGAACTCCTTGCCAACGTATAATAGTAGGTATTAGGTCGCTTGAGCGTGGGAAAATTTTGATGACCGTGGGAACCTAATTAGCATAATTAATTGCTCTAATTAAATTGATTGATATGCAAATGAGCCGCGATTGCTCTAATTGATATGCAAATGAGGCGCGAATTAAATTTATTGCTCTAATTAATATGCAAATGAGGCGCGAATTAAATTTTTGCTCTAATTAATATTCAAATGAGGCGCGAATTAAATTTATTGCTCTAATTAATATGCAAATGAGGCGCGAATGCTCTAATTAATATGCAAATGAGGCGTGAATTAAATTGATTGATCTAATTAATATGCAGGCGTGTATTTATTGCTCTAATTAAATGATCGAATTATTTGATCTAATTGCAGGCAATAATTTATTGCTCTAATTAATATGTAGGGACGGCCATTTTGGAACTTTATCATTCGCAGTCTCCTCTCTCTCTCTCTCCGGTTAGAGGACGCATGAAAGAGCCCTCTCTCTCTCTCCTATTAGAGGACGCATTAAAGAGCTCTCTCTCTCTCTCTCTCTCTCTCTCTCTCTCTCTCTCCTATTAGAGGACGCATGAAAGAGCCCTCTCTCTCTCTCTCTCCTATTAGAGGACGCATTAAAGAGCTCTCTCTCTCTCTCTCTCTCTCTCTCTCTCTCTCTCTCTCTCTCTCTCTCCTATTAGAGGACGCATTAAAGAGCCCTCTCTCCCTATTAAAGAATGCTTTCTCTCTCCAGCGCACACACACACCCTGTACTCTTTCCACTACCTTTTCTAGAAGAAATAATAATAAAGACAGATAGGAATTAAAAATTATTTTTATTAATATATACTGTTAAGGCTACATTTAATTTATAATAAAAAAAAAATTTTGATAGAATGCTGGCGCTTGAGGGCTTCAGGACTAACCTCTGTTTTCTATTTGCGGTTCCAGGGGCTGTAACAACAATAACAATAGAACATTAAAAAAGGGGTTTATTGTATAAACTTGATGTTTACTACCCATTACCTTATTCATTTCCACAAACAAACAATCATCGTAACCGCGGCTAGTTTTCCCTAAGTACAGCAGACCTAGAGAAAGCGTTTTAGCTTCAATCTGCTGGTTAAGTTCGGTAACCCTTTGATCCGTTAACTTGTCGCTGATTCTATTTGGTAGAAATGTAACATGCTTTTCAGCAACAACAATTACACTTTGACGCTTATCACGACAAACGACCCTCTTGAATTGTAGTATCTGTGTAATTTCTTTTATTTTGTAATCACATAACTTCTTGATAGGCTTCTTCATGGAAGGTTCATTCAACTGTTTTAACAAATGCTCCATTTTTCTATGTAAAAACAAAGACACGTGATAGAACTTAAATAGCAGCAAAATTTTAACACTCACAAGAATAATAAATGATTATTTTAACATACCTAGTTGATGCAAACAATAACAATATTACTATCACCGTAGCCGACGACGCGAGGACAAAACTAAAAAACGGAATGGGTTTGACTGAGCTTTTATAAACTTCGAACCTGCGCGAATGAACACGTTTTAGATAAAATCTTAATTTATTACCCCCTCGGAGCAACAGGATAGACACCTGCCCTGTCAATCAGGCAGCTGTTTTTAGATAAAATCTTAATTTATTACCCTCTCGGAACAAAAAGGTCGACACCTGCATTGTCAAGTAACACGATCAGATAAAAATGTAAAATTTATTACCCTCGGAGCAACAGGATAGACACCTGCGCTGTCAATCAGGCAGCTGTTTTTAGATAAAATCTTAATTTATTACCCTCTCGGAACAAAAAGGTCGACACCTGCATTGTCAAGTAACACGATCAGATAAAAATGTAAAATTTATTACCCTCGGAGCAAAAGGATAGACACCTGTGCTGTCAATCAAGCAGTTGTATTTATATAAAATCTTAATTTATTACCCTCTCGGAACAAAAGGTCGACACTTGCACTGTCAAGTAACACGATCAGATAAAAATCTAAAATTTATTACCCTCGGAGCAAAGTATATCATTTAAAAAAAAAGGGTAGATTTATTACTACCATTTTTAGTTTTTACAATCATTTGAAAGCAAAAGATGAACAGGGCACATATGTATAATAACAGAACAAAGGTAAATCTCGCATGCTGACGGGTCTGTTTTCTAAAGCAATTTCCAGGTAAAAAGCCCTTTCTATGTAAAAACAAAGACACGTGATAGAACTTAAATAGCAGCAAAATTTTAACACCCACAAGAATAATAAATGATTATTTTAACATACCTAGTTGATGCAAACAATAACAATATTACTATCACCGTAGCCGACGACGCGAGGACAAAACTAAAAAACGGAATGGGTTTGACTGAGCTTTTATAAACTTCGAACCTGCGCGAATGAACACGTTTTAGATAAAATCTTAATTTATTACCCCCTCGGAGCAACAGGATAGACACCTGCCCTGTCAATCAGGCAGCTGTTTTTAGATAAAATCTTAATTTATTACCCTCTCGGAACAAAAAGGTCGACACCTGCATTGTCAAGTAACACGATCAGATAAAAATGTAAAATTTATTACCCTCGGAGCAACAGGATAGACACCTGCGCTGTCAATCAGGCAGCTGTTTTTAGATAAAATCTTAATTTATTACCCTCTCGGAACAAAAAGGTCGACACCTGCATTGTCAAGTAACACGATCAGATAAAAATGTAAAATTTATTACCCTCGGAGCAAAAGGATAGACACCTGTGCTGTCAATCAAGCAGTTGTATTTATATAAAATCTTAATTTATTACCCTCTCGGAACAAAAGGTCGACACTTGCACTGTCAAGTAACACGATCAGATAAAAATCTAAAATTTATTACCCTCGGAGCAAAGTATATCATTTAAAAAAAAAGGGTAGATTTATTACTACCATTTTTAGTTTTTACAATCATTTGAAAGCAAAAGATGAACAGGGCACATATGTATAATAACAGAACAAAGGTAAATCTCGCATGCTGACGGGTCTGTTTTCTAAAGCAATTTCCAGGTAAAAAGCCCTTTCTGTGTAAACACTTTATTTAAATGCTAAAACCGCCCTAATATTTATGCTGATTGTTGAAAGTGATATGAAACGCTTTAACAAAAATTTACATTTATTTATGTCAATATAGGGTTACATTTGTTACTGTAAACTAAAAAATCTAGAAATTTATTACCTAACGGTCGGAACATAATACACCCTTATTTTTTACGGATTGATTGTTCAAAGCTGTCGTCAATATATATATTTCTTGAAAACGTTATCTGATCGACCCATCTCCCACAAGAAGAAAGAATTTTGAAGACCTAGAGATATTACGTACGAAAACGTTATATGTACAAATTACTTATGACTAAATTACGTTTCTCTAAAAGAAATGTAAAAAGGTTACACTCTACTGCGTAATTATATATAATATTGCTTGTACGGGTTCTATCATATTTACCATTCTTATTATTATTTAATCTACCTGAGCTCGCTTGTTTATGACATCCGACTGATTTATGACCTAGTAAAAATACTTAATTAACAAAGTCTTGAACAGGCGCATTCTTATCTATTTCGTAATATTGCGCAATATCATGCAATACGTAAAAGATGTTTTAATGACAACCAGAGGACGCTACGATTGTTTTTTTTTAGAACGTATAAAAACAAAATCCTTAAAAGCAACCTCATAATATGGCATAAACGTTTGAAGGTTTTTATTTAATTAGAGCAAATTCCTTCGTATTTTAGTTATTTGAACACGATGTCGAACTAAAGAAATATTATAGAGAATGGATTTATCTATCGATATTTGTTTTAAAGCGAAGCCTAATCCTTCAATAATGTTTTTAAAAATGATAAACACACACACACCTTTAAAAAGGGACTGTATCGAATACTAAAAAATATGCAGGTAAATTCTTTTAAAATTTTAAAATCATTATGACAGCAGAATGAAATATATCCCTGTTCTGAGAAGAATGGATTTATATACGTTATATGTACAAATTACTTTACTAAATTACGTTTCTCTAAAAGAAATGTAAAAAAGGTTACATACTACTGCGTAATTATATATAATATTGCTTGTACGGGTTCTATCATATTTACCATTCTTGTTATTATTTAATCTACCTGAGCTCGCTTGTTTATGACATCCGACTGATTTATGACCTAGTAAAAAAAATACTTAATTAACAAAGTCTTGAACAGGCGCATTCTTATCTATTTCGTAATATTACGCAATATCATGCAATACGTAAACGATGTTTTAATGACAACCAGAGGACGCTACGATTGTTTTTTAGAACGTATAAAAACAAAATCCTTAAAAGCAACCTCATAATAGGGCATAAACGTTTGAAGGTTTTTATTTAATTAGAGCAAATTCCTTCGTATTTTAGTTATTTGAACACGATGTCGAACTAGAGAAATATTATAGAGAATGGATTTATCTATCGATATTTGTTTTAAAGCGAAGCCTAATCCTTCAATAATGTTTTTAAAATGATAAACACACACGCCTTTAAAAAAAGGGGCTGTATCGAATGCTAAAAAAAGCAGGTAAATTCTTTTAAAATTTTAAAATCATTATGACAACAGAACGAATTATAACCCTGTTCAGAGAAAGAAAGCTTATCTTTTACTCAGATCTGAGTGTAATCATTACCGACACGACAGACGATGCTATGCTGACAAACAAGATGAAACAAGCATAAGAGGGCTCGCTTATTTATGACAACCGACTGATTTATGACCTAGTAAAAATACTTAATTAACAAAGCCTTGAACAGACGCATTCTTATCTATTTCGTAATATTGCGCAATATCATGCAATACGTAAACGATGTTTTAATGACAACCAGAGGGCGCTACGATTGTTTTTTAGAACGTATAAAAACAAAATCCTGAACTTCCGGGTATCACTTGTCTACATCAGCTATCGTCGTTAATAACTCTTATTTACGGCTATTGTGTTTTGGTGTATGTGTGTGTGTATTTGTTAGTCTCGAATAAACTATTTTTAAATAAACCTGTGAGTGTTTGACGAACCAAGACAGCCAGCCAACAAAGGTAGGAATTTATTATTAATTGTTTTATTACGTAATACTGATTAAAAGGCTCTCTTTAACTTTGTACAAACCAAATAATTAATTTATAATATTTAATAACCCGCATTGCGTTCGGGGGTTACGAAAATATACCTTCGTTTATTAGATTAGTTTATTCAAAATTATGTACAGAAAATTTCCAGTATCAACATACTTTGTAACGCATGTAATTTCTCAGTTTTAGCATTAGACGTAAAAGCTCAATTATATTCCCTGTACTTGTACTACTACTACTACTACTACCCGTAACAAAATGGCTCTTTATGAAGTTATTACTGAAAGTGTATCTACTGTTAAGAAGTTTAACACCCAAAAGCGTCGAGTTGTATTCAAAGTGAAACAGTCTTCAGATAGCCAAGACCTATTGGTCTTTTTCAAAACAGCTATCGAGCAAATAATTACACATGCCATGTCTAACGTTTCACCAACCGACCGTGTAGGAATTACTTTCGAGTTCGATAGGTTTAAAGATAAACTCCCCGGCTACATGAGTTTTAGACAGGCTAGTGAGGTTACCTACAAAGATGTTTGGGGAATTCTAGAGAGCATCCTACAGAGTGACCCTGAAGCTCTCAGTACTGATAAGTTCCGTATGATTGTTTCATCCGTGACGCCACCTGCAGGGCAAGGGCGTAACCGAAGCGGCATTTACAGTACCTTCGCCGAAGGGTGCAGTAGGCGTAGAGGTATTGTAACGATCAAGAATACCGACAATCTATGCCTACCCAGGGCTTTGATCGTAGGGAAGGCCCATGCTGATCAAAGCCCTGATTACAAGAAGACCAGGACTAACCAGGGTGTACAAAAGATAAAGGCCGAGGAATTAATGCGAGAGGCCTGTGTAGTTGTCATTCCATCAGAGGGAGCAGGTGTCAACGAATTAAGATGCTTTCAAAGACATCTTAATGAATACAAGATCACTGTGTACAGGTATGGAACAAAGGGCCGTGATGTGATCTTCGAAGGAGCTACTGATACAGAGAAGAAGATCAATCTACTGTATCACGAAGGGCATTATAATTTAATCACCTCGTTGACCGCTGCCTTTGTATGCATATACTTTTGCGAAAGCTGCCACGTACCCTATAACACCAAGAGAGATCACCGATG
Source organism: Agrypnus murinus (assembly GCA_929113105.1). Lineage (NCBI taxonomy): Eukaryota > Metazoa > Arthropoda > Insecta > Coleoptera > Elateridae > Agrypnus > Agrypnus murinus. The sequence continues at coordinate 80,526,212 of OV816025.1, read as the reverse complement.
TGAAAAGTCATGCGTAGGCTGCGGTAGCTCCCCGCCATGTACTAGACAAGCCCTATTGATCAGGTGTCAAGAATGCAGAAGAGACTTCTATAGTAATGAATGTTACGAGAATCATAAAGGGAAAATGTGCCAGATTGTTAAAAAATGTGAGGATTGCTTTAGGATCATAAATCTAAAGCTGAGAAAAGAGCCTCATATTTGTGGAGAAATTTATTGTAAAACTTGCCAGGCTCACAAACCTGAAAACCATTTTTGTTTTGTAAAACCGGTCGGGGAAATGTCTGCTGTTAAACAGAACGAGACTCTTTTTGTATTTTTTGACCTGGAAACAAGGCAGGAGAAACAGATCTCTGAAGGTGTCCGTATTCATGAGCCTAATTTATGTATTTTGCACCAGGTATGCCCTAGCTGCTATAATGAACAAAAATTGTATTGCTGTCAACGTTGTGGTATCAGAGAGCGGGTCATAAAGAAGCACTGCATTGAAGCGTTCCTGACCTATTTATTAGAAGTCCGCAAGAAGTTTAGAAACGTCGTAGCTATAGCTCACAACGGACAGGCCTTTGATACCCAATTCATCCTGAACCACATCATTACAAAGCCCTCGCTGAGGCCTGAGCTCATAATGAGAGGCAGCAAAATCCTTTTACTTCAATTAGATAATCTAAAGTTTATCGATTCTCTGAACTACTTCCCTATGGCCCTATCTGCACTCCCTAAAGCGTTTGGGTTACCAGCACCAAAAGGATACTTCCCGCATCTCTTAATACCGAAACAAACGCTAACTACGTCGGCCCTCTGCCACGCATAGAATATTACAGCCCCGGTACCATGAAACCGGGGGGCTCGTGAATAATTCCACAACTGGTACGAGGCGAACAAAAACATCGAGTTCGACATGCAGAGAGGTCTAGTGACGTACTGTAGAACCGACGTGGATATTTTGAAGCGAGCATGTCTTCACTTTAGAAACCTGTTTGTTGAAGAGTGCGGTGTCGATCCTTTTACCGAAGCAATCACTATCGCTTCGGCTTGCAATCTAATGTTCAGGCGCAAATTCCTGCAACAAAACACCATAGGGATAATACCCAAGGGCGGTTACAGGAGAATCGATAATCAGTCCAAAATAGCTCTCCAGTGGTTGATAGGTGAGGAAGAGCAGAGAGGTGTTGTGATTCAACACGCCGGAAGACAGAAGGAAGCCGTTGTAGCCGGTTTAAAAGTTGACGGCCTATACGAAAAGCAGGTGTTCCAGTTTCACGGCTGCTACTTTCACGGTTGCCCTAGCTGCTTTGTAACCAGACGTGACGAGTCGCTTCATGATGATCCCGCCGATACCATGGCCTTGCGTTACGAGAAGACTCTGGCATGCACGAATAGACTCAAAGCGCTTGGATACGAGGTTATAGATCAGTGGGAATGCGCGTTCCGGAAGCAGTTAACACCTGAAAGGAAGCTGCAGTTAGATAATCAGCCTATGCTAGTTAATACACCTCTCAATCCTCGTGATGCTTTCTTCGGCGGTAGAACGGGCGCTACCAGGCTAAAGTACCGGGTAAAGCAGGGTGAGAAGATCCGATACGTAGATGTATGTAGTCTGTATCCATGGGTGTGTAAATATGGAAAGTTTCCCGTTGGACACCCTAAAGTTTACGTTGGAGACGAGTGCAGGCAACTCATTGAGGGTAAAGGAGGTATAGAAAACGTTGAAGGCATCATTAAATGCACCATACTTCCACCCCAGCATCTGTACCACCCCGTTCTACCATTGAAAATACATAATAAATTACTATTTCCACTCTGTTACTCATGCGTTAAAGACTTAAATCAGGGAGAGTGTTCTCATTCGGAGACAGAAAGAACCATAAGCGGAACATGGGTTATTGATGAGGTCGTGAAGGCTGTGGAAAAGGGTTACAGGGTAGTAGAAGTACAAGAGATATGGCAGTACGAAGTCACCCGGTACCAGAAGACCTCTAAGTCGGAGGGTTTATTTGCCGGGTTCATCGACAAATTCCTGAAGATAAAACAAGAGGCTAGTGGTTGGCCTGGTTCCTGCAACACGGAGGAGGCCAAAAAGAAGTATATTGAGGAATACGCCGAAGTAGAGGGTGTTTCGATGGATGCTTCGAAGATTACCAAGAATCCGGGGCTTAGATCGCTGGCCAAGTTAATGCTAAATTCATTTTGGGGTAAGTTATACAATTACTTTGCGAATAGTCACTTACTAACTATGTTTTTGTTACAGGAAAATTTGGTCAGCGCGAAAATCAAGCAAAGACCTCTATTATTCGGGAGCCAAAAGAATTCTTCGATCTACTTATCAACCCTAGCATCGAAGTTAACCATCTTCAGGAAATTAACGAGGAGGTGATTGCAGTCAACTGGCAACACAAGGATGAAGCGGCTGTACCCTTATCTACGGTAAATGTAGTGATTGCTGCATATGTCACTACTCAAGCAAGGCTTAAATTGTATTCTTACTTGGAGCAGCTGGGTCCGAGAGTGTTGTACTATGATACAGGTAATAATTATACGTTTCTTGTGTATTTTGATAACTACTACTTAATTTGTTTTTCCTTTTTCGCTATAGATTCTGTAATATATGTGTCAAGGCTAGGAGAAGAAGATCTACCTACAGGCAATTTCTTGGGGGATCTCACGAACGAACTCGAGGATTACGGGCCAGGGGCATACATTATAGAATTTGTATCAGGTGGTCCTAAAAATTACGGGTACATCGTGTATGATCCTTCAACCGGGAAAGTCAGCAGGGTGGTGAAAGTTAAAGGCATTACTTTGGACCATAATGCCTTCCAGCACATTAACCTAGAGTCAATGCTCGACCTGGTAGAGGATCTGAATAAAAAGATATTAATAGAATCCAGTAACATCAGACGGGGAGAACAACACCAAGTTATAACGAGGACAGAGACGAAGACGTATCGGGCGAATTTTACAAAGAGACGTAGAGTCGACGACTTCGACTCTGTGCCTTACGGGTATAAAACACTTCGAGTCGAATGATGTTACTAGGTTCTACTAATATCGCATTTCTACATTCTCGAATGCTCTTAGTAATGTTTGTAGTGTATATATATATATATATATATATATATATATATATATATATATATATTTATTATCTTTTAGTGGTTGTATATGAGCATATTTTTAAGATATCTAGTTTTGTAGCGTGTAAATATTTTTAATAACAGTTATCCCCTTATATTGTATATAACTGTTTTTTCTCCAGATTGTATTATTTCTTGTGTTTTTATTTCTGCAACGACATAAATAAAACATCGAGTATTTTATATTAGTCATGCCTGCTAATTAACATGTTTGTAAATTTTTGTATATCACTTGTATAGGTAGTACCGTATCTAACTCTTAAGTAGCAAAATATTTGTATAGTAATAAGTACAACACCAGCTGAAGGTCGATGTTTTCAATGATTATCATAATGTATATAATTATTGTACAGTTCAATCATAATAGTAGTAGCCGGGTATGTTAATCGACAAAGATCGACCTTTAGCATAGTGTAGTTATAATAATAAGTGAAGCTGGCGCTGGTTATACTCTATGTACCGTAATTAATTATCAAAAGATGGTGAAACTTGGGGTGATTGAATGTAAATCACAAGAGGATACTTGGGGGAACATACTCATGAAATAGATCTGATAAACGCGATTTTGTTCTTTTCAACTATGTAGTAGTAGTAGTAGTAGTAGATCAAGACAGTGTTGAAAAGAATATTTGGCATAACAAGCGTACAAAGCATTCAATAGGACGTTTCATGAAAAATGAGTATGTCTATATGGTTATCCGAGAGAACCGATTTCAACCTAATAATTGTTTAGTTATTTTGATTATTGTCTAGCTGTTTAATAATTTTTGAGAAACATTATCGTAGAATAAAAAGATGTTATATCATGATTACCCGAGAACAGATAGTTGTTTAGTTATTTAATTATTGTTGTTTTGTTGATGTTCAATAAAATTTTTGAGAAAGCATGTCATAGAATAAAAAAAATTAATGTTCTATATATGTGTATTATTACTATTCTCACCCGTCTGTACCAAGGTATGAAAAAGGTGATAGCTATAACTGAGAGAGAGAGAGAATGAGGTAATTACCTACGAACACCTGCCTGTGATGATGACGTGTCAGCGACAGGATGAAACTTGTCTGCCAGCGATGACTGCTTGTTTATCGTATGCGTGTTACTGAGCATGCGCTGGATCTAGGTAAGTATAAGTGACTATATAAAGCCGACCGTTGTTAGCGTGTAGCAGTAGACAGTACGTGTGTGGCAGCAGCAGCAGCAGCAGCAATTACGATGATGGCTAGCAATCCTAATTATTATTGTTATGATAACTATGAGAGCGAACCCTTGAAAATAGGTAAGTTGTTGTTTATAAAACTTCAAGTTTGTATGCTAATTTGTGTCTATTTTGTTGTTTAGATGAGGAAGGTTCGGATGTTGCAGATCATGCATCGTCATCAACAGCAAGTACCTACAACGACGACAGTCAAGCGTAGAACAATGAAGAAGAAGAAGAAACAGGTAAGATGTTTAAGACTTTTGTGTGTGTGTATGTGTTTATGCTTATATTAATCGATTATTGTATTATTATTGTTTTAGCGTTCCTGTCGCAGCAGTCGCCTCTATACTACGCTGATGACGCTGTAGCAGCAGCATCAGCAAACTTTACCGTCATAGATACACCAGTAGTAGCAGCAGCTAAAGATGAAGTACGTGTTCAACTGCTCGGGGCTGTCCAGTATCCGTTGTATGTTACGAGACCTCCCTGGGAAAAAGAAAACTACGACCATATACACAACATCCAAGTAGGACTTATTCCAACCGACGACGACCAGGGAGAATTTGACGTGGTAGTGAAGCTCGAGTGCGTGAATAGCATATGTGAGTATGGTGAATTGGTGTTGTCGGAACGGGACTGGTTCGAGCTGTATGATATAAGAGTCGAGGCAATGCTTAAAAATTTCTTTCATGCTTGCTGCTGCAACGACGACCCCGACAACAGCAACAAAACACATCGTGATAAACATTTGAAATTTCATCTATGTGAGAATTTATACATCGAGATTATTCACAACGAGTTTTTCGGCAACAGGGTGGTCATACATGATAAACAACGGACTATAACCTTAAAAGATTACGAGTTTCAGTCTATACTGCATTTAGCACCGTTGATCAATCATCATGCTCGAACGTTACGTTACCTCGACTTTTCACGTTTTTACCACGCAAACATAGAGAACGTAGCAGAAGGTCAACTGAGACGCCATGAAGATGCCTATAAATCGCTCCCGACATCCGACTCAATTTTATTCACGTCCGAACTGTTATGCGGTTACTACTCAGCTACCAGTTTAATAGACAACACAGCAGCAGCAGCTGGTGGTGAATTGAACTCGTTCATTTTATTAGAAATAATAAAACATTATCCGCAAAAGTTTATCGATGCAGTACGTACACGACTGTTATCATATCAGCATCAGCCGGAGACAACTACGCCAACGACGTTTACACCGTCATACTAGGGACACCTTGGCGTAAATAAACTTAGAAATAGGTTACAACAAAAACAATTTGTAAGTGTTACGAACTCTCAGCTCATACTGTGTGTGTGTGTGTGAATAATTTGTCAAATATAGATAATGTTACTCTATGCCTATTAAATGTATAACAAAAATAAATAAATAATATGTATAAATATTGATGTTTCATTTACTAGCATGATTAGAAGAGCGTTCATACATACATCAAAGTGTTTGTTCATACCTAGTATACATGTAACGGGTATACATGTATGAGAGAGAGAGAGAGAGAACTAATATTGATACAACTACGCCTGCCGATGATGATGACGATGACGTGTTAGCGACAGGATAAGACTTGTTTGTCAACATCGACAACTTGTTTACCGTATACTTGTTACTGAGTATGCGCGCACAAGACCTAGGTAGGTGTACGTGTCTATATAAAGTTAGCAGTTATTAGGCTGTACTAGTAGCAGCAGGCAACACGTGTACAGCTACCGCAGCAGCAGCAGTAATCAATATGATGATGATGATGACGAGCAGTTCTAATTCTTGCTACGACGACGACGACAACTCCTGTATGATCGAAACCCTGGAAATAGGTAAGCTGTTATTGTTTAGAAAAAACTTCAGAGTGATTGTATATATATATATATATATGCTAATATAATTTGTGTGTATGTTGCCGTTTAGATCAGGACCTTGCAGATCACGCGTCAAACGTATCAGCAACAGCAAGAGCTAAAGGTAATCATATCAACACCAGCAGCAGTAGTCGGAGACGTCAACGACGACGACTACAACGTCTGCACCGTCGTACCTTGGCACAAATAAACCTCCTTAGAAATAGATTACAAAAATATTTAAAAAATTTACAAATGTTACGAGACGATCTCGACTCATACTGTGTTGTGAATAATTTAACAGATAACATGTTAAAATTGTCTATTAAATATACAGCAAAAAAAAATAAATAATATGTATAAACATTGATGTTTCATTTACTAGTATCATCACCAGCATTCTATCATCATTTTTTTTTTATTATAAATTAAATGTAGTCATAACAATATATATATATATATATATATATATATATATATATATATATATATATATATATATATATATATATATATATTAATAAACATAATTTTTAATTCCTATATGCTTTTATTATTTCTTCTAGAAAAGGTAGTGGAAAGAGTACAGTGTGTGCGCTGGAGAGAGAAAGCGTCCTCTAATAGGCGAGAGAGAGAGAGAGAGAGCTCTTTAATGCGTCCTCTAATAGGAGAGAGAGAGGGCTCTTTAATGCGTCCTCTAAATAGGAGAGAGAGGGCTCTTTAATGCGTCCTCTAATAGGAGAGAGAGAGAGAGAGAGAGGAGACTGCGAATGACAAAGTTCCAAAATGGCCGTCCCTGCATATTAATTAGAGCAATAAATTAATGCTTGCAATTAGATCAAATAATTTAATTCGATCATTTAATTAGAGCAATAAATTCGCGTCTGCATATTAATTAGATCAATCAATTTAATTCACGTTCTTCTAGAAAAGGTAGTGGAAAGAGTACAAGGTGTGTGTGCGCTGGAGAGAGAAAGCATTCTCTAATAGGAGAGAGGGTTCTTTAATGCGTTCTCTAATAGGAGAGCGAGAGAGAGAGAGAGAGAGCTCTTTAATGCGTCCTCTAATAGGAGGGAGAGAGAGAGAGAGCTCTTTAATGCGTCCTCTAATAGGAGAGAGAGAGAGGGCTCTTTCATGCGTCCTCTAACCGGAGAGAGAGAGAGGAGACTGCGAATGATAAAGTTCCAAAATGGCCGTCCCTACATATTAATTAGAGCAATAAATTATTGCCTGCAATTAGATCAAATAATTCGATCATTTAATTAGAGCAATAAATACACGCCTGCATATTAATTAGATCAATCAATTTAATTCACGCCTCATTTGCATATTAATTAGAGCATTCGCGCCTCATTTGCATATTAATTATAGCAATAAATTTAATTCGCGCCTCATTTGAATATTAATTAGAGCAAAAATTTAATTCGCGCCTCATTTGCATATTAATTAGAGCAATAAATTTAATTCGCGCCTCATTTGCATATTAATTAGAGCAATCGCGGCTCATTTGCATATCAATCAATTTAATTAGAGCAATTAATTATGCTAATTAGGTTCCCACGGTCATCAAAATTTTTCCACGCTCAAGCGACCTAATACCTACTTATAATGTGGTTTATAAAACTCTAGGGTTTCTATACATAAAACACATGGAATTATAATGATTGTTGAACACACTAGCAACCAGTAAAGCAAAGGTACTACGACAAATGGAACACGAATAATGATTTTCAAGGTAACATCCGCCGTCGCAGTAAAATGTCAAATAATTTTTTGATAAAATTCGCCAATTCTGATTCTAAATGAGTGTGATTGTGGATAAAACGTTGTATTGCATACGGGTTTTAGATGCATTTTATTCACTTAAGAAAATTAAACGCTCGAGCAAGCTCTCGCGTTTAAACATTCTTGCGTGAATAAAATGCTATCTAAAACCCTTATACAATAAATTACTATTCTACATGTAACAGTAAAATATTATATTTCTAAATGGTATACTTTTGTTTTTATCATTGCACGATGTAAAGAAATTTCAAAATTCTGCTGGAATTCTATGTTACAAAACTTTTCCTATTTTTATACTAACTTATATGTGCAGATTGTTTCAATTTCATTAGGTAGCATATCGTGTTTCTGATATTTTATTCAATGACAGTAATTTTTTATATAATGCGAACAGACTAGACTTAAAAGCCTAAGTATGACCATCATGATCAAACTAAATTATGGATACATACACGGCACCGGTAGATTTCATTTGCACTAATATTTCTTCATACTTTATGTACTTTACTGGTAAACAAATAATTTTTTTTACGTTTAATATTTAGTATTTTTTCCTACTTATTGCTATTTAATTATATTACAAATAGTAGTAAAAGTGCCTAATACTGGAAACTGGAGAATACCATAAACTAAATATTACCTTTAGCCGCTACCAACCAAAATCCGATGTTTTGAACCATCAACCCCGGAGAAGTTTGACGATGTTTAGATCTTACCTTAATTCGAAAAAGGTACTAATGTGTGTGTATATAATATAGTGTACTATTATGTTTTCTATAGTAATATTGTGTTATTTCCTTAGTTATAAACGATAAAACGATCATGTTTCTACAGAAAGCTCCTGATGACTAACGTGATTTTAACGTGCTTTAAGGGCGTGTAACTTCCAAATTAGTTAAGTCTTAATGATCAGATTTTAATCACTTGTTACTATTGACTAGTAGGTTACTGTTATTGGGTTTAAGGCGAACATGTATTTATTAATAGAAGTAAAAGAAAATAAGCAAACAAGAAGGAGAAAATTAAAAACTTAATCAGTATCCAGAGTACTGTATATATGAAGAATCCAGCAGACGATTAAAGAAGAAAGAGATTAGTAATCCTCTTAAATTGTGTTCAAGAAGCACCATCGAGAAAAAAGTAATTTAATAAAGGCGAAATTGATGTCCCGTCTTAGCTTCGAGGGGGTATTCAGTCCGGAGAACAGTGCAGGAGTCCAGCAGTCGCAAGCAGATGCCTAAGCTGCGTTTCACCAAGCTGCACACATCTAGAAAAAGGAAAAACAGAATGAACAAAAGTACAAGGTTTGTGAAAATATAAAAAAAAAGTGTTAAAGAAAGCATAATCAGTGTTCCTCAAAGAAAGACGAAAGTGAATTCAATAAAAATCAGTTGGTTACAGTTATATAAGAAACTCACCATCCTTTCTTAGTAAAACTGAAAGTGATAACCCATAACCTAAAAAGAGTAATAAATTAATTATCAATTCAGAATAAATTATTAAGTTTAAAGTCAAAACTTACTTGATTAAATCTCCTTATTTGTGTTCTTCATAATTTAGGGTTATGTCTTAAACCAAACGTCAAAATTGACATTTTATAGGGGATCAAAGGTTTCTCATTTATTAAACTCAATATTTGATAAAAGCAAAGAAAATATACCATCAAATGAAATCTCATTCTATCAAAACGGTAAATTCTCAAAAGGAACTAAGAGAATTCATTATTGATCTCACAATTAATAAAGAAGGGTATAAGTTTGTGAATATCATAAAGACGACCCGAGATTGACATTACAGTAATTATTTCTATGTGGTTGCAGATTAATGAATTAAATAATAGTTATTTATGTATTAAGGGCATAATAAAGCTTTTATGGCCAGAAGCGTTATTTCTAGCCCGAGGTGTCAGCCGAGGGCTAGGAAAAGGCTCTAGGGTCATAAAAGTAAGTTATGCCCGCTATACATACACTATTTTATGCACAGATTAGTTTTTATGTCAAATCTATTATTGTGTAAAAATATAATTAAATGAGTACGTAGGTACATCAAGCCGCTGTGCGTATACTTAGGTGCTTATACGAAGTACGTTACTATAGTTACTATTCCAAAATATTTAATTTCAGCTTATTTTCATTGGTGACAACTGATAAGTTTACAAATTATATTAAGAACCAATAAAGTTCTACAAAAAAACTTCTGACATTTAATTGACGTTTCGTTATTGCCCGTCTGACCATAAAGAGGCCCTTGGGCCGTAGAAAGGCGTTTATGTTTAGATAAGTCTTGCAATAATAGTCTAATTATAATGCATCTGTGCATAAAATCTTTAATAAATCATAAATAAAGTCTGCAACGTTCCACATAGTAAGTACGCATTGTTATATGTATAACGGAAATAATCTAAGTAAAAACGCAACCTTAGTTTAGGCAAGAAATGAGGCCTATGTTCATTTACTGAGAGGGAAGGTGTTCATTCATTGGACAGTTCACCCTACTCGTAGTTAACCGCCAACCAAAGTTTTTTATTATTTCATTACTCTTTATTAAAACCACCAATGATAAATTAGACAACTCAGACATCTGTCAATCAATCACATAGGTTTTTAACTGAAAAACCCAACTTAGGGTGAGTTACCACCTTGGAGTTAATTTCCAATAACAATTTTAAAGAAACATTTAATTATTTTAATGGGCATTTTATTATGAACTCATTAATTATTTTTTTTATTTCGACACACACGTTTTAAAGAAATACGGCACTTATAATTTTATTAAACAAACCGTCTTGAAGCCCAACTTGCCTATTCAATAAATTACAGCAAATCTACACATTGCGTCATTATCTGGTTCTCGTCCGCGCGTGAACGAGGACCATAGTGTATGCTGGCCTTTAATTAGAAGTATTTATTATTATTAAGTCAATAATAGTAGGTATTGCGCCACCTGAGCGTTGCCCCTCCAGTTTTCTTCTGGCCACGCCTACTGCGCTCTGATTGGTTACCCCCACTCCTGTAGCTCCTCCCCCTTCGCTGTGATTGGTTACCCCCACTCCTGTAGCTCCTCCCCTTGCTTCTGATTGGTCGCCGCCATCTTGGATTTCCCCGCCTACTGCTCTCTGATTGGACGTGCGCCATTTTGGAACTTTGGGCGCCATTTTGACCACGCCTGCCCGCCATTACGGGAATCTGTATTACCGGCAATCTGTGTGCTACCAATAGAGGGCGTAATGCTACAATTAGTGTGTATTGCTAAGAGAGGGCGTCATGAAGGGATCTGTATTATCGATGCGTTGTGTACTACTACTAGGTGGCGTGTCATGAAGAAGAAATCTGTATTACTACTACAGAGAGGCAACCATTTTATATCACAGCATCTTGCATGCGCGCGCTAAATTTGAATCCGTCAATTTTAAATATTTGTCATTTTTGCATCTGTCATTTTAAATCTGTCAATTTTGCTTCTGTCATTTTAAATTTGTCATTTTTGCATATGTCATTTAAATCTGTCATTTTAAATCTGTCATTCTTAAAGCAACCATCTTACCAGATTTGAATTTTAGCGCTAACTCTGGGATTGGATCCTTTCACTAAGCTGAAACGTTTCCACCACTACCTTTTCTAGAAGAAATAATAAAGCCATATAGGAATTAAAAAAAATTATGTTTATTAATATAGTGTTAAGGCTACATTTAATTTATAATAAAAAAAATGTTGATAGAATGCTGGTGCTTGAGGACTTCAGGACTGACCTCTGTTTTCTATTTGTGGTTCCAGGGGCTGTAACAACAACGACAACAATAGAACATTAAAAAGGGGTTTATTGTATAAACTTGATGTTTACTCGTACCTTATTTAATTCCACAAACAGGCAGTCATCATAACAGTTTGTTTTCCCCATGTACATCAAACCTGGAGAAATCGTTTTAGCTTCAATCTGCTGGTTAAACTCTGTAACCCTTTGATCTGTTAACTTATCGCTGATTCGCTTTGGTAGAAATGTAACATGCTTTTCAGCAACAATAATCACACTTTGACGCTTATCACGGCAAACGACTCTTTTGAATTGTAGTATCTCTGCAATTTCTTTTATTTTGTAATCACATAACTTCTTGATTGGCTTCTGGCTAGCGGGAGATTTGTTCAATTGTTGTATTAGCAAATCCATTTTTTTTCTATGTAAAAAATAAACAAAAACTTAACACTCACAAGAATAATAAATGATTATTTTAACATACCTAGTTCAAGCAAACAATAACAATATTACTATCACCGTAACCGATGTCAAGAACAAACTAAAACGGCAGGAGGGTTTGACTAAGCTTTTATAAACTTCGAACCTGCGCGAATGAACACGATTTTAGATAAAATCTTAATTTATTACCCTTCGGAACCAAGAAAAGGGGTATTGTTAAAAAGGGATCGACACCTGCACTGTCAAAGTAACACGAGTAGATAAAATCTAAATTTATTACCGTCGGAGCAAAAGGATATCATTAAAAAGGTAGACACCTGCACTGTCACGAGTAGATAAAATCTTAATTTATTACCCTTCGGAACAAAAAGGGTATTGTTAAAAAAAAGGGATCGACACCTGCACTGTCATGTAACACGATTAGATAAAAATTTAAATTTATTACCCTCGGTGTCGTTTTTATAATTTACTACAACATTAAAATTTTAAATTAAACTTTTAGATGTAACTATTGATAACCATTTAATTTATTACACACACACAGACCCTGAGCAAAGAAACTCGTTAACGAACAAAAGAACACCTGCGTTGTCCATGTAGGTAGCACTTATCTATGTGACCGATCTTCTAAATAAAGGTTGACTGTGTTAGAGCATTAAAAGTATTCTTTTTTGTCATACTTTAGACATTTTTTATTAAAAATATACCTATTTAAAGAAATGGTTTTTTCGATTTATCATAATCACATTTAACAGAAAAGTTTCAATAGATTATAATATTGATATACTGTAATAGCAAAATAATCAAACATTTCATCACTCTTTGTATTATTAAGTACCTGTAAATCTCGCACGTTGACGGGTCTGATTTCTAAAGCTATTTCCAGGTAAAAAGACCTTTCTGTCTCTTAGAGCATTTAAAAGAACACACTTTAAATTTTTATAGAATTTTAAATGCTAATAAGGCGGTCAAAGGGGGCCTGATAATGTATTAACAAATTATCATAGGTACATATAAGTGTATATTATACATGTTCCCATTGCATGTTACGTTTCAATTGAAATTAATTCAATTAGAAATCACTCTTGAGACTTCTCATTCGTTAACATTGATAGTATACGCATTATTATTAATTTAGATTGAACAATAATAAATATATAGATGCATTATTTTATACGGTGCCCTTTTTATAGCGTCGAATCTGCTTAAAAAGACTTATTGTTCTTTCGTTTAAATATTTAGGTGAATTTTAAAAGAAAACACAAAACGTCTACCTGCAGGAACAGATTTAGAAATTTATTATCTACCGGACGGAATACACCCTATTTTTATGGTTTGATTGTTCAATGCTGTCACCAATATATATTTCTTGGAAAACGCTATCTGATCGACCCATCTACCGCAAAAATCCTACCTTTTTGTTCGATTAAAGCTGTAGATTTCATTATATATATATAATACTGCATGTACGAGCTCTATAATATTTACCATTATTATTATTTAATCTGCCTGAGAATAAAAAACTTCTTTAATCTATCTGTGAGCGGTTTCCGTGAATTTTATTTTTTTTTTGTAAACCGTTATAAAAATTTAACAGGGGTAGAACTCGTATTTATTGTGTATTTCATTTAATTATTATTATGCAGTCGTATTTAAGTGAACCTGTCTTCTCGACATGATAGAACAAACAAAAGGCTTTAAATCAAGACACACAGTCGCATTTTTTTTTTCTTTTTCATTTCATATTTGAAACTATTCACTAGAAAGCTGGTAATTATGAAATTTGGTTTTTTAATAAATTAAACTGTCAGTGTGGGGATTATATACAGATCTGAAATTTGATACAAATAATAATAATAAATAAAGGCAAAGGTGTACATTAGAATTTTACAAGCCCTTAAAGAACGCAATATTAATTACAGAGATGCATGGGTCGGGTGTCTTAAGCTATTTACATATGTTACACTCATAAATATTGCGAAAATGTTAACGACACTACCACGTTAAGATATACTAAAGCTATTCGACGACAGTTACTACATACTTTTTGAATGTTAGCAAGAGGCGATATCGATTGTAACCTTTATTTAATACAAATGGAATTATTGCCACGTATATGTATCACGATTGCATAAACTAAACTTTACAGTGTCATAATTATTGAACCCAGACGACGTTTGATTGATTAATAACTTAGAGTTCCTTTATGATAATATTAAATTAGCTTAATAATTTAACATTTTTTATCAGGGGGTGGTTATAAAAGTTCTCTTTTTATGGGCTCTGTCAAAGAGTTTGAGAATTATCGCCCCTTCTATGCAATAAACATTTGAGAGCATCGTTTAAAGATTTCGATTTAAGACCATCGTTAGACAAGAGTAACAAAATTGTCAGAAAGGTATTTTGTTTTCACAGTTGTTATCTGCTAATCAGCTTTAAAAAGGCCCGTTATACATATAGCTTATTTACGTAATCGAGTGTTCTATTGTATTAGAATTTATAGACATGACAATTTTTCCCTCATAAACTAAGAACAGCTCTTAATAAATATAAACTGTTGACCCTGGGCAGGGGAATAAAAATTATCTATGTTGAGATCTACATTTTAAACATCAGTAAATTAATAGGCAGGTGTTCTCGTGGGAACTTGATTTTTACCCCAGCTCTCAGGTCTATCAAAGGTATGCTGCGCATCACCAATGATAACCCTATGGGATATTACGCAAGATCTTGTAGTTTGGTAACGTAACCAGGGAGGGGGCTTGTTCACTGTTTGGCTATAAAAACCCAAACTCATAGCAATACCTGCTATATAGATGCTCGACTACAGTTCAAGAGCTTCATTACGTTTAATGGTAGTAAAATAAAACTCTGAGTGTGTGCGTGTGTGTGTGTGTTGGTACCTGTCTAAATCAGCAACTTTAGCCAACCATAAGGTAGGATTTTTCTCTTATTTTTGTAATGATTCATTTGTACTAAATTTACGCGTTGATGTTGTTTTAAGAGAGAAAAAAAAACATCATGTCGCTATTATCATTAAACGAGTTCGAAGACGGTAACAATCTAAATGAGTTACAATTACAACAACAGTTTCGACAGTGTATCTTAGACGCAGGAGTCAGCATACCTATTTCAGTAGCAGCGCTTATTTGTTATGAATATGACCATCTGCTATCTAGCGGGGAGCAGCTGTCTGATTCACGTCGTTATACATCGGCCCCTGTTCAAATACAGAGCAGTGACAGTGAAGAACATATGATCAGTGCGTGTAATCAGCTTTTACGGGGGGGGGGGGGGGTAGAAACAATAAATAGACGTTTAGGAGTGAACTGTATCACATTTGTTAAATTTATTCGTTTATAAGTTGATAGGGGCTACTTCTACATTCTACTATGTTTGGTTTCATGGTATCAATACTGTAGAACTTGACATGCGGAAGAGGGCCAATGTAGTTAGCGTTAGAATACTCCACATGAAACAATTTTGATCGGAATTTTGAATGTTTATTACAGCTTTCTTCTGATGGATAGGATCCGGAAGTGTTATATATGAAGAAGCTTTCAGGGAGTTGTATTTGCTGATATTCAATTCGATAAACAACAGGTTTTAATGTCCAGCCGCTCTCTTTCTGTTGAAATTCACTTATTTTATTATCTAGTTCATCCGTAAAATGGTTGTATGCAAGATCTAGATCTATTGAACAGTCAAAGTTTTTAACAACAGCGAGGATGGTATCAATGGAGCCCGGAAACAAACCCCCCAGCCAGACTTGGATGCTTTATTATACAGGGTTACATCGTACAACCAGATCTCTTGTATGTACTGCACTATGTAACCCTTACGAATGGCCAATACCAGCTCGTCCAAGACCCAGGTTCCGTTGATGATTCGATCCTCGACGTCATGCTGACAGTCGGTTTGGCTTAATTCTTCAGTACAAGTGCGACATAACGGGAACAGAAGTTTATTGTACATTTTGACGGGTAAGACCGGCTGATATAGATCCTGAGGCGGTAACACTGTACATTTTACTACACCGTTGATGTTTTCCTGTATGAAAGCCTTCGGCTCGATATGCTTGGTGTTAGTTATTACAGCAGTTCGCATGCGTCCCTTAAATGCTGATTTCATATCGACCCACTTCACGCGGTCGCGAGCTGTCTCTTTTCGCTGACTATTACTTACACCTACAGTTTTAAGGTTTAATAATCTCCCTATATGATCTCGCTTGGGCCAGGCGGGTTGATAGATGATTCTTAACCCCTATAGATGTTTATTTTTTCCTGTGCTCTATTGATTCTCCATATAGCCGAGGTGACATCTTATAACATAATCCGAAAGCCGTTTGGGAACTCTCCTATTAGATTCGTGTGTTGCTTACGTGTACGGTATACATCTTGTTCACTGGTGTCAAAATGTTCATGAGCGTCTTGTTTAATTACTTCATACAGATTAGGCGTTTCTACAACGTATACTAGGGAATCTGTATCGCTATAACAAATTCGTGTCTTGTCACCGAAACGTCGTCTCATGTATGAGTAATGAAAGTCATATAGTTTCAATTTTGATATATCCTATCTGTTTGAAATTGCGCGTGTTTATGCTTTATTATGTACGTCTGTACGTGTATCTGTTTGAAATTGCGCGTGTTTATGCTTTATTATGTACGTCCGTGCGTGTATCTGTTTGAAATTGCGCTTGTTTATGCTTTATTATGTACGTCTGTGCGTGTATCTGTTTGAAATTGCGTGTGTTTATGCTTTATTATGTACGTCTGTGCGTGTATCTGTTTGAAATTGCGTGTGTTTATGCTTTATTATGTACGTCCGTGCGTGTATCTGTTTGAATTTGCGCGTGTTTATGCTTTATTATGTACGTCTATGCGTGTATCTGTTTGAAATTGCGTGTGTTTATGCTTTATTATGTACGTCTGTGCGTGTATCTGTTTGAAATTGCGTGTGTTTATGCTTTATTATGTACGTCTGTGCGTGTATCTGTTTGAAATTGCGCTTGTTTATGCTTTATTATGGACGTCTGTGCGTGTATCTGTTTGAAATTGCGTGTGTTTATGCTTTATTATTTACGTCTGTGCGTGTATCTGTTTGAAATTGCGTGTGTTTATGCTTTATTATGTACGTCCGTGCGTGTATCTGTTTGAATTTGCGCGTGTTTATGCTTTATTATGTACGTCTATGCGTGTATCTGTTTGAAATTGCGTGTGTTTATGCTTTATTATGTACGTCTGTGCGTGTATCTGTTTGAAATTACGTGTGTTTATGCTTTATTATGTACGTCCGTGCGTGTATCTGTTTGAAATTGCGCGTGTATGTACATGTAACTAGACTATATAAACAGGAACCTCGTTCCTGATCACTCATTAGACGTTATGGAACGACGCTTGTGTGATGTATGAGGTCTGAACATTCGACGCTCCGGGTATGCAAGCCATATGAATATACACCGCGGACACAAAATCCCATGTACTAAATGTTTCAAATCTTTTTCACGTAATAGTAGTTATAAAAGGCACTTGAAAACAATCCATTGTACCACCATAGGTGCGAATAATAATAATGATAATAAGACGAAGCCTAGAAATGATGTAATAATTAAAGACGAGGGTCTGAAACGTATGCATACCAATGAACCCCATGACACAAATAAAGAAATAAGGCTCGATGATGATGATGATGAAATAATAAACGCTCGGAATGCTATACGAAATAAATTAGCCTACTTTCACAGTGATAAAACTGAACCTCGACCGGGGACCGTTTATCTCTCACCGAAACTTGAACAGGTATCTTCAGTTACATCTGTTGAAGATGATGATGATGATGATGATGCTGAGGAAGAAGAAGAATGCGATTCCGACTTAAGGATTTATCAGGAATTCTCTAACTATTATAGAGCATTATTAGCTAGCGGAGAAAACAAAAACGTAGATAAAACTAGGTACGGTCTATATAATGACATCGATAAGTGGCGGTTTGCTTGTTCACGAGTACAGTTTCAAGGAAAAGATATTTTAATTAAAAACAAACTTTTCAATGGAACACCCGGTCTGTTTACTTTACTAACGCTTAAACGAATAAGCCCTCCTAGTCCAACAGAGGAAGATATCGACAACTATATGAAAATAATCTCACTTACTAATGCTCATAAGAAAGACTATAGACGCAACGGTCGACTAATAAGCGTTAAACATTGGAAATACGAAAATGTAATCAGACCAAATTTATACAGAATAATAGACTTTGAGGTTAGTCTTCCCAAAAAGTTAAACAAGATGATGAAACCGGATTGGATACGTCAGAGTACGCCTGATCAACTAGTGAATCGACTACAATTGTTGTACGCCGCAAAGAAGGCTCATAGCAACAGTCTCGAAAACGACAACGAAATAATTTCAGTCATCACAGAGCTTAAAGCGAGAAAAATCATAGAATAAGTAAATATTTAATTTGTACTATGTACTATAACCGTATTGTAATAGTATTTATATGTAATATTTTTGATAAGATGATAAAATAAACGAAATACATTCTATAAAATCTTCTTATTTCTCAACCTCTCTCTCTCTCTCTCTCTACCTCAGTAAACGTTCTGGTATGTCTGTTTCTAGACTTATTTAATAAGATTGCATAATTCTCTATGGATTTCATAAAGCGATTGATTAATTTAAATATGTTTAGAATCGATGACTCTGCATAATGTTCTATATGCGTGTATTATTACTATTCTCACCCAGCTGTACCATGGCATGAAAAGTGATAGCTATAACTGAGAGAGAGAGAGAGAGAGTGAGGTAATTACCTACACACACCTGCCTGTGATGATGATGACGTGTCAGCGACAGGATGAAACTTGTCGGCCAGCGATGCCTGCCTGTTTACCGTATGCGTGTTACTGAGCATGCGCTGGATCTAGGTAAGTATAGGTGACTATATAAAGCCGACCGTTGTTGGCGTGTAGCAGTAGACAGTACGTGTTCAACAGCAGCAGCAGCAGCAACAGCAATTACGATGATGGCTAGCAGTCCTAATTATTGTTATGATAGCTGTGAGAGCGAACCTCTGGAAATAGGTAAGTTATTGTTGTTTATAAAACTTCAAGTTTGTATGCTAATTTGTGTCTATTTTGTTGCTGTTGCTTGTTTAGATGAAGAAGGTTCGGATGTTGCAGATCATGCATCATCATCATCATCAACAACAAGTACCGACAACGACGGTCAAGCGTGGAACAACGAAGTCGAAGAAACAGGTAAGATGTTTAAGACTTTTGTGTGTGTTTATGCTTATATTAATCGATTATTGTATTATTATTGTTTTAGCGTTACTGTCCCAGCAGCAGCAGCAGCAGCCTCTATACTACGCTGATGACGCTGTAGCAGCATCAGCAAACTTTACCATCATAGATACACCGGTAGCAGCAGCAGCAGCTAAACGTGAAGTACGTGTTCAACTGCTCGGGGCTGTCCAGTATCCGTTGTATGTTACGAGACCTCCAGGGGAAAAAGAAAACTACGATCATATACACAACATCCAAGTAGGACTTATTCCGCCCGATGACGACGCCCAGGGAGAATTTGCCGTGGTAGTGAAGCTTGAGTGCGTGAATAACGTATGTGAGTATGGTGAATTGGTGTTGTCGGAATGGGACTGGTTCGAGCTGTATGATATACGAGTCGAAGCACTGTTTAAAAATTTCTTTCATGGTTGCTGCTGTTGCTACAAGGACAACAGTGTACTACATTGCGATAAACATTTGAAATTCCATCTATGTGACAATTTATACATCGAGATTATTCACAACGAGTTTTTCGGCAACAGGGTTGCCATACATGATACACAGCGGACTATAACCTTAAAAGATTACGAGTTTCAGTCTATACTGCATTTAGCACCGTTGATCAATCATCATGCTCGAACGTTACGTCACCTCGACTTTTCACGTTTCTACCACGCAAACATAGAGAACGTAGCGGAAGGTCAACTGAGACGCCATGAAGACGCCTATAAATCGCTCCCGACATCCGATTCAATTTTATTCACGTCCGAACTGTTATGCGGTTACTACTCAGCTACCAGTTTAATAGACAACACAGCAGCAGCAACTGGTGGTGGATTGAACTCGTTCATTTTATTAGAAATAATAAAACATTATCCGCAAAAGTTTATCGATGCCGTACGTACACGACTGCAATCATATCAGCAGCAGCAGCAGTCGGAGACGTCAACGACAACAACGTTTGCACCGTCGTATTAAGAACACCATGGCGGAAATAAACTATCTTAGAAATAGGCTGCAAAAATATTTGAACAATTTGCAAGTGTTACGCGATGATCTCAACTCATACTGTGTAATGAACAATTTGTCCAATCATATGTTACAATTGTCCATTAAATATCAAAATAAATAATATGTATAAACATTGTTGTTGTTTCATTTACTAGCACAGGGTGAAGGGGTTGACTATATGAAAAGGTAGATCGTTGTCATCAGCGAGAGAGTACATGAATAAAAGCCGAAGATTTCCGACGGCGAACATCCTAAGCTACAAATCCGGTAAGTAGTCATACTATGAGAGAGAGAGAGAGAGAGAAAGAGTTTCAACTTAGTGAAAGGAGGATCCAATCCCATAGTTAGCGCTAAAATTCAAATCTGGGAAGATGGTTGCTTTAAGAATGACAGATTTAAAATGACAGATTTAAATGACAGATGCAAAAATGACATATGCAAAAATGACAAATTTTAAATGTATAAATGACATATGCAAAAATAACAAATTTAAAATAGATTCAAATTTAGCGCGCGCATGCAAGATGCTGTGATATAAAATGGTTGCCTCTCTGTAGTAGTAATACAGATTTCTTCTTCATGACACGCCACCTAGTAGTAGTACACAACGCATCGATAATACAGATCCCTTCATGACGCCCTCTCTTAGCAATACACACTAATTGTAGCATTACGCCCTCTATTGGTAGCAAACAGATTGCCGGTAATACAGATTCCCGTAATGGCGGGCAGGCGTGGTCAAAATGGCGCCCAAAGTTCCAAAATGGCGCACGTCCAATCAGAGCGCAGTAGGCGTGGCCAGAAGAAAACTGGAGGGGCAACGCTCAGGTGGCGCAATACCTACTAATAATGTTTTTTATTTTGATAAACACGTTTTAAAGAAATACGCTACGTATAATTTTATTATACAATCTCGAAGCCCAACTTGTTTTTGCAATAAATTACAGCAAATCTAAACATTGTGTCATTATCTGCTACCACATCGCAGATGATAGTGTGTGTTCAACTTTAGCAACAAACCTTCGTTTTCAAAGGAATTTATTTGTGTACATTGCAATACAGTTTTTTTTCTATTGCTTTTCCTCTTTTGTCAATTGTGTTTCAATGTGTGCCTAATGGTTTTCCAATGATTCTATAGTAGTAGGCTTTGTAGTAGGGTTTTGTCAATGAAATTCCCTTAATGTCAAATGTGTTTTCGTAATTGTCAATAGACATGCTCAAACATTTTGGTTGCTTAAATATTTGGCGTATTGACATGAATAATAATCAAAATAGTGGTCATAAGAGAAAAGACGCCAAAATAAGCAACGAAGTATGCATTTTAATCATTTATTCTTTGAATAATGGTTCCACGGTGAAAATGTAGCACAATTATTTTCAGTTTTGTCGGATACCGTTAGAAAAATGTATGCAAGTTATAGGAGGACTAAGTGCCCATTTGATTCTAAAAAAATTGAAAATTTTAAGACCAATACGAACTTCCTATCTCTATTCTAATCAGTCGCTGTAACGAAGAGAAGTTTCCCATTTAAAATGCACGTTTTTTTTTCACTTCTTATGTATATATTTGTCCGTTGGGACAAATCGTTGAGAAAAAATTTGAAAATTGATTTTTTTGGAATTAACAGTGTTCGATACTACTTTTAGGCACTAAAAAATTATATGGAGCATTCGATTTTTTCCAACGATTTACAAATAAATTCAAATAATGCAGCGTTCAATTAGGGTTGAAGTGATGTAGAATGTCCTATATATTTTTTTTTCAGCTAAAAGTAGCATCGATGCTCGTTAATTCTATAAAATCAATTTTCAATTTTTTTCAAAAATTTGTCCCAGTGGTCAAATATACGCACAAGAATTGAAAAACCCATGTATTTTAAATGGGAAACTTCTCCTCGTTACAGCGAATGATTAGAATAAAGATAGGAAGTTCGTTTTGGTCTTAAAATTTTCAGTTTTTTTTTGTAATCTAATGAGCACCCGGCAAAATCGAAATTCCAA
Organism: Agrypnus murinus; assembly: GCA_929113105.1. NCBI lineage: Eukaryota > Metazoa > Arthropoda > Insecta > Coleoptera > Elateridae > Agrypnus > Agrypnus murinus. The sequence continues at coordinate 80,503,735 of OV816025.1, read as the reverse complement.
CATGACTCAAATAAGAACCACCCTAATGTATACGATAGGTGTTACTATGTGTTTCTTCGACTAAAAACAAAATAAATCTGTGACTTTTCTGTTTATGTAGAACATATTTCAATTTTGAAATGTAAAAGGTAGAGATGTGATAAAAAAGTGGCAAAAGCATTATCTAAAAACGGAAAGACATTTGACAAATAGGGAATGTTATTTGCAACATAGCTTTGGCATTTTATAATCTGGAAACTCGTTTGCTAAACAGGAAAACGCAATTAACAAAATAGGATAAGCAATAAGAAAAGACTGTAAATTGCTTATGGCATTAGTACTGTTGATTAATCTTTGAATTTTAGGATATCTGGAAATTTTAATTTTAAAAACATGGAGACTCTTCAAAAAGATATGCCAACCACTTTAAAACAACCTTTCGCAATACTGCATAAAATCGGCGCATTTTCTGAAAACAAATGCAAAAGGATATCTTTTGCTGTTCTCTGTTTGGTAGTCACACTAATAATAGATGGAATGGCTGCAATGCAGTTTACGAACATAAAGGACATACCTGAATTTTTATATAACTTAGCTCCAATTGTTGCGTTCACACAAGTTTTCACCGCAAGCAGGTATGTTCTAAATTATACACCTATTACATTGAATCCTTGTAAAATGGAAAATGAATGCTGCTTCATAAAATTGCAAGATGCAATAAATACACATTAAAATGTCGTAATCTAAAATACTACTTAGTTTTTTTACCGGTATTATTTTTCCGTTGTAGCTCCTATCAAAAGCTGTGATTTTGGCTCATCGGAAAAAGGACATCAATCTATTAAAAAATACTAAACGATTCTGGAATATAAATGAATGCGATGATAAGACAAAAACCAAACTGTTAACAATAGTTTCATTAACAGTTGGTGTACAAAGATTATTTATACTATTCACAGTTATAACTACCATTTTGTTAAATATAAATGCATTGTTAACAAAAACATTGCCGTTCGGACTTTGGACAATGGAAGACAATTACCAGAAACTTTATTATATAGCGCTCTATACGTAAATACTTGTATTTATATGTGCTACTGTTGTAATTTGCCCGTTTGATTGCTTGTATTTGTCTTTTTCTAGTGAAATTATAATTCAGTTTAGAATTCTTAGCCATCATTTACAACATCTAACTGTGGATGACAGAGATACACAAAACATGGATATAGATCAACATAAAAAGATGAAGAAGTTTCTAGAACAGCACAAATTTTTGCTAAAGTAAGTCAATTTTTTTGCTTAGAAGGTACCAATGTAATTGTTCCTTGGACAGATTTGTTAAAGGCTTTCAGGATATCTATTCAATGGCACTGCTTGTTGAGTATGTCACGACATGCCCGTTAATCTGTTTGCAACTTTATGTAATATCTCTAAGGTAAGTACCGCATTAAAATAAGTTTTTATTTTAATAAAAGGTAATCTGTATTATTAATCTTCTTCATGTATGGATTCATCACATGTATTAATAATGTTATCCCTAAAGATTTTTCATATGATATTCCTTGCATTAGTACATTATAATTTAACAATTTAATCTATATTTTATAACAGTAACGTCGTAATCGATCAATGTGATGATTAATGATAATTAATTCAGTTTATCCATTTCATAAGTTGAAGTTTAGAAGTGCATTCCTGATTTATTGTACTCTACGGCTGAATGTATTGCGGTGTATTTAACTTGAATAAATAATATGCCAAACGTTCAAGGTAAACATAAATTATATGCAGTGAATTAAAATAAAACAAAATAAAAATACACCCCAAATATTTTTCCTTTTTCCAATCGGCCAACTCAGGGTTTATTCGATAGAGCATGAATTGTTTGAATTATTAAAATCTTATTGACTCTTATAGCTGAAAGAAGAGAAAAACTTATATTGCAGACACTTGGGCTTCTGCAACTGGACAACCACTGGCTAAACTCTAAATGTAAAAAGAAAAAGAAATATATGCTTGTATGTACAACAATTAAACACATTACTTGAAAAACACAAACATTATTTAATTTAAAAAAGATAAATATAAAATTCAAATTAAAAAGGAAATAAAAAGCAAAATTGTTCAAATTGGTACAATAAATCAATTAGGAAATTAATTCCCAAGCTTTCTCGAGTGTATTAAATAGTCGTAATAGCCTGACATAGGGCTATTACAGTTCTTCACTTGAACAAACTAATACAAATCAAAATCAGATAAAATATTCACAAATGTTCAAATACTTTAGTTTATGAAGATATAAATTTTAATAAAAGAGAAATTTAAATGTTTTATTTAAGAAAAATAAATTCTTTTAAAAACCTTTAAGGTTAAACAATATGATTCTGAAATTATTCAGATAAACTTTATAAATTTTTTTATTGGCAAAACAAATTAAAAACCTTTTATTTCGACCAACCTGGTATATAATGTCAATATAATTTCCTTTAGATTCTATTCGCTATTGGTATCACTGCATTTACATCTGTTAGATGATTTCGTATTATAAAAACGTCAATTCATAACTCGATAATGGAAATAAATTCTAAAACTTCATAAAAGTTCATAAAACTCGTTCACACTTCCATATACTTTGTTGAACAATAATAAATCTTCTTTAACTTTTAAAATGTATAGGTAAACACTTAGAACTTTGTTTCAATCTTGTTAATACTTTATGTTGACATAAATCATATGAACAACACTTTTAACCTCACTTAAATCTACACATTTTTAATCCGGAGTCGAGCATAGATTCTCCAAGTGCTATTGATCGACTGACTTTGTTAAATTTGGCTCCAGCTTATATAGGTTTTGTGGAAACAAATGCCGACACTGACACATTTTCAAAATAATCGCAACGCGAAATATATTTATGACGTCACAAATTCACTCAGCTGTTTGATTTTCTCACGAATCTTAATTCTATAAACACAGGATTATAGCTGGTAAAACAAGGATTAAAACAATATAACACATTTATGTCCTAAAATGCATCGTAACGAAGATATTAGGCAAAAACGATTGACAATGAAAAAATCTCATTATGACTAAATTACATACAAAATTCAATAAATCCAGGTTTATCCTTTACAAAATAGATACATAATTACACAATATAGCTAATACATATTAAATTTCCACAGGAACATCTTTACGATTTAAGAAAAACATAAATTACGATCCGTTACAACAATCGGATACACCAAATGATGCATATACAAGTTTTACCTTTGACATTAGTTCAAATGAAGTCAATTTATAGTCAAATTATCCAGCATACAGTCCTCCAAGTGTTTGCATTAAAATAATGGCGAGAAAAATAGTATAAGAGTCAATAATTATCAAAACTGAAGCATAGTAATAAAATCGAAACCTTCAGTAATAAAAATGCTCAGGATTATTATATAAGAGTTTAAAAACTTATTGTGCTATATTAGTCATTACAAGATTGAACTAATTTATTTGTTTTTAGTTAACTGGCAGCCCGAAACTTAGTCTCTTGGAAAATAGAAAAACTCATCCTACGTCAAAGATCGTAGACTCTAGATTTAAATAAGAAGATTATATCTTGTCTACAAATAAGAAAAAACATTCCAATATGCAACTTGGGTTGTATAAACATGTATTACCATAAAACAATCTAAATGATTGATATCCTTTTTTAAAAATAAAACCTTTTATTACACATACAAAAATTAAGGTTATGTTTGCATGAAATTCTATAATAGGCACTCTGATCTAAAAAATTTCAGTTTCAGTTCTTTCAATTTTAATACCTAAAAAGAACTTTATGTCTTTTAAAACAACCATACAAAACTGCTGCATTAAAAACTTTTTAAAATTTATCATGGTATTCATATTACTTGTAGCGATCATGAGATCGTCTACATATAAAACACCATAAATATTTTCGTTTATATGACCCCTGTCTAAGAAATATAAACATCGGTCAACCAACGAATTTTTAAAGTTGTGATGCTTTAATATTTGGTCGAAATGCTCAAACCAACATCTTGCAGATTGTTTTAAATCATATAGAGCTTTATGTAATTTGCAAACTACTTTATCATCTTGAACTTTAATTCCTTCAGGTACTCGCATATAAATTTCCTCTTGTAGAATGCCATTAAGAAAGGCAGTTTTAACATCCATATGATGGATTAATAAATTGAATTGATTAGCAAAGGCCAAAAAGACTCTAAATGTCGAAATGCGAGGGACCGGTGCGAAGGTTTCATCATAATCTAATAAATATTTCTGACTAAACCCCCTTGCTACTAACCTAGCTTTGTATTTTGTTGGGTGTCCAAAAACATCATTTTTAATTGTAAATACCCACTTGCAATCAACAATATTTTTACCTGTAGGTCTAGGAACTAATGACCAAGTTTTATTTTATAAAAGAGAATTAATTTCATCATTAATCGCGTTCTCCCATTGAATTTTGTCACTTCTAGTACTCATCTCTTGATAACTATTCGGAATTTTGCAAACTAAAGATTGTGCACACATGAGCGAATTAATAATTTCATAATTATTATTTTTATAAGAGACTATTGGACGACCTTTTATTCTTTCACTACGTCTAACTTCCACATTCTCGAATTCCTTTTGAGTGTTTTGTTGTGACGACGATGGATCGTGTTCGTTCACTCTTTCTTCGCCGCATTTATTATTATCCGTTCCTAATTGACCTGTCGTTAATCTTTCGCATTCATTAGGGTCATTATTTACTGATTTTTGATCAGTTTTCGGCACTTTCGCACTTTTATTAGAGTTTTTATATTCAACCCTTTTATCAAGTTTTAACAATGACCTTGATATTTTAAAATTTACTTCATCAAAGATAACGTCACGCACTGTTATCCATTTGTTAGTTTCCACATTGAAAACTTTATAACCATTATATTCGTACCCAACCAGTATGCCTTTGAATGATTTTTTATCAAACTTACTTTGCCTGGTTTTATTGTGTATATACACAGTAGAGCCGAATACCTTTAAATGGTCTAATCTAGACTTTTTATTATGCCACAGTTCAAATGGTGTTTTATTTTCTTTCAGTGCTTTAGTAGGGGTCACATTTATTAAATATGTGGCTGTTAGAATTGCCTCATCCCAAAAACGTTTATCTAAGTTAGCACCGTGAATCATTGCACGGGCTTTCTCAGTAAGTGTGCGATTCATACGTTCCGCTACTTAATTTTGTTGCGGGGTGTATGGTACCGTTAAATGATATGTAATGCCCTTTTGAACACAAAATGCCTGTTGTTCGTTTGAGAGATATTCACGTCCGTTGTCACAATATAGATTTACGATTTTAGAATTAAAGTGTGATTCACTTTTTGCAACAAAATCTTGAAAAACTTTGAATACCTCGGATTTATAAGTTAATAAATAAGTGACCGTATAATGTGTGTATTCATCAATAAATGTTACAAAATAATTTTTATTATCAATTGTTGGTGGAGTGATCGGTCCACATACATCCGAGTGCACAATAAATAAAGGTCGTTGAATATAAGATTTATCTTTGGCTTTAGCAAACGGGAGTCGTGCCTGTTTACCGTAAATGCAAGCCTCACACAAATCATCAGTAGGATTAATTTTATGCAAGTGACTATTGTTATTTTTTGTTTCATTCATTTTTATTTGTAAGAATTTCTATTTACCAATATGACCTAGACGTTCATGCCAGATTTTATATGTATCATGCATTTGATTACTAGCCACGTTTAATTGACTACAGTACTCATACTATCATTATTTAGATTTTTAATTAGTTTAAACCTCACACTTACTAATTTATTATTAAAGGGTATAGTTTTACCACCCTGATTTATAGTTACCACGCCGTTTTCGGCAAAAACGACTGACATTCCAGCTTCTTGGATGCGGTAGACCGACAGCAAGTTGTAGGGTACATCGGCAGCGTAGAGGACGTTGTCGAGAGTTCCTGTTATCCCTAGGTTTGTAGTCACATGAATGGTTCCTCTCAAGGTTGCTGTTATCGAGGCATCATTCTTGGCGACGGAGATCTTGAGTGGCTTCTCCAGCGTGCTGTACGTAGTGAAGACATGGGACTGATTCACCAGGTGGTCTGTTGCCCCGGAATCCAATAAAAACACAATTTCACTGTCAGAGCTTGATTTTTATTATGTAGAGCTTCACTTTTCAACATAAATGCGAAATTTTGTTCACTGTTTTCGGTAGTTTGAATAGTTTGTAAGGTTCTAAAGTTGCGATTATCTTGATTGTTAAACATTTTCTTATAATAATGACAGTCCTTCTTGACATGATTTTTCCTTCCACAATGGTCACATTTGATAATACGGGGATGTTTGATATTTTGATTTTTTATTAATAGAGTATTTATTCGAGTGAAATACTCTTGTTGCTTTGTATGGACGCTGCTGGTACGATTTTCGGTCTTGATGGAAATTCCACATTCTACGGTTGTTATGAATTATTGTCGACCTTTCTGCGTCGTTAGCTTCCACATGCAGGAGCTTCTTACTAGTGTCGCCGCTTTCATTTTTTATTTTAATTTCGTGATCCAGGAGCCTTGTCTTAACAAATGCGAGACTGAGATTATCTTCCGACAATGTCTGAATTGCAGTAACGACGCCGTCATATGAAGATGGTAAAGTTAATAATAGATGGGCAACTTCACCCATTTCATTTAAACTTGCTCCTGCAGCCACTAATTCGATAATCATTTCATCAAACTCGATGAAATGTTTCAGGAGCGTCGTATCCCCTATTAATTTAAAACTTAATAGTTTCTTTTGTATTGATAGTTGCGTTGCTAGACTTTTTCGTTCGTAGATGCTGTCAAGTTTATGCAAAATGTCTCGAGCGGTAGCTTCCTCGGAGACGACACCAAGCATGGTATCACTTAAATATTCGATAATACAATTTTTCGCAAATCTGTCGAGTTTACGCCATGTATTTGTCATAATTTCTGGAGAATCTTCATCAAGGACCTTCAGTGCGTCTTTTTCAGCAATTAATGCTCTTAAACGAAATTTCCAGATGCTGTAGTGTTCTCCGTTAAATGGCTTAATATTCCGCTTCATCTTTTTACTGGAATCCATTTCTAGTATTCACTAAAATATTGTTAGTCTATAACTATTCACTTAAATGTAACTACACTTTCAATTATATATATATATATATATATATATATTGCTGTGGATGGTAGTTTCAAAATTTTGGAAAATTTTGAAAATTTTGTGAAAATCTAAAATCTTTGTTAAATACTAACACTTTTGAAATATTTTTATCAACTTTTCCGTTAAAAATAAATTTAAGTTGTTTAATGGTGTGTCATTGATTATACAATCAATGTATATACTTTTTAATAAGGTTAAATAATACATGTTTCTTTATTTATTATCAAATAGCTTACTCACCGATTACTTAAGTATACGTAACATCCAGTTGTTCGCAAGTTTGTTATGATGTAATTCAATTATGTATAATCCCAAATGTGTATATCGACGGGTTATGTGATTCTTTAAAGGTTTTTATTAATGTAAATAGATCGTTATTATTGCGTAAAAGTATTGTGTAATTAATATGTAATAGATGTGTCACTTTTATAATAATATTAATCTGCTATTATGTATTATATGTTGTAAATAGTATAGTCATTGTATTAGATCGATAAGGTGACGTCAAATTGTGTAACATAATTATGTAAATAGTCAATAGTATATAAGCTTAGAAAATAATAATTTTAGACACTTACTGATAGAAAGCGACGGTGTAAAGTCGTGTAAGATAAAAGACACTTACTGTTAAACGACGAAAGAGTAAAGATATTATAGTAAATTAAGCGACAAAGTAAAGTCGTGGCTGATAATATTGTAAAAATTTAAATAGTCTAGAATTAAATAGACAAGTTAAGTTAGTTGGTGATTTGAATACGGCGAAAGTGTAAAAAGTATAAATTGTAAAAGTGTATATGATTATAAAGAATCACCTTTAAGATAAATTACTTGCTAAAGTTAAGCAAGATAATAAATCTACGTTAAAACCTTAAACGGGTGTTTTATTTCATTAAACACAAAAACAACTATAAGTATCTTATGAAAAAGGGAAATTTAACCCGCAGTTAATAAACAAAAGTGAGTTCCAAAGTCAAGTGTGTGGATGATATTATATGGAAAATCCATGCAAAAGGAAGAAAGTCAACCCTGAATTGGAAGCCAGCCCTGTGTCAACATAAAGTGATCTACTCTGCCAATGGTTTGGGAAAGAGGACATCTATACTAAAAGGAAAAAAGAAGTATTATAAAAAGGTAGGAAGTTATTTCCTTTTTGTATTGGCATTTGCTGAAGAAAAGACTATCGTTTGTAAAGTGTAGTAAAGTGATTTGAACAATTTAGTAATAGTTAAAATTAATTAAGATTTCAATTTTAAAAGTGATTTTAAATTTCAATTTGTATATTTTTTTTTATACCACAAGAATCCACATTCACCCTGAGATGAGTCTTTATTAAATTTAATTTTGATATGTTAAGTTATTTAACTGGCGCCCAACTCTCTTACGTAAACTTGAGTTAGTCAAGAACTAACGTAACATTAATTTTATATAACCATTGCATTATTAAATCTATTAAAAGGTATTTTCAAATCATATTAGAATTTATAAAAGAGGGAAGTTGAAAAGCATTTCCAAAGTTCACAGACATTTTAAAAATCAATTTAATTATAAAGTAATTATCTACGATCGAACGGCAATTATTCACAGTTTCAAAATATTTAATAAAATTTTTAAAAATAATTTATTATTTTTAATTAACCAATATCACTGCAATATATATATATATATATATATATATATATATATATATATATATATATATATATATATATATATATATATATATTGATGCCTGTTAAGCTGTCACCTCCGTCATACAGAGGAGACGGCCTGACTTCCGGGTATTCCCGTGAATATATTGCTAAAAATTTGTTATATTTGTGATGAGGGGAACCTCTAGAATCCGAATCTCAAGAAAGGGGAAATTATTTCCCTTGTTTTATTTTGTCATATATAGAGTATACAGAAGATACGAACCGACCTCCAAAATTTATATATAAGAAGATACTTATAGTTCGCTGTTACCTCCAGCAGCGCTGCCAAGTGTTCGGAAGTCAGAAGATACCACCGTTATGTGCAGTTATATATACAGAGCGTTGACTCCACATTCCATAGATGCACATTTCATAAAAAGGTTCTCTTGCGGGTCTCCAGATGTTGAAATCGGGTGGTTTAAATTGCTCGCCGAGGGCATTTTAGTGGCCAGATAACAAAAGAAAACAAGCGAGCATTCTCGATTTACTTATTTTTTATTTTTTGAATTATAGTAAATTGTCGTTTTTGTATTTCTTATGAATTGTTATTAAAGATATTAAAAAGCCGTTTCGACATTATTACAGCTTTATGAGTAGCACTGACTAGTTGAATGAGGCTTTTCTAATTATAATCATTGATTTCTGGTTTACTTCATAAAGTTGTATTTTTTAAACGAAAACTTTAGTAATTTGATTAGAAATACTTAGATCGGTGATATATTAGAAAGAAATTTCTTTCTATAATGAATTGAAAATATAACAAAACCAGAAAAAGGGAATTCTTTTGTTATTGTCAATAAAAGTCAATAAGAACGCAACCAGTACCAATATTGCGTATAATTAGTATAGCACATTTTTGAAATTTAGGTGTATTAGACATAAATCAGTTATGTAACGTAGTATTTGTATAAATATGATATTCTACAAAGTTTCTTTTAATCTCGGGAATAACGGTTAAATTGAATATGCTTTTATCCAGATTCCATTTTGATTGAAATAAAGGCAGATACTCTTTTAATTTTTACTAAACTCGATAATAGTTTAATATAAACAAATTAAATATTGTGTTTTTTACAACAAATGCTTGTTGTTTCCGAAGTCACGCACGCATCATGTAGGACCATTGAATTTCCCGTGATTTGATTAACAAAAAGAGTTACCAAGTTTATTAACATTAAAACAAATCGAAACACAACAAATTAATCAACATTTTTATAGAATTTTTGCTTAAGACATTTTTTCCAGCATTACTTGATCTAACGAAATACAGAATACGTATGTTACACTGTTATACATGTACCTACCTCTTGTAAATTTATGTTTTAACTTATGTTTTAAATAAAGCACTTACTAACGACAAAACATGAACGTTTTATGGAACGTGTACTTTAAGTCCACATTAAAGACAGGTTTAACTTAATGTAGTCTTTTTTGATAACATTGTATAAAGCATAGATAAATAGTAGGTATATTGCGTTATCAGAATTAAAAGTGGCAGTTTATTTGACGCTTAATTATGTTAGCAATCGCGGCTCTCCATTTAAAACAAAATACCACTATAAGCTTTTGTTTGAAACAATGTTTATCAACCTTGGCACAACCTTAATATCCGAAAATGGTCTACTGCTAGACTAAAGTAGGGATGATAATTTGATACCAAGCTTGGTCTCAGACATGGAAAGATCAGAGTTACCCAATATTGGATGTTATTGGCTAAAACCTATACGTTATGCAATGTTTTGGACAATAAATGACACCGATATTGTAATAAAACTAAAGTTAGTCTTGGACCGATCTTGAATGTTAATGTAGTACCAAGGCTGGTAATTGAGAAACAAAGCAACTATTACACAATTCTTTTCCTTTAATGAATGCTAGTGCAAACAAGCAACGAAGTCTACCATTACTGTTTCGCCGTAACTGAATGCAAAATGTTCATTAACAAAATAAATACGAAGAAATCGAAAATTCGTATAAATGATTAATGTCTTAGACTCTCAACACATATTGAGACCGTACTAACCTAACACTGTCATAGTGTACGTCTTCTTGTGCAAATATATATGTACAGTCGGTAAGTCAATATAGTTTACACTTTAGTCTTGCCAGTGTAAGTTTAAGTTCATAAAAATTCAGTAGGTTAGCAACCACTAATCCATCTTTACAATAAACCACATTTACAGAAATCTAGCAAAATATAATATGAATATTGACCCAACCTTAGCCGAAGGGTAAGAAACCAAGATTTTGAATTTTGAAGATTGCTAAAACTGGAGTTAGTTTAGCGAACCTAAGATTCAAAGTTGGCTAAGGTTTTGGGTGATAAGTATGTAACCGGCAGTTGATATGTAGAGATTGACTAAGACTAGCTAAAGCAAATTAGCGAAATAGTATCTGATATTTGACTTCAGTATATTCTATGGGTAACTGGCATTGACCTAACGGGTGAAAATTGGCTGAAGCTTGGGCAAGTCGTAAGGAACCCTGATTCGGTTTCTGAACATTGGCTCCGACTTGTACAACGTTTAGTGAACCGAAAATTAGTATCAGGTTGTTGATTAACCCTCGAGTGACAATTAAACAACCGAGACTCAGAATCTGAAAATTGCTTGAAACGTGGGTGAGAATCGGTGCGTCCAACACACCGCTGGAAATATAGCGCTGCAGCAGCTTTCACAGCCGTCTTAGATTTAACAATCACTCAAGCAATAATATTGTTTGAAGTACATCATCATTTTATACATATACATACAAAACGCTTAAAAATAAATACATATTAAACATGAGTTAGAGAACCAAGATTCGATATCTGAAAATTCGCCTACACTTGGATCAATGACGAGAAAATGACATTTGACTGTCCAGTATTCAGCCACGCTGGGGTTTATTCAAAGACCTTTGTTTTAATTTTTTTTCTTCTAATAAAAAATTGTTGGTATTGCTAGACTAAACTTCTAATCATAGTGAGGAGGTACTTTTACCCTAGTGGAAAAAATAGTATGTATTATTTGGATTTAAAGTGACTTTGTTTGTTGCTATTTACGAGCGATAAATAACTCCGCCTAAATAATAAATAAATAATAATCTTATCATGTGAACAACTCCGCTATAGGGTAAATACAAGTACTTTACTTAATTGGGCTCGATTCCTATAAGGAATCTAGAATGACTTTAGGAGAGCTCACGCATCCTAGCTGCGATGTGCAAACGGGTTTTCCAAATCAACTACGTATGTGGATTGTTTGACAATTACTTTAATTGTCATCATAATGCATCAATCCTAAATCCAAATATAAAATGCAGGGAGACAGGATTGGGCGATGAAGATTTTTCACCTATCTCTGCAAATGAGACTTGATTCCAACTCTTCTTATTTCATTATGTCGAGCTGTTAACAAGTGTCTAGTCCTCATACTAAGGTCTTCCTTGATCAGTGGCGACATAGATCTGGAGCTCATGTCCATTTCCTTCGCCAACAAACGAATAGGATAGGATGTTAGTACAGGATCTTTTTACGAATAGAATGTTATAAAAAGAAACATTTTTGATTTATAGTTATTTATGTTATAAATCCGGCAATGAAACTTTACAGAACGAGTTTGATCTCTGACGGAAGACAGAAGTCGCGTCTGAAATCTTGAAACGATAACTAAGGAGAATCATTTACAGGACCTATAACGTTTTTTTTCATGTGTTGCAATTTTTTCTCTTTGAACGAAAGTTCATTCATCCCCTGCTTTATAATAATCTAGTCATACTATATAGTAGAGTAAATTTTTGCAAAACACATGCCTAAGTTCTTATTTTTTTACTATCTAAAGATAGAGACTTGAGATCTTTTGTAATGCCTTCAGTACTGAACCAACATAAAATGTAATATGTTTAAAATGGGAGTATTAACCCTCGGGGGGTTGAAACCCCCATTTTACACTCCCAATTTAATAACTCGGGAAGTTTTCCATTAACTTGAGTGAAATTCATGTTGGGGGTTTTTGGTGTTCCTGATTATGAGTCCAATGAGAAAATTAAGAAATACAAAATGGCGAACTCAAAATGGCGGTATTTGTGATTGAAAATGCGATTTACGCCCATGTTTCTATTGATTTTAGAGAAAAATCCACAGTCAAAAAGTGTTTAGAATATAATCTTGCATAGGAATACACTATTTTGGTTACCTTATTATGTAACCCCCTTCAATCAACCCTAGTGGTCTTCTCAGTAGGGGAGAGTGAAGGGGTTACACAATAAGGTAACCGGAATTATGTATGCCTATGCAGAATCACATTCTAAACACTTTCTGGCTTTTTTCATTTTTCTCTAAAATCAATAGAACCGGCGTAAATAGCATTTAATAATCGGCTAAAATACCGCTATCTTGTGTCCGCCATTTTGAATATTGTGATTTTCTTATTTGATTCATAATCAGCGACCTCACAGCTCCCTCCAACATAGTTTTTGCTCAACTTGGTTGAAAACTTCCCGAGTTATTAAATTGGGAGTTTAAAATGGGGATTTCAACCCCCCGAGGGGGCGTGTCCCTATTTTAAACATATTACATTTGATATTGGTCTAGTACTGAAGGCATTACAAAAGATTTCAAGTCTCTATCTTTAGATAGTAAAACATAAGAACTTAATGCAGAAATTGACTCTACTATTAGGGCAGAGCGAAGGGGTTACATAATAAGGTAACCAAAATAGCGTAGTCCTTTGCAAAATCACATTATAAACACTTTTTGATTCTTTGAATTTCTCTCTAGAATCAATAGAAATGGCGTAAATCGCATTCTCAATATCAAAGGCCGTTATTTTAGGGCCGCCATTTTGGGTCTGCTATTTGAATTTTTTAATTTTCTCATTGGATTCATAATCAGCGACCCCAAGAACACTCCCAACATAAACTTTGCTCAATTTGGTTGCGTTATTAAATCAGGGGTACAAAATGGGGATCTCAGCCACCAGGGGAGGCGTGCCCCCATATTAAACATATTACATTTTATATTGGTCCAGTACTAAAGGCATTAGAAAAGATTTCAAGTCTCTATCTTTAGATAGTAAAAAATAAGAACTTAATGCAAAAATTGACTATACTTATAATAAAAATGCGACACTTTATGTTAAACTGACGTTTGTTTAAGCCTTTCAGTACCGTAAAGCTTTATGTCAAGATTATGACGTAAGGTTTTATTTTCCGCTACATATGGAATTTAATAGAAAATATGTTTTAGTCGTAATTATGTAAAAATATAAACAGTTAATATTTTTTACAAAATGAGTATTTCAGATTTATTCTTTCCTTCATCAAATGTAAACATAGTTAGAATGTCAATGAAAACTTTATTAACCGGGTAATTTGGTGAAATTTGCAAACTACATACCAAATGTTACATTATTTTGCTTAGTAAAATTATTTTTCTTTGAAAATTTATTAATTGCAATACTAAAAATATTGAAGATTTTAAAGATTTTAAATCTTTCTTTGTGGATGCGAGAATGAATATATCATATGTCATATGACAATTCCTAAAATAATAATTAAATAATAATAATCCAATAAATCCGAAATGATCATTTTGTAAAAAGATGAATTTTTTATTTATACATAATTACGACTAAAACTTATTTCCTATTTAATTTTTTTCATATCTCAAAGAAAGTCGTTTTCAATTCAAAACTTTTTAAATGAAATAGAAATTATTATTTTATTGTTCTTAAGTATCATTAACTATTTAAAAATGACATACAATTCAAGAGATCCCTTAAGTTTTCTGAGTAGCTTACAAATATTTATTTAAATGCTGCTACTATACCCAAAAAGTGTCTGTAAAAATTCAGGTAGCGTGAAATGGCCGAAACTACGCCAGGGGTACTGGTTTCGATGGAATTCTATATACCTGAGTGGTTTAGGTCTTGTACACAACGTTGCCAATGTGCGGAGCCTGCAACGTACCGTACATGATACAAAAAACAACATATACAGGCGGAGGTGACATCGTATTGGCAATTATACAACTAAGAGCGACGGCAACGCCAGCGATCTACAGCTGAACTAAAAATTAAATTTGTGAGTATAAGTGTGACGTTATCACCTCCAGACAAAAATTTGAATTTAGGCTTCTAACACCATCTATATGCTTAAACAGTCGAAAACAGGGCAAAACGTTGTCACCTCCGAAAACGGAGGTCACAACGTTATATATGAGGTGACAACGTACGCTGGTTACCTACTTTGGAGGTGACAAGGTACCCTTTATCAATATATATATATATATATATATATATATATATATATATATATATATATATATATATTGCTGTGGATGGTAGTTTCAAAATTTTGAAAAATTTTGAAAATTTTGTGAAAATATAAAAATCTTTGTTAAATACTAACACTTTTGAAATATTTTTATCAACTTTTCCAGTTAAAAATAAATTTGAGTCATTTAATGGTGTGTCATTGATTATACAATCAATGTGTATACTTTTTAATAAGGTTAAATAATACATGTTTCTTTATTTATTATCAAATAGTTTACTCACCGATTACTTAAGTATACGTAACATCCAGTTGTTCGCAAGTTTGTTATTATGTAATTCATTTATGTATAATTTCAAATGAATTTATCGACGGGTTATGTGATTCTTTAAGGTTTTTGTTTGTAAATAGATCGTTATTATTGCGTAAAAGTATTGTGTAATTAATCTGTAATAGATGTGTCACTTTTATAAAGAGTATTAATCTGCTATTATGTATTATATGTTGTAAATAGTGTGGTCATTGTATTAGATGATAAGGTGACGTCAAATTGTGTAATATAATTATGTAAATAGTCAATAGTATATAAGCTTAGAAAATAATAATTTAAGGGCACTTACTGATAGAAAGCGACGGTGTAAAGTCGTGTAAGATAAAAGACACTTCCTGACATAAAGCGACGCAGTAAAGTCGTGTAAGAGAATATAGTAAATATGTAAATAGACTTACCAATATAAAGCGACAGAGTAAAGTCGTGGTTGAGAATATTATAAAATTGTAAATAGTTTAGTCTTAATATAGACAAGTTAAGATAGCTGGTGATTTGAATACGGCATAAATTACTTGCTAAAGTTAAGCAAGATAATAAATCTACGTTAAAATCATAAACGGGTGTTTTATTTAATTAAACACAAAAACAACTATAAGTATCCTACGAAAAAGGGAAATTGTACCCGCAATTAATAAACAAAAGTGAGTTACCAAAATCAAGTTTTGGAGGATATTATATGGGAGATCCGTGCAAAAGGAAGAAAGTCAACCGGAACTGGAGACCAGCCCTGGATCAACATAAAGTGATCTACTCTGCCAATGGTTTGGGAAAGAGGACATCTATAGTTAAAGGAAAGAAGAAATATTATAAAAAGGTAGGAAGTTATTTCCTTTTTGTATTGGCATTTGCTGAAGAAAAGACTATCGTTTGTAAAAGTGTAGTAAAGTGATTTGAACAATTTAGTTATAGTTAAAAATTAATCAAGATTTCAATTTTAAAGTGATTTTAAATTTCAATTTGTATATTTTTTTAATACCACAAGAATCCACATTCACCCTGAGATGAGTCGTTATTAAATTTAATTCTAATATGTTAAGTTATTTAACTGGCGCCCAACTCTCTTACGTAAACTTGAGTTAATCAAGAACTAACGTAACATTAATTTTATATAACCATTGCATTATTATAAATCTATTAAAAGGTAATTTCAAATCATATTAGAATTTATAAAAGAGGGAAGTTGAGAAGCATTTCCAAAGTTCACAGTCATTTTAAAAAATCAATTTAATTATAAAGTAATTATCTACGATCGAACGGCAATTATTCACAGTTTCAAAATATATAATAAAATTGTTAAAAATAATTTATTATTTTTAATTAACCAATATCACTGCATTTATTTATGGCGCTGTCAACGCGGGGCTTTTGTTAATGTCGGGCAAAATATTATTAATTTTTTATGAGATATCACAGCAATATATATATATATATATATATATATATATATATATATATATATATATATATATATATATATATATATATATATATATATTTTAGTTGAAATTAATTTTTGTTATATTGAATAATGATTTTACATTAAATAATATTTAGAATGCAAATTCATATAGAAAAATTTATCGACTCTGCTGGGACTCGAACCCAGGACCCTCCACTGTCTAGGTGGTATCTCTACCAACTGAGCTACAGAGTACGACTACCAGCATAGCGAGAAATTTTCCATATGAATTAGATGTTTAAGCAGACATACATAGTAACTAGATATTTTTTTTTGAATATTATTAATGAAGATCAGCAAGTCGCATGACAACAACATCAATATTCAAAGTATCTAGATTATTTTTAATCATTCCGAAAGGAAATTAATTATATATACATTTTAGTTGAAATTAATTTTTGTTATATTGAATAATGATTTTACATTAAATAATATTTAGAATGCAAATTCATATAGAAAAATTTACGATAAATAATTTATTTACGATAGATTTTTCTATATGAATTTGCATTCTAAATATTATTTAATGTAAAATCATTATTCAACATAACAAAAATTAATTTCAACTAAAATGTATATATAATTAATTTCCTTTCGGAATGATTAAAAATAATCTAGATACTTTGAATATTGATGTTGTTGTCATGCGACTTGCTGATCTTCATTAATAATATTAAAAAAAAAATCTAGTTACTATGTATGTCTGCTTAAACATCTAATTCATATTAAAAATTTCTCGCTATGCTGGTAGTCGTACTCTGTAGCTCAGTTGGTAGAGATACCACCTAGACAGTGGAGGGTCCTGGGTTCGAGTCCCAGCAGAGTCGATAAATTTTTCTATATGAATTTGCATTCTAAATATTATTTAATATATATATATATATATATATATATATATATATATATATATATATATATATATATATATATATATATATATATATATATATTTGTCTAACCGCTTATACACACCCGTTTCGCTATATTCTACCGACTTGTCGGACCATTTTCGACGCTCTCAGACCCGGGCTTGGGTCTGGCAACGTTCTCCTATGTTTTCGAGGTCTACAGGATAATGTTTACCTAAAACTGCAATAAAAAAATATACAATTTGGGTTTGGAAAAGTAGGGTCTGTAAAAAGTTTTATACAACCGTAGTTCATCACAATGAACTATAGGGGGCGTCGCGCCTTTCTCAAGTGTATATCGTATATTTTTATACAAGACGCTATCAAACCCGCTATGTTCTAAAGACTTCCTAAGCCCTGGAGCTGGCAACATTGCTATGACGCATATGTTAAGCTTTGTTTTATAAACGTTTGGTTATAATAGCTTACATTTAATATTTGATGGAGAAAAGTGACGTAAGAATTACATCAGCTCGTATGCGAGTTCTTTTCACATTTTTAAATAATTCTCTGGCTTTGAAAAATTCAAGGTTTTAATATTTATTAATAATAATAATATACTTTATTTATAGCATATAACTAGATAAATTCCATATAATACATTATAATTTCTTAAATATTAATATAATTTATTACATATTTTTTACACTGTTTCTTAAATAATGTTAAAGATGTACAGTTTTTTACATTAGCTGGAAGTGAATTATATTCAACTAAACCTTTATGAAACAGATTATTTTGTCCTATATTTGTTGTTACTGTATGAACATAAAAATTATTTCTACTTCTAGTATTATGATCATGAACATCTTCTACGAATAGTAATTCATTTAAAATGTGCTCTGAATATATTCGGTTCTTTATTTTAAATATTATTATCATCGTATTATAAAATATATTTTCCTTAACACTTAACAAAGATGTAACTTGCAACTATCTTATGCTAGTATACCTACTACATTTTAATATTATTCTTAACGCACAATTTTGTTTTTTTTGAAGATTGTTAATTTCAGTATTATTTAGGAGGTAAAGTATACTAGCACAATAATTCAAATGGGGAAGTATTATTGTTTTACATAGTAATAATTTAGATCACTTGCTAAGATTTTGGCTTATTCTACCCATGAAATTTACTTTTTTTGCAACTTTACTGATAACATAGTTTGAATGACTAGAAAATGTTAAGTGACAATCTATTATTACGCCTAAGTACTTCCACTCCTAAACTTGTTCTATTTTTTGACTATTAATTTGTATTCTCACATGACTAGATGTATCAATTTCGTTAAACGTATTTTTTATTATCATTTTGTTTTATTTACATTTAAAGAAAGACTATTTTTACCTAACCAGTTATATACATTTACTAATTCATCATTGACGATATTTATTACTGTTTAACATCATCTCCTATAAAATATATTAAAGTGTCATCTGCAAATAATTGAATGCTACATTTTTTAATTACATTAACAATATCATTTATGTATAGTACAAATAAATCAGGGCCTAATACAGTTCCTTGTGGAACGCCAAAGGTAGTTTTTTAGCTGAAGATGTACTATTAAAGTATCTAGTTTTTTGAAATCTGTTTTTGAGATATTCACTAAACCATTTTATAACTATTGGGCCGAACCCATATCTTTTTAATTTCAATAATAATAAATCTCTATTAATAGTCTCAAAAGCACGTCTAAAGTCTAGAAAAACTACACCTATCACCTTCTTCTTGTAAATAGCATTTTTCCATTTCAAAAGAACTGATTGTATTGCACTTTCACATGAATTATTTTTCCGAAACCCTGATTGAAAAGGTGTTAACAGTTTGTTCACTTCAATGTATTCACGAAACTGGATATTTACGACGGTCTCTAATAATTTTTCATAAGTTGGCACCATGTTGATTGGTCTGTATTCTTCACATTTGTTAGTGTGGGTTATCTTCTCAATGGGGATAATATGGGATGTCTTCAAGGTTTCTGGGAAGGATCCACATTCTAGGCTCATTTGAATTAGATCCAAAAATCTCTGTCCTATTACATTGAAAGCTAATTTAAGAATCTTTACTGTAAGTAATACCATCGACACTACTATTCTTATTAGGTAAATTGTTTATAATTTTTTTTAACTCCAAAAACTCTATTGGTAAAAATTTTTCGAACTTGCATTGATGTACATTAATGTGGCTTAAATCATTTTCAATTTGGGTTAAATTTGTTAATGTAATAATTTGTTGTATGCTGTTAATAAAGTAAATATTGAATTTTTCTGCAATTTGAATTTCCTTTTTTTCTAACTCATTGTCAAAAATAATACCTTCCTTTTTTTGTCTGTTATGGCCTCCCTTAATTAATTCTTTAACTGTTTTACACATTTCTGTTGAGTTATCTTTCATATCATCTATTTTTTCTTAATAATAATTTCTCTTGTGGTTCCTGATCAAACTAAAAATTCCATTTCTTTGTTGTCTATACCTATTCATATCACTTTCTTCTTGTGTAAAGATTGCTCTTTTATATAATCGGTCCCTTTCTTCAATTTCCAAGGCTATTTCTGGGGTCCACCAACGTTTACAACTCCATTGCCATTTAATGGTTTTTTCTACAGTTGGAGCATGCCTGTTTAGTGTGTCCATTATGGTTTTAACTAATGTTTCTGCTAGTTGATTGGTGTTTGTACAGTCCGGATTCCATGGTTGATCCATTAGATCTAATTGAAATTGCATTTCATTGAAGTTGCTCATGTCTCTGTGTTGTATTGTATATTCTTCATATTTTTCTTTCACTTTTGCATTTACAGTTATTATTGAGTGATCGGTTATTTTTGGAACATGGTGTACCTGGGCATCAATGGTTTTTTCATTAGATACAAGAAAATCTATGAGTGTAGCACTGTTCTTAGTGATTCTTCTAGGTTGGTTGATAGATAGATAGATAGATAAACATTTATTCTGGTGCCAGTGGCGTTGAATAATACAATAAAAAACATACATATTAATAAAATAAAATAAAATATTGTGTAAATATAAATAGGATAAAAAACATGTAGTGTATATGATATAAAATATTATAAAAACATTGTAGATGTAAAACATATTAAAGGAGTAATTAAAGATAATATAGATATGGAGTTTACATTTCAAACACTAAGCAGTCGCAGTATTTCCAGTATTCCAAAACTCTTCCAGGTCATAAAAGCAGTTGTCAGTCAAATACGATTTTAGTGCACGTTTGAATTTTTTAATATTTTCTAAATTTTTGATCTGATCAGGAAGTTTATTAAAAATTTTAACCGACGTAAACATGAATGATTTATAATAGGTTGAAGTTTTAGCAGCATTAGGTCGCAGAAGATTGCTTCTAGTATTATAGTCATGAACATCCGCATTTTGTTTGAAAGTATTTTTATTCTTAAAAACAAATATCGAGCTTTCGTAAATGAATAAATTAAAAATTGTTAAGATATTGTGATTTATAAATAAAGGTCTACAACTATCTCTACTTTTAATACTGTATATAATTCTTAATGCTCTTTTTTGTAGTATTAAAATGTTAGAGATGTATCGAATTGCCCCAAAAAATCAATCCATATCTAATTATAGATTCAAAATACGCAAAATAAACGGTACGCAAGGTTGATAAGTCACAAATATATTTTAAACGTCGTATACAGTAAATCGCTTTCTGAAGTTTAGGTAACATTTCATCTATATGTTCTTTCCACTGAAATTGACGATCTACGACTAAACCTAAAAATTTTTCGGAGTGTAAGTTTTTTAATTTGGTATGGTAGATTTTTAAAAGATACGATACGATAATCTAATGTAGTCCATTATTTTTCATTAAAGTTCTCAGCCTATTTTCATAATATGAATCCTTTAATAGGTCAATATTAAAGTCTCCGATAATTAGTAAGGTCTCTGATCTACTAGCATATACATCAAACAAATTTTCAAGTTTCATTAGAAATTGAGCATCACTAGAGTTTGGAGAGTGATATTTTATAAAGTTATATTTGTATGATTGAAAGCATATATTAATACCTACAATCCATGTGTTCATATCAATGGTATCTTTAAGTAGGACTTTATAACTGAATTCATTTTTTATATAAATGATTAGAGTAAGGTGAACACGATTTTCGAACAAGTGAGACAACGCAACATAATACGGAAAAGTTAATTTCTGGGGAAAGTGGATGGTTTACAAATAAGGTGGAAAAGTACATATGTCATTTTCCGTAGTAATCAAACGATAAATTTCAAGAACTTGATTAAATTTTTTAGTATAAAAGTACTGTAATATCTTCTTTGTATGTTTGTTTGAAAAATTGTTTGTGGTTAATTAAAGCTTTATTCTTTTACTGTTAAGATGAGAGAATGAATGCTTGAACTATTTGGTTTTTGAATTATTTTCTGACTCCTTGTTTATATTCGTTGCATTGGATACTGCACTCACACATACATATTTATCACTCGATCACAGTACTCATTCATACATTTCGTCGACGTTAATGCATACTAGCGGAACTATTTTCTAGCAATTTTCCAGGAGCGCGGTTTAAATGATTATAAAAATTTTGTTACAGATGGCATGATGAATTCTTTGAAATCGCAACTAGCAACATTGCTAGTTACAACATTTCAAAGAATTAAGTTCATATGCATTAACGGCGACGATATGTACTATATACCACCAATAAATCGCAACGTCATAGACCATTCAGGGTAAAAATCGTGAGGTGTTCTTTATCAAAAATTAAAATGGGCGAACTAAGTTGATCATCATTTGTGACTTTTTTGCTAAAACGCTGAAGGAAAACTTTCTCGTCTGTATTTTGTAAGATTACTTAATGGAACTTTTAATGGAAACAGGGTATGTTGCAACCCCCAATTGAATTTCATGAACATTGGTATGGGGTAGATGCAGTAGCAGCACTTCACTATAGCAACAAGAAACGGCCACTCATAGAAAAAAAGATAAACGGAATAAATTCTGTGGGACGTTCTTTAACAAAAATGAAACAGGGTGGACTAATATGATTTGCGCCTGGTATATTTAGAACTACATATATTTCAAATGTAATCAGAAAATCTCTGGTGTACAATTCGTCACTAAGAATATAATACATATTCCAATTCACAAATAGCTATTTCAGAATACAATAAAAATTGATCTTTAAAAAGATTTGAAACATTTAGTACCTGGGACTTTGTGTCCACGGTGTATATTCATATGGCTTGCATACCCGGAGCGTCGAATGTTCAGACCGCATACATCACACAAGCGTCGTTCCATAACGTCTAATGAATGATCAGGAACAAAGTTCCTGTTTATATAGTCCAGTTACATGTACATACACCCGCAATTTCAAACAGATACACGCACAGACGTACATAATAAAGCATAAACACACGCAATTTCAAACAGATACACGCACAGACGTACATAATAAAGCATAAACACGCTCAATTTCAAACAGATACACGCACAGACGTACATAATAAAGCATAAACACGCTCAATTTCAAACAGATACACGCACTGACGTACATAATAAAGCATAAACACACGCAATTGCAAACAAATACACGCACAGACGTACATAATAATGCATAAACACGCTCAATTTCAAACAGATACACGCACAGACGTACATTAAAAAGTATATACACGCACAGATGTACATAATAAAGCATAAACACACGCAATTTCAAACAGATACACGCACAGACGTACATAATAAAGCATAAACACGCGCAATTTCAAACAGATACACGCACAGACGTACATAATAAAGCATAAACACGCGCAATTTCAAACAGTTGTTGTTACTTTTTTCTCTCTCTTAAAACAGCATCAACGCGTAAATTTAGTACAAATGAATCATTACAAAAATAAGAGAAAAATCCTACCTTATGGTTGGCTAAAGTTGATGATTTAGGCAGGTACTAACACGCACACACAGAGTTTTTATTTTACAGCCACTAAACGTAATGAAGCTCTTGAACTGTAGTCGAGCATATATATAAAGCAGGTATTGCTATGAGTTTGGGTTTTTATACCCAAACAGTGAACGAGACCTCTGGTGGACGCGTTACCAAACTACAAGATCTTGCGCAATATCCCATAGGGTTATCACCTGAGAGCTGGGTAAAATCAAGTTCCCACGAGAACACCTGCCTATTAATTTATTGATGTTTTAAATGTAGCTCTCAACATAGATAATTTTTTATTCCCCTGCCCTGGGTCAACAGTTTATATTTATTAAGAGCTGTTCTTAGTTTATGAGGGGAAAAATTGTCATGTCTATAAATTCTAATACAATAGAACACTTGATTACGTAAATAAGCTACATGTATAACTGACCGTTTTTAAAGCTGAATAGCAGATAACAACTGCGAAAACAAAATACCTTTCTGACAATTTTGCTACTCTTGTCTAACGATGGTCTGCAAGATAGAAATTTCTTAAACGATGCTCTCAAATGTTTATTGCATAGTAGAAGGGGGCGATAATTCTCAAACTCTTTGACAGAGCACATAAAAAGAGAACTTTATAACCACCCCCGATAAAAATTGACTGCAGTGAAAATTAAATCTTTAAAATAATGGCTGAATTTACGCGTCTATTACCCAGTTATTACAGAGTTCCTATATAATAGGTTATATAAGTTAAGAGTTAGGACATGTGGATTCAAGGTCAAGAACGACTTGATTTTTCATGAAGTATTTTCACCTATCAATTTTCAGCTGTTTGATTTGACAAAAATAAAGATCGAGGTCAGTAAAAACTCAATGACGCATCATTATTATAATGCTCTTAATATTTATTTACTAATAAAAATACATATTATTATTAAGCTAATTTAATAATATAAAGAAAATATGTATTAGGATGTAAAGTAATGTAAATGCTGTTATACAATTAAAAACAAAGCGTTAGACTATTAAGATCATGTACTCCCTGGCATTGGATCCACATGTCCCAGCTCTTATTTTTTTTATTATTTAATATTATCATAAAGGAACTCTAAGTTATTAATCAATCAAACGTCGTCTGGGTTCAATAATTATGACACTGTAAAGTTTAGTTTATGCAATCATGATACATATACGTGACAATAATTCCATTTGTATTAAATAAAGGTTACATTCGATATCGCCTCTTGCTAACATAACATTCAAAAAAAGTATGTAGTAACTGTCATCATCATCGAATAGCTTTAATATGTCATGACGTAGTAGTGCTGTTAACATTTTTCGCAATATTTATGAGTGTGACATATGTAAATAGCTTAAGACATCCGATCCATGCATCTCTGTAATTAATATTGCATTCTTCAAGGGCTTGTAAAATTCTAACGTACACCTTTGCTGCTACAATACATATATCAATTTAGACAGCTTTTAATAAAGTATTATTTGTACCAAATTTCAGATCTATATAATTCCCACACTGACAGTTTAATTTATTAAAAACCAAATTTCATAATTACCAACTTTCTAGTAAATAGTTTCAAATATAAAATGAAAAAAGCTTTATTGAGAAGGTTTTTCATCTATTTTTCACTGTAAAAAAAAGAGTTAGATTGGATACTAATTAAAAAGACAGATAGTGATTTAATGTATTTATTATTTTTAAATATTGTTTACTACTAGTTGATATATATCCTGAAAAACAAAAAGTAAAGCTACATATATTTACACCGTCATATATAGATTGATTAAACGTACATAAACTATCCATCCCTCACGCTGGTCAAGTCGCACGTACAACGTTGGAATTACCGTGAACTCCCCGACGTCTATATGACCTGTGGCCACCTCGATCGCTACAGCCGCCGGATATGATGGAAGAGGCTCTCTACAAGCCATACAATGCATCAAGAACTGAAAATATTAACACTGTTTTAGTATGTTGTTTATAGATAAAAAAAAGTCTACCTACGACGCCTCTATGGCTGGTGTTGCTGTACAACCGCTGTAATTCACCTCGGGCCCAAGCACGAACGTGCGCTGATACATTTGCTGCAAAATTTACGATTTTAAATATATAACTAAGTGTTTGTAATCAAAGAAAAAACAGGTTACCCATTTTAAAATATTTATATTCTGTCGTTCAACAAAGATTTTTATTTACTGTTCGTCAACAGGTAGTAACCTTGGTATTTATCTAAAAACGAAATATGTAGTCCCACCCCTAAACATGGTGTTTTAAGATAGTTTTGTTTAGTTCGGATTGGCTGTGACCTGTAACCACTACGCTATTGCAAAAAATAATTAAACACATCATAGTTTATGCGTTTTTGATTTACATTTCTATAGAGAAACGAAAATATATAGCCTAGTTTACAAAAATTCGTAATAATGTAAAAACTGACACCTCGGTTCTATTTGTGGTCTTATCTGATAGTCCCATCTGACCGAAGAAAGAATTTTAACCATTATAGATTATAAGCTATATAGCAAACCTAGTATATGCGGTTATTAACGAGGGTGGATAAATTCTTCTTCTGTCAAAAGATTTCCCCGAAATGCATACGATGAACAAAATGATGTTTGTATTGCCGATGTTATGTTTTATGACCCTAGTCAATTGTACAATAGATTAGAGTGTGCGTTTCAACTTTGAACAATCGACATAAAAATAAGGGTTCGGCAGATAGGAAATAAATTTCTACGTATTGTGCTTTTTCACGTCTATCGAACAGAAAATGCAATGGTAATATTATATTATTTTTATTAGGCCTTAGACATGTTGTCAAAATTCGATATGATTCCCTTTTTAAGGGGGGTGTGATGAAAACAGACCCGTCAAAGTGCGAGATTTACCTTTGTTCTGTTAAGGTTTTACAGTACTCGTTTCTGCAGTCAATTAGAAATTCTGATTTTTAAAAACATTATTGAAGAATTAGGCCTCGCTTTAAAACAAATGTCGATAGATAAATCCATTCTCTATAATATTCTTTAGTTCGGCATCGTGTTCAAATAACTAAAATACGAAGGAATTTGCTCTAATTAAATAAAAACCTTCAAACGTTTATGCCATATTATGAGGTTGCTTTTATGTTTAAAAACTAAAGGTATTAAGCAACAGTTAGACAATTGAAGATTAATACATAACCATTTTTTTTAATGAAGTCTGATCAATAACAACACATGTTCAAAGAAACAAAGTAAGCAACTGTTACATTTTGCTGATTTTGTCTGGCAAATTTTACTGCAATCTAGTTTTGAAATGAGCATGTATAATTTCTATACGTATTATTCTATGTACTTCATTATATCAAATTGTTACCCTGTATACATGTATGAGAAGTAGGATACAGTTGTTACCTATACGAAAACCTTTAAGTAAAATATTTGCATATCGCCATATTTTAACTCTTAAGTAATAGTAGTAGTAATGTAACTTCAATAAGTACAACGTCTGAAGAATAATATTTTAAAGATAATTATCATTATTAATGTATATAATTGTTCCATTACTTATGTAGGAGTAATAGTTAGTTGTTAAATTGTTCAATTGTTGAGAAGAGTGTCATAGAATAACAAAAAAAAAAAGATTAATGTTCTATACGTATCATTCTATGTACCTCTTTATATCAAATTGTTACGCTGTCTACTTAAGTAACGAGTATACATGTATGAGAAATAAGATACAGTTGTTACATATACGAAAACCTTTAAGTGAAATATTTGTATAGTACCATATTTTAACTCTTAAGTAATAGTAGTAGTATGATCATCTTCAAGCCTTACGGTATTGATAGCCACCTCAGCCTCATCTTCCCGAAAAACTCGATTCAACTTGTTCGTTTAACAAAGGAACAAAGCGCTAGCTCCGATGAACACGTGCGGGTCATAGGCTTGTAAAATTCTAACGTACACCTTTGCTGCAATAAAAGCAACGCCACACTAAAATATATTATTTAGTTTAACACTTCCGAGTTTAAATTATGTTAAAAACGGAATCCGATGAGAAACACATTTCACGATAAGTTAAATTCGATAACTATGATTGTTCATTCCAATAACTGTATTTTGATCACACAAGATCTTTCATCAAAACTAAAAAATGCCTCTGCTAAACATTAACTGTCTGTAAATTATTTATTAAGATTCGGTAAGAGCGAATTTAGTTAGTTGTTAAATTGTTCAATAATTTTGAAAAAGATTGTCGTAGAATAAAAAAAAAGATTAACGTTCTATACGTGTATTATTATTATTATTATTATTATCCTAGCTAAATAAATATTCTATTTAAACACTGTGATGTTGTTGTTTCATTTACTAGCATTAGGATGAAGGGAGAGAGGAGAGCGGAGAGAGGAGACATCGAGAGAGGAGATTCTTTAATGCTACCTCTAATAGCATCAGTACATACAGGTAATACAGATTTCTTTATTGCGACCTCTATTGGCCGTACATAGGTCGTCGATAATACAGATTTCTTCTTCTCTCTGTAGTAATACAGATTTCTTCATGACACGCCCCCTAGTAGTAGTACACAGTCTACCGGTCATACAGATCCCTTCATGACGCCCTCTATTAACAGAGTCCTCTGGGATTTTCCTAGCAACACCATTTAGCCGAGCGCCGAACCATATGCCTGTAATACAGATTCCGTACTGCGAGAATCACGTCAGACGACACTGGCGCCATCTGTTTTCCCCTAGCAACGACGCTACCATTTAGCCATGTGACGAACCCAATGCCGATAATACAGAATGTCGGAACAAAAATCGCGTCAAACGACACCGACGCCATCTGTTTTCCCCTAGCAGCGACGCTACCATTTAGCCGAGTGACGAACCAAATGCCGATAATACAGAATGTCGGTACAAAAACGACACTGGCGCCATCTGTTTTCCCCTAGCAACAGCGTTGCCATTTAGCCGAGTGACGAACCAAATGCCGGTAATACAGAATGTCGGTAATGCAGATTCCGTACTTAACGACGACTGCATCCCCCAGAAAAATGTCTGGGCCAGGTGCCCCAATACTTACTCACAAATATATAATGGTTCCCAATGAAGGTTATTTCATGGAGCATATGATTCTATATCGAAATATTGTTTTAGTCGCAAGCAATGCGTATGAAATTACAAAATATTAGCTACCACACAAAGCTAAGGTGCTAAATAGGTCAACGATAATTAATAGGCTTTATGATATTCTCAGCTCCACGTATTTGGGCGCCAATTTAGTATAGCATATCATGCTATTTACTTGGGCTTGTCAATATAAATATGGTGACACATGTCAATTAACAAAAATAGAAAATTATACCTTCAAGTTTATGAACCTCACAGCTTACAAGAGGGGGACATATATACAATTTGGATTCTTTTAAATAGGGAAAGATAAATATATTTTAGTTTTCGTTATTTCTAATATGAAATATATCAGGTTTTTAAAATTTTTATTTATTTTCGGAATGGCTTGGCAGCCGTCTACTAGATTTATTTTGTTTTGTTTTGGAAAACAAACCGTTATTCACAAATGTCAGAAAGGAAAATCTTAATCTGGTGGATCAGAAGACTCGCTTCTTACGTTAATGATTATGAAGAGACAGACGTAAACACTACAAAGACGCAAGGACCTTTCACTCCTTACGTCCCTACTCTCCAATCTTTGAAATGTTGGTCATGGTAGGCGGTAGTCCTAAAAAGGATAAACGCTAACTTTTCTTTTCTTATGATGATCCGATAAAACCCTAAAATAATGATCTGTCATACGAAAATACCTTTTACAGAACGAAAAAACATACCTTTTCTATAAAAAGGGTTTTTGTTTCCTTTTGACCGGCACTCCTAGGTGCCAAAAAATCTCCAGCGATCTGATGTCTCTTGCGTTAAAAATTAATTTTTCTCTTATTGAAAGGAAAACAACAATATGAATTTAATTGTACCTTAACGTTGTTTGGAATTTTTCTTAATTATTTTTCGTTTTAATGGACATGTAACATTTATTTTTTTTATTCGTGCATTACTGAAATCGTCCTCGTATGAACTCACCTTTAGATGTGTTTATTTTAAATATTTTGTGGGTTTTGAAAATTACTATTTTCTTTCGTTATAATTTTTATATTGATGGATTTTCGTCGTATATATTTAAATGTAGACTCCCTGAGTTTACATTTAATTATTAATAATTTCCTTTTGAATATTATTGTTTAATGGATTTTCTTATTCAAATTTGGATATCGTTATCAATGTTCCTTGGTGGGAATGACGGCCTTGCGCGTTTGATTTTTCGAGAGAATGATTCGCTCTCCGTTGTGCGTGCTAGAAAGACCTCTCTTAGGATGATTGGTTGTTGGTCACGTTTTAGACCAAGCGTTCTTCATTAGAAACTCTATTAATGAGCATCTTATTGTAAATAAATTTCTCGGTGAAGAATATCCATAACTATTTTGTTTGGACTTTGATTGTTGCTGAGGAATTTCGTTGATGAAGATTTCCCTTATAAAGGTACGTTTTTTTGCAGTCTAATCAATCCTTTTCCAATCTTGTTTGAATTTTTTCTATTATTCAACTACGATTTTAGGGAACCTAGGCTACCCTGTAACATTACGCCTACCCATATGCACCAAATTGTGCAGCCGTTTGTTAAAAGGGATTCCAATCTTCCTGGTGCACGAGCTGAGTCACACCACATCTCTAAAACATTATCGTATATACAGAATCAATCCAGTAGCCAATTTTCGAGGCGGTACTGTATCCGCAGTCGATATCAACCATCGTAGGATTACATCATACGAACCATCAATAGAAGTGAACATTTTCCTTTGTTGGTATTTTTTTTATATTATTTTAATTTGATTTAATTGATTCATCTAATCAGGTTAATAATTTCACTAATTTATTTAATTTATAGTTAAAGGTAATTTATATTAAGGTTTACGAATCTATAAAGTAATATTAATTTTATACATGGAATTTTTCTGATATCGCTTTCAAGTGATAATTTCAATTTTTATTGCATTTTATTTGTGTCAATTTATAAATGCTACGTTCTGATAAATCGTCGGTATCAATTTTCAAATTTTTATTAAATTTATATTGTTTGAATTAAAGTAAAGGTTTAATTAAATTTCTGCATATTTTTTTATAGTTTTATTAATTCATTTACAGAAGATTACATTATGTAACAGAAATAGTACTATATCTGAGTAATTAGATTTATTTACATATCTACGTTCGCATTGATTTTTTATTTCTTTATTTTGCTCTACCTTTTTTTTCTATTATGTGTATATGTGTTACTATTAATAAATGCATTTAAAATTTGTGCTTCTTATTGTTGAGGAATAACACCACCATACCTAAAAAAAAGATAAATGATAATTTATGCTAAATTGTTTTGT
This sequence comes from Agrypnus murinus, assembly GCA_929113105.1. Lineage (NCBI taxonomy): Eukaryota > Metazoa > Arthropoda > Insecta > Coleoptera > Elateridae > Agrypnus > Agrypnus murinus. Next base: position 80,472,520 of record OV816025.1, on the reverse strand, counting down.
AATAGTTGTTTAAAAATAATACTTACCAAGAGTAATAGGTTCTCCCGCTTTCCTATACTGTTTAAGTTTTCTTGCGTATTTAAAAGCTGGATGGCGCCCTTTTTGCTTCATACTCAGTGGACCCACGTATCCCGCTCACCGATGAAAAGCTGCCGCACGCCAGTGCGTAACCTTTCTTTACCGCAAGTAAAAAAAGGTTACACATAAATTGGCGCCCAACGTGGGGCCGCGATTCTAGATTTTTCGCGTTTCAAATTTTGTATCCGCATGGTGGTGAAATTCCTTAGCAAATACAAATTACTATTACTATACTTGCTTGATGAACAATTTTAGTGTTTGGAAAGTTAATATTATTATCTTATTGAAAATACTATTGATGGTGGTTTTCATTTTCTATAGTATACGGTGTTCAGAGATTTTTTTATTCAGGTTAGAATCATGGACCAATTTTATTACCCAATCCACTTACTCTCGAAGGAATTAGATTATGAACTGAGAATACGGAATGTTATATCCGATAGGCCTCAAGTTGATAAAAGGAAAATATTAGGTAGACTTATAGTTAAAGAACGACTGTCACGAGTTAATGTTTTAACCTTAAAGGTTCCCAATTTCGATTTTGCTTCTGAGCAATTAGAAATATCCGCCACATTAGATTCGATAAAAGATTTAATTGCAGATTTTGAAGGACCTTCCTCCGATTCAATATTCAAAAGGGCAACGTCACGCCTTGCCCATGTCAACTTCAGAGTACAAAGACTACCACTACCTCCTGATACAGACCCTGAATTTCACGCTAAGCTTAAGTTCAAAAATGAATCCTTTGCTACTTGTTTGCAGTTAGAAGCCGAGTTACATGACGGAGTGAAAGAAAAGGAACAAAGTGAAAGTTCATTGTTAGTCCCTCCACAAACCTCTTCAATTTCGGTGGTTCCCCAAAGTATTAATACTTCTAGTCATTCATTTCCAGTATATAAACTTGGAATTAAATTTGATGGCAACCCTGATAACTTGCTAAATTTCATCGAACAAGTTGAAGAGACAGCCAGTGCTAGAAGAATTTCTAAAACAGATCTTTTTGCATCCGTTAATGATTTATTTACTGGAAACGCCACCTTCTGGCTTAGGCAGGTAAAACCCCATATTAATGACTGGGAATCCTTAGTAGTCAAGTTGAAACAGGACTTCCTTAAATCTACAATAGAGGATGACATTTGGCATGAAATTAGATCATGTAAACAGAAAGTTAAGGAACCCGTAGTTATTTTTATCGCATACTTAGAAACGTTATTTAATCGACTCGCTCATCCGGTGTCCGAATCCACAAAAGTTAAATATATTAAATCAGGTCTGTTGCGTGAATATAGCCTTCGTTTAGCTTTGCATGATATTCATACAGTAGAAGAACTAGGTAAACTTTGTAAGCGGTTAGAGGAGGCAGAACTCTTAGGAAGTACTAGCAAGAAATCTTCTACTTGCATGGTTAACCAACTCAGTAGTAGCTCAAATGAACCCAATAATTTGCATGACCATTCGAGACTGGATAAACAAAACCCTTCTCGAAGTGGCCATTACTATAAATCTCATAAACAAAACTTCTCTAAACCGAGTAACGCCTACTTTTCGGCAAAACCTTCAACAAATACAAATAATGCTACTCTAGTTTGTTGGAAGTGTGGTGGGGCAAATCATGTTTTCAAACATTGTCGTTCGAAAATTAATAAAAAATTCTGTATGAGATGTGGAACACCCAATTGTACTGTTAAAGATTGTTTCAAGTGTAACAAGTCGGGAAACGAATGAAGGAGGAACCCAAAGTTGGCACTGGTTATCCTCCTAAGAAGAGTTTCAAAGCCAACATGTCTCAAAATAAAGTTAGTACTTCTCATTTTGATCTTGGTGACTGGAATCGTTGGAAAAGTACAGTTACAAGCTTTTATAAATGTCCTCCGGATATTTCACACAGTAACATTTCTCCTGTTCTTATCAACAAAAACAATGATAATAGACCTTATATTTCAGTTAAATTATTTGACCAGAATATAGTCGGATTATTAGACAGTGGTGCGGATAGGAGTGTGGTAGGCAAAGAAGGTTTAACTTTGCTAGAAAAATTTAAACTTAAAGTTCATTCTTCCCAATGCAAAGATGTTGTTACGGCGGACGGCACCCATCAACAAGTTGAAGGTGTGGTCGATTTGCCAATAGTCATCAATGAATTTATTCAAATAGTACCAATGTTAGTCGTTCCTGCATTACCTCATTCCTTTATTTTTGGCAGCGACTTCTGTCGTCAATTTCAAATTAAAGTAGATTTCAAACGTTCTGGTTGGTACGTTCAATGCGACTTAGCACATGCCATGGTGGATGTTTTGTCATCATTCGATAATAATAGTCAGTATTCCAGCGTTTCATATATAACAGAACTTACTACAGAACAAAGTAGTATAATTAGTAAGGTTATTGATTCATTTCAAGAAATCAGCTCGGAAATCCGTCTTGGTAGGACAGACAAGATATCCCTGTCTATAGATACCGGGAATGCAAAGCCAATAAAACAGAGGCAGTATTTAATGAGTCCGTACATGCTAACAATCTTAAATAATGAACTAGATGACATGCTTAGATTAGGTGTAGTAGAAGAATCTCAAAGCCCCTGGAATAGTCCTGTGTTACTAGTTAAAAAAAGTAATAATGAATACAGGTTATGTTTTGACGGCCGACGTTTGAACGAAGTCACAAAGCACGATAGTTACCCTTTACCGCGCATTGATCGCATATTAAATCTCTTGCGAGACGCTAAGTATATTTCGAGTATAGACTTAAGGAAAGCATTTTGGCAGGTCCCGTTAGAAGAATCGTCAAAAGAAAAAACCGCGTTCAGTGTGCCCGGCAGGGGATTATTCCATTTCACAGTTATGCCCTTTGGCCTGTGCAACAGCGCCCAGACACAGCAACGTCTGTGTGATGCACTTTTTGGTCCGAAATATGAACCTAATATCTTTACGTATCTGGATGACATAATAATCGTATCGTCAACATTCGGAGAACATGTCCGTTTGCTAAACGAGGTAAAAGTTATTCTTAAAAAAGCGAATCTTACCATTAACTTCCAAAAGTGTGATTTCTTTAAAAACTCCTTAAAATATTTAGGTTACATAATTGATTCTGAAGGTCTTCGCACTGACCCTGACAAGGTGACCACTATGGTGAATTATCCTCGTCCAACTACAGCAACTGAAGTAAAACGATTTCTCGGGTTATGTTCCTGGTATCGTCGATTTATTGACAGCTTTTCATCTTTGGTTTCTCCTTTAAATGACCTCCTTAAGGGTCGGAAAAAGAAACAACCTATCTGTTGGACCGATGAAGCCGAAGCTGCTTTTATAAAAATCAAAGATTCTTTAGTTAGGTCTCCGATACTTTGTTCTCCAGATTTCTCGAAACCATTTACTATACAGTGCGATGCTAGTGACGTTGGTTTAGGTGGTATTTTATCGCAAGTAATAGATGGTCAAGAGCGAGTTATTGCGTATGCATCGAGGTCATTGTCGCGTGCTGAACGAAATTACACTGTCAGTGAGAAAGAATTATTAAGCTTAATATTCTTGATTGAAAAATTTCGTCCTTATATAGAAGGTACTAGGTTTAAGGTCATTACAGACCATTATAGTCTTTTGTGGTTAAATAATCTGAAAGATCCTTCAGGCAGATTAGCCCGTTGGTCAGTTAAACTACGTCAGTATGATTTCGAGTTAGTTCATAAGAAAGGCTCTTCTAATATTGTACCGGACGCGCTCTCTAGAATCTCTTCAAACCCTAAAGTCGAAGCTATAAGTTTAATGTTAATAGATATTGATTTAAATAGTATCGACGACTGGTACAGATCATTACGCGAAAAAATAATTAATTCGCCGGAGTTATATCTCCAATGGAAGGTAGAAGATGATGTTATATATAAATTTATTCCATCTCGTATACCTTTACCAACTGGTGTTTCAGAATGGAAGATACTGGTCCCCAAATCGCAACGTGGAGATGTCATTAAGTCTTCACATGATCCTCCAATTTCTTCCCACAGGGGTTTCTTTAAAACATTCTCTAGAGTACAAGAATATTATTATTGGCCGCATATGCGTGAGGATATTTTTAAATATGTTCGCTGCTGTAAAATATGTCAATCTCAAAAAGTTTCTAACACCTCCCGGTTTGGTCTTATGGGTGGTGAAAAAGCAGTAAAATACCCTTTCCAAATTATTGCTGTTGACATTATGGGACCATTCCCTAGATCCTCTAAAGGAAACTCTTATTTGCTCGTTGTGGCAGATTGGTTTTCAAAATACTCCCTGCTACATCCAATGCGAGATGCTACCGCTAAGAATGTTGCCAGATTTATGGAAGACCAAGTATTTCTCGTCTACGGTATCCCACAATTTATTGTGTGCGATAATGGTCCACAGTTTGCTGGTCGCGTATTTAAGAAATTAGCAGAATCTTATAACGTTCAAAAAATTTGGTATAGCCCTCGGTATGCAGCCCAATGTAATTTTGTTGAAAGAACCAACAGAACTATCGGAACTGCTATTCGCAGTTATATTAAAGAGCATAAGAACTGGGATAAGGAATTAGCAAAGATTCAACAATCGATAAACACTTCCGTCCATGAAGTGCATAAATTAGCACCCTCATTTATCAATTTTGGTCGTCATATTCCTTTATCGGGTAGTTATTATGGTAAAGTAAAGGATACTTCCAATATTGAATTAATGCCTGGTAGTAGAGAAGATTATATAAAGGATTTTAGTAATTTAGGTGATGTGTTTTTAGACATCCGTAAAAAGTTACACGCTGCATATACTAGAAATTGTTCTTCTTACAATTTCAGAAAGAGAGATATCTCGTTTAATGTTGGAGACAAAGTTTGGCGTAAGAATAAAGTTCTATCAGATGCTGCTGTTAAGTTTTCTGCCAAGCTAGCTCCAAAATATATATTGAGTAAGATAGAAAAGAGGATATCTCGTCTTGTGTATTCTCTTAGTAACCCTGATGGCACTCTTGCTGGAGAGTGGCATGTAAAGGATTTGAAGCCGTATTTTGGCTCAAATTCTGATGTTTCAGTTAATTAATTTAATTAAGTCGCTTTCTATGCTTTAGATAGTATGTTTAGTAGGTGTGTATGTAGTGAGACAACCTTGACGTCTTCGTCCTCGCGCTTTTTGGTTTGTTTCATGGTATGAACGCTACGCTTTCATATAATACTTAATTTTGTGTAGATTCTTCTAATAAGAAGTGATTAGATTTAGTTTCAATTTCTTTTCGTTTGGTATTGTATTTGGGACATAATTATTTGGACTACCTGATTTTGACCTTACCAATCATGACTTTCCCTTAATTGTCTCCATTAGGACGTGTAGTACGCGAAGATACTAGCAATATGTGTTCCAAACATACTTTACAAATGTTGATTATTTCACGTTAAAAAAAATAGTTTTACTCATTTTTTTTTCTTTTCGGAGAGGGATGGTGTAACATTTATTTTTTTTATTCGTGCATTACTGAAATCGTCCTCGTATGAACTCACCTTTAGATGTGTTTATTTTAAATATTTTGTGGGTTTTGAAAATTACTATTTTCTTTCGTTATAATTTTTATATTGATGGATTTTCGTCGTATATATTTAAATGTAGACTCCCTGAGTTTACATTTAATTATTAATAATTTCCTTTTGAATATTATTGTTTAATGGATTTTCTTATTCAAATTTGGATATCGTTATCAATGTTCCTTGGTGGGAATGACGGCCTTGCGCGTTTGATTTTTCGAGAGAATGATTCGCTCTCCGTTGTGCGTGCTAGAAAGACCTCTCTTAGGATGATTGGTTGTTGGTCACGTTTTAGACCAAGCGTTCTTCATTAGAAACTCTATTAATGAGCATCTTATTGTAAATAAATTTCTCGGTGAAGAATATCCATAACTATTTTGTTTGGACTTTGATTGTTGCTGAGGAATTTCGTTGATGAAGATTTCCCTTATAAAGGTACGTTTTTTTGCAGTCTAATCAATCCTTTTCCAATCTTGTTTGAATTTTTTCTATTATTCAACTACGATTTTAGGGAACCTAGGCTACCCTGTAACATTACGCCTACCCATATGCACCAAATTGTGCAGCCGTTTGTTAAAAGGGATTCCAATCTTCCTGGTGCACGAGCTGAGTCACACCACATCTCTAAAACATTATCGTATATACAGAATCAATCCAGTAGCCAATTTTCGAGGCGGTACTGTATCCGCAGTCGATATCAACCATCGTAGGATTACATCATACGAACCATCAATAGAAGTGAACATTTTCCTTTGTTGGTATTTTTTTTATATTATTTTAATTTGATTTAATTGATTCATCTAATCAGGTTAATAATTTCACTAATTTATTTAATTTATAGTTAAAGGTAATTTATATTAAGGTTTACGAATCTATAAAGTAATATTAATTTTATACATGGAATTTTTCTGATATCGCTTTCAAGTGATAATTTCAATTTTTATTGCATTTTATTTGTGTCAATTTATAAATGCTACGTTCTGATAAATCGTCGGTATCAATTTTCAAATTTTTATTAAATTTATATTGTTTGAATTAAAGTAAAGGTTTAATTAAATTTCTGCATATTTTTTTATAGTTTTATTAATTCATTTACAGAAGATTACATTATGTAACAGAAATAGTACTATATCTGAGTAATTAGATTTATTTACATATCTACGTTCGCATTGATTTTTTATTTCTTTATTTTGCTCTACCTTTTTTTTCTATTATGTGTATATGTGTTACTATTAATAAATGCATTTAAAATTTGTGCTTCTTATTGTTGAGGAATAACACCACCATACCTAAAAAAAAGATAAATGATAATTTATGCTAAATTGTTTTGTAATAGTTGTTTAAAAATAATACTTACCAAGAGTAATAGGTTCTCCCGCTTTCCTATACTGTTCACTCAGAGAAAAATAATACTTGCAATAAGAAAATCGTACATTAAATTAAGAATTTTGATGCTGTTTTAGAACCTAAGAAGTTTCTAGTTTCAATTTAAGAAATTAATAAGAATAATATTCTTGTTTGAAATTCAAGAATACGAGACGTTGAATGTAGAATAATCTATTTAAATTATGTTCTTATTTTTACATGAATTTGTTTTAATTTTAACATGAAAATTCTTAATTTAAAACATTCAACTTCTTTACTTTAACTTTAATTGTTTCTTACTTTAAGAAATGACTTAATGATGTTTTAAGCATTTTCTTTCTTATTTGAAGAAATTAGTAAATGTTGTTTTAAGCATTATTATCTTGAATTTAGTGATTGGTTTTTAGGAATTAGTATTCAAAATAAAAGAAAACAATGGCACATAAAAGATTTATTTTAGATGCAACTACTTAGAAAAATACATACACATATTTCTTTACAAAATAGAAAACTTGCCAGTCTCGAATCACATCTTAAACATACCACAAAAGAGGATTCTTCAGTAAATAAAAACATTTTTTTTGTATGGTCAGTACAAAGATGTACCTTGACAACGTTTATTTCCATATAAGTCCAGGCTGCCAGCTTAAGCAAAGTACGTTTGTACTTGCTATACAGTGTATAGCATATTTCTAGCGTATTTTTTACATCTTGATTTAAAAACCTCCCAGTTGTTGAGAAAAGGCAGCAGAAGCATTTTTTTCTGCATAGTTTATGCCGAATGAAGTCGAAATTAATCTAAAACGGTAATTATTAATACTTTAATTGATTAATTATGACTAAAGTTATAGAAAGATTACCGTTAGCACACTTAACGTGGCATATTTGTAAAGGAACCATTCTCTCAAAATTTCTTCGAATAATTTACTGTGGCAATCTCTTTGTCCCAAATTTTCTATTTGTCGCCATTCTGATATCGAAATATATAATATTGGATATAATTTCTCAGTTCACCCATTGCCTTTGACAAGTTATCACTGAAGGTTAATACTTCACCACACAGGAAATGTAGCGCACACGTGCTTCTATTATAACGTAAAAGAACCAACTACAAAAAGTGCAACTAAGCAATATTGAACTAGTGTAAACAGCGACGCAGCTAGAAGCAACACTTAACGTTCTTGATTTAACTGCACTGCACTCTCATTTCCAGAAGAATTATTGTAATATGAAGAATTTAACGTTTTAATTTCAGAAATGTAAATGTTAACTAACTTAATTCAGCATAACATATCTTATTTAAAATTACATTGATTCTTATCTCAAGTACTGTAGTGCTTGAATCAATGCACAGTTTTCAAGAACATATTTGTTCTCACATTAAGTACAAAATTTCTTGAAACCAAAAGTTAAAAATTTTGTTTTTGCACACACCTGCATAAATTGCAGAAAATAATGTTTATTTTTAAAATGCAAAGATTCTTATTTGAAGTGGTTTAGTGCTTAAAACAATACTTAGATTTCAAGAACGTATTTGTTCTCACATTAAGCATACTTTTTTTGATACAAGAAGTTAAAAGTCTTCTTTTAAACTTGCTTCTCTGAATAGCAGAAAACAATGCTTAAATTGATAATCCAATATCTCTCTTCAAGCATTTTATGTCTAGAATTAAAAATTATCTGGATCATTTTGATTTAGACACCACGTTTCTTGACTTTAGATTACCTATATTTCTTTGAGTGTTTAAGTTTTCTTGCGTATTTAAAAGCTGGATGGCGCCCTTTTTGCTTCATACTCAGTGGACCCACGTATCCCGCTCACCGATGAAAAGCTGCCGCACGCCAGTGCGTAACCTTTCTTTACCGCAAGTAAAAAAAGGTTACAGACAGATACATGGAAAGCGTCATTCAAGAAAAATTTCTGATTCTCTTCTCTTGTTTGTGTTTTTTTCAAAATCAATCGATAATTACCTTGGAGACCAACTAGGTGGAAACACCATGGTAACCACTCTCCACAGGTAGGTCAAAAAATGAAAATGCTACAATCTAACCAACGTCCTTGGCAACGCCAACAATTATAAATTAAAATTGATCTTCTACTTGTACGGTATATTCTCGCGAAAAACAAAATTTTGTATGCATCACGAGCGTTACTAGATGATAATAATGCCCATCGGGCGACTTCCATCCCTCGGGCCCTTCAGGCCCTCGGGCTGGAACAGCACTCCTGTTATTATCATCATCCTAGCGCCCTTGGTACATAAATAACTATAACGTACTATTGGTTTCATAATGATCTTGGTTATCAAGGATAACACGATGCTTTTTATTATTTTGTCCTGTGCATTTACACTAAGAAAAAATTAAATAATAGCATCATATTAGCCTTACAGTCCTAGATCATTATGAAATCAATAGTATTTCTCTAAAAACGTCATCTAAAATGACTACAAATTTTGACTTTCTCTAATCAAAAAACTTTATTAAGGTCTTTTGTTCCAAATGCCATCAGAAATGCACTGGCGAAGTTTGGCCCAGGGTCTATAAGCCACCCTGTATAGCGAACATTACAACTGCACGTTTTTCAATAATTCCATACGTCTATCATCGTAGACTGCTGTCGACTATACGTAGATACTTTCTACTGTACAGTAGATGTTTATCTAATGTTTTGTGGTTTGATAAAACAGTCGGCTATAACGGAAATAACCAGGCCAAACGATTCACCCTTGTATGCTATACATCAATATCCAAAATATCACAGAAGCAATTTCGTTTGGGTCTCACAAACAAAAACCTCTGACTTCAAATACTGAATAAGTACTTATTTCGCAAACCTTGAGAATTCGTAACTAGTTTAAACTCAAAATGTCCGTGAAACAGCCAGAAGAACAAATTTCTAATTAGATGTAATCAATCAGAAAGTTAAATTGGACACTTATATCTAGGCGTCTCTCCAATTTTCTTAATACTAGAGGTTGAATAAAATATAAGACCTAAAATTTTAAGCAACGTAACTTTTACAAATAATAACACATTAAAATTTTATTAGTGAAAAAGATTGTGTTTGTATACCAAAGTTACCTGGCAACGTCAAAAAAAGCTGTACAGGATAAAAGACGTTTATCTGAATTTACTCTTAGTCAGTCCTGCAGTATGCTTATATCCACAGCAACCTAAAATTTGTATACTGTTTACAGCTAATACTTTTATATCAAGAGAACATATATAAGGCAACATATCTCACTGGATTTAAAGTAAGTTCTAGGTTACTTTTTTTGTATAGTATAGTTGTATTGTAGAAATTACTTTAAAAAACGAAATTGCACAAAATTTAGGAATTACATTAAGTTGGTTAATTAAAACAGTTTTTAAGCAATTCCTTCCAATTTTTAGTATTGTTTTTATAAATACTTATGTTAATGATGACATTTTAAACATACCTAGAGTTGTGCATAACATGGTAAAGCAAATTGGCTGATGTAACAGTATGGACTCTTTGACTTCAATATATTCTTAATACCAAACTCTGAACAACTTCTCAAAATTAGTCAATTATAATGTTTTTTTAAGGAATTATGTGCCACTAAGTAAGTAAAGTTTACTTTTAGTGTAGGTAAAGAGGCATTCACCAATTTCTTTTACACCAAACTATAATTTCTTGGAGGCTTTTATAAAGAACAGTTATTGTTTTACTTGGTGCTTGTTTCATTACAGACAGTCAAAAAATGGCGATACTTGCAATTCGGTTTATTCATTACGACTCAATCTGTGTTTTGTACAAGATATTCTTGGGTGGTGACTCTTACGGCCAAAAAACTGAAACATGAGTTATTTACCGAAATACAATCGTGTGGATAAACGAAGGGTAAAAAGACTGACTCAAATTGCGCTTTTCTTTAGCGTTTCCTTTCCAAAATAGTATGGGAAAAATTTTGCATGTTTAGTGGAAGAAATTGTAACCAAAACAGTAAACTTTCAATAATGCACTTGTTAAATTCCACAGGAGAAAACTGCTATTGCATAAAATGAGGACGGCCTATTCTTTGAGTGGAATATTCTTTGACACAGATTTTCATTTGTTTTAATTTGATATCTGGATGGACTCTTAAAGACAAAATATACATAATTATAAGTGTCTCATTTTAGTACTACAGATACTTTTTAAATATGGCTGGATTATTGCAAAATTCCTGCCAGGTATTATAGTATAGCCCTATTTAAAACCTCTACGGAAAGTTGTTCGAAAGAAATTTGTTCGACAAAAATTTGTTCGAAAAAATTTATTCGAATAGAAGTGTATTCGAATAGAAATTTGTTAGAACGGAAATTTGTTTGAATCGAAAATTTCCTAGTAGATGTTCGAAAAATATTCTCTTTAACAATTTTGAAGATTTATCAAAAGAAAATAGGTTTATCGTCGCGTGAACAATTCTTAGGTTAGTTATGTGCGGGGAAAGTGATCCAAAATAATTTTTTAACGCGCTTCTTGGAATGTAACTCTTTAACAAGTTTGAATATTTATCAAAAGAAAACAAATTTAGATTAGAAAAAATTAATAATAAAAAAAGTAAATAAGCATAATTTTGTAATGAGAGAAAATTTATAAAAATATTACAGTTAAGCCATTACATTAGCTCAGTGGGTATGGCACTTGACTACCAATCATTTCTGGGAGTAATAATAGTAAGCAGTCAGTGCGTAAAGCTAGTCACTTTACCCGTTTACCGCCCGTGGGTACCTAATCTCCATATTAGTAAAGTAATCATTTAATCCTCCAAAACAGGGATCGCTAATGAAATACTAATTTCTTTTCTTGCACATAACTTAGTTAAGAATTTTGTCTATTGTTTGCAACCTTACTTTGTGCAACTCCATAATCATGAAATAAAATAAAGCTTAATAAAAAGTTTCACAGTATTTATTAATAAATACTGTGAAACTTTTTATTAATCATTAATTAAATTTAATTTTACAAACCTAAGAATTGTTTTGGCGATGATAAACTATTTCACATTTTGAATTGTTCGTTTGATAGTTTCTATCGCAGGTATTTTGGCGCCTATATAATATATTCTATACGTATAATGAAAATATTCGAATGTATTTCTTTTCGAATATTTTTCCTTTAGAACATTTTTCCATTCGGACAAATTTCCTATCGAATGTTTTTTTACGTTCAAACAAATTATACCGTTCGAATAAATTACCGTCGAACAAATTTCTTTCGAACTAATTTCCTGGATTCTTATAAAATGAATATTCACATGAATTTAAAACTGAACTAAAACTCTGATCTGAAAACCCAAATCACAGTCGTTGTATAAAAATTTTGGTATTTCAAATTGTTTTAAATAGCAGTAAATCGAGATATAAAGCAACAGTTAGTTATTGTACATTTTTAAATTTAGCTCTTTTGTTCTTTTTGCCAGCCTTTAGGTTTGAATTGCACGCAAGGGGTAGAGATTTAGTTCCTGTTGTATACTTTGAAATTAATTGTGTTTTGTGTAGGTTGTTTTTCAAGTGATTTACTTCTATAATCCATATCATCCTTTTACCAAATAATCCATATCCAATTACTTCAAATTACCTTACTAACTTCATTAACTTTGTAATTTTTTTCTCATTCGTACATAGGAAATTGAAGATTAGGTAGCGATAGTAGATACAAAATTAAAGTTAAAATTCCAGAAACTCAAAGTTTACAATGTTCAAACGAGATCCTTAGTGAGTATACCTTAGTGTCAGCATCATTCGTATTTCACTTGTAAACAACCCCTGAGTGTGCCTGAGTCTAGGAAGCAATAAAGCCATGATTGCTATTAAAGAACATACTCAAACAATATAGTTATTGTTCGTCAAATGCACTTTGGCCGGCAGAATGCGCAGATGGGAAAAAGAAAGAGTCGGTGTTCGACAAAGACAAAATGTAGGAAGTAAAGAGAAAGTACAATCTGTGGTGCAAGTATTTTCAACTCACAAAAAGGGTGTAAATTGGAATTTACTTTAGCGATACATATCTTTATTATACCCTTGTGTAAAATTACCAATAATCCAAAAATTAGACTTTTCAGGTAGAAGGATTAAAACTAACAAGTTTTTGTGATAAAAGTTTTAGCGTGGTTTTTGATACATTTTATACTTTTTCATAGAATGTACTAATCTGTACTAGACGAGAACGTTAGGTGAAATGAGCTATCCCTACCGCATTATATTATACGCATCCAAACTTCGCCGGCCAAGCTGAATTTGATAAATTGTACATTTTCATTGTCGTAACAGATTTTTAAAGATAGTTCTCTTTCTCCGTCGCTCCGCGCAATGGCAAATGAGAATATTTCTATAGCTCGGTAGACATCTTTTCGTAATAACTAAGAGACAATTATTTAAACAATTGTTTGTAATGTATCAATAAATAATTTCACCGGTTAAATATATTGTGAAAGTTGATGAAGAAATGTCTGAGAAGGCTTTTATACTTTTATAGAAATCAAAATGTCTTGAACGTATTCGGATTTTATATTAAAATACATAAACGCCACACATTTTGAAATGATTCAAAAATGAACCCTCGTAATGGTTTGTACTAAAATTTTTATTTTAAATTTTCTAACATTCGAATAATTATATGCTTCAGTATTAGGAATCATCGAAATCCATCACATGGACGCTCAAGAGGGCGATTTCGTCATACCGATTGTTTTGAGATTTCCACTCGCCCATCCTATTTAAACTTTTTTTAAAATTTTTATTCTGCGACTTATTAAACATAACATGGGCAGTGGCTCTTTCCATATTATGTTTCCGCTTAGTGTTATTATTTTTGCAGAATGATCCAAACTCAAGTCAACTCTATTCTATAAAAATATCAGATATTCCTTCGGTTATAGCAAAATCTAGCAGGTCCGGTATCTTATTTCGATCTGTAGGCCAATAGGTAGGTTCACCAATGCATAAAACATATAAATTATTGTTTTGTATTGATTAAAATAGTAGATGTCTTTTTGGCGTGGTAAGTCTAGACAGCAATGCATTCCAATCGCCAGCAGCAAGAAAACGAGACCCAAAAAGTATATATTGTATATGGTTTGTTAGTCTGTTGGCATTCCAGGCAGCAATTCTTAATGTTGTATCCATCATTGGGGTAGTTTTTATATGACCGTGGTTAGTGTGGTTTTAAAATCAGGCGATTTTGATTGAGCATCTGCGTAAACATATTTTTCAATTCATTTAGAAAAACTGTTAATGTATCTGTAATATTTTCCTTTTCTTGATTTTGATGGGTTTGGTTGATTGTTGCGTTTGCTCTTTTATTCGGTCTTGTTATTTGAACATAGGAAAGAGTTGGCTTTGCTAGTGGGTTTTGAATGTATGGTTGGTTTTGTGCTTGGGATGTGGAGCTTCGTCGTGTGCTAAGGTTATTTTTATTTTTAATTTTTAGATCTCGATAGACAGTGCACACTTTGTAATTTGCTGTGTTCTCCATAAAATTTAAAATTTAATTTTTTTTTGTTTCGAATTTTTAATGTAATGTGAGTACAATGGCCGTACTTAAAATTTAAAATATGATTTTCTTAAAAACTAACAGGAAGCGACCACATGTTAATAAGGAAAATATCTTCTAAATATGCAAGATCCCTGTATCTCTTCAAGTTTAACAGCCCGTGTACTTGGCAAATACGCCAATATTTGTGAATTCGACAAATACACAAATGAGTACTTGTATAACCGCTCCCACTTGTATATTTGGCACATATTTATACATGAAGATATACATTTTTAAAGAATATATTTGTCAAATAATAAAAGTCTTTGATTTCTCAAGCAGCATTTAAGTAGCAGTAACTGAGATCGGAACTTTGATTGAGTAGTTGTTACGTAACTACAACTAAATTTATGACTTTATAGGTTTAATTTCTTCAATTCGGAATATTTTAGTAATTGTGTAGTTGTTTCTACTATTTATTGGAACTATGTAGTTTCATTACTTCTGAGTAACTATTAAAGTATGTGGAACGGTATTGCCACTTAGTATACTTACTTTAAAGTCGTTGCAACTTCAAAGTGGTATTATGATTATAGCAGTAACTTGCCCGAAGCTACTTTAAAGTTTTTAAAACCTTGCAGTAGTATTGAATGTAAAACTTACGTTTTTGCTACCCAGGAGAATCACATTAAAGTAATTTTTCGTAAACTACTCCATCTCCATATTTACTTGTAAATTGTTGGATTAATCAATAATCATGAATCAATTTGCAATTTGTTATGATTGTTAATAGATGTTTTACTATATAACCTTCAATAAAAATAACAAATTGGTGCCAAATTGTGCCTTAGGGATTGTTATGTATGTAGGTTTAAGTTGGCAACATTTATTTGAAGTGATGTAACTAACCAATCCTGGCTAGTCCTCTGAGCGAGCGTCAGTAACACTTGAGTCGGCTTGGAGGATACACGTCTTCTACACTCTATGCATTGTGTATGTAATTCGCCCTGCTCACTCAATATTAATAAAGTTAATTAATGACAATAATTGAGTATCTCTTATTTAAACACATAAAAGAACATAACAGGAATAATATAAAAATGGTTTCTATCATGTGTATCAACTTATAAGTATTTCGTGTATATTTAACATATTTTATTAAAGACATTTTTTTACTAAAAAATATATTTAAAGAAGCGTTGTTATTTTTCGATCTATCATCATCATATTTAACAGAAAAGTTGCAATGGTTTATAATTTTGGTGTACTGGGATGACAAAATAATCAAACATTTCATCGCTCTTTGTATTAAGTACGTATTACAAATAAACTGGTAATTCATTTTGTAACACGATCCAGCATTATATAGTATAGAAAATGATAGAATATTTGTTAAGTTGCAAGAGCAAGATAGAGCAATCACGCGACACGATGTGTCAGAGAGAAAAGAAGAAGTAGCAATTACTACGCCGCTACGTACCTGCTAACCAAAAATTGTTCCCCATTTTGGTTCCAGGCACGTAACAAAATCGTAGCAATTACGTGCTTGTGACTACTGGCAAAAACTTAATAGTTCCACCGGTAGTTGCTGGTACGTAGCGATGACTAAAAATGCTGCTTGGGTTGTGTTGTTTGCCAAAAAACCCACGGAAAAGGACAAGTAGCGAACATTTGTAGGAGTAACACCCTACTACTTGGCAAATATCCACGAATGACGTACATTTGTCAAATACACGAGTAACGGGATCCATGCTTTTAAATGTGTATCTTCAAGTACAAATGTTTGCCAAATATACAAGTAGTAGGAGCGGTTAAGCTCGGATCCCATTACTTGTGTATTTGGCAATTAAGCTAATATTTGTAAATTCGGAAAATATACAAATGAACATACGTGTAACCGTTCCCACTACTTGTATATTTGGCAAACATTTGTACTTGAAGATATACATTTTTAAGAGACATATTTGTCAAGTCATAAAAGTCTTTGATTTGTGTTATATTTACCGACAACCGACAGGAAAGGACAAGTGGCGAACATTTGTACTAGTAACCCGTTCCCACTACTTGGCAAATATCCACAAATGACAAATGTTTGTAAAATACACGAGTAATGGGATCCAGGCTTTACACAACTATTCACTTGTGTACTTGATGAATTCACAAATATTGACCTATTTGCCAAGCACGCCAGTAATGGGAACCAGGCTTTAGACTTCTTACAAGACCCGCGTTCGATCAATCTGGAAATATGATAGCTTTTATTTTAAGATGAGATTCTGTATGAACAAACAGGTCGTAATCAAATTTCTAAGCATTATCCTCGAGCAGGCATGCCCAGTTAGATATGCTTAACATTGAAATTCAATAGAATAGGTGCTTTTGCAATAATAAGAGTAATTGTATGAAATTTAAGTTATGTTAAGCGAAATTTCAGATGTCGAAGAATTCATATCATTGAGCTCCTTTACAAAATAATAGAAAATACATACGTGTGTTCATTTGAAAACTTCCCACCCTGAATATCTCCTAAACTATACAAAACATCGATTTCAGTAAAAACACGTGAATTTGTTTTTCGATGGGGACATTTAAATATAACATTGTCAAATGTTATCAATTATCAAAATGTTGTCAATTATTGTCATTTTGCATCTCAGCCCCTTTCCCACCTACTTTAAAATGATAAATGGTAACCCCCCCCCCATTGTGACGCATCATCAGCCATACTTACAGCAATATTTTAAAAACCGAACTTGTTACTGAAATAGTATGACTATAATTTTATAATGAAAACACCAATTTCAGAAAGTCAAATAATTTTCTTAATAAAACTTAACTGTATTTAAATGTAAATTTATTTTAAATATTCAAATTACGGCCATTGTAAGCTAAACGCAAATAATATTATATTAAAGAACTAGTTTCATAAGGCAAGATTTATTGCACTAGTCTAAATTTAGAAAACGAACGGCTTGCGGCGTGTTTTCTAAAGGACGAGTGCAATAATAACTTATGAAACGAGATTTTTATGCTATTTTTTCTATTTTGCGCCTTTTATCCCCTTTTTAAATAAAAAAGATCGCAATTCCAAAATCTAGGGAATATTGTGGTAGTTGACAACACTGATGTGACATTTGAAAATTCAAATTTTTAGAGTGAAGTTTTTGTCAATTTTCTGTCTTTTTCAATTTTTTTTTAAATGGTACCAAGTTTGAAAAAGTTGGGCTATTAAAGCACTCAAACGAGCTCTTAACGCACTGTTTTGGGTGCTTTAACAGCTTTATTATAGACGCAAAATAGAAAAAGCCTATTTTCAAACTCATTACAAACTTTTACATTTGAAAGTATCAGGAGATATTTGTCGACAGGCATTATTGTGTACATCAGTACCCGTTGATTAATCTTTCTTTGAATCGTAGGATATCTGGAAATTTTAATTTTGATTAACATGGAGACTCTTCAAAAATATATGCCAACTACTTTAAAACAACCATTCATAATACTGGATCAAATCGGTGCATTTTCTGAAAGTAAATGCAAAAGGTTATTTTTTGCCGTCGTCTGTGCAATAAGCACACCAATAGTGATTGGAATAGCTGCAATGCAGTTTATAAACATAAAAGATGTATCTGGATTCTCCTATAATTTAGTTGCCATTGTTGCGTATACGCAGGTAAATTCTCACCACATTCGGGTGTATTTGAAATTGTACCTTACACTTGAATGCATGTATGTGTATAAAGTTGAATCCTATTCACATTAAATAGGATAGTTCCGATTGTTACGCTGGTAAATTTTCATCACAAACAGGTATGTTCGAAATTATACACGTGCTATGACCCAATTACATAATAGTTTGTACATTTCCATGTTTGTTAAAGGACACCCTAAAGCATTTACTTCTAAAATTGTAAAATTGCACTTACTCCATGTCAAATTTTATTAAATTCTATTGGTGAGTTCCCTCACATCGCTCTGCGCTCAGAATTTAACAGAGTACCGGAAACCTTTGAAGGGGCTATGCAAGGGAAATCTCCTAATAGAATTTTATGAAACTTGACATGGAGTAGGTGCAGGGCAGTACTGAGTATCTAGCTGTATCTAGCAACAATAAACATCATATCGTAGACCGAGCAAAAACTTTCGAACTAAACGTTCCGGAGTGTCCATTAACAAAAATAGAAATGTAAGGAAAGTGCGGGTAGCCTAGGACGTCGGGTATGCCCGGACAATCAAATTACTAAGCCATCAATTTAAAAAACAATGTTAAATAGAAATGTGTCCCATGTAGCCTACAAATAAATATAATTCAATATTGGCATGACCGCCGAGCGAATTTCATATTACAGTGGGTTTTGTACCAGCCAACTATCTTGTGTCCACACCTATCAAACTTCATAGGAGGTTATCAGACAAAAAGAGTATGTATCATAACTTATTTTATTGGCTGGAATTTTGGTCATGACATGTATTTAACAACTACAATAGTATTTATGCACAGATACATTATAATTAGACTATTATTGCCAGACTCATCAACATAACCGTCTATTTATGGCCCAAGGGCCTCTTTATGGTCAGACGGGCAATAACAAAACGTCAATTAAATGTCAGAAGTTTTTTGTAGAAGTTAATTGGTTCTTAATATAATTTCTAATCTTATCACCAATGAAAAATAGCTGAAATTAAATATTTCGGAATAGTAACTATAGTAACGTACTATAGTAACGTACTATAGTAACGTACTTAGTATAAGCACATAAGTATACGCACAGCGGCTTGATTTCCTAGCCCTCGGCTAACGCCTCGGGCTAGAAATAAGGCTTCTGGAAAAAAAAGCTTCTTTATGCCCTTAATACATAAATAACTATTATCTGCCTTCGTTTATAAATATATAGTACTATTAATAGAAACATAGCATCTAAGTAATCGGGTAGCCCCGGACGCAATTCTGCAGTCCGGTACCCTCGGACATTTTTCATAGTTTTAAATTTAACAAAAAAAAAAGTGGTTTTGGGTAATTAGGTATATTCTAGGTATTTTATTAAAATATGTTTCTATATCTGCATAATCAATGCAAAAATGCCAAGATTATCGCCTCTTTCTAATGCGACGAAAACGCGCCCTCTGAAGCGCTCACAAAAAACATAGAAGAATGAGATTTTTCCGTATAGGAATGATCTTAAAGAGAGAAGTAAAGCTATCGAGGGGGCTCACGAAGCCGCGTTAATAATGATCTATCAAATAATGACTGTTACTATTGTGACATTTGCAAGGATAAAAACGTTTAAGAAGTATGTGCGGGGCTACCCGCCATTTTTTCCATTGTGAAAAATTAGAGGATAAAATTTTCGTATTATTACTACTTAAAGACTCAAAGATGTTTCTATTTTTTGTACTAAAATGTTTGAAGAAGCTCCAAAGTTAATTTTAAGTTTGAAAATAGACGTTGAAATTTGTAATTCTTGATATTTTATTGAAATGCACGGGGCTACCCGAAGTTCCCCTATGAACTATTATGTTATTGGGTTCGGACATTGAACTCTAATAAAACTAAAAATTAATACTGCTTAGTGACTAAAACTGTACTTCACCCTCACCACACACCATTTTATACACCCTGGACACATGTTTCAACACATAGGCTATCGTTTTCAACAGACACCGAAAAATTTTTTTTAACTTTTTTTTTCTTCTGCTTCATTAAATTGTGGAGACACCATAACTATATTAAATGTTGTAATCTAAAATACTACTTAGTTTTTACCGGTATTATATTCTCTGTTACAGCTTCTTACGAAAGGTGTAATTTTGGTACATCGAAAGAAGGACTTCATCAATCTATTAAAAAATACTAAACAATTCTGGGATATAAATGAATGCGATGATGAGACAAAAACTGAACTGCTGACAATAGTTTCATTAACAGTTGGTGCACAAAGATTATTTATACCAACCACATTAATAACTACCGTTTTGTTAAATATAAATGCATTCCTAACAAAAACATTACCGCTTGGACTTTGGACAATGGGAGATTATCAGAAACTTTTTTATATAGCGATCTTTACGGAAATTTCTGTTCTTACATGTTCCAGTTTTGTGGTTTGTCCGTTTGATTGCCTGTATTTGGCTTTTTCTAGTGAAATTATAATTCAGTTTAGAATTCTTAGCCATCATTTACAACAGCTAACTGTGGATGATAAAGATACACAGAACATGGATATTGATCAACATAAAAAGATGAAGAAGTTTCTAGAACAGCACAGATTTTTGCTAAAGTAAGTCAATAATATATTTTATCTTCAAACGTCAGTAAAATGTGACACTATACCGTGTGACAGTACTAAAGTGTCACTTCGTTGCCAAGGCACTTAATTTACTTCAGTGCCGCTCACGAGCGGCATATAATGACTTTAGTGCCGCTGACAAGCGGCAGATAATATATCTGCCACTTAAGAGCAGGGGATACAATAAATTAACTAGTTGAACACAAATTTTAATTTGTATATTTAAGAGCTTAATGCGCAACAATTATTAATTAATTAATTAATTAATTAATTTATTAATTAATTATTTATAAAAGTTGAAATTAAAAGTACAATTGGTCGAATACTGAAAATTAAATCCACTCATTGCTTCAGCCAACAGAGCTGAATTTGAAGAACTTGCAGCATTCATCAGTGTTGCTGATTTGCCAGGGTGACATCGACGGTCGAACTTCTTGACGGGTCCGGTGCATTTTTGTCAGGTGTTACGACATTGGTGCTATTTGAGCACAAGATTTTAATAGCAGTATCTTTCTTGTGTGTGAGAGATTCTTCTATGTACCCCTCAGCGACGGTTGAACTCTTCCAGCCACCGTGTCTTTTCAAGCTGGTAATGTCGACTCCACCATCCACAAGAAATGTAACTGACGTTCGTCTGAGACAGTGTCCTGTGTACTGGTTGCAATTACTTAGTTTTAAAAAGGACGCCACCTCCTTTCCTGCACTACCAATTTTGTGCACACCCATAACAAGCCGGTGACATTTTCCATTAAAATATTTAAGAAAAAACGACGATCTTTCATATCTTCAGGGCGCAGTGAAATATATTTTCTATAGATATTTATAAAATTCTCTCCGACTACAGTAAATGACCGAGACCTTTTTGTCTTCCTGTTTGGAATTTTTATTAAAATTAAAGATCCCAAGTCTTTAATATCATCAGTTCTCATTCTAACCATTTCTCTACAGCGGCAACCCCCAGCTATTCCAATAAGCAACACAATCTGTAGACAAGATATAATATTAAAACCTGTTACCTAATGTATTGTAATATTGACCTTCAATCCCAAATACTGTTGATCAGGGGCGTCAGATAAAAATTTGCCAAATTCCTCTTTCGTGAAGACTCGCGATTTCTTTGGGCTGTAACCTTCATTTTGTTTTTTCAGAAATGCTCGTAATTTTAAGTACTTGCTAATGTCTATCCCATGTTTAACGTTCATTAGAGATTCAATCATTGAATAATTCGACCATAATGACGAACTTTTCATATTCAACTCGGTTTTTAAGTACAAAAAACCTAGAAATATGTTTTAGGTGAAACTGTTTGCTTTTTTTCTTCACGCCAATTAAGAAATCGGGAATATGCAGCTTGATAAATATTAGCCGATCTTGTTGGAATTAAATCATTGACGGCCGCCTTGGCAGCCTCTGCTATCTCAGGTGGGGTACACTGCTCAGTCTCTGTGTCTGCCATTGAAAGCTGCAATGAGCAAGTACGTTTTAATCAGGAAATTGGTAAATAATTACAAAACATAGGTACTTATGATTTCTTTCCAAATTTAATTTTTATAACAGAAGAACTTTGTTTATAGTAAAACCATAGTAACGCTCTCCAAAGCGTTATCCAATCGTCCGTCCAAATCGTGTTATTATAAAAGCTCATTCTCTAAATAATTAAACTAATTCATGAATTTCAATATTCTTTAAATTCTATTGTCTACGTTTGAAGATAAAATAGTATATGCTATTCGGAGCAGCACATAAAGCTTCATTTTTGCTCCTAATAGCATAATGTACTATTTTTGCTTAGAAGATACTAATGTAATTGTTTCTTGGGCAGATTTGTTAAAAGCTTTCAGGATATCTATTCAATGGCATTGCTTATTGAGTATGTCACGACTTGCCCGTTAATCTGTTTACAACTTTATGTAACGTCTCTAAGGTAAGTACCGCATTAAAATAAGTTTTTATTTTCATAAAAGGTAATCTGTATTAATGTTGTCTTTAAATATTATTCATATTCCACATCATTGTAATTTGTATCAGAACATTGTAATTCATAGCCACCGACTTTTCAAAATTTTAATGAGGGCTGGTCAGTTTAGAGTTTTACTAACCGTACCAAACACCGTCTTCATATAGTATAAGTATTTCCAAAGGAATAATTAAACTTCTACACATAATAACAATACAACATAAAAAAATTAAAATACTCAAATCGAATTTAGAAAATTACCTGTGCTTTTAAACAATTGTTTGTAAGATCTCCCCAAGTAAATAAAATTATAATTTCTGTTTATAATTTTGTTTTTCAAAAGAAAAGTTCAAAAGAGCCAACATGGAAAAAGGCGACAGACCGACAGACTTCACGAATTCAGAGACGAACTTTTTGTTCGTCGAAAAAACATTACACCCTTTTAAAAAAAATCATTTAAATTAGTGCAACTTAAAATGAGGGTGGTGAGCTCTAGAGCCGACATAATTCTATAGTTCGGTTAGTCGGAACGGGGAGATAATAACCCCAAGTCGCTATCGCTCCAGGTTCGATTCCAGCGATGGCACAGAATTTCTCCTTTTTATATATTTTTACAAAACAAGATTAAAAATAACAATTCTTCTTTTTGACAATATTCATTTTGCACATAACTTTAATTCTAATATACAAGATTGCCAGTCACATCACGAATAAATTAAAAAAAAACAAAGCTATGCAAAATTATTCAGAAAAGCATTTTCGAAGAGAAATATTACATTTTAAATTGTGTATTGTAATAGTTATTTACGCAACGTGCATAGTAAATTGGCTTTTACAGCCGAGTTGGATAATTGTCAGTCGAGCGAGCAAAGCGAGATAAAATCCAACGAGACGTGTTAAGGTCAAGTTGCATGCCAGTTGCGTACAAAATTTTATTGTATACTAGCCTTGAAAATAAAGAACACAAAGACATACGCAGTTTATATTTATTTTTAAATATTAACAGTATAACTTTAGATTAACATTCTAACATATGTTTTTGTTTGAGGTATACGAAAAAGAAGAACTATTAATCCTCTGTCTTAGATGTCGTCAACATTCATATGAAATAATATCTTGCAGCGGCATGCACCAGCAAAATCAAAAATCATTACCATAACACACTTAAATAAAATGTAAGCCAAAGTTACAAGACATTACCTTTATCATTAGATTACGTTGCACTAGGCGCATACTTCACAAATTTGTCAATTTCATCTTTGGTAAGAATTTTTTTTGGAAGAATTCTTTTGGCCGATAGCACACAGACGTCCTTTTAAAAATGCCGTAACTTTCACATACTTTTCCAATATCTACAGTTTCTTTCACCAGCAACGTCTATTTCAGCATCGACTACTGAGTCTACAAACAATGATGGTTTGAACTTTTTTGAAGTTGAAATAATAGTTACCTTGTCGAAAATATACAGGGTGCCCATTATGTATGGAATATACTATATATCTCGGTAAATATCGACTTTATAAAAAATTTGTTATATAAAAGTTGTTTAACATTTTATTTTCCATAATAAGATAGCATTCAATTGTTTTTATTTCAGAAAACGAATGAGTAATGAATAACACTTTAATTTTTTTTAAATAGCAATGTACCCTTTCATTAGGCTCATTTGATAGAGATTTTTTTTTCTTTTCGATGACCTAAAATCTTAGTACCCTTATATTAGAAAATTTTTGAAAAAAACGTAAAAAATGTTTATTAAGTTAATTTCACCAATAACATGAATCTAGATATCCGAGATCTCTTTCATTTGTCTTAACAATTGATTGTAGGCTTTTATTGTGACAGAAGTTTGTTTATTTAATTAAGTTGTTGGTACGTGGAAAAATAAAAATGGTTCATTTTTATTTATTTTTTTATTTTTATAAACATTTTTTACATTTTTTCAAAAATTTTCTGATATAAGCGTACTAAGATTTTAGGTCATCGAAAAGAGAAAAAAAATCTCTATCAAATGAGCCTAATGAAAGGGTACATTGCTATTTAAAAGAATTAAAGTGTTATTCATAACTCATTTGTTTTCTGAAATAAAAACAATTGAATGCTATCTTACTAATGAAAATAAAATGTTAAACAACTTTTATATAACAATTTTTTTTTATAAAGTCGATATTTACCGAGATATATACTATATTCCATACATAATGGGCACCCTGTATGTTAACATCAAATCTTTGTTGAAACCCTTAATGTGTACCCCTGTAATATATAATACCAATAACGTATTCTTTTTCATACCGATTTTTACACTTTTTCGGTAACAAAGAGGATTGCACAGCAGCAACATTCTCAGAAATATTTTTGCAGATGTCATCGAATACCTGTTCAAAGCCAATATCCGGCAGCAACTCCATATTTTCATGTTATGTTACAATGAAATATTAAACGCGAATACATTATAAAATTGTCAATCAGCAAAATCAAATGTTTCAATGGTTTTATTTCAGAGAATTAGAATAACATAAGAACTACAGCGGCTAGATTTTAAAGTCAGAAAAACATGCATGTAAAGCGTAACCAAGATGTTAAAGCGTTGCTATGAACATTTAACATGTATGCTTTTGTTTGATTTTGTAACTATCACTTTACCACATGCATAAAACAATTGTTAACCGTATTTTCAATGCTAGTATACAATAAAAGATTTTTATTGTATTGTATTACAATTGTTTTATGCATGCGGTAAATTGATATTTACAAAATTAAACAATAACATGCATGTTAAATATTCATAGCAACGCTTTAACATCTTGGTTACGCTTTACATGCATGTTTTTTCTGACATTAAAATGTAGCCGCTGTAGTTTTTATGTTATTTCTATGTATTTATGACAGCAAGCTTTGAAATAAAACCATTGAAACATTTGATTTTGCCGATTGACAATCTTACAATTTATTCGCTTTTAATATTTCATTGTAATTTAACATGAAAATTTGGATTTAGTACTGCCGGATATTGGCTTTGAAAAAGTATTTTATGACATCTGCAATAGTACATTACATACCGAGGCCGAAAGTACTCCATTCCTGTCGAGAGAACAATATAGTTTACCGAGAGGCGATAGCCTCGAGGTGAACTAGTTCTCGAGACACAGGAATGGTACTTTTGCCGAGGTTTGTATACTATTTTATTCGCAATCGTCCTTTAAATACCGAATTATCT
Source organism: Agrypnus murinus (assembly GCA_929113105.1). NCBI lineage: Eukaryota > Metazoa > Arthropoda > Insecta > Coleoptera > Elateridae > Agrypnus > Agrypnus murinus. Next base: position 80,446,600 of record OV816025.1, on the reverse strand, counting down.
AAAATTCTTGACAGATGCAAAATGTCATCGGTTGGGATTGGCATAACGTATGTCGCCACTTACATCATCAAATTCGATCGCATAATATTTCGAGGATTTTATTGAATAGGAGTATTTATAGATTAATAATAATACCTGGGTACTCGTTCTTTAGCAGCCAAGGTCCGCAACATTACCAAACATGATTTATGCAGCCATTTATACACCGCATTTGGCGATGTAATTTTCTGCGCGCCACCTAGTAGCTGAATTTAAAGACACGTAGAGGTGCGAAAATAGGTCGTTTCGGACCATGAGAATGTCAAAGTTACAAACAATGTTGCATTTTCGGACCTCTAAATGGTCAGGAATGGACTCATTACCAATACGATTGCGAATAAAAGTATTTCTGATGAAGGTGCTGTTGTGCAATCCTCTTTGTTACCGAAAAGTTTAAAAATCAGTATGAAAAATAATACGTTGCATTCAACGAATGCGAAAATGCATTAAGTGGGTCAACGAAGATTTAATTTTAACGTATATCTTCAAAGGTAACTATTATTTCAACTTCAAAGAAGTTCAAGCCATCATCGGTTGTAGACATAGTAGTCGATGATGAAATCAACGTTGCCGGTGAAAGAAACTGTAGATATTGGAAAACGGACGTCTGTGAGCTATCAGCCAAAAGAATTCTTGCAAAAAAAGATTCTTACCAAAGGTGAAATTGACAAATTTGTGAAGTATGCGTCTAGTGCAACGTACCTAATGATAAAGGTAATGTTATGTAACGTTGGTTTACATTTTATTTAAGTGTGTTATTACAATACAGGTGGCAATGATTTTTGATGTTGCTGGTGCATGCTGCCGCAAATAATTATTTCATATGAATGTTGACGAAATCGAAGACAGAGGATTAGTTCTTTTTCGTATACCTCAAACAAAAACATAAGCTAGAATGTTAATCTAAAGTTATACTGCTGATTTTTAAGAAAAAATATAAAGTTGAGTATGTCTGTGTTTTTTATTTTCAAGGCTAGTATACAATAAAATTTTGTACGCAACTGGCACGCAACTTGACCTTAACACGCCTCATTGGATTTTATCACACTCGCTCGCTTCGCTCGCTCGTATAACAATTATCCAACTTGGCTGTAAAGGCCAATTTACTATGCACGTTGCAGAAATAACTAATTAAAAAACTTGTCAACTGGAATCGAACTTGGGGTGGTAGTGACTTTAGGTTATTATTACATTCACTCACACCGCTCTGGCTAACTAAGGGGTCTATTCTGTAACTAAACGTTCACGAATGGCTCCGTTCGTGAACGGCGGTCGTTAGCGACACAAGCGGCCAGTCGGAGCACGGCCGGACGACGTGATTGGCCACGCGGTGACGAATCAGATTTTAATTCTCAACGGCGCGCGGCGGCAAATTGGAATGTAAATAACTCGTTATATGATTGTGTATTGTGCATTTTAATTTTACATGCGAATTGATTGAAATTATTGAAAACATAATGACCCGCATGATTTGCTCTTTATTAACCTTTTCATTATCTATAATAATTGTAATTAGAATGCGTCAAAAAATAACCGACAATATGTTAGAAACTGAGAATTTAAACTCTTTTTAACTCGTAAAAAACACGTAACAATACGGGTCAATAGCAATACGAAATACGTAGTGGTATACTTGGCATGTTTTGATATAAAACAAATAAAGCAATTACTTCAAAAATATTTTTTTTAATATTGATTATGAAAGTTGACTTTTTTAACGAAAAATCGTAAGGAAAGTAGCATTGTTTTAATTATTTTGTAATTATGTTTCTAAAAAAACAAACTTGTCAAAGAATACTGTTTTTCTATATTTTTTTAAATTTTGCATAAATGCTTTTAGGGCAAATTTCTAAAGTTACAATATGCAACAAAAAAAAGTGTACACCCAGTTACGAAGTCTGACTACATTACTACATATTTGCACAATATACATGTATACAAAATTTGAGTTTGCTAATTTTACGAAAAATAACATACATTCACACATAAATAAAGGCAAAATCTGAGAAATATAGTGCTGAACAATGAATGATCTGAACATCTGAATGCTCATACATATTCTTAATTCAACTATTCAATCATGATTACACTGAGGGGAACACTAAGAAAAGGAGTTGTAATTTATTGGAGCAGTGCATTAGTAGGTAATGGGCCACTTCAGGCAGACAGTTCTAGGGACCCTAGATTTTCTGTCTCTCTCTAATCTGGTGACCTTTTTGTCTGTCTCTCTCTAGGTGGTTAAGTACGGAATCTGTATTACCGACATTTTGTATTATCGGCATTTGGTTCGTCACTTGGCTAAATGGTAGCGTTGTTGCTAGGGGAAAACAGATGGCGCCAGTGTCGTTTTACGTCGAATCTGGGGTCTTTTTATATCGATCTCTCTCTAATCTGGGGACTTTTTATGTCGATCTCTCTCTAATCTAGGGATTTTTGTCTCGAAGTACGGAATCTGTATTACCGGCCTTGTATATTACCGGCATTTGGTTCGGCGCTCGGCTAAATGGTGTTAGTATTACTAGGGAAAAAACAGAGGGCGCTAGTGTTTAATTATTTTTCACAACGATTACGGTCGTTCTGCTAGTTGTTAATAGAGGGCGTCATGAAGGGATCTGTATTACCGGTAGACTGTGTACTACGACTAGAGGGCGTCATGAAGAAATCTGTATTACCCGTATGTAGAGGCAGCCATTTTATATCACAGCATGTGGCGCGCTAAATTTGAATCTGTACCGAATCTGTCAATTTTAAATTTGTCATTTTTGCATCTGTCATTTTAAATCTGTCAATTCTGCATCTGTCATTTATGCATATGTCATTTTTGCATCTGTCATTTTAAATCTGTCAATTGTGCATCTGTCATTTTAAATCTGTCAATTCTGCATCTGTCATTTATGCATATGTCATTTTTGCATCTGTCATTTTAAAGCTGTCATTTTAAATCTGTCAATTGTACATCTGTCATTTTATATCTGTCATTTATGCATCTGTCAATTTAAATCTGTCATTTTAAAGCTGTCATTTTAAATCTGTCAATTGTGCATCTGTCATTTTGCATCTGTCATTTATGCATCTGTCAATTTAAATCTGTCATTTCATTCTTAAAGTCGACATTTTGGATTTCCAACCCTTGAATTTTTAGCTCTGGGATTGGATCGACCATCTTTTCTCCTTTTCACTAGACCGAAACTCTTTTTCACCTTCTCTCTAGCGCTTGCTTTCGCTCTCTCTCCTTCTTGCTCTCTCCCTTCATCCTAATGCTAGTAAATAAAACATAAATGTTTAAATAGATTATTTATTTAGCAAGGAATTATTATTATTACAATTAATTTCACATTTCATCAGATGACGCAATATTGCAGAGGGATCGCCACCGTTCATCTTGTATTTACTGTTGGCCTCGGTTTTCTATTTGCGGCTCCAGGGGCTAGAAACATAAAATAGAGCATTAAAAGAGAACTCTATGATGATGATGATGCGTGTAAATGTACCTTATTTGTTTCCACAAACATGGAGTCGTCATATGGTAAAGGTCCACTTGTTTTCCCAAGGTACAGCAGGCCCAGAGAAATGGTTTTAGTCTCAATCTTTTCGTTAAGTTCCTTAACCCGTTCGTACGTCAGCTTATCGCTGATTCGCTTAGGTAGAAATGTAACGTAGTTTTCAACAAAATTATTATCATGTAAGTATAACAGATTTAATTCTCTCACCATCCTATATTATTATTATAAACAAAAAAAATTCTTTTACAGGTATGTTATTAAATGTTTTTATTCTGAAGAAGAGATTAATTATTTTCGAAATGATCATAAATATAAATTTATTATCAAGATGTTTTTAATTTAAATACATCAAAAAAAAACAAAATACGACTAAAAGAGTTTTCCCAAACAATATTATAATAAAACAATCTTCCAAAAATAAAAAGCGAAACTTTAATTAAGATTTATTACTGCATATTTTACCCCCGAAGAAAAAATAAAGGGATAGTTTTACTTGTGTTAAAACGGTATCAAGGGGGTAGAGATAACGACATTCCTTTCCTATAATGAATGTGAATAGACAATTTCCAGGTAAAAACTTCTTTCTGTAAACTTTATTTCTAAATGCTAAAACTGAATGCGAGATTATAATTAAATATCTCTTGCTGCAAGTTTTCATTTCAACAATTAGATTTTTGAAAATTTTATAATAATAAAAATTACGATATCTTGTATAATTCATATTTTCAATGATTTTATATGGCCGTATAAGAGACGTTTATCTCTTAGAAAAGTAACAAAGCAAACATACCTGTTTGTTGTCGATGTAAACAAAATCACTATTAGAAATAACTACAACTGTGGAACTGATTTGTTCGTTAAATAATAGCGCGAAGAGAGAGACGCTGCCGAATTTAAAACTGAGGATTTTTTATGAGAATCGACGGCTTTTATACAATAAACGACCCCCCCTGGTAGACGCATACTACACGCGGGTTTCAGGTTGAATCATATCGGCTGCAAGTTTCATCTCGATTTCGGTGATGACCCCCACAGCTGCTGTTCTTAGAAATTGATTGATAGACAATATCAGAGATTTTTTTACCTGCCTGATATTCTACGATCAGATAACGCTTGAACGCCCGAAATCAGAATAATAAACATGTTTTTATTTTACGTTACTGGCATAACATACCTCCTTCCGTAAGTTACTTTTAAATAATTATTTTAAAAATTCAATTCAACTTCCAACACAATGACTCGTGTATATAATTTTAAAATTTTATATATTCAACCCTTTCATGTTGAAACACGAATGAATCACTTGATTATGTATAATTAAAACATACCACCGTAAGCCTATGCATTCTTTGTTTAGGGGAATCTTAAAATTATATCTAAAAAAATATCAGAACAATATGTTTTAATTTACAATAGAAGGAAGCGATAAAACTACCTGTGTTTTCTCTTTCAAAAAACAAAATCTATTCTACGTTAAGCTTTATTATTACCAATATGAATATGATATTCCTTTATATAGGGGTATTATAACAGCATCGACAAATATAGAAAATTACTAATTGAAATGTATATTCGTATAAGATTGAATTATTTCTGATTGATTATTTTTTTGTTATATGTACAAAGTACTTATGACTAAATCTGTAAATTAAAATCTTTCGAAATGCAAGTATCTCTAAAAGAAATGTAAAAAAAAGGTTACACAATATTGCGTAATTATATATAATCTTGATTCTACGAGTTCTAACAAGATGCAAGGGGTTGACCGTCGTAGTTTAAACACAACCTCTCTCGAATTCGGATATCTTAACAATGATATAATAATAATAATCACTGAAATAATAACAACATTCGTCTTGACATGGTAATTACTAATTTCTATTTCCATTTGTACGTATCTAAAACAAATACATCAATAGCGTTTACTGTCTCCAGCCTTACTTTGTGGAACTCCATAATCATGAAATATAATAAAAATCAAAAGATTGAAGTTTCACACAAGTTTTTAATAAAATCTTAATCTTACAATTGTTTCGATACTAAATGTCGTTATCAAAGGTAGATAAGATTAATATACATCGATATCTTTACAAAACAAAACGGATCTTTTCCTCGTCTTTTAAATTCATAAATAACCTTTTTCTTTGAAACGAGTTTATAGCTACTATGTTGTTCAAAAGCATATACAACAAAATAAAAAGAAATTTTCATCTCAAAATGCAATAGTTAATCAATAATAAATACATTACAAGCGTAACAAAACTTAATGTCACTTATAAAGTTTATCAAAAATTTGCATTTATTTATGTCAATATAGGGTCAGATTTGTCAGACTGTAGAATGACCTTCTATAAATTCATGTTCTTGTACTGAGACATCTTTTGAGGATTTTTTTCAAGTACTAAAAAAGATTCTATAAATATATTTTAACGAAAATATTTGTCTTACTCGCACACACACATATTATGGTTGGAATAATGAGATTAATTTTCCGCATATGTACAAACGTAATTTTGTTATACGCTTCAAATACCCATTAAACATCAGAATTAAAAACACACACTTAAGAAGGCTAAAACAGGTTAGAACTCGAATATATTGCGTGATTCATTTAATTATTATGCAATCGTATTTACGAAAGCCTGTATCGACAGGCTGGAACATGCAAAAAGTTCCTGCTTTAACTATTCATGCAGCTATAAAAAGGGCTGTAATCGTTTCAGATACAATCAGTCGTACACGAACGATCGTGCGTGTGTGAGTGCAATAAGTATACTAAACATTAGTGCTCTTTAATTTGTTTATAATAATAACATATAGTAAATTTGAATTGTTTTAAAAAAAGTGATCAACACTTCAGCAACAACAAGGTAGGAATATTTTATTTATTTTTAAATTCTGAATCTTAATATCAACTTTCGAATTTCCACGCATATAACAATATTTATAATTTGTTTATATTAATCATAATCTGAGGTTACGGGATATAATTTGTTTATAATAAGGTCTTTGTAGTTTTGCAAGACGAGGTTCTGTTGGAGAATAAGAACGAACATTTTCTCCGTGGCAAGAATAATTATTTATAATATTTAATATACATTTGAATTGCTTAAAAAAGCGTGCAACGTTATACAAACAGTTTTCAGGCAAAATTTATTTTGAGTTAATTATTATTATTATTATCTAGGGCTGTAACATAATTATTCAAATAATAATTTGAGGTTATGGGATCTTTGTAGTTTTGCAAGTCGAGTTTTAATTAGCCATACTCGTACACCGTAATTAGAGCTCTTGCAACGCGAATAATAATAATGTTAAATTTGAATTCCAGCAATGTAGGAATAGTTTTATATTTTTTTAAATTTTTCTCTAGTCTTAATGTCGATTAAAGTTCATAGAGTTTCGAAGATTGTTTTATAATATACTCTGATACACCTTACTAACTAAACAGAGCTCTAATGTTTAAAATTTTATTGTTACATACGATTATAACTTTTCTACAGTCTAATGTAATAATTTGTATTGGTTTTAACTCTGACCAAAGTGAGGTATTAGGCAGCTTGTTAAACAAAACAGAAATGACATTCCAGATAGTAGATGAAATCACAAAAAGTAGCATAAAATATAATTTCCAACGGCGTAGTGTCTGCTTCAAGCTAAACGAAATTCCTCAAGACGTTATCGATCCAGAACCGTGGGTGAAGAATGGGCTAAAAGATATCGTAGCGCATATATGCCAATTCGTCGACTCTGAAGATAAGATTGGTTTCACGTTTGGCTCAGAATGTTTCGCCAAGGGAGACGCATACACATCCTTTAAAAAGGCCAGGGACGTATCGTTCGAGGAAATATGGGACTTATTGGGAAAAATATATCAGAGCAATTCTGAAGGCTTTCATTCAGATAGCTTTCGAATGACAATGACCCAAGTGAAATCCTACAGGGGCTCTGGACGAGCTAGGACTTACAACAGCTATGAAGAAGAATATATATATATATATATAATAGGGGTTAAGAAGGCCTTTAAGAGGATTGTTGTGTTGGCCCATAATGGAAAGGCGTATGATCACCAATTTCTTCTTAAGCATGTACTTGAAAACATCGATCTCAAGGTTGAATTAATTATGAGAGGCAGCAGCATTATCATGATGGGTATCGATAACGTTAAGTTTATCGATAGTATCAACTACTTCCCGATGGCATTATGCGCACTTTTAAAAGCCTTCGATTTAGGCGCCGAACTGAAGAAGGGTTATTTTCCGCATCTTTTTAACAATCAGGCCAATGCTAATTATGACGGACCTCTGCCAGACCTTAAATACTACGATCACGACTACATGAACGAAGACACGCGCCTAAAACTGATGGAATGGCATAAGGAACACCGAAATGACAATTTTAGAATGCAACGTGACCTAGTGGAGTATTGCATCAGTGATGTTGACATTTTGACCAAGGCTTGCCTTAAATTTAGAAAGCTTTTCTTAGAAGAGTGCAACGTATGTCCGTTCACCGAAGCAGTAACCATAGCCTCAGCCTGTAACTTGGTTTATCGCAGAAATTTCCTGAAACCAGAAACGATTGGAATTATTCCTCGTAATGGTTACAGGAACGTCGACAATCAGTCAAAAATAGCCACTCTCTGGTTAATCTATGAAGAGACTCAAAGAGGTATCAACATTAAACATTCAGCCAAGCAGCGGGAGACTATAGTAGATGGCGTCAAGGTTGATGGTTACTGTGAAGAAATACGACAAGTATTTGAATTTCACGGCTGTTACTATCACGCGCACACCTGTCTATCCGTAAGGCGAGATGAACCTGTGCATGAAGATCCCTCGGATACATTGAACAATCGTTTACAAAAAACCAGCAACAAAATCGAAAGACTGAGACAGCGAGGCTATGACGTCATCGAAATGTGGGAATGTAAATTTAGGGAAATGCTGCAACGAAACAAAGAACTAAAACAAGAACTTGAAAACAGCCCTCTAATGGCATCGACACTTCTGAACCCTCGTGATGCCTTCTTTGGTGGTCGAACTGGTAATTGCAAAACATATTATCAAGTCGGGCCTGGAGAAAAAATAAAGTATGTTGATGTTTGTTCGCTATATCCTTGGGTGTGTAAGTATGGCAAGTTTCCTATTGGACATCCTAAGGTTTACGTGGGCGATGCTTGCAAAAAACTTGATTTAGAACATTCAGACGGCCTCATCAAATGTAAGGTGTTGCCGCCGCAACAGCTGTACCACCCGGTACTACCACTCAGAATGAACAACAAGTTAATGTTTGTGTTATGCAGAACCTGCGGTTCAGAGCTTAACCAGAACGACTGTAATCATACGGAAGGTGAACGATCATTAACAGGTACTTGGGTAATAGACGAAGTACAAAAAGCCTTGGAGATGGGGTATGTCATGCTGAAAGCTTACGAAGTTTGGCAATACAACATAGAACAGTATACCACTATGAAGAAGACTGGCGGGTTATTTACGGAAATGATGAACAAGTTTATCAAAATGAAGCAGCAGGCATCAGGCTGGCCCGGGGATTGTTTGTCCGATGCAGAGAAGAAGAATGCATATATCGAAGAATTTTTCGAGAAGGAAGGTATACGCATGGAATTCTCGGAAATACTAAAAAACCCCGGATTAAGTATTTTTAAATATTTACGATGAGATTCATGAACACCGATTTGTAAAAACATTTGTTTTATATCTGCGGTCAATGCTACAGGGTATAAACGAAAGTCTAATAAGAGTAGAAACAAATCAGCTTGAAGATTAGGACCTGTGTGAAGGGCATCATTAAGTGACAATCCTGTGTGTGTCTTAGCACTAGCATCCAAGACAATATGCGTTTTAGTGGTAGATTTGTCTTGACGGACAACAGCGTGATGCGGAATATAGTAACCATTCCAGGTTTCTTCAGAGGTAGGAACTTCAGACAAGTAACCATTACTAATATAATCTTTAATGACATTACTGTAATCTTCACGAAGGGAAGGTGACTGTTTAAACTTGCGTTCTAGAGTTAGTAAACGTCGGTGAGCAACGGCTCGGGAATTACCTAAGCCGGAGGGATCATTAGAAAAAAGTAAGGTAACTGAATATCGGCCACTGTTATCGCGTGAAACTGAAGTTTGGAATAAATTTTCGCATTCGATATCATTAGGACTGAGAAAACGTTTTTTAGGGACTTCTTCCAGTTCCCAAAATTTACATAAAGAATTATCGAGATCATTTACTGTGACAGCGGTAAACGGTGCGGTTTGTGATTTGGAGTCTAAACAGATAAAAGGTATATCACCCATAAGTACATAGCCAAAAGTGGTCTGAATAGCTGGAGGTGCGCGGGATCCAGAATCCACACAGTGCCCTATGTAAATATAAGGAAACAGTTGTGCCCCAATAACTAAGTCAATACCTCCTGGTATATTCCAGGTAAGGTCGGCGAGCGGTAAATTATGAACATAATCCATATTATAATTATTAATAAAATGTGCCGGTAATTTATCCGTAATACAGTCGACGACAAGTGCATGAATATAATATTTATGAGGAGAAACACGAGACTCAATTGTCAAATAAATATAGCCGTGAATTGGACGAGATGTCATACCAACACCTTTAATAAAGGAATTGTTAAGCGGAATTATTTTAAAGTTAAGTAATTTACAACATTCCATGGTTATTAGATTATTTTGTGAACCACTATATATTAAACAACGAATGATTTTGCGATCACCATTATTAGAATGAGCATAAACCTGAGCGGTAGACAATAATATCGTTGAACATTGTTTCGATTCGACACCAAGCGAAATTGTATTAGCGTAAGGTTGTGTCTGCGTCGATTCGATCTTTTCATTGTGCGGTGAAACATTTGGAAGCGAGTTGCAAGAAGGGACCTCTGAAGTAGCGGTGCGGGGGTTAACATTAGAAGCAGAAGAAGCCTTTCCTGCAACACAAGCTTGAAGCTGGGCATTAGCTTCATTTGGCTTACTTATGTTTGTATTTTTACTAAAATGTAACAGAGTATGATGTCGTTTTTGACAATGATTACAGGTATGGCGCAAATTACACGCAGATACTACATGTGATAAGCTTAAACAATTCACGCAACCATTTTTTGCTTTAATGAATTCGAATCTAGCTTGCGATGAACACATATTTTTAAATTGCATACAATTATAAAGTTGTGTGTGATCACCTTTATTACACAGCACACACGACGAAGGGTGCCCATTCTTAGAAACGAAAGACTTGTAGGTTCGAGAATGCGGTATATCAACTTTGTGCACATTGTTATTAGATCGCGGGTTAGAATAAACACTACTAATATTATTTGAACGTTCTAATATTTTAACTTGATCCTGGACGAATATAATAAATTCCTTATAAGAAGGAAACTCAGTATGTCGAACTGATGATTCGAAAGCTTGTGCAGTTTCAAAATCTACCTTTTTTAATGCGCAATGCAATAAAATAAAGTCAGTGAGATCTGGAATATTTAACTGCTTAAGAGCTGCAATAGCTGCGGAATATTTTTCTATGAAAGAACTTAAGCTGTTTGCGGTATGAGAACAGCCTTTTAAATCTAAAATATTGATAAGGTAGTATGTCCCTAAAGCACGTTTATCTTGATATTTTTTCACTAAACTATTCCATATTATATTATAAGTATCACCCGTGGGTACAATACCTGCTATTATTTTCAAAGCATTATGTGTCAATTTTCCCATGAGATATTAGTAGTAGAGTAATGTATGTTCTAGCGCAGGAAGTGACGTCATAAGCACATGTGTTATAGGTAATATGTAAACAAACATGGCCGCCAGATGTAAACAATATGGCCGCCGGATGTAAACAATATGGCCGCCGGATGTAAACAATATGGCCGCCGGATGTAAACAATATGGCCGCCGGAAGTGACGTCATACGTAAACAAAGCAGCTGATTTAAATAGCGGTATGCTCTTATTAGATAAGCCCGCCAAGCACATGTAAACATCCAGGGCAACCAAATGACATTTAGTTAAAAGTCACTAGATTTGAAATATAAACAAAACAGTTGATTTAAATGGAGGTATGCATGTAAATGCTCTTATTGGTTATGCCCCCCAAGCACATGTAAACATACAGGGTAACCAATTGATATTTAGTTAAATAGAAAATTACTAAATAATTCCCCAAAAATGTAAACAAAAGCAGCTGATTTAAATGGCGGTGTGCTCTTATTAGATAAGCCCGCCAAGCATATGTAAACATGCTGGGCAACCAACTGATATTTAGTTAAATAAAAAATTATTAAATAATTCCCTTGATTTAAATAGCTGTATGGTAAATGCTCTTAGTAGATAAGCCGGTCAAACATATGTTGTATGTAAACAACATTCAATAAAAAGGAAGTTGAAAACCACAAATATTTGACCGTAATAATACAAGCTAAAATTAGTACATTTTTTAAATATAATTTCAAGCTTTAAAAATAATGATTTACGCGTGTGCACATTCAGGTGTATATATAAGGCTGTTCAAAATATACCGCTGTATTAGTTTAGAATTGTATGTAAAAACGTGATAGTAGAATCATGGAGATGAACAACAACACATTTATTGATACCTGCGATGCAGGTAAGCTAAACAGTAGATAATAAAAAGCAATATATAATATTCTTCTGTTTTCTCGTTAGATTATTGCAATCGCAAGGAATTAATTTCTTCATGGGTATTCTTTCTAAACAATAAGAAAAGAAATCTGTTAATGATTGAAGTAGGATGTATTAATACAAACAATTTTGACCCGGTTGTACAAATAACTAGCATTAACGATAAGAACTGTTTACGACTTGATTATGATGAATGGGAAAGCTTATCGTCTATTCGAATTGAACATTTATTTAGAAAATTTAAAAATAATAATGAAACAACCAAGTTTATGGAATATTCGGTAGATAGCTGCATTAAAATGCGATTTGAAAGCGATGAAAATAAAACAAAGACTGTTAAACTAATAGGGTTATTTGGTTGGATATGCTTTAGTTTGGAAGAAATGGAAAAACTGTTCTCAACAAGAGATGTAATAAATCAAAAATTAAACACACTTCAAGAATATACTAACCAGTGGACTTATACCAATTTTATTTCGCTTGTTGCTTCCGCAGCACATAAGGAAGATCTAACAGATGATTCAAGTATTTTATCTATGAGCAAATTTTTATGTATTATGATGAAACCAATGATGGAAGTTGTATCCTGGAGAAAAACAGATTGTGATTGTTCTTTTATAACAGAAATTGTGAACCTTTATCCAGATAAATTTATAGAAGATGTTAGAAAAGAATTATTGCTATTGCCTAATAATCCTTTTCCTATGCAAATAAATAATGTATTGTAGATGCTATTTTAATATACAGACATAATGTAATATTGTTGTTTTATTTAAGGTAATAAGAAAAAAACAAATGTTTTTAAAAAGGTTTATTTAAGATGCTATACATAATACAGTTACATATTTTTATTTAAAATGTTTGTTTTATTAATCCAAGAGTCTTGAGACTTGGAGAGACCAAGCCAACGAACAAATAACTTTTCATTTTTTCCACTTCCTTTTCGACGTAACACTTTTTCTATTAAAAAAATATTCGGGTGATTGGTTTTTTGCAATTCTTCAGAGTAAAATTGTCCAAGGATGGGTTTACCTTCCACATCCTTCAACAGATAAGTAACAGGTTTACCGCGTTTGATTTTATCAATTTTAAAAATTTCTGCAGACCAGTTTGGCGTATATCCCTTGGCAAATATTGATTTAAATTTAGAAATTCTAACATGATCACCAACCTTATACTTTGCAAAACCCACTTGTTTATTATTGTTGTAAACAGATAGCTTTGTTGAGGGAGTAACATCTTTAGGTTTTTTACCAGTAGTTCTATGGCAACGTGAATTATATTCAGCAGTGATCTTATCTAAGATATCTATCCATTTATACTTCCCTCTAAGACTGAAAGCTTTATATAGAGCGGTTTTAATCGTACGCACAGCTCTTTCTGCAATTGCAGCTTTCTTCACGCTATATGTAGAGTAATGGTTGATGTTGTGTTTCTTCATGAGCGCAGAAAATTCTTTGTTGTAAAACTCTTTCCCCATATCAGTTTGTATATTGTTGGGAATCCTACCCTTCTTTAAAATAGAATCCAAAGCTTTGGTAACTTCTACACCGCTCTTTGATTTCAGAGGTTTGGTCCATATAAATTTTGAATAAGCATCAATCACCAAAAGAATAAATCTATATGAACGATTGTCTTTAGCATACGAACCAAGCTCTCCTAAGTCAGCCTGCCACAAGTCATCATACTCCTTGATAATCGTTGTTTTCCTAGGGAAATTTCGTCTAGCCGGTTTGTGTAGTTCCTTCACTACCTGCTGCATTGTGAATATACTTTACTTTAGTCAATTTGTCCAAATCTTCTCTCAACTTTTTCACCTGTTTACTGATAGTTGATTGAAATTTATCAATATCATCTATGATTTTCTTAGACGTTATTAAATTTTGATTGGCTTCCTTTATATGGTTGTTAATATACGCATACAACTTGTCTTTAATTTCATCTACATACACCTTATTTGTTGTATCTTTAAGGTCCTCCTCAAGCTGTGTTATTTTGTTAATAGCATCATTTTTAAAATTTAAAATGTTGTCTATAGCAGATCCAGAGCGCTCCACAGCTTGATCTGCACTGACTATGTGTCTAGTAAGACGATCAAACAAACTCTTTTTTATGGAGTCTACATAAAATTTATTTGCAGCGTCAGCTTCGTTTTCAGGATCAACAACGTTTACAATCCTAGCTTTCTTAGCATTATAGTGACCATCTTCATCTAATGTCAGACATCTCTTTTCTATCATAGCTTTAATTCTCTCTCTGATATCTGCATGTATACGATTTATGGTGTGTCCACAAGCAGATCTGCATGCTTGGTCCACATAAAGCTTATTAACAGCATCAGTATCGATATGCGGACCGGCTAGGTTCACCAATCTTTTTAGATCACAATCATACTTGGTATTCAAATAATGTTTCAGAGTTACAACATCACCCTCGTTAACAGGATCCGCAACGTTTACAAATCGTTTGTTTTGAATTTCATAATTACCGTCAGCAGTGAGGTTGAACCCGATACCTGGATCACCCTTTTTTCCTGCTTTTAATGTCCAATGATATCGTCCAAACTTGTCGACACTCATTTTTACACTGATGCTTTAATCTAACGATTTAAGCTATTATACCTTCTTCTCTAAGTTCTTCAACAATATTCAAAATCTCATTATCATGTCCAGTATGACCAGCCATTTTAGATGCATGCAATAATCTCAAACGTTCAACCAGTTCTCTAGGGGTGTTCCAATAAACATACTCTTTTTCTTTATTGGTTACATGTTTCATACCATCTCCAGAAGTTGACTTGTTTCGCATTTTAGCAATCTGTGGTTTTATCACATTTTGATACTTATATCCCTTTGTACCTTGTATTGGACCAGAGGCCTCATAGTGTTTCCGATATGTATTTGTATCAGTAAGTATATTCATATATGCCTCTACATCTTTGGGAGTATATTCCTTAGGCTCTTTTAACACCAACAGTTCATACAAACCGGGGGTACCAACATACCTTTTTCCTTTAATAACTACATCAGGACCAACAATATCAACCACAGAATCTCCAATAGCCCATTGATCAATATCTATATTATAATGTATACCATAAGTGTTGTCAACCAATGCTTTATTATCATGAATAAGCAGATCAACAAACTTGCGTGGAAGCGGATCGTACTGTTCTAGAAATTGTTCTTCACTAACATTAGAGGATTCTAATAGTTCTGCTAACGAAAGATCTTCAGTTTCTTCTTCAGGTTCCTGTTTAATTTCAGGTTTAATTTGTTCTAAAAGACTTTTTGATTTAACAAGCTTGTTTAGAGGCTCCACAATAGGTTTGTAGGCTTTCTTTGCAAACAGTTCGGTTTCACGTTCACCCCTTTGTAGAGCTTCATATTTACGTTTAATAGCAGCTCGGGTCTTTATTAATTTTTGTTTGATTGCCTTCTCAATAGGATCCATAATAATTGAAAGCGTTTTTTTTTAAAGACGTCTCGATGTACTTAAAAACAATCGCTTGAAAACCGCTTTCAAATCAATATATTCACTTGGATCACCTTAACTATAATGGCATTTATAATGCTTGATGTGTTCTTATATAACAGTCAAATCCACGTCGATATCTACCATCTTCAAAGTCTTTAACAACAGTAAGAAAACCAAATTTTTCTTTCCAACATACTGAACATAAAGATTTGAACTTTTCAAAGGTCATATCTGCACCAACATGATCATCATACACATGTTTCAAGTTCAAGTGGTCTTGTTTAAACAAAACTATCAAGTTTGAATTATCTCGAATCAATTGTTTAGGTATAATGGAATATGTTTGACAGAGATAGAACGAGTCTACACCTCTATGACGACCCATACTGAAATAATCACGCATTACATCTT
This sequence comes from Agrypnus murinus, assembly GCA_929113105.1. Lineage (NCBI taxonomy): Eukaryota > Metazoa > Arthropoda > Insecta > Coleoptera > Elateridae > Agrypnus > Agrypnus murinus. Next base: position 80,430,497 of record OV816025.1, on the reverse strand, counting down.
GTTTATCGCATGCAATATCATCAAATATCATAATCGAGTGGTTTTCAACTTCTTGCGTTGGTATAATATCATCTTTATCGGTGAACTTGTTGAACGTAATACCATCTAATGGTTCCAACAAATGCTCTAAATATCGATACTTGGGTTGTTCCAATGATTTTGCGTAAACGTTCACGTTCTTAAATTTTAAACCATTTGGAGATTCCAATAAACTAATCATCACATTTGTTTTACCGCACCCCGAAGGTCCACAAATAATGCCTCTAATGGAAGATGGAAATAGAGGTCCATGCTTTCTTGTTGATGTAGGCTCTTCCAAAAAATTATGTTTTTCAATGTGCAACGAACATGGTTGCTTAACAAACTCCATCGCGGTTATGAATCCTCAGGCTTATGATCACTCATATAAATAAGATTTGTTTAGTTGTTAGACATTTAGTCGATGGCGAGCCCTTGTAGAGGTAAAGGTGTTGTAAACACCTTGATAAATAAACTGCCTTTTGAAGCTCATATACCTGGGTATCGTTTTTGTGGTCCAGGTACTAAGTTACAAGAAAGGTTGGCTAGAGGAGATCGAGGTATAAATCCATTAGACGAAGCCTGTAGAGAACACGATATCGCTTATTCGCAACATAAAGATTTGGCTTCCAGACATAAAGCAGACCATATTCTTCAAGAACGATCTTGGCGTAGAGTTAAAGCTAAGGACTCTAGTTTCGGAGAACGAGCTGCTGCTTGGGGTGTTACCACAACCATGCGAGCTAAAAAAGCTATCGGAGCGGGAATGAGAAAAAAGAAATGTAATAGAATGAGGAAAAAGAAACATAATAGACGCATAGCCTTTAAAGGAGGTTTCCTGAAACACATAAAAGCAGCTGTGAAGTTTGGAAATCATCCTTTAGCTGAGACTATTAAGAAAGCTTTGAGCGTAGCTAAAAAGTTCGTTAAAAGTAATGGGGGGAAAGAAAAACATTTTGGTTCCTAGAGTTATCCCAATACCGAAGCAGGGCGGAATCATACCCTTCATAATTCCCTTATTTGCAGGCCTCTCAGCAGCTGGGTAAGTCTAATAATGATATTATTTAAAATTATTATAAATAATATTTCCTCAACAGAGCGATCGCAGGCGGAGCCTCTGGAATTGCAAAAGCTGTGAACGAAGCTAAGGCTGCTAAGAAGCAGCTTGAAGAAAGCGAACGACACAACAAAACCATGGAGTCGATCGCTATAGGAAAACAAGGCTCCGCTCTCTATTTGAAACCTTATAAAAAGGGTGCAGCTCTTTATTTGAAACCTTATTCAAAAAACTAACAAGGTTGCCTCGGAGATCGCTCACAGATCAAGATTTAAAAAAATATGCTAAGGATGTTACATACTTCAGAGGTGTGTTTATGCGTGATACCTTACCAACTAAACCGCATATAAACGAAAGCGGAATAGTAAATTTGGATGATATAAAGGGTCCTGGTACTCATTGGGTTGCATACAAGAAACGTAAGAAGGATGTTATCTATTATGATAGTTTTGGAGATTTGCAACCTCCTATGGAGCTCATACAATATTTTAAAGGATGTAAAATTAGATACAATTATGTTCGACAACAGAATTTCAATACAGTCGTTTGTGGACATCTTTGTCTTAATTTCTTGAATGATGATAACGTTATATAAAGAGTTGCAATCAGCTTTCTCAACTAGTCATGTCTCAAACGTTCTCGTTAACGGGTGTGGGTAACGAGCTTAGTCGCAACTATTTTCCACCTATTGAGCTGAATTCCAAGTACCGTTATACGTTAGGCCTTGTTGGGTTTTACGGTTGTAACTCAATCAGAAATATCTTTCCTGGTAACAACAAGATTTATTATAACGATAAAGAGGTGATTATTCCTTCTGGAGCGTACGAAGTAGAAGAAATCAACAAGTACATTCAGTCAGTCGTTTGCAACAACAATAATCGGGTTGATTTTGTCCTGAAAGCTAACAACAATACTCTAAAGTGTGAACTAAAATCCATATACAACATTGACTTTACTAAACCTGATAGTATAGGACGTATGCTTGGTTTTTCACCACGCATATTAGAGGCAAATCAAACGCATACTTCTGACCTAGATGTGCAAATCATTAAAGCAACAAATATTCACGTAGAGTGTAATATTACTGGTGGAGCACACCGGAACAGTTCGTTATCGCATATTATATACGCATTCGGTATTTCTGTGGAGCCTGGTTATAGATTGGATGAGAAACCCTCGCCCGTTACATATTTACCTGTGATAGTGAATCAGATAGATAACATTACTTTGAGACTTGTTGACCAAAACGGTGAATTGGTGGACTTTGGAAACGAACAAGTTACCATAACATTAGAGCTGAAGATATCTGTAGAAGAATTGTTATTGCGAATGATAGATTTGATAAAGGGATACCTGCAATCTGGTTAAAGAGGTTATGGGGCTAATTATTTTCTATAAAAAGAAAGACATTTCACAACCTTGCAACAGTGAGCAGTTGTTCGCCAACAAGTACGTACCGCTGACAGACGAAGACGTGCAGGTTTTACAATCTTTGGGTTATACAGTGTTGAGTAAATATGGAAGACGGGTTAAAAACCATATTCAGCGAGGTCCGCTTTAATGACATGATTGTAGAATGCGATCGACGTTCTTATCATCCATATGCAACTAATGCATATGATAATTCAGATGAAATAAATCTGGTTATACAAAAAGCTGATCTGATAACAGCTACCTACAACAGTGTTGTTTACATTGAAGGTACTCTCACACCAACCGATGCAACAAAAGCATACAACCTCACGAATAACGCACCGCTCTTTCTATTCGATGAAGTACGTTTCGTGTTGGGGGATCAAACAATAGAAGTTGTACGGATGCCGGGCATCAACAGTTCAATGAAAGGTTACGCTTCCTACTCTACAGAACAAACAAATTGTTTAAAGCAAGCTGGTTGGAGTCCCTTCAGCGAAGAACTACAGATTGTAGATGGTACTAAAAAATCTTTCTGCGCTTCCATCCCTCTACGACACTTCTTAGGATTTGCGGAAGGATATAGAAAACCAATTATTAACATGCGACAGGAACTGATCCTTGTGCGAGCAAAATCTGATTTGGATTGCTATAAGGGTGAAACTAATGTTAAGATTGCTATTACCAAAATGTTGTGGAAAGTACCCTATGTAATTCCAAACGATGCAACAAAACTAAACTTGTATGAAAAAATTAATAAAAATGCTATTATTCCAGTTAGCTTTCATGCAAGAGATCTATTCATATATCCAACCCTACCTGCTTCGAGATCTTTAGTGTGGCCTGTAAAGAGCAGCACAGGCTTCCAAAGACCTCAGTGGATATTGGTTGCATTTCAAACGGCGAAACGTAACAGCAAACAAGCTGTAGCATCTGATTTTAATCATGTATCTGCAACTAGTGTGAAAGCTAGCATCAACAACAGAAGATATCCTTATGAACAACAGAATTTCGATTTCGCTAACAACAAGTACACTGATGTTTACGATGAATACCTAAACTTTAGAACTCAATATTATGATGATAATATTGCGGGTTCTTTGTTTGATTACAAACAGTTTAAAGATAAACCTATTTTTATAGTTAATTGTACTAAGCAAAATGAAAGTGTATACAATGCTGTTGTTGACTTGAAGTTAGAGGTAGAGGCTGTCAATTCTTTTGATCCAAACACTATCGCTTATTGTCTTATTTTACACGATGTTCTTTTTGAATATGAACCATTTACCGGATTAGTACGTAAAACATAATTTGTAAATATATAATGTATAGCAATTAATAAATGATAAAGATGTATACTTCTTTTTTTATTTCCTTTGCCCTTCTCAATATAAGCTATGATGTAACTTTATTTGAACGATATTAAACGAATGTTGATGATAGGTAGTTTGATTATGAAGATAACACACAATAATAAAAAGGCAGAACAAGTACATGTTTCAACAGTTCTCTGCAAGCAGTTGAAAGAGTGTGTGTTATAATGGCTTCTAACAAAAGAAATTCTCCGTTTCCAAGTATCTCAGAAGCTAAAAAGTTTAAAATCGATGATGTTTCTTCAACTATAGACCGCTTTCAATTTCATGCTACAAAGCAATATGTTAAATGGTCGCCTTGGGAACAGTTGTGGGAAGAAGATCTTTTGAACACTCTACAGTTTTGGTTAAACGAAGATAATACTAAACTAATTAAAATTGGTTTAAACCCTTCTACAAATTTTACACCTGTTGTGAAACTTTACGATTATGTTATAAAAACTACTGTTACCATGACTCCTGAAGTTTGGCGTACGTTTATTTCTAAAAAGGAACAAATACTAGAAAGCTTTGATTATAAACAAGATATTGGATTTGATGAATTTATAGTGCGTTTCATGAAATCAATTAACGCAATACAAATACATCACTATGCTGGAGCTTTCATTGTTTTGGAAATGCAGAGTTTAAAGACTCTGTGGGATGCAACCAGTTTAATCGACTATAAGCTATCCCTGTTACAACATCAAGAATTTTCTGTTTATTATAACAACATTATACATAGTGCAGCACAGATGCAAGCTAGAGGAGATGATCTTGAAAACATAAAGTTTATATTAAATAGTTGTTTAAATGTAAATAATCATAATGTATGCAGTATGTTAGAAGTGATGTGTTTCTTTAAAAACAAAGTGCTAGAGGATCTACGCGAAGCTTTGCTTTATTTTTTATGTTGTGATATCGAACCATTGGACAAACAAGCTGTGAATTCTAATGCTGTTATAAATATTATATAGTAAATATGTAAAAAACAATTAATCAATAAAATACTGTTTAATGGGTGTATTTTTTTATTTCACATGTATGTTTACAATAAACTTAGTCTACAATAAAAACTTAGTCTACAATAAAACTTATTCTACATCCATTAATTCATCATTAATCCTATAACAATAAACTTAGTCTACAATAAAACTTAGTCTACAATAAAACTTATTCTACATCCATTAATTCATCATTAATCCTATAATGTCCCCACGGTAAAGTATCAATACCATTATCTAGTATAAATCTTTTATTATCTTCATTCGAAAGAGCTTTCTTTTTTTGTTCAACACTATATACATTGTGTTGCTTACTTTGTATACTGCTCTGATTAACAATTTTTACATAATTATCTTTAAAACAACTTAAATAGTCGTCAAAACTTATATTATGTTTTACAAGTTGATTTACAACTCCTTTAGCCTTTTTTATAACATCTAAACCATAAATTTGAATTGCATACATTTTTGCTTTTAGCCCAACAAATTCATACATAATATATCCTTTATTTTCATCCTTCATTAAACCCAATACCTTTTTATTACAAAGTGGAATATTAAAAGGATTATCTTTAGCATAATCAGAAGTGTCGAACATATTAATGTTGTTTTTAATAACTTCATACACATCATCGCATGTTATTTCATATAACAAACTATCTGTATCCATATAAAGAAGCTTACAGTTCTTGGGATTAAATTGTTTTAACATAAACTGATAGTGAAAGTCATACATCAAAGTTTTTGAAATGTCAAGGACTGCCATACCAACATATATAGGTTTATTAAATAAAATTTCAAGTTTATTTAGTTCAACAGCAACCAAATCTTCACTAAAAATGGTACGGCTATGGAAATTAGGCTTAGAAATATATTGATTTGCACCATACCGACCATTCCATTTTGTGCAAAGCTTTACATTTCTATATTTTCTAACGTTTTCAACAGATTTGCCAAATATTGCGTTATTCAATAATTTAAATAAGTTTTTTTCAAACTCGTTTTTTGCTTTTGATCTTAATTTTGTATTTAAATCAATATAATCTTTCAACCAACAAGCCTGTGTGAAACTTATTGCTCGATGAATTTTTCTCAATATCAACCCTTCCTGTAAACATTGTTTCAATGCACTATGATGTATGACATACCTCGTTTTAGGCTCTAGAGTGGTAAGTAACTTTTTCTGTTTACTGTTTGGGGGAGCTTTATGTTCTGAACAGAATGGCATATTATGATAATCGTGCAAATGGTTTGGGTAATCCAAATCTACCTCATAAATTAAACCTTTTTCAATATCGGTAGGTATATTCAAAATAGTTTCAGAATCTAGATCATTGATTTGTTTATCACTTAACCACTTAAAATCTTTATAAGGTAGACTTTGACTCATAGCCCAACCATATAAATTATTTGCATCAAGATACAACAAATATTTATTGGGTAGTTTTGGATTATAATTTGGCAAATATTTATTGTTAGCTTTGCTGTATCTGGTACATACCTGACTAATACCTCCCCGTATACCCCGCTCTAGAAAAAGTAACATGTCTACATCTGTAACCAGCTCTAACTTTATCTTAGTATGTTTTAACATAGCATCCCAAGTATAACTAGGTGATGTAAAATAATGAGCTGGATCTAATCCATGGGTCTTTATTAAATTTTCCCGAAAATTTTGAAACACATCTGCTAAAAGTAACACATCGGTCTTCAAATATATATCGCTATATTCCCCTAAATTTTTTATATTAAATGTTTTCCAAAGTTCTTGAGCATGGTTATAATCTTCCTCAGAAATATGGCTATTTTTTAATTTGCTATAGAAATGTTTTTTAGCTGGTAATTCAGTATCGTTAAATTTTTCCCAATTATCCATATATTCATATGGGTATACACCCTTTCGAATTAATAATTTCAACTGCACGCTACTTAAATCAGAACAAATATTACGTAAAATTTTCAAATTGTTAAAATCTAAATAAGAAACAAGTTTTTCTAAAGAATCGCTCATGAAGCGAAACGAATCTAGAAATCTAAATTGAATATTTGCATTTGGAATATTTTTAGTAATCGAAATGTAGCGTTCTTTATTTTTAGGTAAAAGCGATACTCTACCAGGTATTGCAGTCGCAACAGTTTTTATTAAAAAATGTGCATCATACCCAGAGAAGTTGTGAAAAAATATTGGAATTCTATGAGGAATCTTGTGGTTAAGATTACACCCCATGTGGGCCGATCCGCGATATCTACCAGTAAAATGACAATGATCTCTAACGCGAATGTGATCATCTAAGAAGGGTTCCTCACATATATGACATACTGGTGCTAATTTAAACTCTCTTTCTTGAGCATCTAATAGCGGGTCCATTGGTTTAGGATGATCAAAAATGTGTTGTAATTCATCTGCAATTTGCGATAACTCGTTGGCAAACCAATCAACACAATTCTCACCCCTATAAAGTCTAAAACGAGATAAAGAATTATCGTATGCGCTATGAAGATAATATGCAATACTATTGGCAGTATGTTCTTTATACTTAATAGTATCTTTGGTTTCATCATCTTTAAAATCTTTTAACAAACATTCTAAATCTGCATAAATTGTAAAAGGTACTTGAAGTTTATGATGATGGTTCTTAAAATGAACAGTAGTACCAGGTTTTGGTAATATAATTTTACATTTATTTACAGCCCTACAATCTATTTCATGAATATTTAATTTTTGTTCGTTATGAAAATAGTGCAAACATCTATCACAAATAAATGTTTTCCTACAGTGTGATGTAAGTTGACTCTTAACTAATCTAGACAAATTTTTAATCCAACAAAAATGATATTTTATTGAAGCTTGCTTTGACTGGTCACTTTCAATCTCATCTTCAATTTCATCGTTTTCTTTTTCAATTTCATAACTTTCCTGAATCATTAACAAATTTACATGTTGTTGTTTCTTTTCATCACATAAATAAAGCGGAACGGTTACATAATTTTTTTCTGATTTTCTAATCAAACCATAAATGTTTATCGAAATATTTGGATTTTGTTTTAAAAATTTTGACAATTGATCAAACGACATTGGGAAATTAATTCCCTCAAAATTTAACACTTCCCCATAATAGGGGTATGAATTTACCCTATCTGAATCTCTTGGAGGTGGAAATAACGCAGATACTAAAGCCCAACCAAAGCAAGCTTCATCATTATTTTTTACATTTATTATAGCTTTTTTTAATTTTATTTCTTTAGGCAAATCTATATACGATGATGCGTGATATAACGTAACTTTATTGATATTTACCGTTAGGGACATAATTTTCGATAGAGTCCACCCACTTCCCTGCTCTTCAAACTCGGTTATTTTTTCCATTAATACGGTTCTAATGTGCTTTTGGAACCATTCATTCACGGCATCTCGATCCCTTAAAGTTGAAAACAACAATTTATAATTTTTGGTGTTGAATGTAAATTCTTTGAACAGCAACTCCTCTGTATTGGCAACTGGTTTTGTAAATTCTGCGCAAAATTCCATATTTATTTTTAATGGTGTTGTTGAAATATGTTTTTTATGTTGGTCCAAAAAAGCGTAAAACAGTCTTCGAAAAACGCATTCAAATCCTTATGTATTAAGTTTATTATAATTGAAGTTTGTAAACGAGATTGAAATGCTGATGTTAGATCCCTCCAAATTACACTTCTTTTTTGATCAAGCTTTGCTCCAGCACCCGTTTTTCCTAAAAAAATAACTTTTGTTAAAGCTAAAACAATAATTATTTATATTTTTACCTTTCAGAAGTTGATTGAATAATTCTTCATATCGACTCAATTGTCCAGCGACCGCTTGCATATGTTTTTTATTTGCAGTTGTTAAATTTTGATTATTTGTATTTACTTCATAACTTATTAATCTTAAATTATAATTAATAAGTTTAATATATTTTTCAATTTTTAATGGATTCAAAGTTTCTTTGTGTTTTTTATATGTTTCTTGAACCATTTTCAACACAACATCAATTTTGTTTAGGAATTCCATTTTTTAGTTTGTTGTAGGTATAGTACTGTGTACAAAAAACAACTTTTAGAATGAATGAAATGTTGACGTACATGCTTGCTTATATATGCATCAAACGACCTTGTTATTTTAAGCAAAAGTATAACCTTTACTAAAAGTAAAAAAACATCTAGAAAAATATGTTTATTTATTAAAGCATACAAATAAGAAAATATTTATAATATTTTATAATATTTTGTGAAAGAGGAAAGCCCCAAACTTTTGTAGATAAATATAATAATGATTTTTGGTTGCGTTTTCTAAATATCTACAAATTCAAGTATCGCTGTTTTTCGATCTTTTCCAAGATCCTGTTGTCCTTTGTATACCAATACTACAGATGAAATTGCTTTATTTAGAGCTGTAATTCGTGCTTCGGATAGTATTTTTGAAAATCGTCCTGGTAGAAACATTGAATTGTCTGCTGTTTCAACAATAATCTTGCGTCCATATTTCGTACCCACAGATTTTATTTTTTCCAATTTATACTGTCGATCGATCACCAAATCATCAATATTTATCAAAGGTTTTAATTGCAGCTTCCCAACGTTGTTAAGTTCTTTTAAAAACTCCATTTTTGAAACTATTTTTCTAGAAGTTTATCTAGTAATTTTTTATTAAGACTAAAATAACTATCGCAGAATATCTATATTTATATGTTTGTTTATACGAAAAATTGTTTTTTCTAGAACTGGGTGGAAAATATGTATTGTTATTGAAAAACAGTGTTTAATATTAGAAAAAATATATTTTTTTCACCTTGACAATATCCTGTGTAGAAATCATTTATTAGCAAATATGTTTACATCCGGTATTTTGTTCAATATTGGAAAAAATATATTTTTCACCTTGACAATATCCTGTATACAAAATCAATTTTATTAACAAAATATGTTTACATCCTGTCTTTTCTTCAACTTGATATGTGTATATATTAAGATTTACCTTTATAAAAATCATTTATCAAATTACTACGTTATCTATTGTTTAAGCTAGGTAAGAATTATTTATTTTTATAATCTAAAAATTTTTTTACTTTTTTTAAATTGTGTTAGAAAAATGCCCTGCATAAGCTGCGTCGGATATGGATTTGATTATATTGATTTATATTGGTACATGTATCTTGGTGCTACAACTGATAATATTAAAATAATGTCTGATCCAAACAACCTGGAAGGAAGAGCATTACGGAGCTTTTTTGATAATAAAGGTGTTCAGGAAGCTAATAAACATGGAATACCTTTAGAAATTTATAAGTGTGAACAAGCAAGAAAATCAAGGTTAATAGAACAGAGTAAAATCGATCTGTGAAAAATTATATGTACATTATTTTTTCTATAAGTTTTGGGTTATCTTAAAAGGTTATTTTTAAAAGAGTTTCTATAAAAATTTCCTTCCTATAGATTATACAAACACGTAAAGAATTTTTTTAAAAGAAGTTTTGTTAATTTACATTTATTAAATGAACTAAATAAAATTTTTACACCTGATTGATGTTTTTATTTACAGATTAAAAGCTTTTGGGTTTTCTTATTTGTATCTGTTATTTAGAGGTTGTCTGATAAACAAAAATACTTTTTAAGATAACCTCCTTCCTATATAGATTATACAAACACGTAAAGAATTTTTTTAAAAGAAGTTTTGTTAATTTACATTTATTAAATGAACTAAATAAAATTTTTACACCTGATTGATGTTTTTATTTACAGATTAAAAGCTTTTGGGTTTTCTTTAATTAAAGTTTTACCTGTTTAGTAAGTAGGTATATTTTTTAAAATAAAAAAAGCTTTTCATATGGTCTAATTAATAAAAAACAAAATATTTGTTATTTAGAGGTTGTCTGATAAACAAAAATACTTTTTCTAGATGTTTTTTTACTTTTAGTAAAGGGTTCCTTTAGATATCTATAAACTACGTTGAATAATAATAATTTTATTATCTACTCACCCCAAATAATGGTGGTAACAATATAAAATCCCAAAACCTTTTTGTAAAACTTGCTTTAACTCACTCTAAATTAGGTTGTCCGCGTTAAAACATTTTTGATAAAAATAGTTTGTGGTTTGAAAACTTCCGTTTTCTTTCGATGATTAACATGATTGCAGCATTGGGTTATTTAATGAAAACTAATTTTTTAGCTTATATTATTGATTGTGAATAACAGATGGCTGCACTAGGATGTTTTAGCTTATAAATATGTGATATCATTTGGTGGGCTTATCTAATAAGAGCATACCACCAATTTAAATCAGCTGCTTTGTTTACATTTTTTGGGGAATTATTTAGTAATTTTCTATTTAACTAAATGTCATTTGGTTGCCCTGTATGTTTACATATGCTTGGCGGGCTTATCTAATAAGAGCATACCGCTATTTAAATCAGCTGCTTTGTTTACGTATGACGTCACTTCCGGCGGCCATATTGTTTACATCCGGCGGCCATATTGTTTACATCCGGCGGCCATATTGTTTACATCCGGCGGCCATATTGTTTACATCCGGCGGCCATATTGTTTACATCTGGCGGCCATGTTTGTTTACATATTACCTATAACACATGTGCTTATGACGTCACTTCCTGCGCTAGAACATACATTACTCTACTACTGATATTGTATACGCTGCGAATCAGTCAGTTGCGGATTTGTGTGAATATTAGACTTAAATGACTCATAAAATATTGGCCAGTTCTCTGTTTTACCATCGAAAGATGGAATATCAATCGGCGGTAACTTAATAGAAATTTGACATGACGTAGCGGGTACATTATTTTGTTTAGAAAAATTGAAAATATTATTACGTGCACGTTTGACATAAGTATAAATATTGTCAAATGTAATCAAACATTTATAACTTGGTTCATATTTTACATCTAAAGATAAACTAATTTCATTAATTTCGTCCACAATGGATTCATACTTCTGTCGCATTTCATCAACCGTTTTCGATTCAGCCATAAACTTTTCGTTTGATCTTGAATCGAAAGTAGTAATCTTTTTAGAAATATCATACAATAAAGATAAATGTTCAAATATTGCTTCCTTTTTGCATTGCAAAATCCTTAATCTTTTATCCATATTTGCTACAAACAAGTTTAATTAAAGGAAAGAAAGGTTAGTACTAATAACTGAAAAATTACTTTTACAAAAACAAATTTGACAGCGGGTGTCAAATAAATTAACAATTATATAAAAATTAAGAAATTCTTACAAACACTGGAGTATCCGGACTCGAACTTAGGACCATAAAATGATGGGGCGTGTAAATAGCCTCACCAAAAATTAATTAAGAAAATTAGAGAATTATATAGTAAACAAAAGATGTGGGAGTAAGATTGTTCTACAACTCTATGCTATTGAGAAGCCAAAGCACAAGGGACTTACCAGTAATTCCTCCTACTTCTGCTGACTTCTTTCATCCACACCAATAATCCAAATGGTGAAATTGAAGGGGCGGGCGGCTTATCGGAATTCACACAAAAAAAAGGGCAAACACAAATTATTTCAACGTCTTTTTCTTGCTTGTCAAGGTGTGTTTTTTTTCTTTTAAACAAAAAAGTTGGCGGTCATCATATCCTGGCAACGCCATAGACGCTATCCAAAATAGCGATAATCGGAGAAATTACAAGAGAGCGCCCTGCGCTATATGGCGTCACCTCAAACATACGGTGAGCGCAGCGCAACCACGTGGCTATATTTAGATTGTGCTCAGGGTCGGAAGACCTTGGCTCTTCAGAACGGACTTAATAGTTACATTAAATGAAATATTCTTCACAGCAAATTGCAGTATATTCGACTGCATTAAATATTTATAGGTAGTTTAAGCAAAAAGTGACTTAATGTAATAGAAATTATAGCTATATGTAACTCCCCCTTCCTTAAGTGTAAGCCATGGGAATGCAATTACCAGGGTGAACACCTTCACATATTAAGTTTAATTTATTTATAGTACATGGTATAAATTATTAAGAGTAATTTAACATTTTCTTTTAAATTTCTGACTATTGAGTCGAGTTTAAAATTTTCTTAAATAAAGTTCCTTAATTTCTTAAATAATTTCCTCATAATGATAACAATGATAGTGATATAGATCAAGACCTACAATGTATAAATGCAACTGTTTACATAGTATAGTTTAATTTAATATTTTCGAAATTTTGTGTAAGTCTAAGTGGCTGAATTGCTGTACAATGAACTTCAACCGTTGTCTATTTTGAACCTTATTAATAAATAAGTACCAGTTAAAGTTTCTACAATACATGATATATACAATTAAAAATGCAATTTTTTATGGCGAAAACATATTCGCTTCACATTGATCTACTAGATTTTTACTGCCTGAAACAGAAAACACATTAGATATTTGCACTGGATGATTTTGGACAACCACATGATCGTTAATGTAATCGTTAAGTATTCCTTTCACATAAATTAAGGAACAGTGAGGTAAATATTTGAATTAAATTTCTGTTATAAGTTAATATATTATTTATAGTAGCTTCCTTTAACAATTGAAATTCCACCGGTTTATACCATATGAAAATGGTTTTGAGTTAAATTTTCTAATAGTCGGAACTTCGTTCGAGTCAAATACCTTATTGTAATTATAAGAATAAATCTTTATATATCATTTCGATATTTTATAAGGCCGAAATCAATTAATTTAGTTTTGACAAATTTTTATAAAATAATTTGATACAAGTATTTCAGTATCTAAATATGTAAGGCTTTATCAAATATTAGTTTTGTTAAAAACAGTATAAGTTATTGATGACGGTTGAAATGATCAAATGTTCCATAAAAGGGAATTCATTTTGCAAGGTTAGTTTCAATTTATTATTTATTTTTATATTTATAATATAAGTTTATTTAAAGTAATTTAAGAATTGTTTTCCAGAAAGGTGTGTATAGTCTTGCAGTATGTTTTATGTAGAGCTTTCAAGTTGAATATTGATCAAAGTTTAAAGTTAACCTTCTAGTACTAGTATACAAAATTAATTTTAAAAGACGTCCGTTTTGTTCACTGAGCAACAAAGTGTTTTCTTCTATTCGTGATAACTATATATATTGGTTAGCTAGCATGGTGCTTATTCTAAAAGCTAATTATTTTGCAATCACTATAAGCTAGAATAATATGCAACTAATGTAAACTTAACAACTGCCTAAAAGAATTAAGTCATTTAAAAACTTTGGCTTCCAAAGTATTTGATTTCTAGGTTAGAGAAATATGATGTAATTTGAATTTTGATTTAATTTATTGTATTTAAATTCTATATCTCTTTTCATATTTTAAACAAAAATTGAGAAAATAAAAATTCATTTAGTTTCGTATCTTGATAATAGAGGATCAAGTTATTTTAATTAATTCGTCTTCAATTGAAATAAAATTTGTAGTTTGGGGTTTTGCAGTTGTTTAGCCTGTATAAAATAATAAATATTTGTTTTAAGCGAATATTAGTAAAAGCAGGTTAAAATATTATTTATAGTTAATGCGCCTTTAAATAAAAAATGCTTCTTAAACTACGTTAACATGGGTTAATAAAGTTGGATTTAATAAAAAATGTTACATTTCTTTTATTGGATCAAGGCAAAGCTTAGTTTGCATTTTATTCGTTGAATGCAACAATTGTCCAAAGAGGTTGCATATTTGCAACAGATAATCTACACTTATGAAGTTATCAAATGTATAAATAGATTACGTCTTTGTTTAAAGTAGGAATAGATCCAAGAGGAGTGGGAAATTGTTGGTTGGTGGGGTGATGTCACTTCGCAAAAGATTTCGTGATGAAAGGGTCATCTTCATAGTAAAATTAATTACAAAGGAGAAAGAAGGGAATTTACTGAGATGCTTCATGTTTGATTTCAGAAAGGGTTTGAATAGTATTTAAAACAAAAAATTATATCCTTTGGATCGCATAGGTTTTTGTATATGTATTTGATTTAGACAGCCAGATTACATTTTAATTTTCCTTCATTCGGGATCTGAAATGTCGATATATTCGATAATTTTTTAGAATGAGAATTTTACGTTCAGGTTTGATTTTTTCCTCCCGATTTTATAATTAATCGGATTTTTGGTAAGTCATTTATATTTTTACTAGTAAACCTACGATTTTTATTGGCGTTACGTTTAATCCTTTTAGATTTTTTCGCAGGTTTGCTTTTTATCTTGAGTTTACGAAAAGCATTTTTAAATTTTGTATTACGTTGGACCATTGCTTTAAATTGTTTCTTGTTCGGTTCGGATTTTATTTTGGGTGATTTTGTATTACGTTGGTCCTTTGTTTTAAATTTTTTCTTGTTCGATTCGGATATTATTTTATGTGATTTTTGTTTCCTTGCTTTTTGATGACTTTCCCTAAACTCGCTTGGTTTTTTGGATTCTGATCTTGATGTAACGTCAGGACAATTTTTTCCTTAGTTTGTTGTTTTACAAAATCTTGAGTAAAAGAAGAATTTTTGCATTCTTTAACAACATTATTTGTAACATCTTCTTCAGCCTGTTTTGCCAAATTTTTCATTTACTGAAGTATTTAAAATTTTGGGTTCCGTCGGGCGAAGTACTTCTTTGGACTTTTCAAGATAGACTGTTTGAATTGAATCCTTCTCTTCGGACGATATTTTCAATTTCGTAGTGGTATTACTAAAAATAATTGAAATTTCGGGTTCCTTTAAAGGAATATTTTTGCTAGACGGAATTTTTGATTCCGTGGTTAATTTATAGATATTAATTATTTCGGATTGGTTGGAAGAAAGTTTGTTTTCATTATTTTCAAAATATGACGTTTGAATTAAATTAGGTTCTGTGATTGACTTTTGTGTTACCGAATTTACTGACGAAAGGTTTTCTTCGTCGTTGTCAGGAGATGATCTTTGAATTAAATGAAGTTCTGTGGGTGACTTAGGTGTTACCTAATTTACTGAAGAAAGTTTTTCTTCGTAATTTTCAAAAGGAGCAATGGTTCTTTTTGGTCGAATTTCTGCTGCATTATTTGAAATATGATTTATTTTAAATTTATTCGACGGGAACTTACCTTCATACCATTCAGACGTGAAATTTTGTTTATCATTTTTAGGAGTACTTTCATAACATTCAGGCGTGAAATTGTGTTTATAATTTTCAGGAGGATATGCCTCTTGAAGTAAATTGTCTTTTTTGGGTTGTACTTTAGGCAATTTTGTAACTGATTCAGTTTCTGAATAATATATGCTACGGTCTGTGTGTAATTTAAATGTTGCAAAGGGGAAATACACTTTCCCGTCAACAGTGGCGGATTTAGGCACAAGCGCTTGAAGCGGCCGCTTCAGGCCCCGCAAGTCAGGGGGCCCCGCCGAGGCCTCCTGCCAAGGACCGCACTGGACACGCGATAAATAACAATTATTGGCGTGGAATTCACTTTCTCGCGAAAAGTGAAACAAAAACGGATTATATCATTCATATTGGTTGACACATTATAGTTTTCTACGAAAAGGCAAGCATAAGTAAAATATTGTAACGGAGTATACTGTTTCACAACAGACTTGCGAGGAATGTATTATCTCTGTCGCTCCGAACACTTGCTTTCTAGCACAATCAGCATCAGCGCGGTCATCAGACTACTATGATGACTATAATTTTTTGAATTAATGGTTTCTGATAAGACGTTCGGTGAAGGGGAATTTTACAACGCTTTTCAACGGGTAAAATTCCTGAATGACTTTTGTCAATTGTTTTTGGTATAGTAAAAGTAGAAAAGTTCCATTGCAAAATAACTGATTGTAAAATAAATGAATTTATGTACGATTGCATTATAAAGTACTGTTTATTGTATTGTATTGAGCCAGTAAACTGGCTTATTATTGTACTCGTAAAATAAAGTGGTAGTAGTAAAATAAAGTGGTAGTAGTAAAATAAAGTATATAGTAGTAAAATAAAGTATGACAACTGTATATTACATGTCAAATTTTCTTCTGTCAAGAATAGATGTCAAATTTATAAACTGATTTTTTTTGATAATTAGCCAATTTTAGGAATCGAACATAAAGCTTTGTATGCAACTCTTACATAATCGGACCTTATAGACGCGCCCTTTTTATAGGCCTTGCTCGCTTCGCTCGCTCGGCCATAAACGAGGCTTGTCTATAAAGTCCTACATTATGTACTTGTTACATAAACAGCTATTATGTCCTATTGCATTATAAAGTACTGTTTATTGTATTGTTTTGCGGCAGTAAACTGGCTTATTATTGTACTCGTAAAATAAAGTGGTAGTTGTAAAATAAAGTGTAGTATATTCAGTTTTCCAATGGCAACTGAATCTTACATGTCAAATTTTCTTCCGTCAAGAATAGATGTGAAATTTATAAACTGATTTTTTTTTAATAATAAGCCAATTTTAGGAGTCGGACATAAAGCTTTGTATGCAACTCTTACATAATCGAACTTTATAGACTCGCCCTATTTATAGGCCTCGCTCGCTTCGCTCGCTCGGCCATAAACTGAACTCATCTATAAAGTTCTACATTATGTACTTGTTACATAAATAGCTATTATTTAATATTTATTAGTGCGTATAATGTTAATTAACGAATAATAAATCAGTTATACCAAAACCTAAAATTATACGATTAAGTACTATGCCGGCAGAAAAATTTCACTCGACTTTCTTCATTTTGTAAACGGTCTTACATCCAGTAGCAAGTTTTACTTATGTCAAATTGTTATTTTTCTTTTAATGACATATGTCATAAAGTACAATTTAATAAAATACGTAGTTTCTAAATCAAAATGATGTGTCTTGATATAAATTCTTTTTGATATTAATAATAAAATCAGCCAATATTATTTTATTTCTATTGAAATTGTTATTTTTGACGCGTCTATGATATTGTGTCATGTCATGAAAAGTCTTTGTTACTCGTCTAAAATTTAAGAAAAATCAGCCTACTTGATAAAAATCGTGCGAGATTTTCCTGTCAGAACAGTACATATGTCGCAGGAAGATAGTCAAATCCGGAAAACTAACTATCTACCTAGTCATTTACTAAGTGACGGGGCAGATAGTAAATCGAACATAAATCTATATGCCTTTTGATTTTGTTATATGCCTAGGTATTTACTAAATTAAACTAAATTTACTAAATTAGAACAGGCAGTTACTAAATGGCTTAGGGCCGGTATTATAAAACTTTTTACTTCCTAGATAAAATTTACTTTGAGAGTAAATTCATTTGTTCTGTCAATTTCATATGCAAATTGACAGAATAAATTAATTTACTCTCAAAGTAAATTTTATCTAGGAAGTAAAAAGTTTTATAATACCGGCCCTTAATGTGCTGTCGGCAAATTAGGTAATAACATGCACATTTCTTCGTAGAACATTTTTTTAGATGAACACTTGGAAAATCTTTACCCTTGCCTAAAGAATGTTCTGCAAAAAAATGTGCATGTTATTACCTTATTTGCCCACAGCACATGAAGTCATTTACTAACTGCCTGTTCTAAACAACGGCATTTAGTAACCTTCATTCAATGAACCCTCTTCATGCCTAGGCATGAAGCAAAATCGTATAGATTTATTCTCGTTTTACTGTCTGTCCCGTCACTTAGTAAATGACTAGGCAGATAATTATTTGCCGGATTTGACCACAGATTATACTTTACAGATGCGAAGCTCGCCTGGTCCCGCCAATCCAAATTTATATAAGCATGCGTGAATTCACCATTGTTTTAGTAGTATTTTAATCAACCTCACTTCTCTGCTTGTTTATATTTTGCACGTGTGTTTTTGTTGCGTTCAGATATTTTGAATTATTTTGTTAGTACTTTATATATTTTTGCATTAATATTTGATTTGACATTGATATTATGATTATTATTATTGATTATTGATATACATTGACATAATGTTACCTTTCTGCACTTACCAATTGATTTGTACAATACAGTATCCATATAAGTATAATTTATTATAATGTTAATAAAAAGTTTTAGATTTTGGTAAATTGTTTATTTTTTTATAGTTTATTATTTTTTGTTTTATAGACCTTAATTTATGTTAATCCTTGGGGGCCCCAAAAATTTGTAGCGCTTCAGGCCCCTCAAGTGTTAAATCCGCCACTGCCCGTCAAGTAATCTAATATCGGCTTTTAGTTTTAAGGTCTAAACCAAGTAACCCGTCAAAATATGCGTGACAGTTAAAAACTTTAAAATTTAAATTGATGTTGCAGTTATAATTTGCAATAATGGAAAATTAATTTCTTGAGAAATGAGTGCTTCCTTTGTCATACTTGAAATTGTTGACTTTTTATTTTCAATTTGGACTGACTTTAAATTAGAAATAAAGTTTGGTGTCAAAAAGCTACAGCTACTGCCAGTGTTAATCATTCATTTACAATTTTTTAGCACGATGAAGGGAATATTATATTCGGTTTGAAAACCGTTAGCTTTTACGGAGGATTGTACAGGAAGGCAAGTATTAGAAAATTTTGATTGTCAACACTGGGGTTTAAATGATATTGTTGATTATTCATACAACGGTCAGAATATTTCTTATTCATATTTTTGTGTCCTGAAAATACGTTTATATGTTCTGGATAAATTTC
This sequence comes from Agrypnus murinus, assembly GCA_929113105.1. Classification (NCBI taxonomy): domain Eukaryota; kingdom Metazoa; phylum Arthropoda; class Insecta; order Coleoptera; family Elateridae; genus Agrypnus; species Agrypnus murinus. The sequence goes on along the minus strand of OV816025.1, from coordinate 80,411,023 downwards.
ATCAAATTTACCCTTATTAATTTTGTCTTGTTCAACGTTGAACATTTCTTCAGAAATGGAATCTGGTGAACTAGCTGGCTGAAAAGAATCATGTATTTGATTTTGTTGTACATTTTTAGAAGAGAATTTGGAAATGTTAGTTTGTTTTAGGAGTTTCTGTGAGGTGTGACAAAGTTTTTGTTTATTTGTCTCTGTTGTATACAAATTTTCTATAAATTCTTTTCCGGATGGTGATAGAACGTATTTAGTACTAGTTTGTGTTATGTTTCGTGAAAATGTGGAATCATTTTCATTTGGCATTTTTGCGATTCGTTTTGCAGGTAAGGGACTTGGCATTTCTTGAGAATGCCCTTTTGATTTTCCCAGTAATTTAGTTAAAAGTTCTTTTTCAGATGGTACAAAGGTTGTTGCTTGGATATATTGATCATATTGATCATTTGTGAAATCTGAACGTTGTTTAAATTTCGTTGACAACGTTGGTGCGATAAATAGTTCGTCAATGATTTGATTACATGGTTTGTTAAATCTATCAGAATCGAGATGATTATTATCATATTCTGATGTTTTCGCAGTTTGAATTGGTTTAAACCTACCAAAAGAGGTTTTACTATTTCTGTTTTTACAATTAATAGTTGATTTACTAAACAATGAACGATTTTGGACTTTTTCGTCACTTCCATCGTAATGATTAATACAAAGATTTTCTTCAGGATCGTATTTTACTGAAGAATATGGTATTTGCTCTTTGGCATATTTGCATAGTTTTTGCCCATTGGCATTTTTAAATAATTTGTGCTCATTGACACTTGTAAAAACTTTATGCTCATTGGCATTTTTAAATAATTTGTGCTCATTGGCACTTGTAAAAACTTCATGCTCATTGGCATTTTTAAATAACATTAAGCGATTCGTGCTTTTTAATTCCATTGGTGAATTTATTTGCACATTATTTCGTGCCATTGTTAAAAGATGCTTATTAAATTATGTTCATTAATAAAGCAATTAAAATTATATATATTTAAAAATATTATGTTAAAAAGAGAAATTTTATTTTAATAAATTTGCAAAGGAATTTTTTACCTCTTCACCTTAAAATATGTTAAAAGTTACTCACGATACGATGACCTTGTTGTCCAGAATTCGTTGGATTTCAGGCCAAAGGAGAAATAATTCGAAGCAGGGACGACCACAGCATGAAAGCGAGTCGCTTGATGTCGGCATGAAGTCCAGGGAACGGCAGCTGATCTTCGGTCGAGGCGTCCGCTTCGCTAATGATCTGCTAATTAGGGCGTTGCCTTGGGCGTCGTCACTAATTTCGTTTTTTCTACGTTGCAGTCGACTTTTCCACAGAATTTTCGTTGTAGAAAAATGTTTCCCTTTTGGATCTTGCCACGTAGATGGTTCTGGTCTTCCAAAATGTTCGGATGCCGTATGAAGATTTAAAAATCAATCTGCACTCAGAATTTTTCCATCGAATGTTAAATGCAGATTACGGTATCCCATACTCGTCGCCAATTATAATTAAATAATTTGGAGGCCAGAATTTAATAGAAGTATTTATTGATAAATACACAAATAAGTCTAAGTCGACAAATTTGACTCTACGTTTGTGCAGACACTACACTTATCGCTGACTCGGTGGTCTTGAACGTTGTTGCTTGATGTCGGACTATTTCTCACAAGGTTACCGCTGGAACCTGCCTTTATAGCTGCTGTTTCTTGAGTGTGGGTTTGTTTGTTGCTCCTGCCCTTGCTTCGACTTTCATACGATTTCCAGAAATCGAATAGAAATGCATAGCGTACGTGACTTGATAAACGTGGCTATATTTAGATTGTGCTCAGGGTCGGAAGACCTTGGCTCTTCAGAACGGACTTAATAGTTACATTAAATGAAATATTCTTCACAGCAGATTGCAGTATATTCGACTGCATTAAATATTTATAGGTAGTTTAAGCAAAAAGTGACTTAATGTAATAGAAATTAGAGCTATATGTAACTCGCGCGCCTTTGAGAATTTAAATCTGATTCGTCATCGCGTGGCCAATCACGTCGTCCGGCCGTGCTCCGACTAGGCGCTTGTGTTAGCTACTTCCTCAGCGGCAACTTCAACGAGAATCGACAGATAGGTTATTCTGTAACACCAACCGTTGAGCTATGCGCACTCTCAACGACTGTCTAACGTTTTCTAAAAAGGTAATACATCTTCGCCGTTAATATAGATACAGTTTCACCGTTTTAAGTATAAATTGCGCATGTCATATTTATTATTTTTGGAGAACGCGCCAGTTTTGTAAAAATGTCTGTTTTGAATTGATTTCAAAAGCACAAGGCAACAATACGTTGTTCTTGGAGGAATTGCAAGTAAACGAACATTTTAGGTGTAAGAGAACACCTAAAAGAGAACCCCCCCCCCTGAACAGAACATAGTACTATTTATATATTATTGATAATAGTAAAAGTATGAGTTAGTCTTTGTTTGAATTGGTTATATATGAAATAAATTAATTACAACTAATATTTATTTATTAATTATTTATTTAATGTGTTGTTTCACTTTTGGGTATGCAATTAAAGTTAGTTTAGTTTAAACGTATATTTCGATCCGTTTTGAATCTTCATCAGGGGTTCATTAACATTAACATAATAAATTATAGCGGATCTTAATACATTAATTGACAACTTAAAGTGATTGTATGTTAAAGTTCATGTAACCCTGACGAAGATTCAAAACGGATCGAACTATAGGTTTTAACTAAACTTACTAACTTTAATTGCATACCCAAAAGTGAAAAAACACAAAAGAAACACTAAATTAATTACATACAGGTTTATTACGATATCTTCGGCAAATTTAACTAGAAGGTACAGGGTCGGATTTAGACTTGATAAGGCCTTAAGCTGTTTGAGATATGGGGCCCTTTAGTATGGGACGTTCCGGACTATGGGGCCGATGCATCTAAACTTGCGACAAAAATGAGAAAAATGAACTTTAATATTTACCCACTTTTATGTTTTTTCTTAGAAGTACTATAATTGTAGTACTTGGTAATATTGGTCACATCTGTAGGGGTTTATTATTTTGTGTACAATTAAACGCCGTTTTTAGTGTTACAATTTTAGTTCTAAGTTTATACATATTATACAAAATATATATTGGTATTTTATATTTTACATCTCTCTATAATAAGTTGCCGGTTTTTTATAAAACTAGAATTAATATTAATAGACAAATTGACTAATTTTTTATGTTCATTTAAAATTTCGTAGAAATCATTTTCATTTTGAGATACAAAAAAAGTCTACAATAGTTCACGTTTGCTACCTGCATTAAACGATAGCCTAATGTTTGTTTCTTCATGTCATGAAAATATTAATTCCACCTTTTTCCACTTTTTGGAGTTATTCAATTTTTTCTATGCTGATGTACGAAATGGTAACTAGAAGGGAATCAGTGGAGTTGATTTCATTTAAAGGAGAACGAAGAGACAAAACACTAATAGAGTCTGTATACAGTTCTACCATTTCAAATGTTGAATACCAAGGACTATCTGATGGAAAAATATTAAATGATCTTAAAAATATCACTTATACCTTTTTGAATTTCGTTAAACAAAAGTACATACAAAGAATGCCATTATATAAAACTAAGGTTTTTAGAAAAATACTCCAATCTGTTAGTTGAAATGTTTTTATTGCCAGATAATGAAGAGAGTCTTCATCTTCTTCTCACAGATCTTCTGCAGATATTGCTCGAAATGCTACCCTTCCCTTGGGCTTATTATCAGAAGAAACACTAGATGCTGGATTTAAAGATGTTAGAGCTTTTCGTGAAAAACATTCACTGAAAATTATTAGAACCAGAGACTTGATACATAATGTACTCTTCTGATACTGTATCTTCGTATCTAGTCTGCACAGACTTACGACCAATTCCTCGAAAGAAATCAATTCGCGATACGAATGACGATTACCAGAAATTGTTGAAAGAACCAAATATGGGATCAAGGAAACGAGTTCTGATGAAGATGATGGTTTACAAAACGAAGATGAAGAAGAAGATAGAAATTAAGATGAAGAGTTTCTATGGGATTAGTTAGTTTACCATTTTTTTAACTTTGATAATATATATTGAAACTTTAAATTTCGGTTTTGGATGAAAAAGTCAAACAGAATACGCCAATGATGACAGAGAAATTTGACATTAGCTTATAGGATTAGTGTTAGCGATATGTTTTGTTAGTTAATGATACTGGGGATTGGGGGACTCTATGGAGAACATTTTCATCAGTTTAAAGTTATTCTGCGGAGACTAAAATAGTTTTAACTATTGGATATAGTATGTATTTGTTCTGTCCATATTTCAAAAAAATATCGTCTATTGTTTGAACCTTCCTGAAATTGTTTGAAAATCTAAGTAAAACGGTACTTTCAATCTTCTTAAATAGTAGGTAGGTACTATAAGAATGAAGCATTTCTGTGTGGACCCATATACCTTTTTTCAGTTTATTTTCAATTTTATATTATATATATAAAGGTTTGTTCTTTTCGTTCATAGAAATCGCTTTGCAACTATCTAAAATTTTTAAAATAAAATAAGCTGATAACGGCTTATTATCACCAAAATGTTCAAGTAACGTAATTACTCATCTTGTTACCAGATATATAATTTCATTAAATATTGATGTACACAATTAATAAACTAAACAACATAAATACTGTAAGTAATGAGTAAAGACCATCTAATATCGTAATGCAAGAAAATCTATACATATGTCCACAAATATGCTCCAATTAGAAAAATATTCAAATTTTTAAAGCACGTTGAAAGCAGGTATCAATATAAATATATAATAATTACATAAAATTTTAGTGCCCATCTGTATTTATTGCAGTAATAGTTAATTATTAACCTCATAAATAATAAAGATCTTGAAAATCTTGATCTTACGAGTTACGTATTTATGTCGCAAGTTTCGACGCATCGGCCCCACAGTGCATTGGGACAAATATTGCTACAGTATATTTAAGTATATATGACAATTGCTCACTCGGACAACTTTCTTTGGGGGCCCCCAAGAAAATGGGGGCCCTAAGCTATAGCTTATGTAGCTTATACGTAAATCGTGCACTGGTAAGGTACTGTAAATACTTTTTACTAATTTTCAATTACTTCAGGAATTTAAAAATATAAGTATAATTATTTTTATATCGCCCTATTCAAATGTAATAAGAGAATTCTACAAATAAATTCCTGAAAATGTTTAAAATACCCTAACAATAGAAAAATTATTAACCTGCAATAGTAAATCTTTCTTTTCTCATTTCATTGAGAAATATGATATCACTATTATTATACCTTCTTAAGAAAACGTATGACAGGAGTAAAAAATATCAAAGAAAGAAAAATTAGTGACGTTACTTGACATTGATACTTGTTGGCTAATAGTTTCTATTAATTTGTAGTGGTGACTTAAGACAGCTGATGATTTACATTCTCGTGTTGGTCCAACTCTGTTTCTACTGCATACCAAGTAACTACATAGGGAATCAGGTAAATAGACAGGCTATAGTACTGTATGTATATAGTAATACATATTTACAATGATTACTTGTAGGCATCCAATGTTGCGGAAGCAGTGTATTTTTCAGATTGGTATTCTCATAATCTGCCGTCACTGAGAGTTTCAGTTCCTTTTATGATCCAGAATGCTCAACGAGAAATCACTATAAAAGCCGGAGGTTTGATTACAATGAACGCTACAACTGTAGTTAATGTAAGTTTTGAAGTGTAGCAACTATTCCAGAGAGTTCTTTTCAGTCGATTTTCTCGATAATGAACAATTTGCAAAATGTTGTAAATGTGTATTTATGTTTCCCTATCTTAACTTCCTGCACACATGAGTTATCTTTGTCAATTTGTGTTGCAGGTACTTAAAGTATCCTGGTCTGTAGCTTCCATACTGAGAGGTGTAAAATGAAATAATGGAGGGAAGATGAAGATCAATAGAAACCTTTTGGAAACGTTTGAAGCAATGTATATGCACACTATCAAACACTGATTGAATGAGTTACTGCAGTGAAATACCTATTATCTATAGTTAAAATGTAGAATAGGGCACAAAACTTTTTTAAAGCACCTAATAAACACTTAAAAGTTTGAAAAATATATGTAATGCTCATTGTAACTCCTTATAATAAATGACAAAGTAGTAATAATTTAGACCATGCCGCGCCTAGCATTGAGTACACACAAAGAGAAAAAAGATTAGTCCATGGGATTCAATTCAAGGAATTCTAATGAAGAATATTACTTACTAACCGAATACAAAAGCTTTAATTGTAACTTAATGACTCTTGAATCCAGTAGAGAACCAATATCACATATATGATTATTATCGTACGTAGACTAAATAAATGACACATTTTTATTTATCTCACTTCAGACAAAAAGAAAACAAATTTGACATTACAGTTGTTAGAGTAGATATTATAGTTATTAGTTCTTACACTAATTTATAATGAAAGGCCTTTCTATTATCTAATTACGTACAGAAATTCCGTGTTTTACGTGGAGCACCTGTCGTAAGACTTAATCTCCACGTTCCTTCCAAAAGTAACTAATTAAGATAGGTTCAATCAGCGCGCATTTGCAAAGCAAATGCTACCAGTATCTCACTAGTTGGAGCGAGGTTTCTTATCCACCCTCTACTAGCTCTCCAAGCTAATACCGGAGCTATAAAAAAGCATAAGTCATTTTTTATTTTATTTATATTATTTTATTTTAATTTATATATTATATATGGGTCATTCTTTCTGAACTCAATCACCTTCCTTCCAAGAGAAACTAATTTAGATACACTCAATTAGTGCGCATTTGCGAAGCAAATGCTACCAGTAACTCACTGGTTGAAGCGAGGTTGCCTATCCACCCTCTACTAGCTCTCCAAGTTAATACTGGAGCTATAAAAAAGCATACGTCATTTTTTATTTTATTAATATTATTTTATTTTAATTTCTATGTATATTATATATGGGTCCTTCTTTCTGAACTCAATCACCGGCTAGGTCCAAAAAACGGCGCAACTTAGAAAGGACTTCGAGGGCTCATTTTAAAGCTTGAAACCTCTACTTTTGAATGTCACATGGCTTCTATATGAAAAAAATTTATATTTGATTTATAAGTTAAAAACAGTTTTAAAATTTTTACAGCATCGTATTCTTCGTCAAAAAATACATAAATTTTGTCCTATTATTTAGTTATTGCGTTATTTCCTGAAAGTTGCCATTTTTGAAAGTTTATAATTTTTTTTTATCGAAAATGGTGTCAGATAGAAAAAAAATGATAAGAGTAAAAATGCTTACTTCTACTCAATGAATACGAAAAAAATTTACAGACCGATTTAATGCGATTTTGAAAATTACGATTGTAGATGTCGCCTATCTATGGGATGAATAATATAATTAAAACCTTCTCAATGTTTCAATTACTTTTCTATGTCAAATTCTATGACAATATCTATCATGATCAATTTCCATGTCAATTACTTTTATTCGATTTTCCGAATAAAAATAAATGTTTGGTGTGAAAAAAAAGTTTTTTCTTAACACGTGTGCCGAAAGTACAAGCTTGCGCCCTGATGTTTGAGCACAATGAGACATTTTCCAGTGGATGACCAGAAGATCTTGCGCAAAATCTTACTTTGCGCACAAGTAGTACCGGAACTGGCACTTGTACTAGTACTGGTATAAGTTTTCTTCACTACCAAAAATTTATTTTTATTCTGAAAATCGAGTTATTTTTCTGGTTCCAACTAAAAATCTTTAGTGTGAAACAATTGAATAGTTTTGTTACAAAAATTACATAACCATATTGTCGTTAAAAATTAAACTAATTGTTTCAACAAATATTATTAATGAATTTGAAATAAATGTTTAAAAACACTTTGTTGCTTCTTTTTTTTTGTTATAAACGTTGTCCTTAAATCCTATAGAACAATTATTACATAAATTTTTGGTACCCAACTCTTAATTAATAGCTAATTTTCATACTTTCAGAATACAAAGATTAATCGCATTAATATTTTTTTTTAAATGCCCAGATCTTCTACACTAAATGATCCCTACATTGGCATTTATATCTCAATTGTGCCCAAGTACTTGCTTGACAGAATTACAATAAAACATTTAAGTTCTAAGACTTCTTAACATTGAAAACTACAAATTTAACATAAAACTATCCCAAATCGTTGGATCTGAAGGAAAACATTTTTCATTCTTCCACAATAAAATTGGCAGGTAAAGTAATAAATACCTGTGTACATTTCCATAACCATACTCCCGATCTGTTCTAGGTAAAATCAAACCTTAAAATGGCTTTAATACCTACTTAAGTGCAAATTTCTAGTATCAATAGTAAATCGTCAATTGATCAAGAAAAATTACTACAATTAAAAGAAAAATCACTTTAGAATTTATTTTTTTTCTACTTAGCGTGTCATCGTAGAGTGTTTCTTAAACACAACTGAAACATATTTATTAATCCTTTTAATAAAAAAAATTTAACTCTGAAATCCCTTTACAAGTTAGGCAATCCAAAAACATGAATGTAAATGTAGTTACTTAAATTTTCTGACGGTATATTAAAAACATGACATAAAATATTTAAATTTAAAGAATCGGAATTGAAATGATCATGCTTTAAAATTGAAGATGGCCAAATAATTATAGCAACTACAGTTGAGAAACAATATATTAATAAAATATTCATTTGCTTTTTAGGTTGAAAGAACAATATATACCATATAGATCCAGAGACAGTTACACATAATAGACCTAGCCTACTGTGATCTCCTATTGTTTTCTAAAAATGATTCCTATGTGAAAATAATCCCAAGAATAATTCAATATGAAGCAAAATGTTATGTTAAAGATGAAAAGATTTTTATTTTAGTTGTCTACTGCCCAAATTAGTAGATCTTCGAATACCCAGGGATATCGCATTCAAGCACATCAAGAGCATTTTAAAATGAGAACATGTTCTAGAAAAAAGTGCTTTATTTGTAAAAACTAAGTTAATATATACATTTTGAATGTAAATTTATATAGAAAAGTGCATCGCCCAGGCTGGGAATCGAACCCAGGACCCTCTGCTATCTAGGCGGTATCTCTACCAACTGAGCTACCGGGCGAGGACCATCAGCAAAGCGACAAATCTTCTTAGATATTTTAGCAAACATACAATATGATGGGTGACTACGACTAAAAAATTGACACAAATTATTTATCGAAATACGTACATGTGTAAAGATGCTGACCGAAATTCCGCATTTCGTTAGTGTTTCCAAAATAGTATGGGGTAAATTTTAAATGTTCCGTGGAGGAAATTGCAGTAAACAGAAAACTTTTAACAATGCATTTGTTAAATTCTACACCAAGAAGACGTTATTGCATAAAATAAAAACGGCCTACGCTTTGAATGTTCCTGTACACAGATTTCATTTGTTTTAATCTGCAAGTTGGATAGATTCTTAAAAACAAAGTATACAGTCTCACTTCAGTACTACAGATACTTGTATCTTTTTTAAAGGTGACTCGATTATTCTAAAATCATCACCATTCATCAGGCTTAAGTAGGGTGAGAATGAAGTTTTTGTGATTCCCCCCAACACTTTCTGCTTTATTCAACTGCCTTCTTCTAACTGACTTTGGGGTGCGAAACCACCGTCTGCGCTTTGATTTTTCAGAGAGGGAAAACCTAAATGTCTATAAAAAATTACCATAACATTTGAATCTCAAAAATGTATTTTTCGAAAAAAGAATGCAAATAAAGAAAGGCATAATGGTTTTAGCACATACAATAGGGTTTGTTATGTATATCATGTTTCGTTGTATGTAAAAAATGTAACATATGTCATGAATTGCAATTTGTTATATGATGTTTGTCTGGCTCTTAAATTGATCAATCAAAGCTGACACTTACAGTTATTAATTTTATAAATGTATAAATGGGCGTTATAATTTTATATGTACTTTTCTAAAAACGTCGTCCAAAATTAGTAAAAATTTTGACTTTACTAAGATTTTTTGTTCCAAATGCCAATAAGACACTATATAGCAAACATTTCGAATGCACGTTTTTAAAATCTGTTATGTACCTATTTGTATTATATATTAGTTCTTTCCAAATTCATAATTTAAGTTATTAAGGGTCCATTATGATCTACTTGTTATCAAATATTCAATTTCAGATTTGTTCAGTTTTTAGAAGTTCTCTTAATTAATTTTTATAGCTTTGTTTTTCTAGGTTTATCTAAATGTTTCAAGACCCTTTTACTACGTCTGGGTCACTAACAAAATACTTATCTTATGTAGCGCGACCCTTATAGATTCATCCGGGTCGACTTCATTATTATCTAACACCCCTCTTTGTACCGAACATATAAATATTAGTATGTTAGATTTTAAGAAGTAGTAGTGATAGTAAAAAGCACACGTCAGTATGTAATAATCGGTTCAAATCAATATTCAATGTTACATTCTTAATTTACAGTTTTTAGTCAGCCTGAGTGAAACGACCAATTTTATATTAATTGAACTTTTTAGTTTTTAACTGTTTTACTAATAAATTAATAAATAAAATAGTTTGGTGTCAGAAAGTTATTTAATTATCCCAACATCACGAAACCTTAACATTTTGGTGTCAGAAGTGGGATTCCTCTACAAAGATTACCACACGTCACACCTGTAGATTGCTGGTAAAATCAACCTTTGGCGAATTTTAATTCCTCGAGAGGACATCGAATCGGCCCGCAAGCCAACCATCCTTCGACAACTGGACTTCACAGCAAAGAATAGATCGTCAGGCGGCTACTTCTTTGAAAGTCACTGTTACTCCAGTAAGTACCTCAATTGATATTTAAGTGTGAATTGGTTTAACTCACTGACTAAATTTTCCTTATCACCTCGTCATTTTTTCCTGTCCTTTGTAATGGTTGAAGAACCCTCTTTTTTGCTTTTTGTGTAGAAAAGGTTCGAAAGGAAATTAAATTAGTTTGAAATCGAAAACTTAACAATCTAATTAAATTGCGTACGTATAAATGTATTATCTAAATTATCCAAACTTAGTCACATAGGTAAATTTACAAAGTTTAAATTACATACATATATTTTCTAAATTATTCAACCTTATTTATAAAAGCAAATTGTTAAATCGTTTTATAAAAATTAAAAGACAAAAACAATTTTGTTCACAATGCCCGAAGTAACAAATCAAATCGTCTCAGAATCCTCATCTAATTCCGAAGTAGAAGTCTTAAATACGTCAACTCTATTTCGCATGATTACTCGTACTTTTGATGGTAGAAGATCAGAACTGCAAGAGTTTATCAGAGTCTGTGAAACTGCCTTTAGATTCGCGACTGTTCAACAAACCGAACCTCTTCTCGGGTTTATTTTATCAAATATCACGGGCAATGCCAGTGCCCAATTACAAGATAAATCTATCAGTGATTGGGAAGATTTAAAAAATGTTCTTAAACAATTATTTGCGGAAAGTAAGACAGATTCGCAGTTACTCGAAGAACTCAATACTTTAAGACAGAGGAAAGAGGAGAATATCATGTCATTTTATAATCGTGTCCAAAGTTTATTAACTAGAATATTAAATACATTTTCTAATGAATCCGCAATAGCTCGCGTACATAAGTCCTCAATGATCCGCGATATTGCCCTTAATCGATTTATATTACACACAAAACTAGAAATTAGTGATATGCTAAGGATAAAATATCCAAAATCTCTCTCTGAAGCTCTTGACCACGCATTAAATGAAGAACGCATTTTAAATGAAAGACGCCACAAATCCAGCACCTCTGATTCAGTGCGAACTAAAACTTCTATGTCTATTATTTGTAATTTTTGTAATAAAAAAGGTCATAAAGAGCGCGAATGTTATTTAAAGAACAAACAAAATCGTCAAAGTATATCTAACGTTACTTTCAATAATTCTAGATCGAAGGCGTATAATCAAAAATTTTGTAGATATTGTAAAAATAATGGTCATGAAATCCAAGAGTGTCGGAAGCGCGAACGTTACAATCGCTACAAAAATCAGCCAAATAATCATTTTAATACCAATCCTAACTCGAGCACTAGTGATACTCGCAAGGCGCAAACCACGAATCATTCTAATCCAAGTAATAATAGTTCAAATTCAGTGAATTTAAACGAGCTATCGTCGATGACCAGCGTCCTGTCATTCGACGACCATTAAAAATCGAGGCGCACAAAAGTGAGGCAAAATCACAGTCCAATAATCATATATTTATTAATAATTATGCAAACTCTCAAACGAGATCTCAACCTCATAATCTTAGATTTTTAGATAATTATACGAAACCTACTCAAACCCAAAATCGCTTACAAGATTCTCAAATTAATTCCCGTAATTCCTTTTCTAAAGGTAATCCGGAACAATCATCAAATCTTTTGCAAAGTTCTCAAATTAATTCCCGTAATTCCTTTTCTAAAGGTAATCCGGAACAATCATCAAATCTTTTGCAAAATTCTCAAATTAATTCCCGTAATTCCTTTTCTAAAGGTAATCCGGAACAGTCATCAAATCTTTTGCAAAATTCTCAAATTAATTCCCGTAATTCCTTTTCTAAAGGTAATCCGGAACAGTCATCGAATCTTTTACAAAATTTTCAAATTAATTCCCGTAATTCCTTTCATCAAGGTAATCCGGAACAAACTGAAGATCTTTCACAAATTTCCTTGGAAGGTAGGAACCGCGAAATTATCAAAGTAAATTTTTCTAGTAACTCAAACGTAACGTATATAGTAATCCCTATTGAAAACGTTAATCTTAAATTTCTTGTGGATACTGGTGCCAATGTTTGCTTAATTAAAACGGAAAGTTTAAAGAAAACAAATCTGCTTTTCGATTCCAATGAAAAGGTTTTTCTCTCCGGTTTATTACCAAACAGCACAATCGAAACCGCAGGTACAGTTATTCTAAATTCCTTAATACATGAACAGGAATTTTCTATTAAATTTCATGCAATTAATGAACCTAACGGAGTTCCTTTTGATGGTTTGATTGGAAATGATTTCCTAAAATCCGAATTTGCTTCTATATGTTTCGAAAAATTTGAATTAAAACTTAAATCTTTAGATTTTCCATTAAAATTGCATTCGAACTCTAATCCATTTGATGATAACGTATTTTATTTAGAGCCACGTTCAGAAACCGTAGTTAGGGCTCGCATTATTAATCCCGAAATTAAACAGGGTATTACTCCATTGTTCGAAATTAAGGAAGGTGTTTATTTAGCAAGAGCTATTTTATCTGTCGATAAGGATGACAACGCTTACACTACGATTCTTAACACTACAGAAAGAAGGCTAAAGATTAATGACTTTAGACTGATTTTAGAAAAATTCGATGAATCTTCAGCTAGTGTTTTTGTCACAAATTCTGAACTAGAAAATAATCAAAATTTTGCATTTCGATTTAAATTGCTTAAGGAAAATTTGCGACTAGATCACCTCAATTTAGAAGAAAAGGCTTCAGTTGAAGATGTTTGCCGTAAATATCAGGACATCTTTCATTTACCAAATGACAATCTTACGTTTACGAATGCCCTAGAACACACTCTCAAAACGACCGATGATACACCAATTTCGTCAAAAATTTATCGATATCCCCAAATATATAAGCAAGAAGTAGACAAACAAATCGATAAAATGTTAAAACAAGGAATTATTCGTCCTTCGGTCAGTCCTTACAACAGCCCACTTTGGGTGGTCCCCAAGAAGATGGATGCTTCAGGTGAAAGAAAATTTCGCCTGGTAGTAGATTACAGAAACTTAAATAATGTTACTGTTGGCGATTCGTATCCGCTTCCTAATATAGAGCATATTCTCGACCAATTAGGACATAGCAAATATTTCACAACTCTAGATCTCGCTTCAGGTTTCCATCAAATTAAAATGTCCAAAAACGATGCTCATAAAACTGCATTTTCTACTCCCAGTGGTCATTATGAATATGATCGAATGCCTTTTGGGTTAAAAACAGCTCCTGCTTGCTTTCAAAGACTTATGAACACTGCCCTTACAGGTCTTCAAGGCTCCCATTGTTTCGTTTATTTGGACGATATAGTTGTTTATGCTTCTTCGGTAGAGGAACATACCTTTAAATTAGAATATGTGTTTAGCAGACTTAGGTTGAACAATTTGAAGCTTCAGCCCGATAAATGCGAATTTCTGCGAAAAGAAGTCGCTTACCTTGGTCACATTATTAGCGAACATGGTGTTCGACCTAACCCAGATAAAATAAAAGCCATCACCGAGTATCCTACTCCACGAAGTCAGAAACAAATTAAGCAATTCTTAGGATTAATAGGTTATTACAGACGATTTATTAAAGATTTCTCTAAGTTTGCGAAACCTCTCACTAGTTTACTAAAAAAGGACACTCCTTTTATTTGGCAATCATCTCAGCAAGAATCATTTGATCACTTCAAAACTATTTTGACAACACAGCCATTACTTCAGTATCCAGATTTTGAAAGAGAATTCGTTTTAACCACGGATGCATCTAATTACGCGATTGGTTCTGTGCTTTCGCAGGGTCCTATCGGTCAAGACCTGCCTATTTCATACGCTTCTCGTACCTTGAACAAAGCAGAAGGTAATTATAGCACAACAGAGAAAGAACTTCTTGCGATAGTTTGGGCAACTAACCATTTTCGACCGTATCTGTACGGAAGGAAATTCACAATCTTAACGGATCATCGTCCTCTTACTTGGTTATTTAACTGTAAAGATCCTAGTTCCAGGCTTGTACGTTGGAGGTTAAAACTCGAAGAATATCAGTACGAAATTAGGTATAAACCAGGCAGAATAAACTCCAACGCAGATGCTTTGTCCAGAAACCCCGTGATGTTAACACAATATAATCAAACATATGACTCTTTCGTCAAATTTCATTACGAATCTAAGATCTTGCCTGAAATCGAGATAATCAAAGAAAATCTATTTTCGAAATTTCCAAACGCCTTATTTGTTGCGAAAGATTTAGATGAAAATAACGCGTATTTTAATAATTTGAATCATATCCACGACCTTAATTCTATTAGGGAACCAGAAGTATACGAATCAATTAAATTAACAAATTCTGAAGACAATACTACGTTTTTACTCATAACTCATCTAAATCATTTTGATAAACCGTCCTACAAGGACATATTTTATACCTTGCAAAATTTAAAACTAAAATTACTCCAGAATAAGATTTTTGACATTTATATTAAAAATCCTTTAGAGTTCAATAACCATTTAAAACAAGAAATGATTAACGAAATGATTGATTTTGTTTTCCCAAATTCACAATTCAAAATTTATCTCGTCGATAAAAATAAAATTACACCCGAAGGTGAAGATGCAATTAAACAGATTTTCAATGAAAATCATTCCTCTTCTATGAGTGGACATTCTGGTTTTCATCGCACATATCACAGAATAAAAGAAAATTACTCATGGTCAGGTATGAAACGTGACGTCAAAAAACTTATTAAATCATGCAAATCGTGTCAAGAAAATAAGGTTGATAGACGTCCTACGAAAGCTCCAATGGAAATCACAACAACTTCTTCGCGTCCATTTCAAAGGCTTGCCTTAGATATAGTGGGTCCACTCCCATTAACAGAAAATGGGAACCGTTTTATTGTTACCATGCAAGATGATCTTACTAAATATTCTTTCGCAAAAGCAACCCCAAATCACGAAGCGAAAGCAGTTGCTAATGTTCTATGTGATTTTATTCTATTATTTGGCATCCCAGAAACAATCTTGACGGATAACGGATCTGATTTCTCGTCACATCTATTTAAAGAAGTTAATAAACTCTTCAAAATTAAACATATTTTTAGTTCACCATACCATCCTCAAACTAACGGAGCACTTGAACGAAGCCATTCCACACTAAAAGACTACTTAAAACATTATATTAACAATCAGCAAAATGATTGGGACGATTACATATCCCCAGCGATGTTTAGTTACAACACGCACATGCATTCCTCGACAAAATTTACTCCATTTGAATTAATATTTGGTCATAAAGCCTCTGTGCCATCGTCACTTACTTGCAAACCTGAA
Source organism: Agrypnus murinus (assembly GCA_929113105.1). NCBI lineage: Eukaryota > Metazoa > Arthropoda > Insecta > Coleoptera > Elateridae > Agrypnus > Agrypnus murinus. Next base: position 80,394,858 of record OV816025.1, on the reverse strand, counting down.
TTCAAGTATACATATGACGACTATTGTACTGCTTTAAAATTACGTTTTAATCGATCCAATGAAATAGCTCGCGAAAACTTAATCGGAAATAAGATTAAATCAAAAAACTATTATGACACGAAAGCTCGAGACGACACAGAATACAAAGTTGGTGATCTCGTGTATGTGAAAGACAGATCAGGGAATAAATTATCCCCAAGTTTTAGAGGACCTTATAAAGTCACTAAGGTACACAATAATCACACTTTATCCTTACAAATAAAAAACAAAACTGTTACGCACCACAAAAATAACGTAAAGCTCTCTGTTTCAGAACTATGAAAATGGTTCGTATTTGGCAACCAACGATAGTGCTAATTCTATTATCTATCACAAGTTCTTCCCTCCAATCTTCTTCACCTTATTCACTTACTAAACTTCCTAACAAAGCAGGCGTATTCTTCCATAATTTGGGTCGTGTAAGAATATCAACAGACTTCTTTACTATTCTCTCATTTACCAACATTTCCTTCTACAAACGTAAGACAGACTTAATGCATAATACGTATAAAAAGTCTGCATATTTGTGTTTTAATTCCTCTTCGACGTTTATTTATAAGCAATTAAACAAATTCCATTGTCATCAAACAATGGAGCTACTCAAAATTCAAGTACCAAAAGTTTTAGAAAAATATGAAACGATAACGCATCTTACTTCACATGAAGATTTTAATAACAAACGTATTAAACGTGGAGCTATTAATGGTATTTCGCACGTATTTAAATGGTTATTTGGAACCCCTGACTCTGATGACGGCGAGTATTATAGCGACGCAATCAAATCGCTTTTTGAACAAAACAAAGAAACCAAAATTCTAATGAAACAACAAATCAGCATTTTGTCTACCGCGATTCACAATTTTAATAACTCGGTACGAATGTTAGAGTCTAATGAGAAACGGATAAACGAAAATTTTAAGAAATTCGAAAAATTCGGTTTAGAAATTTCAAAAAGAGTAGAATCCACAGAATATGCTGTGATGATAACGGAACATATAAATCTTTTAAGACAATTAATAAATGAACTTAACGAAGAATTCGACACTATTATAAGCGCAATACTCTTCTCTCGCAACAATAATTTACATCCTTCGATTATAACGCCAAAACATTTACTTGACGAATTAAGACATGCGAAATTGAAGTCAGACGTAGAATTACCTTTCGATCCCATGGATATAAACGAAATTTACAAATACTACACCATTTCCAAACTCTCAGTTGTTTATAACGAGGATCTTTTAATTTATGCTATTAAAATACCAGTAGTAAATGAACATTCTTTCAATCTATTTCATATAATACCTTTGCCTGCCGAGTCTTATAACTTTACCTACACCTTTATTACTCCTAATTATCCTTATTTGGTCATGAGTTCGACGAACTTGCACTATTCTCGATTGAGAAGTTTAGAAAATTGCATCAAGGCATCTGAAGGTGAATACATTTGCAACGACTTGGTAGTTCATCTATCGCTTCAGAGACCTGTTTGTGAGGTGGAATTAAAAAACCGTTTAATTCACGAAATTCCCCACGATTGTCCAACAAGAACCACAAAGATAAATCTAGAGGTTTATCATCCATTGCAACAAAATTCTTGGCTTTTCGTCGCAACACAACCAACCATCGGCACAATCAGCTGTAGGGATGGTCCTTCGTTACCAACGGAAGTACAACTCAAGGATTCTGGAATAATTACCTTGAAATCTAAGTGCAGAATGTATACTGGCACTACGGTTTTAACAGCTACTACAAACCGCACTACCAACTTCACAAATTACATACCAGACATTAACATCAATACTGATGACTGCTGCATAGAAAAGATACAAACGATCGCTACGGAAAAGATTACTCCAATTCAGTTCAAACATGTGAACCTAGATGAATTATCACATGCGAGTGAAAAATTAAAACAATTTGAGAAGGTTCTTGACAGTCAATTAAACTCCAATGATGTTTATAAAAACACCCACTGGTTCAGCTTATCTACCGCTGTCATAACAATGCTCGCTCTTGCATTTTTACTTTGCTATTGCTGCTGCTGTTCCTGCGATTGCTCCTGGTTACCCATAATCGGTAAAAGATTACCAGCTTGCAAAAGATCATTCGAAATATGTATCAACAGCCGCAACAATGTTTATGCAACATCATATCGCCGTAGACCAGCATCAAGGAAAGATGACAACGACTACACCGACAGTATAGAATTCACTGAAGTCCCAGTAAATGAAGATAGTGCTGTGAAATCTAGACGTTCGCTAACACCTTTTAAGTGCTAAGTGATCGTGCAAATCTCAAGAGTATGTGTCAAAGTGAACAACGCGTAAGGAATTTATTTCTAAGCAAATTCTACAAACTCTTTTAATATATCATTATTAATATCTATTTTTAATGTATCATGATTTATTGTAATATCTTGTAATTTGTATTGTTGATTGTTGAACATCTAAATCCAAGTAGTGGACACATTTAAAATTATTTCACTCTCAAGTGAAACATAAACTTAACAATGACAAGTCCAATGCAACTTTGTTAGTTATATTTTTATTAAAATTTAGATACGTTGTTGTTAGCATCATATATTGTCGTATTAATTTAATTTCTAGATAACAAATTCTTATTTCGAGTTATTTGCTACTTATTTACATTGACATTTTTTTTGTATATTTTGATAAAAAAAAATCGTTTTTATCCTAATAATTTAAATCTTATATAAACATTTTATTTTTTTCTAGCTGTTCGTTAGTTAATTACACTTATATTATTAGTTACATATATCTTGCTTTTGATTATGCTTTCATATATTTTAAGATTAGTTAAAATTTTAATAGAATCATATCACCCTAGTAAATTTAAGATTGTACTACAATTTTATATCCTTACTTAGTTGGCACGTAAATACCCAATATTATTACTTATGTTATTCCATTGTGTTTTTGAATTATCTTTTTAAAATTTTGCAATTTTATATTACTTGCAAAATTCTTAACGTGGGAGGTGTGTTATGTACCTATTTGTATTATATATTAGTTCTTTCCAAATTCATAATTTAAGTTATTAAGGGTCCATTATGATCTACTTGTTATCAAATATTCAATTTCAGATATGTTCAGTTTTTAGAAGTTCTCTTAATTAATTTTTATAGCTTTGTTTTTCTAGGTTTATCTAAATGTTTCAAGACCCTTTTACTACGTCTGGGTCACTAACAAAATACTTATCTTATGTAGCGCGACCCTTATAGATTCATCCGGGTCGACTTCATTATTATCTAACACCCCTCTTTGTACCGAACATATAAATATTAGTATGTTAGATTTTAAGAAGTAGTAGTGATAGTAAAAAGCACACGTCAGTATGTAATAATCGGTTCAAATCAATATTCAATGTTACATTCTTAATTTACAGTTTTTAGTCAGCCTGAGTGAAACGACCAATTTTATATTAATTGAACTTTTTAGTTTTTAACTGTTTTACTAATAAATTAATAAATAAAATAGTTTGGTGTCAGAAAGTTATTTAATTATCCCAACATCACGAAACCTTAACAAATCATTCAATACATCTATCATCCTAAATTGCTGCCAGATAAAAGTTCTTTCTACTATACCGTAAATAAACGACAAAACAGTCAGTTTTACCGGAAATAAGCAGACCAAACGATTCACTTTTGTATGCTCTACATCCATATCTATAATATCACAGAAGCAATTTCTTTTGGATCTCACAAACAACCTCCGATTTTAAATACTCAGTAAGTGCTTATTCTGAAAACCTTGAGATTTCGTGAATACTTCAAACTGAGAATTTTCTTAAACAGCCAGAAGAACAAATTTCTAATTAGATGTAATCAACCAGAAAGTTAAATTGGACACTTATATCTAGGCGTCTCTCCAATTTTCTTAATACTAGAGGTTGAATAAAATATAAGACCTAAAATTTTAAGTAACGCAACTTTTACAAATAATAACACATTAAAATTTTATTGGTGAAAAAAGTTGTGTTTGTATATCAAACTTACCTGGCAACGTCAAAAAGCTGTACTACAAGATAAAAGTAGTTTTAAATTTACTCTTAGTCATTCCTCCAGTAAGCTGTTATCCACAGCAACCTAAAGTTTGCATACTGTTTACAGCTAATAGTTTTACGTGAAGAGAAGAAATAAGAACTAAAAGTAATTGTTAAACATAAGGCAACATATCTCACTGGATTTAAGAGTAAGTTCTAGGTAACGTTTTTTTGTACGTTAGTAATTTCTTTAACAAACGAAATTGCACAAATTTTAGAAATTATATTAAGCTGATTAACTAAAACAGTTTTTAAGCAATTCCTTCCAATTTTAAATATTTTCTAGAAATCGATAAATACTTATGTTAATTTTATGCCTTTTTCCTTCTCATTACGTCAACGAATTAAAAACGCTGTACAGTTGCGATCATTCGCTAAGGAACGATGGAAAAATCATAACCACCGATTTTCCAGTTTTTTGTACAATGTAAATGTAAATTTATTATATGATATTCAAGAACATTTCATTTATGAATATTACAATTGGCAGTTTATAAATCAGGTTGAATTACAGCTACAGTGTACAAAACAACTGAAAAACCAGCGATCACCATTTTTTCATCGTTCCTTAGCGAATGATCGCAACTGTACATACGCGTTGCGCTGCCGGCGCTCACCAGTCTGTCAACGTTAAGTGCCCGTCACGAAACATTTCACCGCCGACAAAACATTCTCTCTGGGAATTCTGTGACGGACCGTGCATGCAACGTTCCGGTCCGGTTCGGTCACTATACGGTCTTGTGAGCGTTACCTAATTTAAGTCTATACCGAGAATATTTTTCTGCATGTGCTGCTTCGGTCTCGGTCCTGTAACGGTCAGGTATAGTGAGCGGAGACCTTACGACTTAATTCGTAATAAATTATTTATGTTTCCCTAGCTCAACTTCCTGCATATATGAGTTATATTTGTCTTTTATGTTGCAGGTGGTTAAAGTATCCTGGTCTGTAACTTCAATACTGAGAGGTGTAAAATAAAATAATGAAGGGAAGATGAAGATTAATAAAAACGTTAACTTTTTGGAAACGCTTGAAGCAATGTATATGCACACTATCAAACACCGATTGAATAAGTTACTGCAGTGAAATACCTATTATCTATAGTTAAATGTAGAATAGGGTACAAAACATTTATAAAGCACTTAAATGTACACCGTCTGTAAGTTTGAAAAATATATATGCAGATTGTAACTTTTTATAATAAATGATAAAGTAGTGATAATTTAGTGAGATATTGACTTGTGGAGTTATGAACTTGATATTAATTAAGCAGGACTGAAATTTATTCTGAGTACTGGGATTCAATTCAAGGAATTCTAATGAAGAATATTTAGAAGCTTTAATTGGATCTTAATGACCCTTGAATACAGAAGAGAACCAATATCACATCTATGATTATTACCATATCCAGACTAAATAAACAACCACACATTTTTATTTATCTCACTTCAGACAAAAATAAAGCAAATTTAACATTGTAGTTATTGTAGTAGATATTACATAGTTATTAGTTCTTACATTATATCTTCTAATGAAAGACCTTTCTATTATTTACTTACATACCGAAAGAACATTTAATGTTAGCCCTTAGGATTTAGAAATAACAGTAAAGAGGACAGAATCCATATACAGTGTGTTCTAAAAAGTTTTATACAAATGGAGAAAAGGTTGTAGATCCATAATCAAGTACAACATTTTTAAAACTTTGGCTGGAATACAGGGAAAGTCAAAATCATGATTTGGAGTGAGAGTAAAATAAGTTCAAACTGTAGTGGAGAGCAAAATGTTGATTGTCTGACACAACTTGTCTTGTCTTGTCAACTGTCTGACACATGTCATTGATTACAAATTCTCACGCTTAACCTTAAATTTTTTTCTAATTTACTCCGAGAACATACACACTAGATGAACGATATAAAATTACAGAGAAAGTAACCAGATTTTGATTTTCTTTTATACCTTTTGAAGAAACAAAAGCATAATCTGTCACTTATTTGGTGAAATCCACTAGAAACAATTGAATTCATTATAACTAAATTTTTTTAACCAAATAATTATTTATAAATGTTAATAAATGCCAAAACTAATATTATAATTTGGTAGAGGAAATCTTTCTCTTCAAAAAGACATATAAGATCAGATTGATACATTCCTAAGATGGTCAGAACTTGACAATAGCATTAATTTTAAATGCCTTCAGTTACACATTAATATATAAAATAATCTACTTTTGAATCCAAAATCCTTCCTTAAACCCTATATCACAATATCTGCAAGGTTTTAGGTATCCAAACTACTAAATTACATTAAATTTCATGCTTTTAGTTTACTATCTCAAAATGCAGTAATATGTGATCTTTAAACCCATAGATCTTCTCTAAGAATTGACCTTAACAATAACATTTATGTCTCAAACATACCCCAGAACTTACTTGACAATATTATAATAATATATTTGCCCCTACATATTAGTTAATCTTGTGAGAAAACAAAATAATGAAAAACATACTGAAATCGTTGAAATACAAGAAAACTTATATAAACACATATTTGGGAGACTAAACTATCTAGTAAGGCAATAAACCCTTGCATACATATCCACTAGCATGCCTTGTGTTTGTTTCAGATGTAAACAAGCCTTGAAATGGTTTTAATACCTAATTATTTATAAAAATCCAGCAACGGTAGTGCAACGTCGTTTTGACTAAGAAAAATTATTCAATTTAAGAAATAAATCAACGTTAAGACTTATTCCTGCTATATCAAATGTGTTCTAGACTTCTAGAGTGTATCCTTTACAAAATGAACAATTTCAACTTAAATTAAATCAATCTTTAATGATTTTTAAATCTGGCGCCTGGGAGGTTAGGCAACCAAATCAACCTATGTGTATTTCGGGATGCCTATATTTTCCTAAATATGTAAAATACATGACAATATGTTATATGGCTGTTAATATTCTCCTAATAGTTGCATGTACTCAGTATTCTTATAATGTTAAATGTTCGTAAACGATTGTGTTTTTTAACTGCTTTTAATTTTTAGCATATTTTGCAAAAAATAAATAGTTATAATTAACAGTTAAAAAATTACAATCATTTACGATTATCCGTATTACGATCAGTAATATATTCTTTTAAGCAATGCAAATTTCGAAATTTGCGCCATAAATTAGTTAATGGTAGTTAGTAATGATTAATGGATAGTATTAAAATTGAGTAATCTAAAAAATAAAAGATAATCTGACGTGTTTCTATGGTATTATAAAAATAATTTATGATTTGTCATCATTTTTTGCAAAAAATTTGCAAATTAATATTGTAGAAGGTATTTAGTCAGTTTTAATATTTGAATTAAAATATACGGAAATGAAAGCTTAAAGAAAATGTCGTCATACACTACATGGAAAAGTTATCGAATATGCCATATACATTTTGTGCAAGAAGACGTTTAATAGTCTATTAAGAAAAAAAGCCATTGGAAATACTTTCTCTTCCCAGTAAAAATATTAAACGATATTCTTGGGAGTTAAGAACCGTTAGTGTAACTAAAAGTGAGTAGAACAAACTATTATAGAAATTACTGAAGTAAAATAGAGAACTAGAATAACACAAAAATTATTTTTCAGCTCAAAAAACAAATTTAAATTTTATACCTGAACCTCAGTTAAGATTGTTTTCTGCAGAATAATGGTTAAGAATAATACAAGAATAGTACAAGTACGAATAATACAAGAGTAGTACAAGTATTTGAAAGTTGTGGGTATGCTCAAGATCAGAAATTATGGTATCTTGTTCGCAGTAAAGTAATTAATTTCCAGCAAACTGAAAATACGATAAGTTGCACGAAACAGCTAGAATAATTCAAATGCATTTGCATGCATATATTTTGGGAAAAAAAGATTTATGCAAAAATAACTTAAGAAGGTTTAATAAAGAAAGAAATGATATATCAAATAACTAATGATAGATATGAACAGCAATCTAGTTAATTTGATTGCATAAAGTTAAACTTTAAATAAGTTCTAATGTAAAAGAGTTTTGTTCTGTAGTGGTGTCTGTTGGTGTCCTTACTGGAAAACACCACCCTAATTTAGTAAATAAATTTTCTTTAAAATAAGTTGTGTTTCTATGATACATATTGATATGATATAGGGGGAATGGTATAGTTATATTAAGTCAATAAGAAAAAATATTTATTGTAGGGAATAATAAACCCTCCAACACTTGATGAATGATGAAAGGTTATAAATTCCAAAATAAATCCGTTATTGTTGAAATTCACAAACACAAAATCATGGTAAAACAGTCTGAAAATATACACAACTAAATGTCACTTACCTTTATCATTAACAAAACAATTCTCCGGCTATAATTTCTAAACTGGAAAAACAAGTTCCATAAATGCATGAGACGAAATCAGATGGGTCGCTAATTAATTAGCAAGCTATTTAAATTAAATCTGTAAAACATTGTTAATGGACTAGACACAAATAAATTTCTTTTTAAACATTTAAATGGATAATTTTATTTATGAACACAGAAAAGAAATAAATATTTAAAATTCCATGAAGAGAATAAAAAACAACTACATATTAATATTCTAAATTAAAATTAATTAAACAAACATGAAACAAAATCAAATTAAATCTCAGTGTCAAATAGATTTAACAAAATAAGAACTAAGAAACATTCTAATTGTCCTTTTTAATTCTTATCTGATCAATCCAACGATCTTAAGGTAGAAAGTCACCTAAACATTACAACTCAAGAATTACATAATTTAAGTATGATTTGGTAAATTCAATGTTGCTCTTTCGATTGATACCCGAAAAACGGCATTTCACCACGTATGTACGATAAATAATTAACAAAGTTGCAATCAAATACATTGATATATATGGGTTTACACAGTATGCCCAGAACAACTTGAAAGTTTTATATTTAAACAACTCACCATGTACATGAAAAACTAAGTAACAATAGTTTAGAAATTGTATTTTATATTGACGTTGAAAAAACTGCAGTTTACCTCTTAGTTATTGATTTCGATTATAAACTTGTATTCCAACTGCAACCGGAAACTGATGACTGAAGTCCCTGCACATGCAAAACCCTATTATATGATCTGGCAACGTTGCTTCGCGCGGAAATTCAAATTTGATGTTAGATGAATTGTATGTTGGTATTTTTTATATTACTTGAAAATAATGATATACGTAAATAAATTAAATAGATGAAATAAAGTATAATAAATAAAATTGAATGAAATAAAATGAAAATTGTATTAACATTGATTTTTCTGATTACTTGTACGTGATCCCAGACGTGGTTCGGCGATGTGGTCGCGGACTACTGAGTGCGTTCTCTAAATTAAAGAGACACTTTGAGTAGTTTGAGTGGACAAATCAGTCTAATTTTTGATGAATAATAAGTGAATAAATATAAAGTTCATTAGTAACCGTTTATATGTGTATAAATAGGATCGAAGTTCTTTACAGCAATATTGAAAAACAGTGATAAACTTACAACGGCCTTTTTATTGTTAGTTCTTGCTCTTGAAGCAAAGCTTTCTCGCAACTTTTTCTCGCTACTTGACTTCCCTATAATATCCCCTGCTTGCTTTAACGTTGTTTTCCTCACAGCAGGCATGTCAAGTGATGTGGGAATCGTGTTGATTTGACTTGCCCCAATACCGATCGATCATCGTTGAAGATCAATTTTTGATTAATTAATGTTATACACAAAAAATGATAATAGGAAATAGTATTAAGAAACTTCTACCTGCTGCAAGTTTTATATTCAAAACATGACGTTTTGTAGAATCATCATTGGGGGAGTATGTTTCTGATGTGTGAACGTATTTGACAACTTGGCAAGAAAGACAGCGAATCGACCAAATTGACGCTATACCACACACTTGTTCTTTTATGATGTCAACAAAATAATTTTTGGTCACAATCATATTCATAACACCGCATATATCTATTTAACGTGCAGCAGTAAAAAATTTTTACCAAACTCTAACCTCCTTTGGTTTTACGTCAAATACTGATTGCGTTGCCAAATCTTACGCATCAATGTATACTACGTTAGTAAAGCGAACAACGATTCATTCAATTCAAGAGAGAGTAACCAAATTTTCGTGCTGTTTTTATAATAATTGGAAAACAATTGCGAATCGTTAGTGATTTTCCTAGTTAGGAACTAGATTAATTTGGCTTCTTACTGGAAACAAAAAAAGCGTCATGTACACTAAAATTCTCTAACCAAAATGTTAATAAAAATTAAATTAATTGTTAAAATAAATGTTATAAAACGAAAGATGAGAATTTTTCCTTCATTTTGATACCTGACATGGCTATAAAAATGCAAATTTAGAGTTAGGATACATTGACAACCATCTTGAATTTTCTCACAAACATTACTTCACAAAAATTCAAATAAAAACATTTGAACATCTGGCTACATCCTTTTCTTATCATAAAATTAACTCTAAGATCATATCAAACAAAAATTACATAAATTCTGACACCGAAATTATAAATATAAACTAAATTTTAACATTCTAGCAGACGCTGCTGAAACGTTACAATCTTGGGACTTCAAAGGCCTAAACCTTCTCTATAAAAGGTTCCCCACTTTAACATTCTAGTGTCAAATGCACCCTAGAACTTGGTTAACAATATTACAGTAAAATATTTTACTTAGAAATTCAAATAACATTGAAAAATATCCATTTACTATGGATAATTATGAATCGTCAAAGAAATAGAACATTTTCTTGAAATTGAATAATAACAACTGTAAGTAAAGTAATAAATACTTGTGTATACCTTTTTAATTATGCCTTTAATAATTTTCAGGTGAAAACGCCATAAAATGGCTTCAAAATATCTAAATGTCAAAATATCAACCAACGACAGAAAATCATTCATCTTAAATTTGAGTTTGTGAAATTCAAGTGAGGAAACTATTTAAAATTTACCCTCTTCCATCTCACAGTGTTTTAGTGTGTATCCTCAACATATTTAATGCAAAATTTTATTGTTTTCAAATAAAAAATAGTGAGATCCTTCTTTCGCCTGGAAGATAGGCAACACATCGTGCATACATGTAATGCGGGATGCCTATAAGCCATATAACAATATGTTATATGGCTGTTAATCTTTTCCTAATAGTTGCATATACTCAGTATTCTTATAACTTTAAATGTTAGTAAATGATTGTATTTTTTAACTGTTTTTAATTTTTAGCATATTTTGCAAAAAATAGATAGTTATAATTAACAGTTAAAAAATTATAATCATTTACGATCATTCGTATTACGATCAGTAATATATTCTTTTGAAGCAATGCAAATTTCGAAATTTGCGCCATAAATTAGTTAATGGGCCACGTTGATAGATGAAGTTTTGGATACAAAAGTTAGTATGGGACATCCATCTATTACATATTGTTTATCTATGATCAGTACCCGCGCATAACGCTATATTGTGGTTCATTCTAGAAACATTCCGATCTATCCTCGTAATTATAGACACAGGAGTAATAGAAGATATAATTTATAAACGTTTTATTCCCTTCCCTTTGACGCCTGCAAAATCACATTCGCATCGATAGATGCGAATGTGATAGAAATACGAGTGTGATAGAAATACGAGTGTGATAGAAATACGGCCGGCGGGCATAAATTATTAATTTTTGAAAAACTCATTTGACCCTGAAAATTGAAGATTTTCTAACAGAGATTTTTGCTGTTGATATAAATGCTCTCCCTAAACCTTTACTTCTTTACTTACCTGTATATGAACATTGTGCAGAAATTAATTTTTATAAATAAATAATCACACTTCGCAAAATTGACACTATTGTCTCTATTAAATTTTCTAAAATTCATACTTCAAATCCTTACGAAACAGAAATATTAGCCGAAATCTTTAATATTCAATTACCAGTCTCTCCTAAAAAAGAAACTAAAATGCTATTATTATCTATTTGTAATAATTTCTGCATATGGAAGTAAGACAGTTGCATTAAGTTTATCAGTATCTACCTCACTAAAAATTGATTATATCTGCTACTGGGTGGAAATAAATGATTTTCATCAAGCTACCATTGCATTCCCCATGTAAAAGCACGACGTGCCGCTCTACGAAAATAGAGAAGCAGTACCATAACCTCAAAATAAATTAATTCAATAAATTCTATGAATTGTTTGACAGATTGATTTCATTTATTGACAGAACTAATTTAGTACTAAATCAAAAAGAGTAGAGCGGTACAGAAAAATTTACATGTGAAAAAATTCCAAAGGGAACTTGATGAAAATCATTTACTTCCACGCTGTAGAATGACTGCTTTCTCAGTCGTATGAAATTATCTCTATCTAACTTCCCAAACAATTAATTCTAACAAGTCTTCAATATCCTTGAAGTTACATTCCTCTGTCCAGATAACTTTCGCTGGGCTTACCCTAGGCAAAACGACTGGGTCAGTAGATAATTCAGTTCTATTATAGCAAAGCATAATACGGCTTTATCTCAATCTATAAACATTAACATTATTTATAACATTAACGCAAATTTGTCTGCTAACGACAAAGGGAAAATTCCAATATTAATACATTTTCTGAGATTTTGTCAAGTGATTTTTTGAAAATAGAAATCGAAAAAGGACGGGGGTCACTGATTTTCTATGGACAGATTATTGAATAATGTCACAAAGAGGAAATGTTTCCTCATGCCGTTAATTAGCGATTTAATCAGCTACCTTGGAGGTGATAAATTTTTACCAATCTCGTTCGTTAGCTGCATATAATCAGATTTCTATAAAATAATCCGATAAGAACAAAACAACATTTGATAATTCCAGACGGTCTTTGTGGATTTAATGTTTTAAGTTTTGTATTAACAAACGCTCCAGCAACATTTCAAAAAGTTACCCATCGAATACTCTAGGATTTTAAATTCAAAAAAGTACTACTATCGAATGCAAGAATTGAATACACAGAATTGAATGTAATTTTATATGCAAGTAGCCAGTAGTGTTATATGTATGTGGAAATCTTTGTAATTTGATTTCTGTATTATTTCTCAAGTTATTTATTAATTATTTCCTGACTATTTTCACTTATAATATACCAAGTGCATTGATTATTGCCGGAAATTTTTTGAGTGACATTTCTGCAACGTCTTAATTGCACGACACGGAGTGGAGTGCAATTACGTTGCAGAAATGCACGAAATCAAAATTTCCAGGCAGAATCAATGCACGAGACTATATTCGGTATGTAAGAGAATCGCACGACGCACAGAAAAAAATGCATTATGATTAATTGGTTTTTATTTCTAAAATCAGTGTTTTATGCACAGAGACTCCATGTTTTATGTAGCTATATATGTTACAAGTATAATTTCCAAAAAATTACTCCTTGGTAAGACAGTGGAGGGTCCTGGGTTCGAATCCCAGCAGAGTCGATAAATTTTTCTATATGAATTTGCATTCAAAATATTATTTAATATATATATATATATATATATATATATATATATATATATATATATATATATATATATATATATATATATATATATATATATATATATATATATATATATATATATATATATATATATATATAAATTTCCGGAAAATTGTGTGATTGTCATGGATACAATTCAAATTTGAATTTTTCTATTGGTTCTCGGCATCGTCGTGCGATTCTCAAAATAATTTTTAAAAAAATTATTTATTAATTAGTGAATAATTTCAAGATCTCTTTATGTATTGTTTTATTAACAAAATACTATCTTTTGTAAAAAAAATATTTTTATTAAGGTACCAAACACCAGAAATGCATTACCCTCTATTTCAAACAATAACTTGAGAAATTATTCAGATATCAAAATACAAAGATTTTCACATACATACAACACTATTAGCTATTTGCATATAAAATCACATTCAATTCTGTCGAGTGGTTATTAAAATATTAATTATTAAAAACACTCTTTACGTCAAAATTCCCAAAAAACGGACTTTTTGTAACATAATTCGCATAAATTCAAAAACCTAAAATCAGATAGTTTGACAAATTTACTATTTTATACAAAAAAATTGTCTATACACCGTTTATTCTAAGTTTACGTTCACGTCATAAATATGTTATAAAAGTAAGGGACAACCACAAGGGACGTAGTAGGACAACCAACTGTACAAATAATAACATTCAAATTGTAATTTTATGAAGTAAGATTATTTGATTTATCGAAAATAATAAAATTTAATTTTCATATATTTACTAATACATTTATTTATAGAATAAATACAAATAGGTTTTTAAAACAAAACGTAATTTGTTAATTTAATGAGAAAATACACATTTATTTTAACAAAAAAACAGATTGGTATACCTGTGTATGCGACACGCCGTATTGTCAAATTTATTTCAGGTGTGTTTTCTGAGTTTGGTTTACGATTGTTATTTTGTGTTTAGTAGGTACTGTGTTTAATGATTTTTCCCTGTTTCTATTATTTGTTTACTTCAAGATGTCCAAAGTGTTGTGTAAACGATCAAGATTATTAGTTAAGACATTAATAATAATTTATTTTCAACGGTCCCTTATTGAATTGCAGTTACAGAAGTTAGTTTGTTTGTACTTTTCTGTTAAAAAGATTAACTATACATAATTCTATAGAGTTTCTCAAGCACTGAAAATATGTCTCTGTCTTACGACTGTCTCCAATATTTCATCGGCGGAAGAAGTTTCCAGTCCAAAGAGGAAACGAAATCGAAAAAGATCGTTAACTACAGACATTAACCCTCTGTAGGAGCAAATATGCGTAATGAAATTTATGAAAAGTATAAGAACAGTAAGTACCTGACGTTATGTATGTGGCTTTTCTCTCCAATTGATATACCACATTTGGTTACAGGAGAACATGTATCACTTAATATTTTGTCAAAAAATTGAAATCCAAGTTCATGAATGAAGGAAGTAGAAGTTCTTTATCCATTGTCTTACGGCAAATTGGATTC
Organism: Agrypnus murinus; assembly: GCA_929113105.1. Classification (NCBI taxonomy): domain Eukaryota; kingdom Metazoa; phylum Arthropoda; class Insecta; order Coleoptera; family Elateridae; genus Agrypnus; species Agrypnus murinus. Next base: position 80,379,714 of record OV816025.1, on the reverse strand, counting down.
GTATATAAGAATGACGATCCAAAACAGGGGATGATGGGGGGGATGGATGGGGATCAACAAAGTCATATTGTTCATAAGAAGATAATTCTTTTAAAAACGTACACTGAAAATATGCAGCAGAGGTGTTAGATCAAACAAGGAATATCCAATTCCATATGGCAACAACGCATAGTCCTACGTCATAATTTAGTAATGACGTGAACGTAAACTTACACTAAATATCATTTATATCTAACTATTTTTGTTTGAATTAATTTTAGCGGTTAGTTTTCTTGCTTTGTGCATTCAAACTCAGGGCCAATGGCGTAACTATGTAAGATTGCGCGCCCCTGCGAGACTTTTGCGCCCCTCATATATACAATTGTTCGTAGGTAACGTTTGCTAAGTCGGTAAAATATGCAGTAGCTAATATTAATTCATTACTTTTTCGTTTGCTTGTATCCTTTCAATGCATTCTTTTATATGATTAATGAGATTTAACACCCATTATAGTTTTTTCAGGGGTTTAGCGCAGGTGAACTGGTCAATTAAATTGTCCATTGTTTCTGCTATTTCCCCTATAAACCCTCTTTTAATACATTTGATAAAACTTTAGATTAGGTCCCACCCGCACATGGTATATACCATTTGATGGGTCTCATTCTGATCAATAGTGTTCTAACCTAACCTAACGGAATGTAACTCAGCCTAACCTAACCTCACCTAGTTTAAGTTAGGTTTAATTTAGGTTTGCATCTTTCATCAATTAATACGTGTTCTAATTCAATTTTTGGTTAGGTTAGGTTGGGTTGCATACGCATTAAAACATGCTTTTACAGGTAAGGTGTGGGTGGAAGGCTATGGCTTCCCTTCCAAAAAAGTTTTTGACAATTATCTCGAGAATCGCACGACGATGCTGAGAACCAATAGAAAAATTCAAATTTGAATTGTATCCATGACAATCACACAATTTTCCGGAAATTTATATATATATATATGCTACCAAGGAGTGGAATTAAATTTTTTGGAAATTATACTTGTAACATATATAGCTACATAAAACATGGAGTCTCTGTACATAAAACTTGAATCAATAATTTATTGAAATAATGGGTGCCCTTTTTTATATTTTGATGTTTTGGGACACTGACTTTAGAAATAAAAACCAATTAATCATAATGCATTTTTTTCTGTGCGTCGTGCGATTCTCTTACCGAATATAGCCTCGTGCATTGATTCTGCCTGGAAATTTTGATTTCGTGCATTTCTGCAACGTAATTGCACTCCACTCAGTGTCGTGCAATTAAGACGTTGCAGAAATGTCACTCAAAAAATTTCCGGCAATAATCAATGCACTTGGTATATTATAAGTGAAAACTACCCCGTCCCCAAACTTCATTATTGTTCAGCTCGATGAGACGCTTCGAATGGTATATAGCATGTGCGACCTAGACTGGAGAGCAGCCATATATTTCTCCAAAAATTATCAATCTGTTGACCCAACAAGTCAGCACATTTGAAGTTCTTAAACAATTTTCAAATTTCATTACAATTTACAAGCACAGCACGAAGTACATACGACGAAAGTGTTTCAGTTATTGTTAGCGCCGTCGCGTCGTCAAAGCAGATAAATAATCACTACTTAATAATTTAATTATCTTATTTAAACACTTAATATTATTGTAACACAATATCCTCTACTTGTTTGGAGCAATGTAGCATATGCACATTCCCTTTTTTTGTTTTCATATATCTTTTACCTCCTATGTTTGTTTAAAATGTCTATTCCCAACGAAATAAAACTTCACGAAAGCAGTGCCTTTCGGAGGGTTGCGCCCCCCCGCGTCGCAGAGTCTCGGGGCGGTAGTTACGCCACTGCTCAGTGCTCTGAACTTTTGCATTCGATAGTAGTGTACTACCTCGACAACATTCTAGTTTTTAGTAGAACTTTTGAAGATCATCTCTCCGATCTCCACGAAGTAATATATGCACGATTGTAACTACATAATTTAACCCTCAAACCAACAAAATGTTTTTTGCCCAAACCGAACTTTTATTATTAGGATTTCAAATGTCTGCAGATGGTGTCCTTTCAGATAATTCTAAATTATCAGCCATTTCCGATTTACCTGTACCCAAAAATATCAAACAAACACAATCCACAATCAACAAAGTCCCTTCATGGGACTTTGCAACTTTTATCGTCAACACGTACAAAATTTCGCTTGGATCGTCCAACCCCTATATAATTTAACAAAACCTGATCAATCATTTGTTTGAAGTGATGTTAAAGCAACCGCTTTCAAAACTCTTCAACAAAACTTACTTTCCACCCCCTTTATTACGTCATTTCAACCCATCTTTAGAATCAGATCTACGCATAGATGCTAGTACCTCCGGTTTTGAAGCCGTTCTACTTCAAAAATTCAATAATGATATGGACCCTATCGCTTTCATATCTCACTGTCTTCCAAAATCAGAACAAAATATCCAATAAAACCATCATGCCCTATGTTAGTTAAAAACGACCAAAGATGCCACGGGACGACTTGCATTGAAAATGGTAAGTTACATACCGATGTTGACACCGTTTCTCGCAACCCATGTGGTTCTGTCACAGATGCTGAAGATATCCACACCCTACTCACTTTAACTAATAATTTAGAGGCTCTCCAGCATAACGATGCAAAATTACAGAAATTGCTCCTTGCCACTAGTTACAATCGCTGACCTTAAACTAGCGAAATCTTTCAAATTATTTTAATCCTGTATAATAAAAACGCGGCCGCCCTCGGTTTACCCGACCTGTTAGTTATTCCTGATGCCCTTAACGCTGAAATCCTTTACAACAATCACGATTCACCCACTAGTGGACATTTAGGAATCTCCAACACCTACCACAAAAGTAAAAATCGCTATTATTGGAACGCCTTACTGAAAAACGTTACCCGTTATGTAAAAGGTTGCCCTACTTGCCAAGTACGCAAAGGCCTAACAATCAAGAACCTTCGGGAACTCTACAACCCATTAGTGTAGGAACCCCTTTTAAGAAAGTCGGTATCGATCTTCTTGGACCCATACATCGGTATGTTAAAGGTAAATCTGTAATTATCATAGCTATTGATTACACAACCAGACATGTAGAAAACCGTGCTCTAGCTAATAGTCAAGCTCCTCTCGTTGCTAACTTCATTCTCTAACAAATTATTATCTGTCCTCACGAAAGCCCTTATTGTTTCATCTTGGATCGAGCACCATCATCCGCTCACAACTTCTGACAGAGTTATTGAAAATTATAGGAATTTCTAGCAAATTTATCACTGCCTACCATCCAGCCACTAAATTTTGCAATACTAAACAAACAGACTGGGATTTATAAATTCCCCATGTCACATGAGTCTACTTCCCGACAAGAATCCACTCAAATGTCTCCTCTATGGACGAGAACCTGTACAACCTCCTGATACTCAGCTCACAATTCCCCTTGACAATAACTCAATCATGGAAATCAACGCTATGTTTCCAAGCACAGTTCTTTTGATTTCCAAATAGGACAAAACGTTAAAATTTTTACTTCCCGTCGTCAAATCGGAAAATCCAAAACGCATTTATTGCAATGGTTTGGACCCTATTATAGTAAACACCGCTACTCAGAAGTTGACTATTTAATCAAAGAAGGCTCCACCACAACTGCAAAGGAGGAAGTAGTCCATGTTAGCAGGATTTTACCCTATCATGACATTTGGTTACCTCAATAAACCCCAGTATTAGCTTTCTTTTTACCAGGATTTTTTATGGATTTTCCAGACTCGGGGTCGGTTTTTTATATAATTTCTGTTTGCCTATTCATCTGGTTGAGCCCTATGAGGATGGGCGAATCATAGACATTATTTTATGGTGCACAAAAATTATGACTTTACTAAGATTTTTTGTTCCAAATGCCAATAAGACACTATACAGCAAACATTTCGAATGCACGTTTTTAAAATTATTTAATACATATATCATTCTAGATTGCTGCCAGATAAAAGTTCTTTCTACTATACCGTAAATAAACGACAAAGCAGTCAGCTGTAACGGAAATAAGCAGACCAAACGATTCACTTTTGTATGCTCTACATCGATATCTATACAGAAGCAATTTCTTTTGGATCTGACAAACAACAACCTCCGATTTCAAATACTCAGTAAGTACTTATTTTGAAAACCTTGAGATTTCGTGAATACTTCAAACTGAAAATTTTTGTGAAACAGCCAGAAGAATACATTTCTAATTAGATGTAATCAACCAGAAAGTTAAATTGGACACTTATATCTAGGCGTCTCTCCAATTTTCTTAATACTAGAGGTTGAATAAAATATAAGACCTAAAATTTTAAGTAACGCAACTTTTACAAATAATAACACATTAAAATTTTATTGGTGAAAAAAGTTGTGTTTGTATATCAAACTTACCTGGCAACTTCAAAAAAACTGTACTACAAGATAAAAGTAGTTTTGAATTTACTCTTAGTCATTCTTGCAGTAAGCTATTATCCACAGCAACCTAAAGTTTGCATACCGTTTATAACTAATAGTTTTACATCAAGAGAAGATTTAAGAACTCAAAGTAATTGTTAAACATAAGGCAACATATCTCACTGGATTTAAAGGTAAGTTCTAGGTAACATTTTTTGTATGTTAGTAATTTCTTTTCACAAACGAAATTGCACAAATTTTAGAAATTATATTAAGTTGGTTAACTAAAACAGTTTTTAAGCAATTCCTTCCAATTTTAAATATTTTTCTATAAATCGATAAATACTTATGTTAATGATGACATTTTAAAATACAGAATTGTGCATAACATTGTAAAGCAAATTGGTTACTGTAACAGTACGCACTTTTTTGACTTCAATGTCTTCTTAACAACTCAAAATCACTCAGCTATATCGCCTTTGATGAAGTATGTGCCAATAAGTAAAGTTTACCCTCGGTGTAGGTAAAGAAACCATCGTCAATTTCTTTTACTTAAACTATATAATTTCTTGCATCCATTTGTTAAAAGAACAGTTATTGTTTTACTTGGTGCTAATTGTTTCATTACATTCAGAGACTCAAATTCCGTATTTCGTTAGCACTTCCAAAATAGTATAAAACTTCTATTGGATAAAATAAGGATCGGGTAACTTTGAGTGGAATGTTCTTGTACACAAATGTTGTTCTAAAGGCCCACTTAAGTCATAGGTCGCTCATTGGGTTGTTTAACATTTTAATAGTCAATAATAAAAGAAATTTATTTGTTAAAACGGTTTGTGTATAATACATATCGTTACCGAAAAAAAACGCTTGTAAAGTGTGAAACCTGTGGGATGATGACGTACTACTACCAGTCAGCCGCGAAACCCACTTGCACACACACACACACACATACACACACACTGCATTATTATGCATAGTTGTCGGTTTGTATGTCCTCGGATTGATGCTGTTTTTAATTTAATAACAAAATACACATATCAGTATCAATCCGTGTTGTGTGGTTCAATATAAAAACCACAGTGATGACAAAAAATTGAATCCTAACATAAATTTCCATACGTTCCCAAATCGCGATAGGTCGCCAAAGCGTTACGCGGCTTGAATGAAAAGAATAAATTCTGCACTTGAATTTTAGGAATAATTGATATTTGGCTTCTTGTTGTATAAAATTGTGTACCAACCTTTTGTCAATGTGTAATGTGGAATATACTACAAACCCTGTCGCTTTTATCAAGTTCGCTAACAAACTAAATGTCAGGGTAAAGAAATTATCACTCGCGAACGAAGAAATTTAATTTTCCTATGATAAAGAAACAAATTCTTCCACTTGTTGTTATTACATAATAAAATAAACTTTTTGATGAAAACAAATCAATCGAAAACAGAGTATCAATTATGAAGAATCATCAAACAAAATTCGAGAGCGCACATACAGCCAAAATTCTCTAATATTGGGTCATATAAATGAATTATAGCGAGTAATTTTACTTATATTAATAAGAATGCAAAATATAATATTTAGTTAGTGAGTCATTTTCTACATTTTATTTATACAACCCATTAACTAAGTCCAGCTCAAAACTCTTGAAAAATACCAAAAATACGTATTGTTAATAAATTTAAATAGCAACCTTGTTGAACACGAAATCTCTTTAGCTGAAAATTTGCAATTATCCGTGTACTAATAAAACTGCAATCTTCTTTACATAATATTATAAACCGTGTTGTTTTGCTCACGAATGATTCATACGCGAAAAAATCGCAAACGATAAACATTTTAACTCTCAACAAATATAATTCGCTCCCGACCGAATTTGTATTTAACCAGAGAATTAAATAATAAAATTCGTGAACGAATGATAAATCAAAATCTTATAAGAATTATTCTTTAGCGAGCGAATCTTTTACGTTCTTTCTACCCTGCTAAATGTAATGGAAGCTTTCGACTACTTATTGCAACAAATTAATCTCATTAATTCCAACCACAATATGTCTATGACAAATATTTCAAAATATTAAAACAATAAATGCGGCGCTTGAATTTTAGGAATAATTGTTACTATATATTATTATAGAATTATTTTTGTATTCAAAATAGGAAAGTGGTTCCCCAGCCATATTATTTTACAAATGATTAGAACACAGCTGTAGCAATGCAGTATACAGATATACCTAGAGTAGCGTCTTGCCGGCTAGTAGCTGGCTTGTATCGGTAGAAAATACGTCAAGATTTTTTAAAATGCTTATATCTCGCTTATTTTGCGTGATAAAAAACTGCGGTTTTCACTAATATTCTCAAAAAGACTGACTGTATCATATTTTAATTAGCTGTTTCATGACTTAAGAGGGCCTTTAATGTAAAATCTGGATAGATTCTTAAAAACAAAATATACATAAATATATGTCTCACTTCAGTAGGTACAGTCTAGGACTTTAGTAATGATTCGGGTCTGAAACAAGTTTTATGCAAAGAAAAATTACTTTAGAATTATATACGAAAACAGTAATATAAAATAAATTTGTAAAATGTGATGCGTATGGCTAGATTCAGATACGAATCATTACTAAAGTCCCAGACTGTACTGCAGATACTTGCATCTTTTTTTAAAGATTACTCAATTATTCCAAACTTCCTGTCAGGTATACTGCAGGCGTCGGCAACCTTTTTTTGACTGCGGGTCAAAATTAACCGAAATGTAAGTATTAAGAAGACATTTCGGGTCACTTTTAGTGAATATAATAAGATAAATTTTATTGAGAAAATAATTACAGTATGCTTTTATACACAAAACATAAAAAAACAAAATTATAATTCTAATTATTATAAAAACAAATATAATTGTCAAGTTTTAATTCCTTAATTTATGAACTTTATTTATAAACGTTCTCTTCGTTACCAATGGCTCCCCTGATGTAAATAATCATTTTATATATGGCTATACTATTCCATCAGGCGTCGGCAACATATGACCCGCTGGTCAACAAGTAACCAATTGATAACTTCAAGTGACTCACTTGAGTGCAATAAATTATAAAACATAAACACGAAACAAATACTTTGAGAAAATATAAATAATAAGATTAACATTTTGGTTTGATTATAATGGTTAAGAAACGAACATAGGCGGAATACAGCGACATTGTTCAAACGAATCGTATCATTACTCGACGATCGTGTCGTTCTCTCAGTTGTAAGCTGGTTGTAGCACTAGTTCAGTAGCGCGAAAACAGCAGTTATCCAAGCGAAATATTACACAGTGCAACAAATTTCAACTTTTGGTTCATGACATGGGATTTCTCTTCAGGAATGGAAAGATTAGGTGCCAAATAGCAATTCCCCAACAGCATTTTGCTAGGTTAGTTAAAATAAGAGAATTTTTTAGTTTTAAAGTTTGAGAACTAGCAGGGTATCGGATTGGCTAGAAAGATTCGGAAAATTACCTAAAAATATAGTTTTCGAGGTCTTTTTGGGCTTGTTTGAAAGGAAATTTGAAGTAGATACAAAAACAAACATAAGTGAAATTCTTGAAACACCAGGGATTGTTTTAAAATGCATTTAAAGCGCTATTTTGAAAGGGGAATGGGGTATGAGGTGGCAGAGGGCGTTTCTTTTTCATAAAGATTTTTCTCCGATTATCCCCTATTATTATACCGCAATATTCCGGACTGAGAGTAATGTTTCTTCATAGAAAAATGAGTCCATGAATCCATGGTTTTAATTTTGTTTTAATTTTGTCCAACAAGTACAATTTGAACTTTACCTCTACTGATAGATTTTCTTCCTTTTAGGCGCTGGTTCCTCCTTTTCGCTCTTCTCCCTGATTTGTATGTCTGAGCTGGATGCGTGAACATCATCTTCGCTGTCACTGTTTTTATTCTTGTCTTCGTTCCTTTCTTCTTTGCTATCCTCAGCGTTTCTCTTTAGCCACCAACGCAAATCCCCTAACATGGCATCGCTCTCCATGCTTATCAGACTCTGAAGCTAACTGCTTCTCAAAGTTGTCAAGGTGACTATTAAGGAAATATATTTTGAGAGACATTGATATCTTCAATTTCTCAAATGCCTGTAACATATCAGCTATCAAGTCACGGTAATTTTCTGCCCGATGCTTCCCCAAGAAATGAAGAATCACGGCCTTAATGGCATTCCAAGAGATCGAGTGGTCTTCATTCAGATACTTCCATCTTTATAAGTATAAATTTATGCATTGTGAAACTGTAACGTCAGTAACATCTTCCGTGCACCACTGTAAAATGTCGAATTAGAAACAGTGAAATTGATACCTGCTTGTGACATCATCATTTGTTGCATCGTTAACAAGAAATTGGGATTGGACTGTCAGGTAGATTTTATGCACCCTTTCATTTTAGCTAATAGTAGCGTAATGATTGTGTTGGGCAACCAGACGTTTATAATGTTTCGAACGTTTATTTGCCTCGGGCTAGGAAAAGGCTGTAGGGGCATAAAAGCAAGTTATGCTCGCTATACATACACTATTTTATGCACAGATTACGTTTTTATCTCAAATTTATTATTGTGTAAAAAATATAATTTAATGAGTACGTAGGTTACATCAAACCGCTGTGCGTATACTTAGGTGCTTACACGAAGTACGGTACTATAGTTACTATTCCAAAATATTTATTTTCAGCTTATTCCCATTGGTGATAAGTTTACAAATTATATTAAGAACCAATAAAGTTCTACAAAAACAGCTCTGACATTTAATTGACGTTTCTTTATTGTCCGTCGGACCATAAAGTGGCCCTTGGGCCATAAAGAGACGGTTATGTTAAGATGAGTCTAGAAATAATAGTCTAATTGTACGTACAGTATCTGTGCATAAAAAATATAAAAACGTTGAAGATAAAAAATGAATCATGACATCTAAATAATAATTTATTTTGTTTGTTGTTAAGGGAAATTAAAGCAAATGAAAAAAATGAATTTATTCCCCATTCAATTCAAAAAATCATTTTGTTAAGAAGAAATATTGCTATCCGGCTGAAATTTTGCACTATAATAGAAAACACGTAAAAAAAGTTTTTGTGAACTAAAACGCCTTCTGCCCCCTCTCTACCCCATCCCCCTTTCAAACTAGCGTTTTAAATGCATTTTAAAACGACCCTCGGTGATGCAAGAATTTCATTTATGTTTGTTTTTGTATCTACTTTCAATTCCCTTTCAAACAAGCCCAAAAACACTTCGAAAACTATATTTTTAGGTAATTTTCCGAATTTTTCAAGCAAATCCGATACCCTGATAGTTCACAAACTTTAAAATTAAAAAACTCTCTTATTTTAACTAACCTAGCAAAATGCTGTTGGGGAATTGCTATTTGGCAGCTAATCTTTCTATTCCTGAAGAGAAATCCCATATCAAGAAAAGTGTGTCGCACAGTGTTATTATTACAAAAAAAAGTATTACCATGGACAAACAGAAAGCAAAAAAGACTTAAAGAAGATGTGTAGACTGAAAAGATGTACAGATATAATTACCGCCAGGATTTACAATATTGAACGACACTTTCTATTTATAAATGTGAGCAAATATTTTCACACATGAAATTTTTAAGTAAGAACAGGAGCAGCTGAACTACTGAAAATTTCGCGGAAACATTTTCAAGATATATCCATATTCATATATTACATATTCAAGTATTTCCTTAGAGCCAGACATTTTAACAAAAAATCGTCAAAATTTAATCAGGCTATTTTACATACACATGGGGTATTTGGCGTGATTATTTCCTGCATAAATATATATTGTTTGTAAATATATTGGTTTTGCATTAGTAAAGTTAATAAAGAAATTACAATTTTGTTTTACAAATATGTTTCCATTGTCTGTACATTCACTTGTCTAAGCACCTTTGAAAACGAGTTCAGAATTAGTCAGGCGCGATTAAATTTTGACACAAATCACACCGCGGTTAAATTTTGACATTTCAATTTTTACCATTATTAAAGTGACAGTAACCATGATAAGTACGCATTGTTATGTATATAAAGGAAATAACAAACAAGTTGGGCTTCGAGATTGTTTGTATAATAAAAGTATACATATTGTATTTTTGTAAAACGTTTTTATCAAAATGAAAGAAATCATTATTGAATTCATAATCACATATCTACTGAAATCTCTTTTTTGAAACCCACCACTCACTATGGTTCACGTTCATGTCGCGGACGAGAACCTAGGTTCTCGTCCGGGGCTGAAACGGATAGTGTCGCAATGTTTACATTTGCTATAATTTATTGCATAAATACGTTGAGCTGTGAAATGCTTTGTATAATAAAATTATAAGTATCGTATTTTGTTAAAACGTTTTTATCACAATGAAAGACATTATTGACTGCATAATATAAAATAATTAAAAATAGAGATTTGGTTGCGCTGCGCTCACCGCATGTTTGAGGTGACGCCATATAGCGCAGGGCGCTCTCTTGTAATTTCGTCGCTTATCGCTATTTTGGATAGCGTCTATGGCGTTGTCAGGATATTATGGCCGTCAACTATTTTTTTTAAGCACCTTAGCAACGAGAACAAATACGAAATAAAAAAGACGTTGACATAATTGGTATTTTGGCCCTTTTTGTGTGAATCCTATAAACCGCCCGCCCCTTCAATTTCACCATTTTGATTTTATTTGGTGTGGATGAACCAGAAGTCAGCAGAAGTAGGAGTAATTACTGGTGAGTCTCTTGTGCATTGGCTTCTCAATAGCATAGAGTTGTAGACCAATCTTACTCCCACGTTGTTTGTTTACTTTATAATTCTCTAATTTTCTTAGTTTTTTTTTGGTGAGGATATTCATACGCCCCATCAAGATTTCAGTAGAAATTTTATTATGAACTCATAAACTTATGAATTATTTCTTCCATTTCGATACACACGTTATAACGAAATACGATACTTATAATTTTATTAGACAAATCATCTCGAAGCCCAACTTGTTTCATTGCGTCATTATCTGCTACTACATCACACCAGATGATAGTGTGTGTTCAACTTTAGCAACAAACTTTCGTTTTCAAAGGAATTTATTTGTTTGCATTGCAATAAATTGCTTATGGCATTAGTACTGTTTAATCTTTAAATTTTAGGATATCTGAGAATTTTAATTTTAAAAACATGGAGACTCTTCAGAAAGATATTCCAACCACTTTAAAACAACCTTTCGCAATACTGCATAAACTCGGCGCATTTTCTGAAAGTAAATGCAAAAGGATAACTTTTGCTGTTGTCTGTTCGGTAAGCACACTAATAGTAAACGGATTGGCTGCAATGCAGTTTCTGAACATAAAGGACGTATCTGAATTTTCATATAACTTAGCTCCAATTGTTGCGTTCACACAGGTAAATTTTCACCACCTATTACATTGAATTCTTAATAAAATTGAAAATGAATGCTGCTTCGTAAAATTGTGAAGACACAATAATTACACATTAAAATGCCGTAATGTAGAATACTACTTAGTTTTTTACCGGTTTTTCTGTTCTAGCTTCTTTCGAAAGGTGTGATTTTGGTTCATCAGAGAAAGGACTTCATCAATCTACTAAAAAATACTAAACGATTCTGGAATATAAATGAATGCGATGATAAGACAAAAACTGAACTGCTGACAATAGTTTCATTAACAGTTGGCGCACAAAGATTATTTATACCAACCGCATTTATAATTACCATTTTGTTAAATATAAATGCATTGTTATCAAAAACATTACTACCGTTCGGACTTTGGACAATGGAAGGTTACCAGAAACTTTATTATGTAGCGCTTTATACGCAAATACCTGTATTTTCATGTGCTGCTTTTGTAATTTGCCCGTTTGATTGCTTGTATTTGGCTTTTTCTAGTGAAATTATAATTCAGTTTAGAATTCTTAGCCATCATTTGCAACATCTAACTGTGGATGACAGAGATACACAAAACATGGATATAGATCAACATAAAAAGATGAAGACGTTTCTAGAACAGCACAGATTTTTGCTAAAGTAAGTCAATAATATTTCTTTTTTGCTTAGAAGGTACCAATGCAATTGTTCCTTGGACAGATTTGTTAAAAGCTTTCAGGATATCTATTCAATGGCATTGCTTGTTGAATATGTCACGATTTGCCCGTTAATCTGTTTACAACTTTATGTAACGTCTCTAAGGTAAGTACCGCATTAAAATAAGATTTTATTTCCAAAATAGGTAATCTGTATTATTACTCTCTTGCATGTATGGATCCATCACAATGTGTTATTAATATTATCCCAAAAGATTTTTCATATGATCTCCCGCGCATCAGTACATTATAATTTAACAATTGTATTTCTGATTTATTGTACTCTTCGACTGAATGTATATAAGGTAATGTCTGTAAGGTAAGTCCTGGAAATGAAATTTTACAGTCGAGTAAGATGTTACGGACAAGGCGATAAAGGAACCGAGTCCGGAACATCGAAACGAGACTGTAAGACCATTTCCAGGACGTATGACGTAATGCGTTTTATTTAATACTGCAATTATTGGAGTATTGGTTTAATTTAAAAAAAATTATATAAAATAAATTTCCGAATGCAAAATATGGACATCTATGAAGAACGAGTTTCCATAGTAACTGATTACGTACTAGAACATTGTCCAGTTGATTGATTGTATTTGCGTCCGGTAAATTTTTTTACAGTCATACTAGACTGTGAATTATTTTACAGGAAAAGGCTGTAGGGTCATAATAGTTATTTATGTATTAAGGGCATAAAGAAGCTTTTATGGCCAGAAGCATTATTTCTAGCCCGAGGCGTCAGCCGAGGGCTAGGAAAAGGCTGTAGGGCCATAAAAGCAAGTTATGCCCGAAATGCATACACTATTTTATGCACAGATTGTTTTTATCTCAAATCTATTATTGTGTAAAAAACATAATTAAATGAGTACGTAGGTTACATCAAGCCGCTGTACGTATACTTATGTGCTTATATACGAAGTACGTTACTATAGTTACTATCTAAAATACTTAATTTCAGCTTATTTTCATTGGTGATAAGTTTACAAATTATATAAAGAACCAATCAAGTTCTACAAATACAGCTCTGACATTTAATTGACGTTTCATTATTGCCCGTCGGATCATAAAGAGGCCCTTGGGGCATAAAGAGACAGTTATGTTCCGATAAATCTAGCAATAATAGTCTAATTATAATGCATCTGTGCATAAAAGCAAGTTATGCCCCGCTATACATACATTATTTTTTCGCCTACCTGATCAGAAAGTGCTTTTTAAATGTCCTGTTTTGAGGGCAGTTAAGGCTTCTTTGCGGGCCTTTATGTCAAACTTTTTACTGCCCTCTTATGTCAAATACATAACCTCTACACTACTACTAGATGAAACCACGATTTATTTATGTTAAGTTGGAGATACTGTAAAAATTGTAATTGTTTTTTAAATTGTCATACTTTGACCACTCCTGTGCATTATCCTAAAAAGATTTTAATCAAAAAATGAAATCATTAGTTTTTAACATTAAAAATATAACTCATTCGTAAAACTTTTAGCAACAGAATATGACGGAAAATGTAATTTCAAACATAGTTTTACATAACCTTTAAAAATATAAAAAACATACGTCAAATTTTTCTAGGCTTCTTAGATCATAACTTTGATTTTCATGTCTTCGTCGATAAATTTGTCGTTTGTTTTTTTCTTTTCACAGTGTCATTGTAGGTATAAATGGAGGTTGTGACAATTAATTGATAAAAAGAAAATTGTAATTTCAATAAATTATACAATGATAGATTAATTACTCATCCTAATTAAAAGTCATATCCTGTTCCTTTTATTTACCAATAATAATGAAAACATTTACTATACGGCCGTGTTGTATGTAGTGTACTGATTATTAGGTTAATTTAGTTAATAAATTACTAAAAACGTCTGGCGTTATTTTCATTTTCATTCATTCCCTCTAATATATGCCTATTTAATTCCCTAATAAGTTACGTTACTGTTTAACTTTTGGAATTCTTTTTTAAACTTTCAAACAGGTAGGCGAAAAACTTTTGTATGTCACTCGGACCGAAAAGCATTTGTAGCCCTAAGTTGTCCGCTGCCCTCGCTAGCTACGCTTCGCTCGGGCATCAAACAACTGCGGGCTACAAATGCTAGTTTTCTGCCCTTGAGACACAATATACTATTATGCACAGATTAAGTTCTTCACATCAAGCCGCTGTGCGTATACTTATGTGCTTATACGAAGTACGTTACTATAGTTACTATTCCGAAATATTTAATTTCAGCTTATTTTCATTTGTGATAAGTTTACAAATTACATTAAGAACCAATCAAGTTCTACAAAAAACTTCTGACGTTTAATTGACGTTTCGTTATTGCCTGTCTGACCATAAAGAGGCTCTTGGGCCATAAAGAGACGGTTACGTTTAGATGAGTTTAGCAATAATAGTCTAATTATAATGTATCTGTTCATAAATAGCTATTTACACTCGAATGCGGTAAGTCGAACTTTACAGGGCGACAACTTTGTTTAAGGCACGAGCCCGTAGGGCGAGTGCCTTATTAGTTGGAGCCCTGTAAAATGACTTGACGCATGAGATTTGTATAAGATTTTCTGGCCGACAAGTTTTATAGAAAATAAAAAAAATAATTCAAAACATGCACATAATAGTGTGCTCTTGGATGACATTTGTAGTTTCCAAACGTACAATAGATGGCGCTGCGGCGATTTAAATTAATTAAATTTTAATTTTTTCTATTAAAGCCCGAAATATTTTTAATAATAACTTAGGTAACATGTATTTTATTACATAAACTTAATTATTACAAGAATAGTTGGTTTCTTAAATATCTCTAATTGCCCAGTGTTTTTTAGTATTTTTACCACATTCGCTTGTCATTTTACGACATCATGCGTAAATATGAAGCTACAGTTGACGTAAACAAAACTGAAACAAACGTTTTAAAATACAGGAGGCCAAAAAAAGATTTACATACTTACATCAATCGTTACCGGCCGCTCGTAATTTACATCTCGAAAACAAATCAGTTGTGCTAAATAAAAAGATATATGATTCGATTTTTTACTGCTACGTTTTAAATTAATCTGAATAAATACTGTCTCATCTAAGTATATCGTTTAATATACATATATTTGTAATATTTGCACAGATAACCTCAAAACTTGAGTCAAAGTGATTGACTGCATTTGTTTTCATCAGAGCAACAAACAAAATACTGGTACCAACCAAGTTTAATTCGTTTTTTTAACTAAACCGCCATGGTTTAAACTGTTTTCACAAGCATTAGGTTCAAACTAGTATCGCTAGAGCCATTAGTTGACGCAAAACTAACTATGTAATCATTTCTATTTGTCAAAACAGCTCTCCATAACTTTTGGCTTTGACTTTCCCGCCACAACTTCCTTAAATAATAAGTGTTTAATTTGACTTGCTTTCATTTGTAATTTATAATTTATTTCTGAATTACTTCAAAATTTAATTTGGTATCATTTCTTTTTATTTTCTTTTTAGGTGATTAATTAAGATTTTTTAAAATAAATATAAAACGTGTGTTCTTTATTATGCATTATGTCATTTGTGTAATCTTATTAGTTTAACAACCTAATTATATTTAAATAAGAATATTCTAGAGAGAGTCTGTATATGTAGTGGGCAGGGTAGGAAGAACATAAAAATTTGATTCTCTCGCAAAGAATAATTCTTAAAAGAATTTAATTTTTCATTCGTTCACAAACTTTATGTTTTAATTCTCTGGTATAAATAAATTTCGTTCCCGAGCGCATATTTGCTGACCGTTAAAAAATATTTTTCTTTCACAAATTTATTACGTATGAATCATTCGCGATTTAAATAACAATGCAGGTTTATATAATATGCTAAGATGCAGTTTTATAAATACAGTTGCAAATTTTGTTTGATAATTTATTAATTGATACTCTTGTTTTCGAATTATTTGTTAGTATCAAGAAATTTTAATTGATTATGTACTTTTTGTTTCTGTGCCATTTTTGTTTATTTAATACTATAGATAAATGAATAAATGAAATAAATAAAGATTAATAAAAGTTCCACTGTTTTATTAAAATATAACCTGACCATATTGTTTCGACAGCTATGCTGTCATTATCAAAGGTAATATAATTATAAACAAACACGTCGCTAAGGTAGATAGATACAAAAATAGGTAACTAGATAAAATAATAATAATAATCAGAATTAAATATCTAATACTTCCAGTAACGGAGAATTACTGAGCTCAAGTTGTTCATTCATTAAAGGTACCCTGAGTTTGTGTTTGTATATATCTCAAAGGCTTTTAAAATGTCTAATTTGCGTTTGTTATTACAAAAATGTAGGAATTTAATATTATTTTGAGGAGTCATTATGTGATTTTGTTCTAAAAGGTGTTTGGCATAATTAGATTTTTCAGGATGTTTATTTTTGTAATGACGTACGTGTTCTTTATATCTTATGTCAAAATTGCGAAGTGTTTGCCCAATATATACCGAACTACAAAAAGAACAATTTAAACGGTAACTGCCCGATTTCATGATATCATGTGTTCTGTGTTTAGCATTAAATAAAAATGAAAAAGTGTTAGTGTTGGTTTTAAATGTTATTTTATAATTGTTGGTTTTTCTATACCATATTTTGCCAAAATATGGTATAGATATGTAATTTGTGTTTTCTGTTTGATTGTCAATGGGATATATTCTTTTGATAGCTAATATATAATCTTTTTATTTAACTAAAGTGTCAATCATGTTCGGATTGTAATGATTTGTATGTGCTAGTTGTTTAATGGTTGATATCTGTTAAGAATTCACTTAATATTTTTTTTTATTTTGTTAAGCTTTATTGCATTGAAAACAAAAACAAGTGCAATACTCGTAAAATGCATGGTTGACAGCCACAAGTGTTTTTTTACAATTAATTTTCTTTTTTTTGTGAAATTTAAATAATCTATTGCCTTGCCAAATTGTGAAACCAAGAAAAGGAAGAAAAGAAGAACCAGCAAAAAGAGCTCTTGCGAAAAGGTGGACTCAAACTCGTGAAGTTTGAGCAACTGACAGTCACATTTTGGTAAGTCAATTTCATAGTTTGTAGATTAGAATTTTGTTAAATTGATATACGCTTATTTGCAATATTATCGCGGATTACGTCAACTGCGTGCTAGTTGTTTAATGGTTGATATCTCTTTGCTAAAATCTGATTTTGTTAGTGGAATAGTTAAAGCTCTGTGTACTAATGATCTGTAGGCTGCTATTTTATGTGTATTATGGTGACAAGATTCATTTGGTATTGTTATGTCTGTTTGTGTTGGTTTTCTGTATATGGAAAATTCAAATAGATTGTCTGCGGTAATCTTGATATTTAAGTCTAGAAAGTTTATAGCCCTGTTTTGTTCTGTTTCTAGTGTAAATTTTATATTAGGGTGGATACTGTTAATAAGAATTAAAAATTCATTGATAACTTCAAAAGAACTGTCAAAACAAGCTAAAATGTCATCAACATAACGAAACCAGAAGATAATGTGTTTAGAGAGGTTTAATTCAAATATTCGATCTTCGAACTTGTCCATAAATATGTTAGCTAATAGAGGACTTAGAGAATTACCCATAGGTAAATCATCCTTTTGTACATAAATTATGTTATTAAAAGTGAAATAATTTTGACTTATACAAAGGTCAAATAATTAAATTAACTCTAACCTTTTAACTAATTCTATATTACTATTGATCAAGAAACTATCTAATAAAGGAATACATTCTTGTGGGGGTATTCTGGAGAACATGTTACAAATATCAAAACTAACAAGTTTTGAATGTGGTGGAAGATGTATGTTTTGCAGAGTATTTCGATTTGTAACCTATCGTGTTAATAATCTGGTTCAGTTTTTTGGATAAAATGTGATTAGGTGCATTGATGTATGATACAACTGGTCTTATTGGCATATTCTGTTTATGTGTTTTGACTAGTCCATACAGTTTAGGTGGTTGTGGGTTTTATATTAATGATAATGACAGCATAGCTGTCGAAATAATAACTGTGAAACTTTCACTAATCTTTATTTATTTCATGATTATGGAGTTTCACAAAGTAAGGCTGGAAACAATAAACTATAGATAAATGTTTGTTTTATTTTATTATACACTGTACTGACTTTTTCAACTACATTTATAGAATTAATATTTGTATTAAATTATTTTTCATTTGGTTGTAAAAGTTTCTTAAAAAATTGGGAATCATGAATCAAATGATGATTCAGTGATTATAATAAAATAATGTTTATATATACAACAGTATTCTTATCAAGGTAATGTTGACAACAGCCACATTATAATATTATATTTTAAAAAAAATTGACAATTTTACTTCGTTGTCCAGGGACCGAAAGTTTTTCATACCTAGCAACCACCTCGTATGTTTTACTTTCTCTTTCGGTTGCCTTATCAAGATAGAAAGTTACACTTTCGTAAAAGAATGAAAAGTTAATATTACTGCTACCGAGTCCTTTTTAAATTCCTAAACGATTAATTATTTCTGTGTAAAAAAGTAACAAATAGTTTTCTAGCAATATTAGTATGTATATGAATAATTCTAAATATGTACCACAAATTTTAAATAAAATGGCTTAAACTGCATACTTTTTAATGTACCGTAGACACTTTACACCTTTTAAATATTTGTGAACTTGTAAGTGTAATATCCGGCTTTTAAACGAAACGAAACGAAACAACACATTTTTGCGGAGGTACAAAAATGTAAACAATTTTTTTGAAAAGGTATAATCACGACCTTCTAGATTTCACGAGACGAAGTCTCTTATCCGGCCTGCGCACTCCATTAGTTCAAGTGTTTCTCCGCTGGCGCCACCAAACACGAAAATGCGGAAACGGATATGTAACACGTAAACGCCAATTTCAAACTACGCTAACTTCGCGCGCTTTTATCCTTTTGTCGGTTTTGCGCGTATCGTCAATAAATTATATTTTCCTAATCTTTTAAGGCAGTTTTCTTTATTTTTTAATATAATTACGTTATTTCCTTATTTGTTTAAATTTTCGTAGTTTTGTTACTGTTTTTTCGTTCACTTTAGTAATGGCAAACACTAGCAGAAAAAGTATAACTGCCGCAATACAATGTGTAATAGTACTGATCCTACAATATCATTTCATGAATTTCCTTCAAATTATACCTACCTTACGAGAAAAATGGTTTCAAATCTTACGTTGGGGTTATAGACACCAACACTCAACAGCAAAATAATATATACTTCTTTATTTCGACAGATCAACAATTACAGATACCTGAAAGAGTCACTTTCTACATCGAACTTCCTAAAAATATAACAGCATTAATAAAAGAACTCCAAACCTTATCTATGCATCTCGATTGCGAATTCTTTCAGCATCTGTAGCCCTTCTGGCAGGATACATTGCAAAAAAACTGAAGAACGTGTTCAAATTCACTGATAGGATTTGTAAATCTTCAAAACAGAGGTGCCTTAAAATACTCCACTAGAAGATTTACACTTTTAATCAACCAAATAATCGAACTTGTAATACATATTGTAGAACATTTACCTGGAGAATGTAATCTGTCTAATATTCTAACATCACTAGGTATTTCTAACTCCAATTGCTTTTGCACAGATTTTGGTTTGACTGCACGACCACAAGCAGGAACTTAGTAATATAATTCTTTAAAAATTGCTAAAACCTTGTTTGGCAAACAGAAACATTGCAAAAACGTGAACAGATAATGTACTTACTGCTCACTATCTCTATATCCTAAATCCAGCTCACGGGAAGTTATAAAATTGTAATTTCAATAATGTTATTGAACTTGTAAATTAATTTTAATAACATAATTAATTTAATTATATAAATTGATTTAATTAATTCGCAAAATATTTACGTAAACATGCAATGCTTGACATTTGTAAGGGTTATCTAACCTATATATCTTCAAGTGACAAATAAACATCAGCGTGTCAGCTAGCGCCAAAACGGCGAAATTTTGCGTTTTCTCAGAAACAAAGTTTATATGGGAAATCGTGAAAGTGCCCAGGCCGGATAAGAGACTTCGTCTCGTGAAATCTAGAAGGTCGTGGGTATAATAAACCAATAAACGAATTTAGTTATTTGCTGTAACAATAAAACAATTCGATTTACAATTAGGGCCACAAGGAACACTGCATGTCAATAACAATTCCAGATGTTATCATTTATTGTTTTTCAGTATGTTTTTAAAATATTATGTACAAAACTATTAGAAGCATTGGTGTCGCAGTGCGTCGCTCCCCTGTCCGGTTTATACTGTAGAAAACAAAAAATTATATAAAATGTGAAATCACAAAAACTAATAAAAATAGAATTTATGTAAATAAATATAGTTACAAACTAAATAATGGTAATGTATAGTATTAAAGTAATGCGCTTCATTGCATTGTTTAATTTTTGCAAAATCCATTGAAAGCCATTAGTATAAGGAATTAGTTTTTAGTGTGTCCATGCTTCCTTATAATTTTTTAAACATCTCTACAAGTACTATACTGCTACTAAAGGAATGTTAAAAATTTAATGTCTTTTTACAATTCTTAACTGAAATGGTAATTACAAAAAAAAGCACAAACATGCTCAATGTTTTTTACTTGAGAAGTTGTACAAAGCTATAGTATGTAGAATAATGCGAAGCAAAATTTATATTTTGGACTATTATGAACCGTAACTATAACTCAACGATACTAAAAAGCTTTCATAGTTTTGTATAAATTCGAAGTATTTCCTTTTAAATTTTAAAGAAAACCTAAGTCTTTAAGACAATAATAAACAATTTGATTTCTACTTACGTCCTAGAATAGAATACATACTAAATAACACCCCTAAATAAACTTTAAAACACTATCTGACAATACTTATATTTAAGTATTGTCAGATAGTGTTTTAAAGTTTATTTAGGGGTGTTATTTAGTATGTATTCTATTATTATAAGTGATACGCAATGACTACACAACCTTACGTGGTAACGTTGAGATTCGAAATAAGAAAACAGACGCATCTGTTATTTTCTGAGCTTTTCTTATGCAGACCCAGTTAGCCTGATGATCACTTTTAAAAAGTACTAGCCGAAAATTAAATATTATGCAACTTTTTAAAAGCACTTTTGGCCAGCAAAAAGGGTAAAAAACCCCAGTGTGCGACGTTTGGTTAATCAAACATATAATAATAGCCAGTTCCGATGTTTGATGTCCACCGAAAAATATCTCGAAAACTAGAAGACTTAGGAAGTTGAAATGTTACAGGAAGGTGGGCCTTACCCCAAAGGGGTGCATGGGCATCTTTAATCCTAAAAAACCCGAGGGAGTCGCAGTTGGAGGCATTCTTTAAAAAATCGTTATGGCTATATCTCTTGAATGGCGAAAGCTACAAACTTCAAATTTTCACAGATTATACTTGAAACAATTCTGAAGACAACTGATAAAAGATAAAAATTACCTGCATTTCATCCAGGGGCGGAGTAACGCAACATTCCAGGGGGAGAAGAGTTCCGCAAAAATAACTATTAGAAAAATCTTGATTGTAAGTAATCTAATCTGTAAGAGATACGTATTACGTACGTACTTACAAAAACTACAAAGTGAATGGGGGTACGCACTGATTGCCAGCGACTGGCGCGTTTTCAACTGCGGTGCCTCCACACGCCGTTGATTTTCCAACGAATATTATGCTATATACAGTACTTAATATATTAATAATAAACTACATAGGTATATAATTAAAATAACTATATTATGTATTCTTTATGAACACGCCTATCATTCGCTTAAAGTTATTTTGGCCAACTTTAAAGACCAACTTTAAAAGGCCAACTTATGTGTTTTTATAGCATTTATTTGAGCAAAAAAAGTGTGGAACTTATTAGTAATTACTAAGAAATGCATTGCTAATTATGAATCAAACGCGATTATATTAAATTATAGTTACATGTTATGATCCGCCGATTGACATTATTATTAAGCAAAATAAAAACTCCACTGCAGTAGCACATCTTGAGCTACGGGATCCCAAACAATTAACTTTTATAAGTAGAGCTGTTATCTTACTTTGTGGATAGCTGACATGATCAGAAAGGGACCGTTGATTTTTCAACGGATATTATGCTAGTTATAGTATAATTGCGTATATTAACCGGTTACGAGCCCGTAAAGAACGTGACAGAGTATCAAAAGGAAGAAAGTCTGGCCTGTCAAATAAAATAATCATGTGATACAATCAGTAAACCACCAAAATTCTAAGTTCGGTACCGTCAAAACATTTGCCCGACAGACAATCTTGATTGTCAATGGAACAGAAGAGATTACCAAACAAACGTTTAACAAATAAAAATTTTATGGAAATCGCAGCAATAGTTCCTAAGAAAGTGCATTCGCTACAGGTCTTAATGAAGAAACAGAAGATTTAGTAACAAACCATGATTCATCTTGCACAACAGTGGAACATAATTTAACCTCTCGACAATATGAGCTCAATCCTAACTATTTTGCAACTTTTCGTGAAACAAAAGATTTAAATAAATATTGTAACGAATAGTAAACCCACATATGACGTCATCGAACATTCTAGATGTATGAGTCATCAACTGTATGACTCATCAATAACACCTGCATGTATGACTCATCAACACCTGCGTGTATGACTCATTGACGCGACTTATCGACGTGACTCATCAACAGCTGCATGTAAGATTCATCGGTTATGTCCTAGAACTTATGAAAGATATAAATTGAGGTCTCAGGTAGAAGGAGTCAGTTAATGTTTGACCGGCATAGTGAAATGTACTATGAATAATTAGTTAATAGTGAATAAATAAATGTTAATAATTATTGTAATACATAAATAGTTTTTATATAAATAGTCCTCATATAAATTTGTAAATACCTAGCATTTAAATAGTTTGTTAAATAGTTTATAGTTATAGTGTTTTTAATTAAGTGTATGTAAATTAATATTTCTCTTATGAATAGACGATTTTAAACAGCATTTTGGTTATTATTTTAAAAAGAACGTTACAGTGTTGTCAGGTGTCGGGAGTTTTAAAATAAATAAAAAATTGGGTAATAAATAAAGTGCTGTGTGAATAAACTGTTAGTGTTAAAAACAATTCCAACGAATAATTAAATTTGCGATGAAATTGTTAAAAGATCTCTTAGTAATAGATTTAAAACGGAAATTGGAAGAGAAAGACTAGGATATTAATGGAAAGAAAGAGGTTTTAATGATTCGGCTAAAAGAATGGCCTGTAGAACATAACGAGGACCCCGAAAGTTTCCTCTTCGAAATACCTGGACCCGACACTAATTTGTTGCTAAGTAAAATAAAGGAAGAGTTACTGGAAAGTTTTAGAAAGTCCGACGAGAATTCTAGAAAACTAATGGAAAACACTAAAGCACTGGAAAAAAAAGTTTTTGAAAATTCTAGAATGCTTAAAGAAGATTTACTGGAAAACTCTAGATTGCTCAAGGAAGAATTACTAGAAAAAACCGAAGAAAGTTCTAGAAGGCTTAAAGAAGAATTGCTGAAAAATGTCAAAGCGTTGGAAGATAAAGTTTTCAAAAAATTCTTTGAGAATGCCAGCGCGTTAGGACTGTTGGAAGGTAGATTGGCGGAACAAGATAGGGTAATACAGATGCTAGAAGAGAAAATAGCCCAAATGCAATTACCACCAACAACTAAGAAATACGACATAACCGAAATGCTGGAAGATAGAATGAGTCAACTACGGTTTCCTTCAACATCTGAGTGGCCGTTTAATGAAGTAAAAAAACAATTTAAAGAAGAAAAGGGTCCTACAGTAGGGATAAAAGTAAAACCGCCCACGTTCGATGGAAAGATACCTTGGTCTACCTACTACAAACAATTTGAGGCGGCCGCTGGGGCCAACGGATGGACAGGCAATGAAAAGGCCGTTTCTTTAACTGTGGCTTTGCGTGGAGACGCGTTGAACGTCCTGCAAACAATCCCACCAGGACAGGAAAATGATTACCAGTTGTTAGTGTCTAGATTGGAGATGAGATATGGAGCCGCGCATCTTCAACAAGTGTATCACGCGCAAGTGAAGAATCGTGTACAGAAGAATGGAGAAAGCCTGCAGGAGTTTGAAGCCGATGTTGCGCGGTTTGTCCGATTGGCGTACCCTACGGCACCCGATTCATTTCTGGGACAACTCGCTGTGCAGACCTTCATTGACGGACTAAGAGACGGGAAAACGCAGCAGTAATTAAGGCTGGCACGACCAAGAACAACTGATGATGCGCTTGCTCACGCCTTAGAATTTGAAGCCGCAAAACAGGCGTCTCGAGGTCACGGGCGTGTTCGGGCCGTTGTCGAAGAAAAAGAAGGTTCGAAAGATCGCCTAGAGAAGTTACTAATGAGAGTTCTTCAGAAGGAAGACAGTCGTAAATAGAATCTTCAAGGAGTTCCAGGGATCTGCTGCTGGAACTGCGGCGAACAAGGATATGTACAACGCCGTTGTCCCAAAATAAGAAAAGTACAACCGTCGGAAAAGTTAAAGGGGGTTGGCAAGAGAAGGCGAACGTTGACTGTTAGTGAAGATGCCCCAGAGATCATCGTCCATGCCGTAACATCAAAGAATAGTACCAGCAGTTTGTTCACAGATGGGAAAATTGCTAATCGAACTGTTCCACTACTTATTGATACGAGAGCGACAAAATCCATCATACGCCCTAACGTTCTACGAACAAGTATGAAGCTGTTACAGACAACTAGTCAACTTCGTACAGCGACAGGTGAAGTGATACCAACACGCGGAGTCACCACTCCGCGTGTGAAGAAGATGAAGATTGGCATTGGAAGTGAAGAACGTGAACATTAGGTGCTGGTAGTCGATATCACTGATGACTTCATCTTGGGAATGGACCTCCTGAGAAAATTTGATTTTACGTTGGATTTGAAAGAGGGTGTTTTGAAGGTCGGTAACGAAGAACTTCCGTTGCACCCACGAGAAGATCCTGTCGTAAGGGTTTTGCTGATAGAACATGTGATATTGCCTGGTCAAAGCGAGATGGTCGTCGAGGCAGGTTTGGATGGAGACCTTCGGGTAGGCTGTGCGCGAATGATGGAGCCTGTCTGTGATAAGAAGATCCATATTGTCATACTGGTGGGAAAAGCGCTGATCAAGGTTGGAAAGATAGTACCGGTGAGGATTATGAACGTTAATATGGATCCGGTGACATTAAAGAAGAGCCTTGTGGGACAATGTGTGCCAGTATTCCGAGTAGCCAGGTCTATGGCTGATGTTCCACAACCAGTGCCCAAAGACCATAGTGGAAAATTAGTGGGTATGGTTACTAGTTCGTGTGAAAACCTTAATAGAACGGAAGTGAAAGAGGTACAGGATTTGGTTCACCAATACCAAGATATCTTCGCTCTTGACGATACCCAGAAGGGACGAACCAATATTGTGCGACATAAAATCAATACAGGGAACTCTGGGCCAGTTCGACAGCAACCGAGACGTCTACCTCTAGCAAGGCGAGCAGAAGCCGAGAAAATCATTACCGATATGGAAGAACAAGGGGTCATCGACCCATCCAGCAGTCCATGGGCATCACCGGTGGTCCTGGTCAGTAAGGATGGGTCAACGAGATTTTGTGAGAACTGTCGGCAGCTCAATAACATGACCAAGAAAGACAGCTATCCCTTACCACGCATCGACGACACGTTAGATACCCTGTCTGGTTCACGATGGTTTTCGATTTTGGACTTAAAGAGGCAAGTTGAAATGGAACCTGAAGACCGGGAGAAGACCGCGTTCACTATTGGTTCCAGACTATGGCAGTTTACGGTTATGCCTTTCGGTCTATGTAACGCTCCGGCCACCTTTGAGCGTCTAATGGGGACCATCCTGAGAGGGCTGTCGTGGAAGACTTGCCTGGTATACCTGGATGATGTGATTGTAGTCGGAAAATCATTCAACGACTATTTGAAAAATCTAGAGCAAGTGTTCCGAAGACTACGTGGAGCCAATCTGAAACTGAGTCCGAAAAAGTGCCACATATTCAGAAAGGAAGCGAAATACCTCGGGCACGTCGTATCACAAAATGGAGTGGTAGCCGACCGCGATAAGATTCATGCAGTCCAAGAGTGGCCAACACCGAGATATAAACACCAAGTTCGTAGTTTTCTTGGATTGTGTACCTACTACAGGCGTTTCGTTCCTGGGTTTGCCAATATAGCGAAGCCTCTGACAAGCTTAACTGAAGATGTGCGCGAGTATGCTTGGAGCGGAAAGTGCGAAACAGCTTTTCAACAGTTGAAGCGTGCCTTGACAACAGCACCAATATTGAGCTATCCACGGACAGAAGGGAAATTCATACTTGACACAGATGCAAGTAATCTGGTCATTGAGGTGTACTTTCTCAGATACAGGATGGACAAGAAAAGGTCACCGGCTATTTTAGTAAGGTTTTGTCGAAAGCAGAAAGGAATTATTGTGACCAGAAAAGAATTATTGGCTGTCGTGAAATCCGTTGAGCACTTCTACAAATACTTGTACGGACGGAAGTTTTTATTGAGGACGGACCATGCTGCTTTGAAATGGCTCCTACAATTCCGTAATCCGGGAGGCCAGGTCGCAAGGTGGATCGAACGATTACAAGGATACAATTTTGACACGGAACATCGAGCGGGCACTAGTCATCGTAATGCCGATGCTCTTTCAAGAATACCCTGTCCAACGGATTGCCGCCATTGTTCTCGTTTGGAAGAGAAGGTTTGCTAAGTATTAAGAACTACCATCGTCAACGACAATTGGTTGTCGGAAGAATTGCAACGACAGCAGGAGGCTGATTCCCAACTAAAAATGGTACTGGAATGGAAGCGTGTGGGAGAAAGGCCTGCCTGGGAGGCCGTCAGCCCTTTCAACATAACCCTCAAAGCATATTGGGCCGAATGGGAGTCCTTGAAGGTGGAAGACGATCTCCTGAAGCGAGTACTGGAGAGTGAAGATGGCACCACCATTAGGTCTGAGTTCGTGGTTCCAAGGAGCTGAGTGGCTACAGTATTGCGACATCTCCATGAAGAAGACGTGAAGCAGTGGTGCCGGAAATGCGAACTATGTGCCACTGGTAACGGACCCTTGGGGAAACGAAGAGCACCTATGAGGCAGTACAATGTGGGTAGTCCTCTGGAAAGGATAGCTTTAGATATTGCCGGACCATTTCCCGAAACCGACGATGGGAATAAATACATCTTAGTAGCAATGGACTATTTTACCAAATGACCAGAAGCATATGCCCTACCAAACCAGGAAGCCGCGACTGTTGCTGATGTACTAATCAAAGAGTTTTTGAGTCGTTTCGGAGTGCCCATGGAGCTGCATTCGGATCAAGGCCGCAATTTTGAGTCTATACTCTTTGGAGAAGTCTGTCGATTGTTGGGCATTCGCAAGACTCGGACCACACCGTTACATCCGAAGTCCGATGGAATGGTAGAACGGATGAATCGCACAACGGGTAAATATTTGGCCAAGGTTGTCTCCGATTATCAACGAGACTGGGATCACTACCTGCATCTGTTCATGATGGCTTATCGTGCATCGGTCCACGAAACAACCGATCAGTCGCCAGCGTCTGTGATGCTTGGACGCGAGCTACGGTTACCGTGTGATATGGAATTTGGATCTCCACCTGCAGAGCAGGAGGTAGCCGGGAATGATTATGTCATCAACTTAAACAAGAAGTTGGAGGATATTCACGACCGAACCCGAAACAATAGCCGAATCGCGAGTGACCGGATGAAGACTACGTACGATGTGAGAGCCCAAGAAGGAGGGTTTCAACCTGGAGAGTTTGTCTGGTTATACAACCCGCAAAGATGTCGTGGCTATTCTCCAAAGTTACAGCGAAATTGGGAGGGCCCATACCAGGTGAAGAAACGAATAAATGATTTGATTTATCGCATCCAGAAATTGCCAAGAGGGAAACCAAAGGTGGTACACTCCAATCGTCTGGCGCACTATGAGAGAAACAATAACGTAGTCCCGGATCGAGAAGATGATGCTGAGGTGGCTGTCAATACCGTAAGGCCTGAAGATGATCAGCCAACCTTTGGAGAATTTATGGCTGCATTTTCCGGAACTAGAAAAGCCTTATTCGGAGTCACGACCGAGATGCAACAAGACCTCTTCCGGGTCCCTGGTGATTATTCCATTGCCCACTGTGTCTCCGAGGATCTCCGCATGTCCAGGGCGATCGCAGTAGTGTTTAGGAATAAATTTGGACGGCTGGATGAACTTCGAGATCAGAATCCCTCTGTTGGCAAAGCCTTACACTTGCCTGATCATGACCGCTCCATTTGCCATTTACTACTTGGTAACCAAGCAGTTTTACTACCAGAAACCGAGTTACGCCGATCTGTGGAGGGCATTATGGGATTTGAGGATCGAGTTGCTTACCAGGGGTATTAACAAATTGGCAGTTCCCAAACTCGGCTGTGGGCGAGACCAGTTGGATTGGAGAATCGTTCGGAACATGCTGGAAGTTATTTTCAGAGATACGGATGTGAAGATCTTAGTCTGTGGCTTCGATCCACAGCCCGAATCAAGGCCAACAAAGAGTGTAGACTGTTATTTCCACCGTAATGGAACATGTAGTCGAGGTGAAGACTGTCGATACCGTCACGACCCTTTCTACATAAACCAGAGAATAAAACCTGTTCTGGGACATAACAGACTTGAAGAGGGGGGCAGTGTAAAGAATAGTAAACCCACATATGACGTCATCGAACATTCTAGATGTATGAGTCATCAACTGTATGACTCATCAATAACATCTACGTGTATGACTCATCAACACCTGCGTGTATGACTCATTGACGCGACTTATCGACGTGACTCATCAACAGCTGCATGTATGATTCATCGGTTGTTCTAGAACTTATGAAAGATATAAATTGAGTCGAGGGAAGGAGTCAGTTAATGTTTGACCGGCATAGTGAAATGTACTCTGAATAATAAGTTAGGGGCCTGGCCACAACGGCCAATTTGACCATATCGCCCAACTCGACACTTGACCATAACGGCCACCATGACCACAACGGCCAACTAAAAGTTCCACCCCATCCGCCATTTTGACCACAACGGCCACCGACGCTTACGTATTGGCGTCGCTGGCGACGATGACAACGGCCAACTAGGGTGTATGACCACAACGGTCAACTGTGGAGTGTGACCACAACGGCCAATTTTTTCATTCTGTTATTTTGGTTTCATTAAATCTCATTTCTCTCTTTTAACTTACACTGTATTTCAATAAGTCTAGAATTTAACAGCGGGGTCTGATATCAAAGTAGCGCCGATTTAACGTGACCTACCTATATTGAAAAATGCACCTCTATACAACTGCAGCCCCATGAAGTTGAAGAAATTCTTCTTTGTTATTTTTTCGGTAACTATCTCAGGTAGATTAAAAGATAATAATCGATGATAAATTTGGTACATATACTTCTTAATACACTAACGATTTACAGATTCATGATACTTTAGTTTACAGGGTAGTTGATTTAACATCAAAAGTTTTTTTATAACTTGTTTAACGCAATATTTCCATTTTGGGGACGTTTATTGCATTGAATTGAACTCCGTAATTTGCTGTATCAGTTTTAAAATTAAACTAAATGTAAATCTTCCCCTAAAAAGTAAACAGGATATCTACGAATCTGTCCAGTACTTAATAAAATCGATCTAGGAAACAGTATGCGACACAACTCCAGAAACAAACCGCAATAATCCAAAACAGTATTGCTCCAAACGTATCCGAGAGAAAATACAAGAAAAACGAGCTCTCAGAAAAAAATTTCAGATTACTTACTCGCGCAACGAGGGATAAAACGTAGTTTAATAGGGCCGTCAAGGAGTTTAAGAAATTATTAGATGAGCAAAAATCAAGATTTCCAGAACTATTTCCACTCCCTAACATCAACTAAAGCAACTGACTGCATTATGGAAGGCCACAAAAATCAATCAACCGCAGTCACAAAACCCTCCGATTAGAATGCAACACTTGACGATTGGGCTAAAGGCATTAGTAAAAAAGCAGAT
Source organism: Agrypnus murinus (assembly GCA_929113105.1). NCBI lineage: Eukaryota > Metazoa > Arthropoda > Insecta > Coleoptera > Elateridae > Agrypnus > Agrypnus murinus. The sequence goes on along the minus strand of OV816025.1, from coordinate 80,349,069 downwards.
AGATACCTTTGGTGAACATCTGGCGAACGTGTTTACGCATCTTAACATTCAAGAAAAAAAAAGCGCAAAGTAATTAAGGTTATCGAAACTGAAATAAATCCGTCCTAATAACTAGAAAACTTCTAAGTGAACTTTCATACGAGGGATTTCGCATGATAACAATAATCTACAATGCGATATTGAGGACGGGATATTTCTCTGGCCAATAGAAGGTGGCCCAAATAGCAATGCTCCCAAAACCGGAGACCCATCCAGTTAATGGTTTTTAAAAAATTGTTCCTCAAGTGAATGTCGTCGGTAAATTGACGAAAATCAGCGAATACCCAACTACCAGCATGGATTTCTTCGACAATACGCTACAACCGAACAAATCCACATAGTTGCATCAAAAACCAGGTTTGCCCTGGAGACCAAATGGATTTTGTTCGGCGGCATTCATAGACATAAGCCAAGCCTTTGGCAGAGTGTAGATATCCTGTTTGCTTTTTAGGGTGCGACGCCCTTCGGTCGGAGAATGTATCGTTGATGCGGTCCGGTCTCGAGCGCCAGTACTTTTTGCCGAGAGTACACTCGTCAGCGGTGGGACCCAGGGCAGCTTCAGTGAAGACTCGGTGTCCAGGGCTCTTCGTCCAGGTTTAAACGGCTCACACTTACGGGTTATTATTATCACTATTTAAATAAAACTCCACTTCAGCAAACCTTTAGTTTATTAATCACAATATCGTGTGCTACATAAAAATAGCCAAATTACCATGCCAAGCCAAATTAACACCTTAAGCACTGATATGGGTTGCAGGAAAAGGTTGGAAACGGTTACGGTGCAACTATATGTAAGCAGGGTGAGGCACTATACACTATTACTTGTTATTGCGGTGTCGGTTCGGTAGTGTTCGGTATGGTGTTCGGTATGTTTGGTAGGGTTGTATTCTGTAATGTTCGGTGTGTTCGGTATGGTCGGATTCGGTAATGTTCGGTGTGTTCGGTATGGTTGTATTCGGTCATGTTCGGTACGGTTGTATTCGGTACTGTTCGGTACGTTTGTATTCGGTAATGTTCGGAGTGTTCAGTATGGTTGTATTCGGAAGTGTTCGGCTCGGTTGCATTTGGTAATGTTCGGTGTTCGGTACGGTTGTATTCGGAAGTGTTCGGTTCGGTTGTATTCGGAAGTGTTCGGTTCGGTTATACTCGGTAGTGTATTATAAATATACTACTGCTCACCTTAAAGAAGTTGTGGCGGTAGAGAAAAATGATGAAAATGTAAAAGAAATTAGTGCAGTTGATAGATTTTAATGCACAGAAAAATATTTAATGTTTAGGAAGTTTGTTTATGCATAAGTTGTAATTGAAAATAACACGCGATCTTATGCAAAATGGCACGTTGTTGATACTTATATTATAATAACTTCATAAAGAATGATAAGAAAAAATTGACACCAAACCATTTCACGTAAAAACGTTGTAAGATTGTGCCGTTAAAGTTTCAAATTTGTTAGAAAGATACTTTTGACAAAAAAAAAATTAATACGAACAATTTGTCTATTGAACGCTTGATATAGCTTGCAATGTAAAAACGTTGCATTGCGACAAACGGGCGGGAAACTTAAATGCTCTATATAGCTACATGCAGCACCACTGGCTGCTCGTGATTTACATCTCGAAAACAAAATCAGGTGTATTAAATAAAAAGATACATACTTCGGAAATTTTTTACTGCTACTTTTTAAATGAATCTGAATAATTAGTGTTTTTCATCCATCGTTTTATATATTTGTAAGATAACCTGAAAACTTGAGTCAACGTCATTTAGTGCATTAATTTGTTTCATCAGAACAACAAACGAAATACTGGTGCCAATTTAATGAAACGTTGTCACTTTGTCACTACTCTATACTGCGTTTACCCAACAGATATAGTAATGAAAAACCAGAGACATTCAGATGCAACTTGAAACTTGAATATCCATTGGTTGAAATAAATGGGGCGGTACTCGATAGAAGTCTCATTTACACATACAAACACAAACGGCAAACGCCAGCTTGTTACGCATGCGTCATATATATTCTTTAATCTATGGCATGCGTTTACGTCAGTTGTTTTGAAAGTTCCGTCAGTTTTTCCAACTGTGTTACATATTAGGTACATTACAAGTCTTTATTAAGACTCGCACCATTCCATACACGAACGGTTGTCAATAAGTAAGTTAGAATTATATAAAAAGTTAATAATAATAATAATGAGTTGGTTAATTTGTAGAATTTTCCTTACTGCAAAATTATTAAAAATGGATGATGAAAACGTCAACAATATTCAGTTGTCACCACCAAAAAACTCCAAAAAAGCATTTTTTTGTAGAGGGGAAACAAATAATTATGAACGCTTTTAAAGTGTGTGAAGAGCAGCATCCTCAATGGAAAAAACACGAAAAAGTGGAAAATGTTGCTAGATTGATAGGTCATGTTTTAATTTACCTTCCAATCCCACTGCTTATTTACTATAATTTTATGAATTGGTGTGGCCAGTGTTTACAACATACTTCGTGAGCACAAGCAACATCCTGATTATTTTGCTGCTCCTAAGGCGTGTCATAGACCAAGAGCTATTTTGGACAATGTTTCCGAAGAAGACAAAAATGGCAAAAAAAGTGTGGGCTGACATGTCCATAACAAATCCACGAGATACATCTTTAAGAGGGTTATCGACTGGCTTGAGAAATCCATCAGGGAAAGGAAAGCGACTCAGCACCCTTCATATAGGATCTGATGACGGTTTTGTAGATAATGGATTACTGTTATTGAAATCCATGAAAACAAATGACTACCATGAAGAAATGAACGCAGATTCATTTGAACAATGGTTTAAAAATATTTTGCCCAGTCTTGAAGAAGGTTGCGTTATCGTCTTGGATAACGCAAGTTATCACACAAGAAAAATTGGAAAAATTCCGTCTAGCAACACAAAGAAAGCTGACATACATAACTGGCTGCAGAAAAAACTATCCCCTACGAAGACAGTATGGTGAGAGCTGAATTGTTATCTTAAGTAAAACAGCATGCACCTAAACACAGTGCTAACGTAATCGACGAATTAACACAGGAAAGCAACAGAACAGTTCTGAGATTGCCACCTTACCATGCGACGTATATATAGTATGTTTGTATGTAATTCTTTGTTTTATTGTAAAAAATATTTATTGTATATTATAATATGTGTAAACACATAGCACTCATGGCTTTTTTTATTAAATTAATAAAATGCAATTTTTTAAAATGTATGGTTATTATTTATACTAGTATAAATTTCTCTAAGTGACATCATTTATAACGAATTAACAATCCATATACAAAAATGTTCTATTGTAAATTTAACTTTCACATAAAACCAATCAGAACAATCTTTGCTGCCTTGATTTTTTTTTAACTATATCTGTTCAGTGTCCGGAGTATAGAAGCGTATAATTTATTTATATTCTAGATAGATTTCTTTGTTTTTTAGTGTTTACATAGTAATATTATTTTATTTTTACTAATAAAAAAGTAAACTTGAATGAAATTTCTGGTTAGAAGAATTGTTTTTTTCGTCAGTTTTTCACGGTCTTAAGTTTGTACTAGCACAGTCAAAAGTTAATCTCTGACTGTGAAAAGACCAATAATTAATTAAAAACATATATAAATAATAACTAAACTGTTTTCACATGCATTCTAATAAAACTAGTATCGTTTGAGCCATTATTTGAAGTAAAACTATGCAATTATTTCTATTTGTCAAAATAGCAAAGCTCCAGAACTTTTGGCTCAGACTATCCCACCACAACTCCCTTAAGTGATTCGGTCGGTTGGTTTGGTATTCGGTTAGACTGGTTCTGGTACCCTGCTTCTCTGTTCGGATTGTTCTCTTAAATATAGCGGAAGAGACTGATATAATAGTGACTGACTGCTCGACGTTATTTTATCACCCCGCGAAGCGGGGTGAGTCTGTTATAGGCCTAATCAAGTAGGCCTCTTCAGCCAGCCGTTGGAAGACCAGTTATTATTAAATAAAATTTAATAATAGCCAGCCCGGCAACGGCGGTGACTTTGTGGTTATTATTAGCAGCATTAATAATAATCATGAAATAAATAAAGATTATTAAAAGTTTCACAGTTTTATTAAAATACAACCTGACAATAAAATAATAAAACTGTGAAACTTTTAATAATCTTTATTTATTTCATGAATATGGAGTTCCACAAAGTAAGGCTAGAAACAATAAACAAGATTAATAATAATGTTGGTAATGATAACCACAATCGCTCTGTACTTGTTGTATTCTTCGATAATTTCTGCATTCATGGTCACATCTGCATGTTATCGGCCATACCAACATGTGGGACATGTTGATATGGACGACAACGTTGCAATGTCAATGGATTACGGCGAGAAGATGTTGGTGGCGTTGTGATGTTATTGAAAAACAACAAAACCCGGCTCTTTTCAGATCCACCCCCGAAATATATGGCTTTCGGGGGATGTGTAGCACCAAGCAACAAGTCGACTTAACCTTCCACCAAGGAGCCCCCTTAGAGGGAACAGCCACCCAGGGATAGGGAGGAAGGAAAAGAACAGACAGCCGCCAGCTATTTCCAGGGACACCGGTGATCCCCCAGCGTAAAAACCCGCCGAAGTTACCTTTCAGTAACTGGCAACTGCCTTGGAAAGAAGGATGGTGACGGGACGCTGAGGACACTACCCCCATTCCGAGGAACGGGCGCGGAATGCCGGTAATCGATGTTATACCGCAGCTAATAGTTACATTTAAAACCAATAGCTTAAGGAGGGACAGGGGCTGATTTTTGGAAGAAAAAGTCGACTCACCGGTTAACACTACACATAGACCACTGAGCACCCTTGCCGGCCGTGATGCGAAATGCTTAGACAGTATCTCTACTAACAGTGAGTTACGTAGAAATACTGCTTACTATCAGCAAGCAGATAATATCATATTACATTCCAAGATAAGAATAAAGTCTTATCTTTCGTGTGAAATGCTTAGTGTGCAGTATTAGCTTTCTCATGAGAATTGCTTATCATGCAGATAGTATTGCATTACCTTTCTCGTGGGAACTGCTGAGTAATATTTTATTTAGATAAGAGAATCATATATATAGTGTGTTCGACAGTAGATTCATTAAGTTTTGATCAGTTCATAGTTAAGTTTACATCTAAGAACTAATGAGCATTTATATTATTGTGTATTATAATTGTCATTACTTCCGCTGGTTTAAAATAAAGATCCAGGGAAAACAAAAAATCTTTTTAAAAACTCGTTTCATTTGAACCCAAACGAAACTGGCGCAGTTAACGTCCGGATCTTCAAAAATTAGAGGAACCAAGTACTCTAATTTTCCGTTTCAACGGTCAATTGAAGAAACCATCCGCTCCAAGTAGGCACCGCCGCTGACGTTGCATTGGGACCCCGAGGACTACATCGCCCCGGCCAAAGCATCCTTACGGCACCTACTTCAACAACAACCGCTTTGTCCATTGCGAGGACTCTGTTCATAGTGAACCCCCGTCAACTGCTGACGACTGATCATCGCGATCAATAATTCATCATTACAAGAAAATGTAATTGAAATTTACAATCTTAAAGTGAAAAGTTTAAAGTTTTTAAAAAAATAAATTTAAATTCAAATCATAAATTTACTAACATAGTTTTACAATTAATTTAAGCTAATACTAAGAGCATTTAATTATACAATCTGTTTCAATTTATTTGCTTTCGATAGACAAAAGACATAGTTGGACACTTTGGTAATTAATAATTGCATTTTAGTTTCTAATTTACGTACATTGGTAGACGCCAAACCGATAGGTAGTGTCAATTATTGACATTATAAAGCTTTTCATGCTTGCCATGTATGGGTAGGACCCTTAATTTTTAAGCCCACTAACATAAGAATAATAATTAAAAATCCTATATAATAATAAAAGTGTATTATTAATGCAAATGAATCGCTCAAGATCTCCAAGACGATCAAGAAGTGTAGAACGTTCAAATCTGAACAACCCTCCTTTGTTATTTTTAAATAACTATAATATTAATAGAAATATGGTTTTTCCTGCACATTTTCATGTTTCCCTTTTAAATGAAATTCCAAACTACGATGGCAATCCATCGACACTTTCTGAATTTATTAGAGCTGTTGATACAATCACAGGTCAATTTTGTACAGAAAACCCAGCAGATTACATTAATCAATTGATTATTTCAGCAATCAGAAATAGATTAAAATGTCAAGCATTAGAAATAATTACTGGATACGAATATGCTACGTGCAATGCATTCAAGCAAGTATTAATACAAATTTTTGGAGATCAAAGGTCAGAATTAAATTTCTTAATCGATTTAACTAAATTAAAACAAGGAAAAGATACTCCAATCGAATTTTATAATAAAATTAGAACACAATTAGCAATCTTTAATTCTAAAATTGCTGTAGGAAACGAAAACCAAGTCATTAAAAATTATAAACTTCAATCAAATAAAGACTTAGCATTGAGAACATTCACTAGTGGACTCAATGACGATTTTGGAACTTTTATTCGTAGCCGTAACCCAAATTCATTAGAAGCAGCCCTTACTATGATTAAAGAAGAGCTCGATATCAGATACTCTCAAGCTCAAAATTCAAAATTATCTTCAAATTTAAATCAAAGAAGATCTATTAATTTTTCACCAAATAATTCTAAACAAATTACAAATAATTCATTTAGGACCGCTTATCCACTAAGACAACCCCGACCTTTTATACAACCTCAACCTTCTGCACAATCATTTGTCCCTAGACAATTTAATCCTAATTTTAATAGGCAAAACAATCCAACCAGCCATCAACATCGAAATGTCTTCGTCCAAAAACAAAATTATAGGACAACCAATAAACCTATACCTATGGAAGCAAACACAATAGTAAAAAGACCTCCCACTACACAATTAACCAACCATAATAAATTTCGAGCTAATTCTCAAAATATAAGGACTTTACCTACTCCAGCTGGTCCACAACGAACTTTTATCTCCGAAGAATTATTCTATCATGATGACGATGCACCTGAAACTTCCACATACCCCCATTATGACTGACTATCAAGATTCTACCACTAGGTCTGAACAGTTCCCTGAATAGTACCTTGAACAATCAACCGAAGAAGAAATATCCACTGAAGAATTGGAAAATTCTTATTATCAATACTCAAATAACGACAATGAAGATGCCGAAAATTTTCATTAACGGCCTCGGAAAATATTGAAAGCTTTAGTATTAACCCCAAATCTAATCTCCCATATATTATAATTCCGTCCACCGGACAAAAACTCCTAATAGACACTGGTAGCTCTAAAACCATAATTTCCCCTAAATTTGTTAATGAACATTTCCCCAATTTTGTTTATAATTTTAACTTTGAAATTACCACTTCTCATGGAACCACCAAACATAATTTAGTTGCTAATGTACCTATTCCAAACCTTTTTTCAGAAGATGGATTTCATCTTTGCTATTTATACGATTTTCATTCTGAATACGTAGGCTTAATTGGCTCAGATCTACTTAACAATTTATCAGCCAGAATTGATTATAAATGGATGCATATCCAAACCGATAGCACGACAATACCGTTTTATTATAATTCATCCATGATTAAACAGGAAACCCAAAGACGTAATGAATGTAATTTTTCCAAATTAAAACATAACGAAATCCCAATAAAACAAATTGAAATACCCCCACGTACTGAAATGTTTGTGACTTTACCAGCCGTTGGTAAAAGCGGAATAAAAAAAACCCCAAGATTAAATTTTAGTAAACATGTCATGATCCCTTCTGCATTAGTTAAATTACATAATAATTGGTTTCAAACTAGTGTAATAAACACTTCTAATGAAATACAAAAAATAAATATATACTCCCCTTATTATATTATGTAAATATATAATATAACCCATTAATTTTAGATGAATATGAGACTAATAATGAAGAATCAATACAAATCAACAACATAGACGTTTATAATTTCAAATTAAACATCAAAGCCATTCTTAATGAGAATTTACAAACAAATTTAAGAACTGACCATCTAAACGAAGAAGAACAAACATTACTAACCAATCTTTGTTATCAGTATAAAGATATTTTTTATTCTCCAAATATCCCTTTATCTTCCACCAATTTAACCAAACATCATATTAGAACCAAAACTGATGTTCCTATATTCACAAAAACATATAGATACCCACATGTGCATCGAGAAGGAGTAAAAAATCAAATTCGTAAAATGTTAGATGACAAAATTATAGAACCTTCGGAAAGTCGGAAGGAATTTTCGGAAATTTTCCAATTTGGGTCGTTGCTAAGAAATTAGACGCCTCAGGACATCAGAAATGGCGCATTGTTATCGATTATCGTAAATTAAACGAACAGACGATAGAAGACAAATACCCTTTACCACGAATCGAAACCGTTTTAGACCACCTTGGTCGAGCCAACTACTTCACGACTTTAGATCTCGCATCTGTTTTCCACCAGATTACAATAGAAGAATCAGACCGCAAGAAAGCAGCTTTTTCGACTGAAGAGGGCCACTTCCAATTTCGACGTATGCCCTTTGGATTAAAAATGCTCCAGCCACATTTCAACGAGCTATAAATAATGCTCTCATAGGACTAACCCCCCAACAATGCCTCGTTTATCTTGACGATATTATTATTTACTCTACTTCTTTACACGAACACATAACCCGCTTAGAAAATGTTTTTAATCGATGTCGACAATCAAATATCAAAATTCAATTAGATAAATCCGAATTTTTACATAAATCCGTAAAATATCTTGGTCATATAATAACCTCGGAAGGAATAAAACCTGACCCTTCTAAAATTTCAGCTATTAAAAATTTCCCTGCCCCAAAAACCAAAACAGAAATAAAATCATTTCTAGGATTACTCGGATATTATAGAAAATTTGTTAAAGACTTTGCTAAAATAACTAAATTCTTAACTGTTTGTCTAAAAAAGGATAGTAAAATTATACACACCCCTGAATTTCTTTAAAATTTCGAACATTGCAAACAAATTTTAACTAATGAACCGCTACTTCAATATCCCGAGTTTAATACAATTTTTGAATTAACCACTGATGGATCTAAATATGCCTTAGGTTCAGTATTATCACAAGATGGAAAACCTATTTGTTATGCATCAAGAACCCTTAACGAAGCTGAACAAAATTTTCTACAATAGAACGAGAACTGCTCGCTATAGTGTGGGCAACTCAACAATTTCGCCCTTACTTATACGGTGTAAAATTCAAATTATACACAGACCATAGACCATTAATTTGGCTTAGAAATGTAAAAGAACCAAATTCAAAATTAACCCGTTGGGTCCTCAAACTAGAAGAGTATGACTTTGACGTAAAATATTTACCAGGTAAACTAAACAAGGTAGCTGATGCTTTATCACGCATTCAACTTTATCCTACGAATGTTGAAACCGATAGAATTGAAACCCCCGAACCAGAAACCTTCACCAATATCGATAGCAGACTAGCAAGCAGAGCTAGCACCCCTGATATTACCGAATTATTCGACATACCAATCATAAATCCTCCTGTGTTAGATAAACCTCGTATTAAAATACTTTCTGATATACAAGTAAAACCACCTGATAACCGCCCCAACATACCAAGTACTAAAAACAAAGACGAAGACAGTAAATCCCTTACAGATACAATACATACCCAATTATCATCAACCCCAGTAATAGATATCTCGGACAAACCACTACAACATTTTAAACATCAAATTGAATTCATAAGAGCCCAAATTCCAAGAAAAATCCGTAGTACAAAATATGATGGAAACATTCATTACACTGTATTTATCAATGACCACAATAAAACTGATATGTTTAATAAAATACTAATCGAACATTGTGAACCTAAAACTCATTACTACTGTCACTTTCCTGATAACGAACTTTACCTTGATTTCTCAAATTTCATCGCAGAAATAACTAATGAAAACACACCCAAATTCCATCGCTGTACCATTCAAGTTACATCTTCTATATATATAAAAGGGAAAGATTGTCTGTCTGTCTGTCTGTCTGTATATATGTATGTATGTATGTATGCGATTTTCTCCGCAACCACTGGACCGATTTGGATGAAATTGGTATCATTGGAAAGGTCTTGGCCCAGAATAGAAAATAAGACCCGAAAATTGGACTCTGATCGGCCATCGTGATCCCAAATAACAGCGAAAAACCCATATATGGAAGTTGAAAATGGGTACTGAGATTGATGTGACAAGAAAATATATATAGATATGTTGTCAATTGTCAAATTTGGTAATTTTTGAAAAGCGCAGCAAAGCGCGCCGGGTATTTGCTAGTATATTATAGACCCTGAAGAAAGACAAAATCAAATTCAAAGTTACCATTTAGGCAAAACCAATCATCGCGGAATTAACGAAACTTTAGAACATATTAAACGCAAGTATTATTGGAAATCTATCAATAAAGACGTCACTGAATTTATTAATAAATGTCAAATTTGTAAAACTCAAAAATATAATCGTAATCCGATTAAACAACCTTTTCAACTTACACCGACTCTTAATAGACCATTTCATACCGTACATTTAGATATCTTTCGAATAGGCAATCAAAGTTATTTGACCATAATCGACGCCTTTTCCCGATTTGCTCAAGCTTATCCTATTAAATCTCATAACCTGATAGATGTTATTGAACAATTACTAACTTATATGCGTCTTCACAGCCCCAAATATAATTATTGCTGATCGAGAATTTAATAAAAACATATTTAAAGATTTCCTAATTCTTCACAAGATTCAATTACACACTACAACCCCCGCTCACCACCAATCAAATTCGCTTGTAGAACGTCTACATTCCACTATCATCGAACATTACCCTTTATTGACTAATATACCAGAACACCAAAAAATTCAATACTATATCTTGGCTTACAAACACACAATCCATTCAAACCTTAAGCTAACACCTTTTGAAATAATGTTCGGGCACACAGAAAGCAAAAATCCATTCGACTTAGATTATACAAAAACCTATTATCATGATTATATGTCGGAACATAAAACAAGAATGCGCTATCTTTAAGAATCATTACAAAAAGAACAAACGGACACCAAAGAAAAACGAAATATAAAATTAAACCAAAAGCGCGGAACAAAAAAACTTGAACTAGGAAGTAAAGTTTTCATTACGACTAACACTAGAAATAAAAAGGACCCAAGATTTTCTGGACCATACACTGTTTCCCAAATTCTTGAACATGATACTTATGAATTAACACCCTCTAATGAAGGACCTCAAATTAAACGACATATAAACGAACTATTACCATTTTCAGGTTAACCATTATCGCCTGCTACATCCTCACAACCCAACTTGTGACCAGTGACGTAATTATCCAAAACTTAGATGACAATCCTGGACTTTATCCATTAAACTTAGGTAACGCTATCCTAAAAGAAAGCGAATTTACATTAATTAAGACTATAGATTATACACCTATCATTACTCAATATGGTATGCTTAAAGAGAATTTAATAAAAATCATTATTCTTTTGGAAAATCAACAATACCCCATCGAACATAGGCATTTCACTAATATTACTGACATATTACTTAGTCATAATAACATATTATTAATCATTAAACAATATTTAGACAAAGCTGACAAACTTATCGATCAATTATTCCCTCAAACACAACATACAATCCAAAAACGAGGACTCGTAGATGGTTTAGGAACCATTTTTAAATTCTTAACTGGCAATCTGGATGCCAAAGATATGAAACATTGATTTCCAAATTACAAAAAGTTAGTGAAACACAAACTAACGTCATATTAGAACAAGCTAAAATTCTTAATGACACTATTTCCACTATAAACAATATAGCCAACAATCAAATGCTACTCAATGAAAACCTAAACAAAATTATTTTAGAAAACGAACAGGTCACAGTATCCCTAAAAACAGTTTTACTCGAAGCCGTGCAATCTTTACAACTTCTTATAAACACCTACTTTGAACTCGAAAACGCATTAACTTTCGCACAGAATCAACAAATGCACATGTCATTAATTGACAATATTGAACTAATTCAAAATCTAAAGGATATTTCTAAACACTTGTCCCACCAAACAACATTAACCATTCCCTATTCCGCAGATCAAAGTTATCTACATCTATATGAAAGTATCATTATTACCAAAGCCTATCAAATTGCGAATAGAATCACCTTCATCTTTGAAATTCCTCTAACCTCTAAAACTAACCAATGTCAACTTATACAATTGATACCTTTTCCAGTATTTATTAACACCCGTCATTTCCGTATGATTATTCCAACCTACAATAATATATTGTTTAATACTAAAATGAGTATCCCTATCGAACTCGATCATTGCAAATTAGTTACAATAGACACTTACTTTTGTAATCAAAATAATCACTTTGAAATTCCAAACGATAAATTATGTGAAACCCAATTACTTTCTTTTAATAGTAACCAAACATGTACCCTATATCTTTTTGATCTAACTCATATTAAAATCTCTCAAATAGATACTGCCACTTGGCTAGTAACTGTACCTTCCAAAGCAATTCTAGATATTAATTATAAAAATCAAAATTTTCGAAAAGAACTTTATGGTTCTAAAATTTTACATTTGAGCCCTGATTGTACAGCGTTAATTAATCACGAGCAAATGTTATTTGTAGCTAAAACTACGTCAAACAAAATTATCGACCTAAAATTACCAAATATTGACCAACTAGTAGTAGCTGAATCAAGTCATGTTGACATCTCAAGAATCGACTTAATTCCGATCGATACACAAAAGTTAATTGATATTCAAATCAAAATTACTGATAACGGTTATCTACTAAAATCAATTGATCATGTGACTGCTAATCATTTAAGCATATCATCTATTATATTAACCATAATTGCTATAATTTTAGTTATTAGTATTTTTGTATATTTATACTGTAAACGTAATTCCTTAAAAATAAAATTCATTGACTTTCTAAATAAAGATTTAGTTGTAATAAATAAAAACACAAAAAATTAAAATTTTCATTTTCCTTTTACTGATTTTAATATTGTTTTAAATAAAAACCATATTAAAACATTTTAGCACTGAGGAGTTACGTAGAAATACTGCTTACTATCAGAAAGCAGATAATATCATATTACATTCCAAGATAAGAATAAAGTCTTATCTTTCGTGTGAAATGCTTAGTGTGCAGTATTAGCTTTCTCATGAGAATTGCTTATCATGCAGATGGTATTGTATTACCTTTCTCGTGGGAACTGCTGAGTAATATTTTATTTAGATAAGAGAATCATATATATAGTGTGTTAGACAGTACATTCATTAAGTTTTGATCAGTTCATAGTTAAGTTTACATCTAAGCTGTAATGAGCATTTATATTATTGTGTATTATAATTGTCATTACTTCCGCTGGTTTAAAATAAAGATCAAGGGAAAACAAAAAATCTTTTTAAAAACTCGTTTCATTTAAACCCAAACAAAACTAGCGTACTTCGAGATGCTAATCGCACATATTCACACCACGGACACCAAGCGCGACACCTAGTTAGCCGTTGTGGTCATTTTGGTCGTTGTGGTCATCGTCGCCAGCGACGCCAATACATAAGCGTCGGTGGCCGTTGTGGTCAAAATGGCGGATGGGGTGGAATTTTTAGTTGGCCGTTGTGGTCATGGTGGCCGTTATGGTCAAGTGTCGAGTTGGGCGATATGGTCAAATTGGCCGTTGTGGCTGTTGGCCGTTATGATCACGGAGGCCGTTGCGGTTTTGACCCCAACAGTCAAAATAGCGATTGGCCGTTGTGGCCTAGACCCATTAGTTAATAGTGAATAAATAAATGTTAATAATCATTGTAATACATAAATAGTTTTTATATAAAGTCCTCATATAAATTTGTAAACACCTAGCATTTAAATAGTTTGTTAAATAGTTTATAGTTATAGTGTTTTTAATTAAGTGTATGTAAATTAATATTTCTCTTATGAATAGACGATTTTAAACAGCATTTTGGTTATTATTTTAAAAAGAACGTTACAATATTAAACTTAGAAACATCCACTTAAGGGAATCGGTGTAGTCTACATACATAGAGTCTTAGAGAAATAGATTAAGGCGGAATGGCCGGTGCGGCCAACTTTGGGAATGAGTTATGAGCTTAGTTGTTATCGGAGCGCGATATACGTTGGCTCAAGATATTCATAAAAAATATCGAGCCGGGTACAGAAAGTTTTATAACTAAAAGTTAATAAATCCTAAACGAGTAGTTAAATGTTGAAGATTCTTTCAATTTTAATTTGTACCGGGAATTTTACTGTCTTCTAGCTTTCATAACTGACAAATTTATTCTAAAATATTAAAAAACAAATTTACAAACTTTTCCCAAAGTTGGTTATTTTTGATCAGTGTGGTGTGTAGCCCGAATTTTGATAGTCTCCGCCTGTTAGAGCGGTGTTGGGATGAAGTAATACGACCTGATCGTTTGTGTTACTACCTTAACAATAATAAATAAATTCTTATCGTACAGTTTGACCGGTAAAATTATCTCTCCTGAAATAATAAAATAAAAGGGAATATGATACCTTATAAACTGTATACCATTTAACATCACACAAATATTTTATAAGTTGTATTAGATCTACTTTTTTGTATTGCCTACTTATTTGGAATATTTAATTAATTGGGGGAATTAATTTGATAAACACACTTATTAAAATACGTGTGAATGCAACCTATGAACATATTTCATTATTTATGGGTCATCGTTAATTGATGGTAAAACTAAATAAAAAGATAAAAAGAAAACTTTACTAAAGCAAGACTTGCATACATTTAGCAATAATTGACGTACTAAACGCAAATGGTTTACTTCTGTTTAAGTAAATTTTGTGAACCTTTACAAAATATTTTTCGTATGAGAGTAGGTATTGGGACGCTTGACACGTGCCCTCTACTTTTTTTAGGCCACGCTTTTTTCCCTTTCTCCCTCCTGTAAACACGCCTACTGCTCTCTGATTGGTCGACGGCCATCTTGGATGACATGCCTACTATTCTCTGACAGAAAGCAGTAGACGTATTTCAAAATGGCCGTTAGCCAATCAAAGAATAGTCGGCGTGTCATCCAAGATGGCCGTCGACCAATCAGAGAGCAGTAGGCGTGTCTACAGGGGGGAGAAGGGGAAAGGAGCGTGGCCTAAAAAAAGCAGAGGAGCACGTGTCAAGCGCCCCAATACCTACTTATGAGCAAGTAATTATTTTTCTACATTATTTACCAAGAGTAAGATTAGTTCTTTTGTCAATTAAAACGTCTTGAGCTAGGGTCATCTCATTGTCGCTATCCTTTTCCCTACTTTATATTGTTCCGGCAAGATGTTAACACTGTAAAAGATTACAGATGTTTTTCAAAAATTCAAACTTTTTGTTTACTTATGTTTGCACTACATTAGGAAAGAATAGATGCGGCTTTTCCTCTAATAAAGTAATCTACCCGAAAGGGTAGTAAAAAGAGTGGTTTACAACTTAAAAAGCGGTAAAACCAAAGAATTTTTACCGCGACCAACGACAGTTGCCGCGGTCTCAATAGATTAGTACCATAAATCGGTCACAAATGAAAACCGCTTTTCTTTTTCGTCTTTAACTGCATGTTTGTTTATAAAGAAATGTACTCCACGTTGCCCTGATATATGCTTGTCAAAATAGTTCGCGAACGGAATAGTTCGGATTCGTGCTACCCCAGCTCCACACATGCGTTATTCGTTGACGAATGTTTGTTGTTCGTGCACAAATACGTGAAGTGTGGATACAAAATTCGTATTCGTATACGAATATTTGCTATTCGTCCACGAACACGAGCACGATCCGTCTTGTAGCGGTAAATTAGCGCGAGTCAAAGAGATCAAACATTCGTCTTAACCCCAACATGGTGGCCTCTACACATTGTACGCGAATATTCGGTTACAGTATGCGAAGTGTGTAGGGAATTCTTCGATTACATTCGCAAACGAACATTCAGCCACGAATATTCGTGTTTGCACACGAATATTTGTATACGCATGTGTGGAGCCGGGGTGGCTGCAGCCGCACTTACGTAATAATAATAATCGCCCCCTCCCTCCCGCACAAGCTTATAGCTTCTGGGGCCTGGTTTCCAGGCTATAGGTTGTAGCTATTATTATTATTATTATTATAAAGTAAATTATGATAAAAAAGTCGTCGCAATTAAAGTGTACAGAATCCGAAATAATTTAATATGTCCACATAGTGTTTTCTATTATAACTTATGTTAAAAATAATTGAACAATCTCCAATAAGGGGCGAACCATAGAATTGCATAGAACAATAGAATTATTAGACAACATAATAAGAGGACCAAATCATTGAACAATTTCTTATAAGGAGCGAATCACAGAACTATACACCGTGTCCCATTAAGACATAGTCAGACTTTGCCAGTGGTTAGATAACCATTAAAGAAAAAAGATTCCTATATACCATTTTTTCGTATTTCTATACTTTTGAAGAACAGCTGCATTGAAGTTCAGCCTAATGTTTTCAAATTTAATAGTATGAATGCATATGACATATTTTAAAAAGTTCAAGCAGATATACAATACTACTTGATTCTTAAAATGTACAAGGATAGCGTAATAAAGTAATAAACACGCCTTTATTTTGGCCAAGTGTTTCATAGAATAACCAATAGCAATAACAATAGATAAACAGAATTAAATAAACAAAGCATTTTGAGCAACGACCTCTCGATGGATATCATGTTTCAAAAACTGTATTTTTGTTTTGTTATTTCTGATTATTAAGACAATTTCAACTTCTTTTAATAGGCACATTAACCCCTATGTGTAATACAATACTGCAGGTTTGTGAATAAAAAATTATAGTACACGTCATAGTGACACATATTCTCAGGTCAACTTCAATGAGATACACAATACTATTTGGTTTCTCAAATAATAACAAATTACAAACCCCTTACACTGCAGCTTTTAATAAAATAAAACGTAACAGTACTTGTACTTGACTAGGTAAACTAATCCATCAATCATCAATCAGGGTCGTTGTATCAAAACATCAAAAAGAATAATAAGGTTTTACTAATGTAACTTTGTAGAATTCCAATAAAAAATAACAATACCTAGTGATGGATAGATCAAATTAGCTAAACATGTCTTTACTTAATTAAAACTAATATCTGTTTATTAACGCATAACACATCGAATTTAATGATATCATTAAATGGGCCAGTATTAAAATGATATCATTTCTGTCTGCGTTTCCTATTAAAATACAGGGGAATCCCCTGGATTAATAGAACAACACCCAAAATGGAATGTGCGCCGTTTGCGTCCTTGTTGTGCTTCTTTAAACAGATGTTTTACACATTTTTACTTATGGTGTCAATTTCTAAAGATCTTGCACTTATTTCTATTCGACTTAATAACACTGACCTGCATCAATTATATGTACTTTTCTGAAAACATCGGGCAAAATTCTCGAAATTTTTAAGTTCATTTAATCAAAAAATGTTACTAAGGTTTTATGTTTCTAATGATCAAAGAAGCTTATCCTAAAAGTCGGATCATTAGGTACTGAATCACCGTGTATAGTATAGAATTCTATAGATAGTTAGAATTTGTTGATAAAACCCAACATCTTGTTTTTGAATTCAATAATTCATCAATGTATAACGTAAATGTGAATCGACTGTCTTTCATAACAGAAAAGGGATCGGCCTAAGTGAGATTCTTGCGGAACTCCTGAATATTCATAGCTTTAGCGCTTTAGCACTGTTGATTACAAATTGCTGATTTCAAGTAGGACCAGTCAAGTAGGTTCGAGCCGTGGTAAAACAGTATTGCCAATACTTAATTTGCTTAACATAAAGATAGTCTTATTATGTTGACTTTATCAAAGGCTAAAGTCAGTATACCGGGTGGGGCAATAGTGTGGGAAGTCTGATAGCTCCTAAACGGTAACAGCTAGAAAAATCGTTCTAATACGGATCTAAACAGTGGATGGAGGCGCATCTAGAGAAATTATTTTCAAATATACAGGGTGTTGCAGAAAAGTGTGGCGCGCTTAAGGTAATTGTTTTTTAAATATAATGCCCCAAATATCTTTGCATATTTAACACCTCTCTTGGCAGGTTTATTCATATCTAAAATTCTAGCGCTATCTAATGACCGGTTTAGAAGTTATAATTTTTTTTTCAAAAAAATTGAGTTTTACATTATCCCACTTAACAGTTTACGGATTTCACGGCCGCAACTCTGAAGACGAATTTCAGTAGGGACTTTGTTGCAGGGGCTTGTAGGGTGCTCTTCTTTAAAAGAAAATGGACTCCCGTTTTAGAGGGTGTTCAAAATTGATTTTTAAATTTAGAGAACTTCAAAGCTAAAATTCACAACTTTTTCAAATGGAACACCCTGTATATTTTGTATGTACGTCCCTATAGCTATTTGTAACCAGTTTTGAATTATTGAGAAAAAGCTGCAAGAAGTACACAATTAAAAAATCATTTATTTAAAATATCTAGGTTTTTCAAATAAAACTAAAGAAAAGAACTATAACAAATGCTCCATATGTTGCCCATTTGCATGGACACACATTTCGATGCACCTTTGGAACGATTTTTGTATGTTTCTTAACATTGCCGGCGTGATACTTCTAAAAGCATGTATTATTCTATCCTTCATATTTTGGATTGTGGTTAGTATCTCTGTATAAACAATTTCTTTCACATATCCCCATGAAAAGAAATCCATTTTTGTATGATCAGAAGATCTCGCAGGCCATTTAGTGGGTCCATTCCTTCCAATCCATTGATGTGGGTAGATATTATTTAGGTGGTCTCTTACTGCATGTAAATAATGCGGTGAAGCACAGTCTTGCTGAAGCCATATCCCATTTCGGATCCTTTGAGGAAGGTTCGCCAATAATTGTGGCAGATAGTTCTCCAAAAAATGAAGATAAATAGCTCCAGTTAATGTACCACCAAAAAAATGTGGCCCTATGTTCTCCAATAATTCCCCCCCAAATGTTTATGGACCATCTGTGCTGGTTATCAAGTTGTCTGAAAAAGTGGGGATTTTCTGTAGCATAATAATGGAAATTGTGCCTGTTAACAAATCCATTTTTATGAAACGTTGCCTCATCAGTGAACAAAACATTGTTGAAGAATGTAGCATCGTCTTGCATTTTACCTATGGCCCAATTACAAAACTGTAAACGTTTTAGAAAATCGTCATCAGTTAATTCCTGGTGCATTTGAATGTGATATGCATGAAACTTATTTTTCTTTAAGATTCGAGCAACAGAACGTCTACTTATTCCTACAGATGAACTCACTTCTCTCTGACTAACATGGGGATTCTCAATCGTTGCCAGCACGTTGCCAAATCAAAAGTGGTTACAGATAGCTATAGGGATGTACATACAAAAAATGTTCGTTATTTAATTCTGCATCACAAAGGTACAAAATATACAGGGTGTTCCATTTGAAAAACTTTTGAATTTTAGCTTTGAAGTTCTCTAAATTTAAAAACTGATTTTGAGCACCCTCTGTAATAAAATCCCTACTAAAATTCGTCTTCACAGTTGCGGCCGTAAAAGCGGTAAACTGTTAAGTGAGATAATGTAAAGCTCAATTTTTTGAAAAAAAAATTATAACTTCTAAACCGGTCATTAGATGGCGCTAGAACTTTAGATATGAATAAACCTGCCAAGAGAGGTGTTAAATATGCAAAAATATTTGGGACATTCTATTAAAAAAAACTACCTTAAGCATGCCACATTTTTGTGCAACACCCTGTATATTTGAAAATAATTTCTTTAGATGTGCCTCTATCGACTGTTTACATCCGTATTAGAACTATTTTTCTAGCTGTTACCGTTTAGGAGCTATCGGACTTCCCCACACTATTACCCCACCCGGTATAGACTTGTACATTGCACACTGATTTCATCTTACCTAAAACATAATTAGCGAAAATGTATTTATGTATTTTATGACATTAGTTCTTTTTGGGCGCAACTATGCCTTCATCTTTCACAATTACAAAAGGTAACTATGCCTTTACCTGCAAACTTAGCAGACTACTGATGAAAACTATGCTAATGTTATACCGTATGGCAGGAGAAAACAATATCAAAGAAAGAAAAATTAATCACGTTACTTGACATTGACACTTATTGGCTAATAATTTCTATTAATTTGTAGTGGTGACTTAGGACAGCTCATGATTTACATTGTTGTGTTGGTCCAACTCTGTTTCTACTGCATACCAACTAACTACATAGGGAATCAAGTAAATAGACAGGCTATAGTATTTATGTACATACTAACAGATATTTACAATGATTACTTGTAGGCATCCAATGTTGCAGAAGCAGTGTATTTTTCAAATTGGTATTCTCATAATCTGCCGTCACTGAGAGTTTCAATTCCTTTTATGATCCAGAATGCTCAACGAGAAATCAGTATAAAAGCCGGAGGTTTGATTACAATGAACGCTACAACTGTAGTTAACGTAAGTTGTAAAATGTAGCACTATTCCAGAGAGTTCTTTCCAGTCAATTTTCCAGATAATTTGCAAAATGTCCGTTTATGAACGTTAGAAGCTAAGACTTAATTCGTAATAAATTATTTATGTCTTCCTAGCGCAACTTCCTGCACAAATGAGTTATCTTTGTCTTTTTGTGTTGCAGGTAGTTAAAGTATCCTGGTCTGTAGCTTCAATACTGAGAGGTGTAAAATAAAATAATGAATGGAAGATGAAGATTAATAGAAAGTTAACCTTTTGGATACCTTTGAAGCAATGTATATGCACACTATCAAATAGTGATTGAATGAGTTACTGTTAACTTAATGACTCTTGAATCCAGAAGAGCACCAATATCACATCTATGATTATTATCATATCTAGACTAAATAAAGAACAACACATTATTATTATAGTTATTGTAATAGTAGATATTAGTTATTAGTTCTTACATTATAACTTATAATGAAAGGCCTTTCTATTATTTACTTACATACAGAAAAAACGTTTAAGGAGGCAGAATCCATATATGATAAACCGAAGTTGTTCCGGGTTTATATCCTACAGAGTGGTCCCATAGACAAACAATATGTAATAGATGGTAATGTTCCATACTAACTTTTGTATCCAAAACTTCATCTATCAACGTGGTCTATTAACTAATTTATGGCGCAAATTTCGAAATTTACATTGTTTCAAAATAATATATTATTGATCGTAATATGGATGATCGTAAATGATTGTAATTTTTTAACTGTTAAATATAACTATTTAGTTTTTTGCAAAATATGCTAAAAATTCAAAACAGTTAAAAATGCAATCATTTATGAACATCTAAAATTATAAGAATATCGAGTGTATGCAACTATTAGGAAAAGATTAACAGCCATATAACAATCAACTGATTACGTTTATCGATTAAGCCGTTTAATACGGCTTAATATCGATTGTCGCTTATTTTATTAAGACTGTACCTGAAGTTTTTGTAACATATGTAGGTATTATAGAAACACAACTTATTTTAAAGAAAATTTATTTACTAAATTAGGGGGGTATTTTCCAGTAAGTACACCAACAGACACCACTACAGAACAAAACTCTTTCAAAACGTTTTAAAACGTTTGACTTCATATCAAATTAACTAGATTGCTGTTCATATGTATCATTAGTTATTTGGTCTATCATTTCATTCTTTGTTAACCTTTTTTAAGTTATTGTTGCATAAATCTTTTATTTTTTCCAAAATATATGCATGCAAATGCAGTTGAATTATTCTAGCTGTTTCATGCAACGTATCCTATTTTGTGTTTGCTGGTAATTAATTAATTTACTGCGAACTAGATACCATAATTCCTGATCTTGAGCATACCTACAGCTTACAAATACTATTCATTATTCCGTAGAAAACATTCTTTACTAATGGTTCAGGTATAAAGTTTAAATTTGATTTTTGAGCTAAAAACAATTTTTGTTTTATTCTAGTTTTCCATTTTACTTCTGTAACTTCAATAATAGTTTTACAATATTAACACCTTCAGTTACTTCACTTTTATATTTTTACTGGGAAGAGAAAGTATTACAATGGCTTCTTTTCTTAAGGCGATAAGTCACGCTTATCTCACATTAAACGATCATTACAAAGCGCGCACTGCGTTGCGACTACTTCTACTAACGTCCGCATACGAAACATCAGAAGGAAATAGACTGAGTCCTTTGTATTTTTATAAATTTGCAAATGTAGCAAAAAGAAAATTTTTATTAGAAAAAAAATTGAATCAATTGGATACTTAAAGAGTTATAAAATGGAGAAAATATGTTAAACTGAACAAATCTGTAATATTTGTATAAATAAATGGCATTAAAAAGAAAACTTCGTTACTATATGTATTAAAACATTTCATTTCTAGACTAACTACATTTAATTGAACCGTATCAAGTACTTACCGCTAATCTATAAACATATAGATAACTGCCCATATTTCTATTTTCTGCAAATTTTGTTTAATTAAAAACAATAACGAGATTAAAGTAAAAAGCTGCATTACCCATCTTAGATCCCCTCAGTTATTATATTAGGCTAATGCACTATCTTTGTCGTATAGTTGCGAATTCTAAATGTGCATTTGATGTGTTGTAAGAATTACAATCGCCCATAAAAGATGCACATACTAACGTCGCTCATTTCTCGTAATAAAATAGTTGGGCAACTGATTTATGTTTTCCTATCTACTTCGTGGCCTGTTTGCGGGCCTCGGATGCTATCGGCTGCAGTCGAGTGCTCTTCTCTGTTCGATTAGGTAACGCACGGTAGGATAAACAAGGAGAAATTGATTCTTTATTATTTATTATACCAATTATAAACATGATATTGAACATGTCCAAAGAGAATTTTTTATACTTTTATCTTTTCGGATGGATGGCGTTTACCCTGATAGAGGTTGTGACCATCCCGACTTACTTGAAAGATTCAGTTGTCCAGCTTTAGAATCAAGAAGAAAAACAATTACTGTAGTCTTCTTACATAACATGCTTCATAATAAAATAGATTGTCCCTTTTTACTACTCAGATTACCTTTTTAGTTCCGAGAGTAACATATGGATATATCGGAACTTTCTATTGTCCCATGGTGCATACATACCAATCGACTAATTAGATGGTGCATACTAGTCTCTTGTTGCGATGATATGCGATAACGTTATACTAGAAATATGTGATATTTAGAGAAGTGCATTTCAGTAAAGCATAAAACCGAAGCAATTTAACCTGCAATAGTACAATGTAACACAAAAAGGGCGCTTGAAAATGGTGGGTTCAGACTAATCATGCCGCAAAAATATAAAGTAAAGAAGGGTCTATTTAAAATAAACAACGTGAATTAAAGATATTGTCAGTGGCGTGGCAAGTTTTATGTAACAGCTTTCGCATTTGTAAACTATATGTCCTATAACTAGTAGGCGACGGCGCTTATGAAAGATGAGTTAATCAAGGGTTTTTTCAGGAGAGGTCACCTAAAATGCACGTCAATTAGAGTTCCTCTATAATAATATTAAATAATAAGAATATGAGTTGGGACATGTACGATGCCCGATTTTAATTGGCTGGATCCAATGTCAACGAGTACATGATCTTAATAGTCTGACACTTTATTTTTTAGATTGTATAACAAAATTTACATTACGTTACATCCTAATACACATTTTTCTTTGTAGTATTAAATTATCTTAATAAAAATATGTATTTTTTATTAGTAAATAAATATTATGGGTATTATAATGATGTTGAATCAAAGAGTTTATTGACCTCGGTCTACATATTTTGTCAAGAAACAATTTGTCAAATCAAACAACTGAAAGTTGATATGTGAAAATAGTTTATGAGAGATCAAGTCGTTCTTGACATTGGATCTACATGACCCTACTAAAGTAGGCACAGCCTTTATGGCACACCTGGTTCTAACTAGTTGAATAATTTAATGCTAATTTGATGCTAATTTAATGCCATGAAAAAAAAATTTATTGCTCCTTTTTTTAAAAAAATACCTACGTAGCTAAAATACCTAAATACCACGTTAGCGTAAAAGTCAAGACAAGGGGTATATCAAGGTAAAGAAGATGATATAATTTAATGCTAATTTAATGCATCTCATATATCATGCATTCAAGTTTGTAATTCTAATAGGAACAAAGTTATTGAAACTTAAAGAAAAAATGCTAATTTAATGCTTCTCATCCATAATACTTTCAATAATATAGCTTTAATTGGAAAAATATTATTGACAATTAATTAAATAAAAAAGCATCCATTAAGAAAATCGCGGTACGCTAGCTGCCTAATCAACTTATTGGTATAAAGATTTGGTCACAGAATCACTATACTTATTATTCGAACTTCCGAATTTAATACCAGTCATTGGAGCACCAATTAATTTGTTACGACTCATAAAACCTACGATATGGTAATAGATCTTCCGAAATGTCCGGTACGCTAGCTACTTAATTTACATATAGGTGTGTAAATTAAGCAGCTAGCGTACCGGGCATTTCTGAAGATCTATTACCATATCGTAGGTTTTATGAGTCGTAACTAATTAATTAGTGCTACAATGACTGGCACTAAATTCAGAACGTTGAACAGGAAGCATATTGATACTCTGACTAAATCTTCACACCTATATGTAAATTAAGCAGCTAGCGTACCGGGCATTTCTGAAGATCTATTACCATATCGTAGGTTTTATGAGTCGTAACTAATTAATTAGTGCTACAATGACTGGCATTACATTCAGAACGTTGAACAGGAAGCATATTGGTGCTCTGACTAAATTTTCACACGTATATGTAAATTAAGCAGCTAGCGTACCGGGCATTTCTGAAGATCTATTACCATATCGTAGGTTTTATGAGTCGTAACTAATTAATTAGTGCTACAATGACTGGCACTAAATTCAGAACGTTGAACAGGAAGCATATTGATACTCTGACTAAATCTTCACACCTATATGTAAATTAAGCAGCTAGCGTACCGGGCATTTCTGAAGATCTATTACCATATCGTAGGTTTTATGAGTCGTAACTAATTAATTAGTGCTACAATGACTGGCACTAAATTCAGAACGTTGAACAGGAAGCATATTGATACTCTGACTAAATCTTCACACCTATATGTAAATTAAGCAGCTAGCGTACCGGGCATTTCTGAAGATCTATTACCATATCGTAGGTTTTATGAGTCGTAACTAATTAATTAGTGCTACAATGACTGGCACTAAATTCAGAACGTTGAACAGGAAGCATATTGAAACTCTGACTAAATTTTCACACCTATATGTAAATTAAGCAGCTAGCGTACCGGGCATTTCTGAAGATCTATTAACATATCGTAGGTTTTATGAGTCGTAACTAATTAATTAGTGCTACAATGACTGGCACTAAATTCAGAACGTTGAACAGGAAGCATATTGATACTCTGACTAAATCTTCACACCTATATGTAAATTAAGCAGCTAGCGTACCGGGCATTTCTGAAAATCTATTACCATATCGTAGGTTTTATGAGTCGTAACTAATTAATTAGTGCTACAATGACTGGCACTAAATTCAGAACGTTGAACAGGAAGCATATTGATACTCTGACTAAATCTTCACACCTATATGTAAATTAAGCAGCTAGCGTACCGGGCATTTCTGAAGATCTATTACCATATCGTAGGTTTTATGAGTCGTAACTAATTAATTAGTGCTACAATGACTGGCACTAAATTCAGAACGTTGAACAGGAAGCATATTGAAACTCTGACTAAATTTTCACACGTATATGTAAATTAAGCAGCTAGCGTTCCGGGCATTTCTGAAGATCTATTACCATATCTTTTTAAAAACTTTATTTATTACTAGGGTTAATACAACATTCAATACTATAATTGAATTTATTAAAAAGAAAACTCTTTACATTTACTACATATATTTAATAGAACATTCTTATTATTATTTAGTTATTTACTTTAGTTATTTTAGAATATACACCTAAAGTGAACGTTAGAAGCTAAGACTTAATTCGTAATAAATTATTTATGTCTTCCTAGCGCAACTTCCTGCACAAATGAGTTATCTTTGTCTTTTTGTGTTGCAGGTAGTTAAAGTATCCTGGTCTGTAGCTTCAATACTGAGAGGTGTAAAATAAAATAATGAATGGAAGATGAAGATTAATAGAAACGTTAACCTTTTGGATACCTTTGAAGCAATGTATCTATCAAATAGTGATTGAATGAGTTACTGTTAACTTAATGACTCTTGAATCCAGAAGAGCACCAATATCACATCTATGATTATTATCATATCTAGACTAAATAAAGAACAACACATTATTATTATAGTTATTGTAATAGTATTTTCTTAATACTAGAGGTTGAATAAAATATAAGACCTAAAATTTTAAGCAACACAACTTTTACAAATAATAACACATTAAAATTTTACTGGTAAAAAAGATTGTGTTTGTATATCAAAGTTACCTGGCAACGTCAAAAAAAGCTGTACAGGATAAAAGACGTTTCTCTAAATTTACTCTTCTAATCTAGTCATTCCTGCCAGTGGCGGCTCGTGCCAATGATGAGTGGTAGGGCCAACCTCGGCCCAACGTCCTAATATTCCCCACCCCTTTTCAATTAAAAGTAAAAATTTCATTAAACTCACCAAAGTCTGAAGTTAGGTGGCAGGTAGTTTTGTATTTTCGTCGGAATTGCACAAATTCAGTTTTAAATAGCACGCACACAAAAACATGAACGTTAAAGTATTAAAAACTTATAAACTAAAACTGTTACGTATGCCAAATACCTAAAGTTTTAAATAAAAAGTTACGTGGCACTATAATTAAAGTCCATTCTCCGTTATTTTCGATTTGCAAATCGGCCAATAATTTGTTGATTGAAATTTTCAATATTATTTATGAAAGCTTTTTCTTCCGATAGCATTCCTAATGCACTTAATCGCTCTTCTTTCATCGAATTTCGTAGAAATGTCTTGATTCGCTTTAACATCGAGAAACATCTTTCTGCTTCGGCCGTTGACATTGGCGTTGTTATTAATACTTCCAAAAGTTTACGCGTTCTTGAAAAGTATCACTCATTTCTTCTTGCGAAATGAATGATAAAAGAGAAAGAGTCCCTGAAACACACTGCAGTTCTTCTTTTTCGTAAATAATCTGAAGTTCAGTTTTTAACCTATGTTTTCCAAAAAAAATAACCAGCGACTACTTGAAAAAATGTTTTTCGGGAAATTTTTTGCCGTAATCTCCAAACTTTTCTAATAAAAATAAATTTGTTGCTAACAGATGCCCAGTAAAACTAAATCTAGTTCTTATTTGTTGTATAATAACATCGCATATTTCAATTGCTTCTCTTTTTTTCTCTAACGAAAACGGTACAAGAGTGCGGATTTCTTTCGGGGAAGTGTTTCATTGAATGAAAACTCTAAATCAATATTTTCAATGATCTGGTCCATTTGATCTCGTATTTTTTGAATTTCATTTTCAAAATGTTGTAAATCTTGTTTAACTTTAACTGAATCGGTATTTTTTTTCTGCAATTGTTTAAAAATTATTTCCACATGTGGCATTATTTTATGAAAAACTGTTAACCAAAAAATAAAGTCTTTGTTCTGCAGTCGAAGTTTGTAGGCACCAGCTTGTTCAATTGTGGAATCAAACTTAATATGTTCACTGTTTTCTAATGTTTCCATGACATCTATCAGTTCTTTTCTGTATTCATAAACAGTGTTAACTTCCTCGAGAATAAAAATTCCATCTGGTCTGATGCTGTTCATTTCTGGTAACACAAAAAAATACACTCAAGAACACAATAACTCGATACAGTAAAAACAGTACATGAAAGTTTAAAAACTACAACTGTCAACGAAACGTAAACGCATGCACCCCGCAAAACTAATAACAGTAATAACACTGGCAAGAAATACGAACGCCGTGCCTTCACATGCTTGGCCCGAACGTGTTGGTAATCGCGCGTATTTCTGATCGTTTCCGCTTGCTTCCAGACACCCGTAAAGACCAGCGCACCGTCTGCATTGTGCCGGGCCAGATAGAACTGGCCCGGCACTCGGAGGTAACAGTACGGGAAATTAGAAATTCATGAATATCTTCGTTTTACGTAGTAAATTAATAGTTACAATGCTAAAAAAGAATATATTATTTAAAAAAAGAGGAATTTTTACTAATAATTTTGACTGAAATAGAAAATAACAAATATACAAATAATATGGAAAAATAAAAACCAGATTTTCGGTTTGTTTATATTTCTTTTCTTAACAACCGTTTAGTGAATGTTTATAAAACTATGCAAAATCGGTTCTATGGAGTTCACGTTACGTAATTGGAAAATTTGGGACGCTTGGTAGCTTTTTTTCCTGTAATTGAAGTGATTTTATTCTATTATGTGAGCGAATCTCCATAAGATCACATGTAAAATTACAGTTACTTTAAATTGCAATAACTTTTAAACGACTTAGTCAATCGGATTGAAATTTTCACTGTAGTTTTAGCAATAAATGAGGAACATTCTACTAAATGTATGTTCTATGTTCTACTTTGTTCGTTTTGTTTTTGAAAAACTAAGACTTGTCAATGATTAATTTGTGATATTGTTGCCATAATTTGTAATGGTAGGGCCATGGCCCCTTGGCTCTTTATGAGAAGCCGCCACTGATTCCTGCAGTAAGCTATTATCCACAGCAACCTAAAATTTGTATACTGTTTACAGCTAATACTTTTACACCAAGAGAAGCAATAAGTGCTAAAATGAATTGTTAAACAAAAGGCAGCATATCTCACAGGATTTAAAAGTAAGTTGTAGGTATCGTTTTGTATGTTAGTAATTGTGTTAGTAGTTTTAAGAAAATATGTAGTATTTAAATGTTTCCATAAATTATGTACATAGAATACTCTAGATGTGTTTCGGATTGTTAGACCTTTTTCAAGAGGTGCTCGTAAGCTTCTAAATTTTGAAACTAACGTATCCGACTAAAGTTGCCACCGACCCGTTTAGTGATCCCAAACATCTGTTGTTGAGAATTTTTCTTAGAAAATAAATCTATTAAGTTCGAGAAGCTTGTTTGGTCATTTACTATAAATGTGTTATTATTATACGATTTTAATTTTTAATTGTTCTAGCAAATCTAACCTCTTACCTTTCTTTCTTTCTTTCTTGTACATGCAATAGGTCTACTCTATCTACCTCTACGAAGTGATTACTATCTATACAATGGGTGGCTATTCCAGACGATTTCTTATCAAATAAAATATCGCTTTTGTCTTTAGCTAGATATTTTTTTACGTTTCTCCCACATTGCCCGATATAAAACGCTTCTCAGTCTTGACAATAAATTTTATAAACGCCCGATTTGTTTGTCGTTTCCATTTTATCTTTATTATTAATTAATACTTTCCCAATGTTATTTTGATTGGCGCAGATTATAATACAATTTGCTTTCCTAACATTGTTTACTATACTATCACTAATAAGGGAAATAATAGTTGATGAATTTATACGTTTCTTTAACTCTAGGGTTGGTATATACTAAATAGTTTTGTTTACAATTTTTTTCCTTTTTCTTTGATATCATACCGTTAATTAGGCTGTACTGGTAGCCATGTTGGGGGTGTTACAGTTTCACCCAGGAGGCTCGGGTTCGATTCCCGGTACCGGAACCAGATGTGCCTAAAGGTATATTTGAACATATTCATTTAGATATCGTTGGTCCCTTAACGCCTTCCAATTATTACAAATATTTGTTAACTATTATTGATCGCTTCACCAGATGGCCTGAAGTTTATCCTTTAAAAAACATTACAGCATTAGAAGTTGCTAAAACGTTTTAGCAACTTCCAATGTTGATAATGCTGTATACTAAAATTTTTAATATTAAATTTCAGAATAAACATTCGAATAATTTGATGTTTTAATTTTAAAAATTATTGAAATCCATCAATGGAAGCTTAAGCGGGGTATTTCGCCATACCGATTACCTTGAGATTTCCTCTCGTCCATCCTATTTAACTTTTTTTATTTATGTATTTACTGCATATGGCAGTCTTTATTAGTAATTGTGTCCGTGTGATGCTTTACTACTTCTTCAACTTCGTGTGTTTTTATTCTGCGACTTATTAAGCCAATGTTTTTGTTAATTAAGTTTTGGAAGAGTTCCCAGTTGTTTGTTTTTAAACATAACTTGGGTAGCGGCTCTCTCCATATTATGTTTGTGCTTAGTGTTATTATTTTTTCAGAATGATCCGAACTCAAATCAAGACTAGACTGTATTCATTCTATAATAATATATGATACGAGGATTGCTCGATATAATTGCGAATTGGCAACCCTGCTTTTGCTAGGTGCAATCTGACATTTGCAACATAAAGTTTAACATTTTTGACGGCATACGTATTCAAAATGTTTTGTCATACGGACGCTATTTGTTTTATTTACATTGAGTTGAAAATTTCCTTTCGGCCAAAAAATGGAATTAACTCGTGAACATTTTCGTGCTATGATTTTCTACGACTTCCGACGTGGATTATCACAACAAACGTGCGTCGATCAACTTATTTTAACTTTTGGTGATGAAGCCCCACACAGAGCAACTGTATATCGTTGGTTCAATGAATTTAATCGTGGTCGTAGTTCGCTGGCAGATGAATCTAAAGAAGGTCGTCCAAAATCGGTTGTGGTGCCAGCAAACATCGATGCAGTGCGCGAACTGATAAAGCAAGATCGTCATGTGACTTATCGTGAAATTCAGGCATCCTTAGGCGTTAGAACATTTAGCCGTGAAAAAGCTGTGTGCACGTTGGATTCCACATAAGTTAACAGTCGCTCAAAAAAAGGCTCGTGTCGATTGGGCGAAAGAAATGCTCGAGAAATACAACCACGGTGCTTCAAAAACCGTTTATAACATCGTCACAGGTGACGAATCTTGGATTTCTGCGTATGAGCCCGAAAGTAAACAGCAGTCGACTGTATGGGTCTTCCAAGATGAGCCAAACTCAACAAAAGTCGTTCGCGCTCGAAGCACTTAGAAGCAAATGGTCGCCTGTTTTTTTTTTGAAAAACTGGACATGTCGCTACCGTGGTTTTAGAGGATCGTAGAACAGTCAATTCAGAATGATACACAACAATTTGCTTACCAGAAGTCTTCGAAGAAATAAGAAAAAACAACGCGCGACGCCGGATCATTCTACACCATGACAATGCGAGCTCACACACATCAACGCAAACAACTGGTTTTTTGAGCACTCAAAACGTCGAATTGGTGGGTCATCCGCTGTATAGTCCCGATTTGGCACCTAACGTTTTCTTTTTGTTCCCACACGTGAAAAAGAAACTGCGTGGACAAAGATTTTCGACGCCTGAAGAGGCGGTTTATGCATTCAAAACCCATGTGTCGGAGATACCTGCTTCTCTATGGAAAAATGCTAAGACATTTGGTTTCAACGTATGCAAAAGTGTATTAATCATCGGGGAGAATATTTTGAAAAACAATAAAAAAGTTTCCAACACTAAATATTTGTTTTTGTTAGTTTTTCGCAATACATATCGAGCTACCCTCGTATACCTACGGTTATAGCAAAATCTAGCAGGTCCGGTATCTTATTTCGATCTGTAGGTTCACCAGTGCATAAAACATTTAAATTATTGTTTTGTTTTGATTGAAGTAGTAGACGTCCTTTTGGCGTGGTAAGGCTAAATTGGAAAACGTGGGGGACGCTTTCCAATCGCCAACAGCAAGAAAACGAGACCCAAGAAGACGAAAGAAGGTATCATATTCTTATGATGAGATATTGTGACGTAGTGGATAAAGAGGTACGATAGTTAAAGGCCTGTTCGGTGTTTGTAGTTAGTTTCAGTATTGTGTCTGGGATCTTAATTGCTTGAAAAGGTTGCAGTTATGATTGATTTAATAATTATTATTGCTGAACCAGCATGTGCCGTATCCATCGGGATGATGCGCATAGTAAACGGTGCATCGTGGAATTTTGATAAACATTCTTTCTGTACAAATGTGCTTTCAGAGATGAGAGGAATATCAATTTTGTTGTGATGTACATAAGGTAATTTCTTGTATATGATTTGTTAACGCGTAGGCATTCCAGGCAGCAATTCTTAATGTTGAATCCATCATTGGGCTAGTTTCCTTATGACCGTGGTTAGCGTGGTTAAAATCAGGCTGTTTTGATTGAGCAGCTGCACAAACATATTTTTAAATTTATTTAGAAAATCAGTTAATGCATTTGTAATATTTTCCTTCTATTGATTTTGATGGGTTTGGTTGATTGTTGCGTTCGTTCTGTTATTCGGTTTTGTTATTTGGACATAGGGAAGAGTTGGCTTTGCTAGTGAGCTTTGAATGTATGGTTGATTTTCTGCTTAGGGTGTGGTTTGTACCGTTTGTACTTGAGTGAAGAAGCTTTGTCGTGTTAAATTTCAAATATTTTTTTTATTGTTTCGTATTTCTAATGTAATGTGAGTACAATAGGCCTACTTAAAATTTAAAATGCCATTTTTCGAAAACTAGCAGGAAGCGACCACATGTTGATAAGGAAAACATGTTCTAAATCATTACAGCTATCTCTCATTACGAGGTTTCTATTTAGTTATATTAATGATTCCCTGTATATTAGGGTGGTCCTTATTTTTTATTTTCAAAATACGTACCCTCCAAATTTTTTACATTACATGAAAGGAAGTTACCCTAAAAATTTCAAGTTGATCAGATCATGCTAACCCGGCATTGAGGTCAAACTTCAGCTATTTTAGGCTGTTTTTCACATCGTGCGTATTTTCAGTGAAACGGTCTCAGCTACGAAAAAAAGGTATTCTTCCTTTTTGTAGGAAATTTAATCTACTATAAGTTTGCTCCTTACATCATTTTCGAGAAATAATCTGTTTTTAAGTTATGAAAGATAAATCAGATGCAGTAGTTTACGGGACGTGCAGTGACATATTGAAAAATTTTATGTTGCTCATTCGTGGTGCTTTTCTTCAATACTTCTGACTACTAGCATACTTCTAATGCTTTTCTAATACTTCCTACTGTAAATTATTATTAATATATAATAATAATAATTGCTACTACCCATTACTTGGCGAACCAGGTCCTAGAAGCTATGAAGCTTGTGCTGGGGGAAGAGGTGATTATTACTATTACTCTGGACCAACGTGCGGCTGCAGCCGACTTAACAGATGGTATGGCAACTTCAACACCGCAAGAACTCCTTGCAGAACGCCTCAAAAATATGGTGGCGATAAGCTAAAAATATTTTTCTCTAGAACACAAGCAACATTTAGTCTTCCTGTGTTTATTTCAACTTTTGTTAATTCCCAATCGCAGAGAGTATCATAGACTGCTGGAGATACTTCTTGCCCTGTTGTTGACAGTTCTGGAACCGCAATTAATTAATCGGCATAAATTAAGCCAATCTATACTTCAGATTTTCCAATTAAAGCTGGAAGTAGTTTTGAGTCTCAGTGAATGACTGCAAATTGTAAATATATTTCTAAAAACGACAATTTAGTTTGTTAGTTATCTGTACGCTAAAATATTGTCTGTATTCCCTGACGGAAGATCTGTTTATGACAGTCATTTGGATCTACTGAAACGGCTTCTACATTTGCTGACAATATGTGACAGGTATCCTTGTCACTTATTTTACATCTATTTAGCGCTGACAAAATTCGTGCAGTCAAAATTTGTTTCCTGACCCTTTTCTTTGCTCTTAGTAGTAGAGTCCATTGTAGCACCTGAAGTCCCAATTTGTATAGCTTGAAATCGATTCATTCACTCTCATTATCTGACGCTTCTAAAGTTAAAGGATCGAAAACCTCGAAATCAGTGGATTTAGTTTCTTCTCTTCCTGAAGGTTCTGGTACGTCTAAATGCATCTGCCTATCTGCTCTTTTAGTTTCATTCTTTTTCATTTCATTTCTTTCTTTCTGTATTCTAAACTATTTTCACGGGCAGTAGGATCGATCATTGTCTTCTAAGATCTTCATAATTTTTAGTGCATTGGCACGTGTGATGTCAAGTAAATAATCTAGTTCTTCAAAAATTCTTTCTCTTTGCCTGTAGAAATTACTTTATTTGTTCTAGTTCTTAACCAATTGATGCCAGGGTGCAAACAATTTTTTCAACTTTTTGTTGCAGTTTAAATCGTGTTGGAGAATTCGTGCCTTTTTCAAATCGTTGATCTACCACAAGCGCAGCACTTCCATTCGAACAAACAGTTACAGAAATATTCTTATGATCCACAATAAGTATTACTGAAAAAGAAACTAGAATGTATTTCTTATCAGTTATTGCTGGTCCACGTGAAAACTGAAAACACTAGTCTTATTCCAGTTTTCATACACGTGAGTGACAATTACCTGCTTTTTTGATTTCATTTGTATATAGTAATTTGTATTTTAATATGTAAAATAAATACTTGACGGCTGGTTATAATGTACAATGGTTAATGGAATAATCCGCATATAGAAATAAACTTTGTGGATAAAATGAGTATTCCAATAAGTGAGTTATGCGTATTTTAAAGACAACTCAGCGTCTTCAAAACCAATACAGCACCCTTTCACACAAATATGGCTGGCTTAATATTTTATATCTGTAATGATGAATCACAATTATTAATTATTGTTGACATTACCTTATGACCCATATGTAATAGTATTAGTAGTGAAGAGGTAATGGCAGATCTGGTCGACTGCAGCTGCACGTTGGTCCAGATTAGTTTCATAGCTTTTAGGTCCTAGCTCGCCAGGTAATGGGTAGCAGCAATTATTATTATTATTATTAATAATTTCCAGTAAAAAGTATTAGAAAGGCATTAGAAGTATGCTAGTAGTCAGAAGTATTAAAGAAAAGCATCACAAATGAGTAACACAAAAAATTTTTCAATATGTAACTGCACGTTCCGTAAACTACTGCATCTGATTTTCCTTTCATAACTCAAAAACAGATTATTTCCCGAAAATTATGTACGGACCAAATTTATAGTAGATTAACTTTCCTACAGAAAAGGAAGAATAGCTTTTTTTCGTAGCTGCAACCGCTTCACTGAAAATACGCATTATGTGAAAAACTGCTTAAAATAGCTGAAGTTTGACCTTAATGCGGGCCGGGTTAGCATGATCTGATCAACTTGAAATTTTTAGGGTAACTGCCTTTCATGTAATGTAAAAAAATTGGAGGGTACGTATTTTGAAATTGTAATTTTTTTTGTTACTTTTGTTAAAAACTGTTTATGTTTTTTGAATCGGGGGAGAGTTGAAGATTAAAATAAAATATACAGAGAGTTCCATTTAAAAATATGTAAGTTAGTTGTTCCTATCTTTGTAAGAGTTTATTTTATCTGATGGCAGATTATTAGAACGGTTCAGGAAAAAAACCCTGCAACTTTGGAATTAAAAGTTTTTTTCTCTTAAAATAAAGGCTGTCGGGGTGGTCAATATTTTGCACAAATATTTGGCAAACATTTGTACTTGGAACATATACATTTTTAAAAAAATATATTTCTCAAGTAATAAAGTTCTTTGATTCGTGTTATATTTGCAGATAACCGACGGGAAAGGAGAAGTGGCGAACATTTGTGGCAGTAACACCGTTCCTACTACTTGGCAAATTTTCACGAATGAAGAACATTTTGTCAAATACACGAGTAATCGGATCTAGGCTTTTAAATATATATCTTCAAATAGAAATGTTTGCCAAATATACAAGTAGTGGAAGCGGTCACACAAGTATTCACTTGTGTACTTGTCGAATTCACAAATATTGGTGCATTTGCCAAGCACGCCAGCAATGGGATCCAGGCTTTAGACCTCTTACAAAACCTGCGTTTGCCCAACCTTGAAATATTGATAGTTTTTATTTTACGACGAGAGTCTGTATGAATAAATAGATAGTAGTCAAACTATTATACTTCTACGTATTATCTTTCTGCAGACATGCTCAATTATATATGCTTGACATTGAAATTCAAGAGTAAACAGAACTGTATGACATATTGATGTTAAGCGAAATTTCTGAAGTTGAAAAATTCATATCAGTGAGAGAGATCCTTTACAAAATAATGAAAAATACATACGTGTATTCATTTGAAAACTTCCCACCTTGAATATCTCTTAAACTATACAAAACATCGATTTCAGCAAAAACACGTTTGTCAATTTGTTTTTCGATCGGGGCATTTAAATATAACATTGTCAACATTTTCGGTCTAGGATATCTCGGAGCGGCCGTTTCTGCACGAGGACAGTTTGGCGCCGGACGGATCGATGCAAGGGCACTTTGGCGCAGACACACTTCGGCGCCGGGATACTTAGGCGCAGGCACACTTCGACGAAAATGCAGTTCTGGAAATGTAAATTTTTGGACTTTAGACCATTAGTCTAATTCTTTGGGACAAGCTAGCCTATTATCAGAGTAACCATTTTTTATTTTTATGTACACACACATACACCTTCTTAATTTCGCTTGGATTAGTTAAATTGCGTTATTCCAGTGCTTTTTGTCTTTAAGCACTGGATTATAAGCACCAAACAGTATCAATTTATAAATGTTACCTACTGAGACAAAATTCGTGAAATGGGACACGTATTTGTCAGTGGTACGATATTAATTTTCCGATGTCTTTTAATTGATTTTATAAAATATTTGATTTTTTAAAAGTTATTATAACACGATTATCAAACGTGATATTCTTATAAACAATAAGGGAGTTATAATAAAGAAATTAAATTGTTATTATAAATTTTTTCCTTATGCAGAGATTTGCAGAAGATTTTTGATTTTAATGTTTTAGTAGCTTAGAAAAAAGGATTTTTCTTAAATCTGGCACTACATACGAGCTTTTGTGATTGGCAAATATTAAGTTGTTTTTCTCAACATACCGTATTTATCAAATACTGTATTTCATCGATCATACTGTATTTATTACCTGTAAGTACCTACAGATTTTGTTCATTACAATAATACTAGACAATTTCTCGCGCCGAAGTGTCTCGCGCCAAAACGACCGCTCCGAAATGGCCGCGCCTAAACGGCCGAGCCCAAATGTCCGGCTCAGCAAAATTTTGCATCTCACCCCCAACTTAAAAATGTTCAATGGTACCCCTCCTTCATTATAAAACATTTTATAGGGAATAAAAAAGAAATCTTTTGACGCAGAAAGAATTGAAATCGGATCATGGATTACTGAGATACATGAATGTCAAGTTTGTTTTACGTGGGGTACTTGTGTGAACTTACCCCCACGTTCCTTCCAGAAGGAAGTGATTGGGATACGCCCAATCAGCGCGCGAGTTGCATAACCGGCAGTAGTGCAATTGCTACCAGATCAGCTCACTGGTCGGAGCGAGGTTGCCTATCCACCCTCTACTAGCTAAGTCGCGCATAGTGACCGAGCAGTTGACTTAACACTCTGCTCACCCACCGGCACCCTCCCGTCCTCCTTCATACGGGGTGAAGTACCTCGTCCAGCACTAGGAATATTCCCCAACTTGACGCTGTTATCAAGAGGAACCACTGCCCGATCGAATCCAACCTCAAATGTGACAGGACTTGGTTTTTAAGCGGTTTTGCCACCCCGATCTACCAATTTTAGGCTTGGTGGGCCCTCGACAGAGCGTCTTTTAAGTCTACACGCTATAGACTCCCGGTGCGTATCCGAATTTGGTGAAGTTGTCTTGATAGTGAGAGGCTATGTATTCGCTTCCACTATCCTTAAGTGTAACGGTTTTCAGAGCTTCTCCCAACCACTGTACCCGGCTGCAATCCGGATCATAGGGTGGTCAGGATAGCTCCTAAGCACATTTACCTGGCGGCATGCAGTTTCCCATTGCCCAAAAGCGGGATAAACCTTACTTCTAGTCACCGCACTCGAGATTCAGTCAAACAGCGGGTTCCTTTGGTGACCATAAATAACCTCGGTCAAACAGCGGGTTCCTTTGGTGACCATACATGACCTCGGTCATGCAGCGGGTTCCTTGGTGACCATAAATGACCTCGGTTAAACAGCGGGTTCCATTGGTGACCATAAATGACCTTGTCCCTTAGGCGAGATTCGAATCCGCCCACACCAGTCTCATCTACCAGGGCTCCCCCTGATCGATCAGAGTTACCGTCGAGAATTCTCACGAATTTCTCTACCACACACTTTATTCTGACAGCTTCATCCGTTGCCCGTCAGCAGGATAGGGTAGAAGACAGCTAAGGGTGAACGTCGTGTGGTCTCCCGTCCACCTAATTACTGAGATACAGGGAAAAAAGTCTTCTTACTCCTTCAATATCATTTAAATAATTTCACATACAGACGTCAGGCTGTTGCCAATTTTTGTTAGTTCAGCCCGACTCTATTTACAGCAACTCAAGTTTATTATTTTAAAAACTGATCTTGTTACTGAGAAACAATCTTTTAGAGGTTACAGACAATACAAACTTTCTCTCAACCATGTCTTATAATTTTGTAATGAAAACACCAATTTCAGAAAGTCAAATAATTATATTAACAAAAACTTAACTTAAAATTTATTTTAAATGTTCAAAATGACGGCCATTGTAAGCTAAACGCAAATAAAGCCTATTTTCAAACTCATTTCAAACTTTTACGTAAGTATCAGGAAATATTTGTCGACAGGCATTATTGTGTATATTTCAATAAATTGCTTATTGATGTCGTTGAATGATATTTCTTTGAATTTCAGGATATCTGAGAAGTTTAATTTTGATAACATGGAAACTCTTCAAAAATATATGCCAACTACTTTAAAACAACCATTCATAATACTGGATAAAGTCGGCGCATTTTCTGAAAGTAAATGCAAAAGGATATGTTTTACTGTGTGTTGTGCAATAAGCACACTAATAGTGATTGGAGTTGCTGCAATGCAATTTATGAACATAAAGGATGTATCTGAATTCTCCTATAATTTAGTTGCCATTGCTGGGTTTGCGCAGGTAAATTCTCACCACAAACAGGTATATCTGAAATTATAGACATAAATACTACAAGCCCACCACAATAGTTCGTACATTTCTATTTTGTTTAAGGACACTGGAGCATTTAGTTCTAAAATCGTTTCTTCATTACTTCACAAACAGTCATATCGCAGACCAAGAAAAAACGTTCAAACTAAAGTTCTATAGTTTCCAGTTCCAGTGGCTGTTTCTTATTGTTAGACCATGCCAAGTTTTATTTAAATTCTATTGGTGAGTTCTCTCATACAACTTTGCGTTCGCAGATTAATAGAGTACCGAAGAAGTTTGGGTGAAGAAGGGGTGGTGCAAGAAAGCTTTCTAATAGAATTTTATGAAACTTGACATGGAGCAGGGGCAGTACTGAAGTCTAGCAACAAGCACCAGTCATTGGTAGACCAAGAAAAAACTTTCGAACTAAATATACGAATTATTATGTGATTGGGTTCGTATATTGAATTCTAATAAAACTGAGAATTCTGCTTAATACTGCTTAATGACTAAAATTGTACTTCACCTTCACTACCCATCCTTTTAATCACTCTGGACACGTGTTTCAAACAGTTAGGCTGTCATCTTCAGCAGACACTAAAAAACCCTTTTTTAATGTTTTTTCTGCTAGGTGAAACTGCGAAGACACCAGAACTTCATTAAAATGCCGTAATCTAAAATACTACTTAGTTGCTTACCGGTATTATATTTTTTGTTACAGCTACTTACGAAAGGTGTAATTTTGACACATCGAAAGAAGGACTTTATCAATCTACTAAAAAATACTAAACAATTCTGGGATGTAAATGAATGCGATGATAAGACAAAAACTGAACTACTGGCAATAGTTTCATTAACAGTTGGTGCACAAAGATTATTTATACCATTCTCATTTATAACTATAACTTTGTTAATAATAAATGCATTGTTAACAAAAACATTACCGCTTGGACTTTGGACGATGGAAGGTTATCACAAACTTTATTATGTAGCACTCTATACCCAAATACCTGTATTGACATGCGCTGCTTTTGTGATTTGCCCATTTGATTGCTTGTATTTGGCTTTTTCTAATGAAATTATAATTCAATTTAGAATTCTTAGCCATCATTTGCAACATCTAACGGTGGATGACAAAGATACACAAAACATGGATATAGATCAACATAAAAAGATGAAGAGGTTTCTAGAACACCACAAATTTTTGCTGGAGTAAGTCAATAATATTTTTTGCTTAGAAGGTACCAATGTAATTGTTTCTTGGGCAGATTTGTTAAAAGCTTTCAGGATATCTATTCAATGCCATTGCTTTTCGAGTATGTCACTACTTGTCCGATAATCTGTTTACAACTTTATGTAACGTCTCTAGGGTAAGTACCGCATTAAAATAAGTTTTTATTTGCATAAAAGATAATTTGTATTAATGTTATCTCTAAAGATTTTTCATATACCTCGCATCAGTACGTTATAATTTAACAATTTAATCTATATTTTATACGTCGTAATAGAGCAATGTGATGATTAATGATAATTCAGTTTATCCATCGTGTCTTAAATAGAAAAGACGTATATGTCGTCGATTGAGGAAATTGTTGCATTTTCATAAACGTTATTACTAAATTAGTTAGAATATTAGTTATAAATGCATGAAACAATTACCAGTTTTAAGTAATTAAGTTTGAGTTGAGTTTAGCCCTGTAGCTGGAATTTCAGTTACATTTTCTGCAAATTTTACATGTTTGGAATATTTTGATTTGTGTCATTTTCAGTTAAGTTAGGTATGCATACATAATTACTTTCGAAAGGTGGAAAATGTGCTGTTCATTGATTTTGATATCGTAAACGAATATAAAACTTATTCCTTATGAGGCATCTTCCCTTACAATTTTGTATGTTCTATTTCTTATTTTTTTTGATAATTTTCCCTTCTTCCAAATGCTTTCGGTGCGTCCTGATACCATATCAAAGAATTGTTTTGAAATGCATCTCTGACCTTAACACCTTTTTTGTCATACCAATGTTTAGCATTTTTGTCAGATTTTGTACGACACTTTTTGAATTTATTAAAATTTATAAGTTTTGGTCTTAAATGTCTATCGTCAATTGGTAAATTATTCCTCAAATAGCGGGACATTAGGATCTGTCCTTTGCGCAACCCCACAGCTGGACTCCGTATGTCCATATGGATTTAAGTATTACTTTTTATAGGAGTATTTTGTTTTGTAAGGTGAGTTGGGATCGTCTCCCTATCAGCCAGTTCATCTGTTTTAGTTGTAGGCCAATTTGTTTTTTCTTTTTTATATGCGTGCTCCAGAGCAATTTCTGATCCAAATGTAGTCCAAGGTATTTTATTTCAGTTTTCTGAGGTATTGGGGTGTTGCTAAAGAATACAAGGTGGGCACGCGATGCGTATATTGGTAAATGTGATTTGGACGGATTTATCATTGTTCACTATTATTCTCCATTTAGCAAACCAGTCTTGGAGGGTGTTGAGGTGACCTTGCAGGTGGGATGCAACTAATTCCGGATTTTCACTGATAGAGAGAATGCCCGTGTCGTCGGCAAACGTTGCTATTATGGTGTTATCTACAATAGGGGTATCAGAAGTATACAGTAAGTACAGCAAGAGTCCCAATACGCTGCCTTGCGGGATTCCAGAGGTAATCTTGTGATAGGTGGACACGGTGCCGTTGATTTTGACTTGCTAGGTCTTATCACTAAGGTATGACTTGAATAACAAGTATAATTGATTTGGTAAGTGGAGCTTAATTTTGTATAGTAGACCTGCGTGCCATACCCTATCGAATGCCTACTGAATGACTAAGAATGCGACTGTGCAGATTCGTTTTGTTTCGAGACTCTCCATAATTTGAGTTACGATTCGATGGGTTTGATGGATCGTAGAGTGATGTTGATGGAATCCAAATTGGTACTGTGGTATTATGTGTTCAAGATCTACGTCATTGTGTATTCTCGTGAGGAGTAGTCGTTCGACACCTTGGATGTTAAGGATATTAATTAAGAGACTGATTGGTCGGTGGGAAGAGGGTTGTGCAGGTGGTTTTCCAGGCTTTGCGATTACAATAATTTGGGCGAACTTCCACTAAATTGGGAAATGACATAGTCTGAGGATGCTGTTGAAGATAGTAATGAGGAGTATGGCTTTTCTGGGGAGATTTTGTAGGACTTCTCCCACTATTAGATCGTATCCTGGGGCTTTACGGATATTGGTGGCTAATATTTGTTGTCGTGCTTCACCTGGTGAGAAGGGTTTGGTTGGTATTGACAATTGGCATGGGGCCTCCGGGAATGATGTGATTTCAATATCATCGACATTTGGTTGAGGTTGTGATGTCGTGAATATGTTAGCGAAATGTTCAGCAAACGTTTCGACTTTGTCTTCGTCTGATCTGGCCCAGGTATCATCAGGTTTCTTGATCGGTGGTATGGTGGCTATTGGTCTTTTAAACCTTTTAGTTGCTTTCCATAGCGTGTGATCATCAGGTGAAAGGTTGGTAATGTAGTGGTGGAAGGTATTGTTTCTTGATTCTATTAACACGTCGCGTAATTGATGTGTTAGTCTGTTAAACAAGGTTTTGTAGTGTCTATTTTTGGTTCTTTGTCAGTTTTTTCGTGCCTTCCGTTTCTGGGCAATAAGATCCCGTATGTGAGGAGGGATGTTGTACATTTGCTAATGGTCTGTTGGGCTAGGCGTGGCTTGCAAGGCAGCATCTTGTATCATTGTTGTCAAGTATTCGGTTGCTTCGTCGAGGTCTTCAGCGCTTTTGATTCGGATAGCTAGATTGAGATTCTCTTCTAGTAAATTCTTAAAGTGGACCCAGTTGATGAGTTATGTACATAGTTTTAAAGTGGGTTCTTTGTAAATAATTGTAGTACTTAAAGTGATTATGACCGGGGAGTGGTCAGATGATAGGTCGTAATTGGCTTCTACATGTGTGAATGTATTTGTTATACCACGTGTTACTGCAAAATCGAGTAGGTCTGACAGTCTGTTTGTATCAGTGGGTCAGTAGGTAGGCTGGCCAGTTGAGAGATAACTGCATCTGCGGTTTTCAATGACCCGCAATAGATTGCAGCCTGTTGGGTTATCCAGCCTGGACCCCCCACGTTGGCTTTTAGCGTTCCACTCGCCTCCTATGATGAATCTTGTATCGAATTTTTGCAGGAGGTTTTCGTACTCTTCGGTAGAGATAGGGTGTCTGGGAGAACTGTAGAGTGCTGCTATTATCAGCGGAAAGGAAGAGCACGTACCTTTATGCCTGTGCTTTGTATTTTGTTGGTCTGATGAGATGCCCATTCGTGGTGATTGATTGTAGTTTTGATTATAACTGCTGATCCTTCGTGCGCCGTACCATCTGGGTGGTTAGTAAGGTATATGGTATAAAACGGAATTCTGATTACTGTTCTTGACGTTGCGTGGGTTTCTGATGCTAATAGTATATCGATATTTTGTAATTGCAAAAATAAGATCAGTTCTGGAATATGGTTAGCAATGCCATCAGCGTCGTAGGTAGCGATGCGCAACGAAGCTGCCATTTTTTATGTTAGTTTGTTGATAACTGTTGAGAGCATGTTTAATACCATGCTGTTCTGGCTAATTAATTGGGAGAACATTGATTTAAATTCAGTAAGAAAGTTAGCTAGCATTTGGTTTATAGATGATGTTTGATCATTATTTGGATGGGTATCAGTTCTTCCTTCTGCTATTTGTGAGTAGGATAATTTATTTTGAAGGGAATTTGCGGTGTCGTTATTTATGTTGTGAATGTTATATCGTGTATGTTTGGTATCTGTTGTGGACGCGTTTTATTTGGTGCTCCTCTGAATGGTGCATTCCTGGCTCTCTGTAGATCTTCATACACTGAGCATCCCTTGTAACTAGCCGGGTAATTTCCGCTACAAAGTGCACATTTGGCTGGAGTATTTTGGGGTTTGTTACAAGTGGAAGTTTCATGGTAGCCACCACATTTAACGCACGCAAAGGGCTTATTACAATAACTCTTTGTATGGCCGTATTCCTGACAACGAAGGCACTGCGGTATAGTATTCTTCTTCCTAGGCGGCTCGATTAGGACTTTGAGGTTGCTGATGTATTTTACGTCGAATATGGTTTTGTTATTGTCTTTGGGGTGTAGGTCGACCATAAATAATGGTAATGGTTGTTTAGTTAGTCTGTGACGAATATCAATGATGTTGCGAACTTCGTGTCCTATTTTACCTAGGTCTTTATTAATGGTTTCCGTTGGAATCGTATGGTGGACATTTCGTGCCAACCTATATGACCTTTCTTCCTTAAGTTGGTAGGTGTGGTGAATAATGTTTTCGTCTATAAGATGCGTTTTGAGTTTTCTGTAGGAGTCTGGCGTGTTGGTATTAATTTTAATCGTACCGTTCAGTAACGCTGTTGTGTAGTATTGTACTTTTTCTAATACTGTACTTATGTTTGCGATCATTTCATTGTAGTTATTCACCCCGTAGATATAGGAAGGCGGTGGTTTTGTGAGTTTAGGTTGTTGGGTGTTGGATGTTTGCTGCGGGCACAGATAAACCTAACAGATGCACAGCCAAATGGGGTAAAATGCGCTTGCTTTTTAGTTGCAGTATTT
Organism: Agrypnus murinus; assembly: GCA_929113105.1. Lineage (NCBI taxonomy): Eukaryota > Metazoa > Arthropoda > Insecta > Coleoptera > Elateridae > Agrypnus > Agrypnus murinus. The sequence goes on along the minus strand of OV816025.1, from coordinate 80,304,217 downwards.
TTCGGCAGCGTGCGCTACATATAGAATTCAAACGAAATTTAAAGAAAGAAATAGGTTTTGCATGAGTGAATATTTGAATTCCATCGTATTAACCACGCGGTGACGTAAGAGAAGAAAAAAGTTTGAGACAATTTATTTAAATATGCAATATGGAATAAAGTGGAACCTATGTAATAAATAAATTCATTATAACCTTTCTAATTAATTTTTTTGTTAAATATTTTGAAAAATTGATATTAATTAACACCAAAATTAAATTATTATAATTTTATATACGTAGTTATTACAGTTGATGACAAAGATTTTCTTATTACCAGTTAACTCCAAACTTAATTAAGATGATTTTAAGTATATATAATTTTCAAAGTTGTTTTCATCAAGTTAACTACAAAGTATTTATTATGGTTAATAAATGCAAAAATATTGTTGCAATTAACATAAAACATAAAATTATTCAAATTTACCATTGTCATATTGTGATGATATTTTTCAGTGTGGAGGTGATTTTAAAACTGAATAAAAACTATAAAGTTATGCTCATAATTCTTGATACAACAAAATAAAAGCAATAAGATATGCTTGAATTGTGTTTTATTAAAAATATATAATTTTTGTGAAACCGTACGGGAAGTAAACACAATATAAGCCGCGAAATCCAATTTCCAAGTAACTTATAATTAGTACCATAGTTCAGATAAATAACGTTTTGAAAAGAAAAAAATTTGGGAAAAGCTGAAAATTGATATATGCGCTTAAAATGTGGTGCTTAGAAACGTATCACAACTCCTCATGCGTGAGTGATCAAGGTCCTTTGATGCATGAATAATTCTATCTATAGCACTAGGTATACATATACATGAATGGACCTTGGTGGGTGATGAGCCGGCTGCGCCATCTTGGAAAAATGGCGGACAAAATTGCTTTTTCGCTAATATTCCAGAAAGTATTAATTTTATGTGATGAATGAAAATGTAGCTGACAAAATTCCCCACAATTTAATTTTTTATCGAACCTCGTACCTTCAATAGTTTCTGAGATAGAATTTTCTTCAGCAACTGTCATTTTTTGACATTCCGAAAAGTGCCGTTTTTTGCGCGTTTTTCGTAAATATTTCAAATTTGGCTACTCCTACGTACAAAATGGATTTTATAAACGTTAACGAGAATTAAATTTCCCACAAAAAAGTTGGTTATTGAATGTCGCGCAGCTATTTTCGGATATATGATTTTGTAATAGTATATTAAGTATCAAGAACAGTAAGGACAGTTTACCGATCGACGACAATGTTTGACGACTGAGCGAAGCGAAGTCGCCAATATTGGAGGAGATCGGTAAACTCCTTACTGTTTGAGATGCTTATACTATTTTTTGTACGACCATTATGAATACAAAGGTATTAACTAAGGAAATATCCCCGAAAAAAATAGATTTAAGATAATTTATTTTTGCCCTGTATGTCCACCAAACATTAAGTAGGTTTTGTCGTTACCATGGATACGTTTGTAATTACTATTATTTTTGAATGTCAGTATATTTGTCAAACTCGTGAGAATGAGTGAATCTGAAAACAAATATAATTGGGATATTGAAGAGGCCTCAGCAAATTTAAATAAACAACATACATTTTTTTAAATAGTCCAATTATTTAGAAAATAAATGATTTCTCGCGAAGAGACATCTAAAGATCATGCATTTATTTTATAAATTACATATAATTTACTTACCGACGCGTTTTTGCTTAGCAACCAGTAAATATAACCAGGGGCGTGCTGGCCCACCGGGATACCGGGACATTTCCCGGTGGCCTGGGGGTTGGAATAGAAAAAGATTTAAAAGATGTGTACCTAAGTGTTAATTCTGAAAAGTATTATTGTGATTTCTTTAGAGAATAATCATCAGCCTGTTGTCAAGAAAATAAATAATTAGTAGATAAATACCTACCTATTAGTGCCTAATACCTAATTATTATGTACAAACATTTTTTTCTACATTATAGTTTGCGCATTTTCCCTTTATCAAGCTATTTGCATAATGGCCTGTTTTGGCAAACACATTTATTTGACAGATTATAAGGGTGTAACTGGTATAACTAAAAATCTCGTAATTGGAGAGGGGGGGTTAGCTGTAATGATTTAGAACATATTTCCCTTATCAACATGTGTTTTCGAGAAAATCGCATTTTAGATTTTAAGTACGCCCATTGTAGGCACATAGATTAAAAATACGAAACAAGCAAAATTAGAAGTTTTTTTGTTGCTTATTTAGTATTTTTAGTGTAATGTGAGTACAAAATAGAATCTTGAAAATTAACAGGAAGCGACATGTTAAAATATGTTCTAACTCATTACAGCTACCCCCTCCCCCCATTACGAGGTTTCTAGTTATATTACTTACACTCTGTATAAAATGACTAAATTATATTTGTAAGCAGTTTAAACAATATATATCTTTATATACTGAACTTGAATCATAAATCTATGACGTAACTAACATCTTAAAAAAATAGCTATTCAGTATCTAATTAGTACAATAATAGCACTCTAAGACGTTCTGACGCTGCCGATTTGATACAACCAATCTGTCGCAGACGTTAGAATGCAGGAACAGACTGGCTCGAGAACGTTCCGATGATGCAGGAACAGTCTGGTGCAAAGTATTAAACTTGTTCTTTCAAAACTCATGGACAAATGAATTGAACGTGTCCAGTACTGCAAACGGCACTTCGGCTGTAATATGTTGTACTACCGGATTCTGGCACGGTATACCTAACACTTACTTTCAATCTATTACGCGGCCTAGGACACATGAATTGAACCACTGTATGTTTCTGTAATTAATATTTATCATTCAACAAAAATTACACAGGCCCACAAAAAAGTCTTCTAGTTGAAAGGTGAGGTACCATACCGTATGCTTTTTGGTGTGCTGAAAATGAATCCGGGGTCAGATTGACAGTCACCCAAGAACTTTTTAGATGTATTTTTATAAATTGTTGAGGTGTTTTTTGAGGTTATGTCAAAATCCTTGGGTGATGGGTCAATTCTGACCCTGGATTCGTGTTCAGCACACTAAAAAGCATACGGTATGGTACCTCACACTCCAACTACAAGACTTTTTTTCTTTTGTGGGCCAGTGTTATCAGTGATTAAACGATGTTTTTGATTTTTGCGTGATATTAGCAACAAATAAATCACTTTAATTCGAGATGAAATATAAAATGTCAAAATTTATTGCTTGGTCCAATTCATGTGGGTTAGGACTCATATGTGTAATATTTTTATATACGTATGTTAATTCACATAATAGTACATGAATATACCTAGGTATTTGAGTCATAATATGTATACAAGTCCAACAATTCGCTTGCAATAGCTACCTATACTTTTTTAGAATAACAAACTACTCATATTGATTGATTGATTGAGCCGTGCAATTCTTGGAATTATGGCCTACGCCAAAGGAGTTTCCAATCCTATTATTGAGGTGGATTAATCCTCTTGTTTCTAGTTTTGTTTCATAGCTTGTTGTTGGTCCTGGTGCTCTCTGTTATTTTCTTCCATGCCTTCCGATCACTACATTTTGATCTCCAGTCTTGTATTCCTATTACTTTTATATCTTCTTCTAGGGCGTCTTCCCATCTTTTCTTTGGTCTACACTGTTTCCTGGGTCCGAGGGGGGTCCACTGCGTGATCTTCCTTATCATTTCCATGAGTTTTCTTCTCATAATGTGACCAGACCATCGTAGTCGCTGTGTTTTTAAAAATCTAACGATATTTTCCCCTCCAAGTTCTTCTTCTATTTCTTTGTTCCTTCTTATTCTTATTTCTCCATCTCTTGTTTTATTTGGTCCTAGTATTATTCTCATGATTTTGCATTCTAAAATTTTTAGGTCTTCTTCTTCTTTTTGGGTTAGTGCTGTTGTTTGCAATGCATATGTTATGGTGGGACGTATCAGGGTCTTATAAACTTTTATTTTAGTTGATTTGCTTAATGTTTTGCTTTTTAGTAAGATTTTATTTCTGCCGTATGCCTGATTTCCTTTCAATAGTCTCTCTTTCACTTTACTCTCCCCGGATTGTCCTACTGTGATTCCCAAATAATTAAAACTGTTGACTCTTTTGAAGGTGTGTTCTTGAGTTTTTAGCTGATCTTGTGTATACTCTGGTTCTTTACTTATCTTCATGTATTTTGTTTTGGTTTCATTAATTTCTAGTCCAAGTTTTTTAGCTTCCTTGTCTAGTTGTTCTACAGCTCTAACAATATCTTCTTTTTTGTTCCCTATGATTACTATGTCATCTGCGTATGCAATTGTTTGTATCTGGTTGATACTGGTTGAACTACTCATATACCGGTTGGAAATGCATGGGCTTGGAATAGGGATATAAAAGCGTTCATAAAAAGTAAAACAATGCGATAACGAGGAGGAATATTATAGTATCCTTAAATTATTAAGTACAAGCACTGTGTATTCATTCATGTGTCTCGGTATTCGGCGAGCCAGCCAGCGCTACCTAGCACTGGATGACCCAAACCCTATTGAACTACGCGATATAAGAGAGGCGAGGATCCAAGCTTGAATTCTTTTTTCGTATTTCAACAAAAGCAACAAGTTACTAAAGCTTACCCATTAGGGTAAGCAGTTGGCACCTAGTTATATTATAATATTATGTTATAGTATTAGATTATATAATATCCCACTTCTCTATTACATATTCCTTTACTTTCTTTTTTTTCTGCGCATATTTTTTCTTGTGGGTATTTTTAGGGTAATTTTGATCGAAAATAAATTAGTCAAAGCATATCTGAATATTTTAAATCATTCTAAAATCTGTTTTGTAGAAAAATTTATACAGTCGAACTTCTATATAACGAAGTCGGTAAATCCTGAAAAAAATTCGCTATAGGGAAATTTCGTTATAAAGAAATATCACCTTTTGTAAATATTATTTTAATGCTTTCGTTTTAATTCGAGTGATTACGCAAACTGTAATGCCTTGTGTTTAATTAATTGTGATAATGGTGCATTTTTGTCGCGAGTTAAATGCACCCACTTTAAAACTGCTTCATCTACGGCGTCGTAAACATAAGTTCTAGCACGTTTTGCTGTATGTTCACCAACTGATTTTAAAATTGATTCGCGATTTATTATTATAGTCGATAAACTACTGGCAGGAATTCGATGTTCTCTCACAAAACTAAAGTTACAATAAAAATTTGCAATGCAAGTTTTGAACTTTATGTAAATGCTAATTGCATTTTAATCTTTCTTAGAGGGGTGGAATCTCCATTTAGACAAGTAACAATGTGTATAATGCATCGAAGTTTCATCATTCCTAGAACTCTCATTCAGATAAATTTCCGGAACTCCCTTGAAAAAGTAAGAATGTAAAGATAAACCAGTTGTAAACCTTTTAATGACAATTTTGATCCTTCTTAGAATTTCCATTTAAACAAATTTACAAAATCCTTTTATAAGGATTACAGGTTTTTAAAAATGTGTGCAGGCTTCTTGGAAGATGGCTAAATTTATAATCTTTTACTGCCGCTAAGAAAGAAAGATTGATGCATAATACATACATTTACCTGGAAAAATGTATTTTAGTTTGGCCTAAAAAATTCGTTAAATAGAAATTTTACTTCGTTATTTAGAGACACTTTTATATGTATTTTTTCTAAAAGGGCAGTGTACAGCACAAAAATTCGTTATATAGAGAAATTCGCTATATAGAAGTTCGTAATATGGAAGTTTGACTGTATTTTGAAAAATAATTAAGGGTATGTACTATTGATTTCATAATGATCTAGGACAGCAAGGCTAGTATGATGCTATTTTATTTTTTGTTTTTAGTGTAAATTCATAGAATAAAAAAAATTAAAAATGGCATCATACTAGCCTTGCTGTCCTAGATCATTATGAAACCAATAGTACTTATCCTACTACATTGCTCTGAATCGCTTTCTGACATAAATTAAATTTCCCTATGGCACCCAATAAAGAAAAATTAATTTAATCACAAATACATACTTGCTTCATTTTGTACAGAAAACCTTAAAACAGCATTAAATTTTAGTGTTACCTAATTCAAAAAAGTGTACAACTTAAATGTCAGAGTAAAATCCTATTGTTTTGAAACACTAAAAAATTAATAAAATCAAATGCTGCACTTAGTATATAAAAGGTATTTTCCGTTGTGTTTCATAAACTATATAAAAATTAGATAATTAAAATAAAGTAACAAAAATTAAGACATATCGATATACTTATACAAAAAATGAAATAAAGTGCATTTATGCGCCAAACTTCTAAAAATCGCAATTAATATGGCCTGAACCTAAAGTTTTTCCTGGCCTGGTCCGATGTACCCAGCACGCCCCTGAATATAACCTACTGTTCTAAAACCAAGTATGGTAAACAATCCGAAATAGCATGGTCGTACAAAAAGAAAATTGTTACCACGAATGTTATGAGAATTACATATTTTGACCACTAGTAAATAAAAAACGGTTAGTCCGACATGGCTAATTCCATGCCAAATCACATAATTTAAAAACATATCTCAGATTTTGTTCAATTTTTTTCCTTGCATTGATACATACGAAATTATATTAAATTAATTTTTTCAGATTTTTTGGATGAAAATGGCCGAAGTAGAAATTTTTTGAAAAATTTCGATTTTTATGCAAATTCTGCTACCAGAACATCATCTTACCAAAATTGTCATAACTCTTGTTTTATTTCTTGAGTTATCTGGCTCATCCAGGTGTCAGATTCAAGCTAGTTTCTGGATCTTTCAGAGAGGCTGATACTTTTTTACTCTGCAAAGTCATTGCATGTTTCTTGATATAATCTGAAAGATCCAAGAACTAGCTTTAATCTGACACCTGGATGAGCAAGATAAAAAATAACAGATATGACAAGAATATAACAAATTTAATAAGATGATGTAGAATGTCGGATAGCAGAATTTTCAAAAAAATTCTGAGACATTGAAGCACATGGCTCTACTTGAATTGGCATGAAATTAGCCGAATGAAAAAACATATAGATTGAGAAAGTAGTTTATGCTTAGAATATAAAACTATAGGAAGGGACATAATCATCTACCACATACGACCAAGATGGGGTCTCAATATGGCGAAGTAGGTGTTTCCGGTTTTGTAATGAGATATTTCCATTGGCGGTTCTCACTGTCTCGAAATGTGCACATAAACTACATAACCTCAATTTTAAAACCTAATATCTTATATACTAATTCATGAAGACAAAGCTACCGGTCCCTTTTTCTCGGCTCCCAGACCACTTTGAAAGCTGTGGGTGATCTTATTTTGAAGTTAAGAACCGCCTGGCGTCACGGATCGGGATTTTTGTCGTTTGTTTTTAATTCACGAGTGGGAGGAGGAGACGGAAGGGGACATTAAAAGTTTTGCTCTTTCAGGGACAGTTTGGTGTCGCGAGTTAGTCATCATTTCCGGCTGCGATTTCCACCGTAGTTTAAGTCCACCTGTAGAGACCGAAGTGAGTGTGCTTAACCCAACCGAAAAACGGTGGGTCGACCGAAGCTAGAGACGGTGGCGTAGGAGAGCTACAACATAAGAAAGCGCCACCGTCTCTAGCTTTGGTCGACCCACCTTTTTTCGGTTGGGTCAACCACACGCACTTCGGCCTCTACAGGTCATTTCTACCTACTGACCCATGGAGACAGAGAGAGATTTAAAATTAATCTTAGAATATAAATATTATGTTTAATATTCTAAACAAACGAGTACTTAATTATGAAATGTAATTATCTTCTTCTTATTTGGCGGAGTTTGAGAGAAAAGCAGTTTTAGGTGGTGTCTAATGGCGGTCAGTGTGACGTCATATCCGTCGCTCTTAAAGCTCATTGCGCCGTGTAGTTACGCTCCTTCCTACAGTTTTATATTCTAAGAGTTTATGAGATTTCCATTATTTTGGTTTTGGCGTGATCTTGAAACTAATAATTAATAGGCTAATAGTTACATCAAAAAACCATAAATATACGAGTTATGAAGCATAGTTTTTACAATGGCTGACTTCGGGTTAACCTGGGGCAAAAAACCCATATGCATTTGAAAGCTTATAAAAATTATTTTACTTCTTACTATACCTATACTAAAAACTTCTTACCATGATTAGTTTTCGAAATAGGTTTTTCGAAATTTCTTAATCTTCAGAATATACGGTGATATCGGAGTTTTTGTTAAGCAAACTCGTACAATGATGCAAGAAAATAAATATTTAACGGAGTTGTGGTGGGATAGTCAGAGCCAAAAGTTATGGAGCTTTGCTATTTTGACAAATAGAAATAATTACATAGATTTGCTTCAAATAATGGATCAAACGATACTAGTTTTATTAGAATGCATCTGAAAGCAGTTTAGTTATTATTTATATATGTTTTTAATTAATTATTAGTCTTTCTAAACTCAGATATTAACTTTTGACTGTCTAGTCCAAGCTTAAGAACGTGAAAATATAACGAAAAAAACAATTATTCTAATCAGAAATTTCATTCAAGTTTACTTGAGTACCGCGCGGTAGATTAGATTTTTAACAAAAGAAGGGCACACGCCTAATCAAATCAAACAACGTTTAGACGACGTTTATGGTGATTTATCTCCTATATATTCCACTGTAAAAAGTAGTCAAAATGTTTCCGTTTGGGGCAAGAATCTCTTGAAGATGATGAGCGCACCAGTCGTCCACTTGAAGCGGTAACGCTTCAAAAAGTTGCAATCATTGAAAAAATGGTATTAGAAGATCGCCGTTTGAAAGTTAAGGAGTTAGCACTGATGTCTGACATTTCGGAAACAAGTATTCTTCGAATTCTTCATGACCATTTGGGTATGAATAAAATTAGTGCAAGATGGGTACCGCCTATCCAAAAGGGAATCGATGAACTGGCGGCGACCGGACGAACCTCGTCCCAAAGAGGCGAAAGTTGTTCTATCGACAAAGAAGCTATGGCAACAATATTCTGGGATTGTGACGACATTTTACTGATTGATTTTAAAGAACGCAATACAACTGTTAACAGTACATATTATGCGTCTTTATTGCATAAATTGAGAAACAATATTCGTGACAAATGTGGAGGAAAATTGACAAGAGGTGTTCGATTATTACACGACAATGCACCCGTTCATACTACCGCAATTTCACAAGCTGCCATTCACGAATGCGGCTTTGAACCATTGGATCATCCACTGTACAGTCCGGATATGGTTCCTAGTGACTATTATTTATTTTCCAATTTAAAGAAAGACGTTAGCGGACGTCGTTTTAAGGACGAAAACGAGTAGCAAGCAGTTGTAATTGAACATTTTGAAGGGAAAACTTCAGATTATTTTTACAAGGGCATTGAATTATTAATTCCACGTTGTAATAAGTGTATTGACATTAGGGGATATTTTATATTGAAAAATAAATTATATTTTACCAAGTTAATTTTTTCTATATCAGGCCGAGAATTTATAGCGCTTACCTCGTACTTTTCGGAAAACAGTCCTTACAATAAATGGGTATTTTTTGAAATTTGATATGAAAAAGGTCTTTAGCGGGACTCTTTTGCAATTTTCTCAGGTTTTATGAGGTATACTTATAAAATACCTCAAAACAAAGTTGAAGCCTACAAAATGTATTATATTATTCTTTGGTGTGCAATAAATGTCGACCGATAATGTATGTTCGAAGAAAAGTGCGTTTCTATGACATTTATGAACTCATTTTCATGGTTAATTATATTTTCCACAAAATATATACTTCCACAATTTTTACGGACATTTCAGAGCTCATTCTACATGATTATTACCTTTCGAATAGGCCATTAACCATACTTTTAAGATGGATAGTATTCGAGTTACACGATGGCGAATATACCTGTGGTCCTTGACGACTCACTCCTTCAATTCACAATGACGGTTAGTCTCTCTGGAATGCGTTCTCACAGATTTCGGCGATGTACGGTGGTATAGTCGACGCTATATTCCTCAGCTACAGTAAACCTTCAGTGTGAAACTTCATGAAGAAAATTCTGACAGCGACGAAAATGATAACGCTGATTCTAGTGAAATCCTAAATTTCAGCAGATTTTCTAGAGAAAATCATTTGTAATAATTTTTTTATAAATATTGTGTACAGTAATTTGTAAAAAATGTTTCATGTTCTATTGATTTCATAATGGTCTAGGACAGCAAGGTTAATACAATGCTATTTTATTCTTTTTTTTTCAGTGTGAATCGGTAAATGCATAGGATAAAATAATAAAAAAATAGCATCATATTAGCTCTGCTGTCCTAGATCATTATGAAACCAATAGTCCATTTATATTAATAGTAATATTTCATTTATAGCTATCATATTGTTATTATTTATTATTACGTCACTAATTCAAGATTTTCATATAATTAACTGAGTAAACGAAAATATACATTTTTTACAAAATAATATCTCAGGAAATATTGCTTGCATGACATTCAATAACCAACTGTTTTATAGGAAACTTAATCTTTTTAGCTTTTATATAATGCATTTTGTACATAGGAGCAGCCAAATTTGAAATATTTAAAAAAACGCGCAAAGAAACAGCACTTTTTCGGAATGTTGAAAAATGACAGTTGCTGAAGAAATGCTATTTCAGAAACCCTGGGACGTACAAGGATTAATAAAAAAGAAAATTATGGGGAATTTTGTCAGCTACATTTTCATTCTGAACGTTGATGCCCGTAAAATTAATACTTTCTGAAATATTAGCGAAAAAGCAATTTTGTCTGCCATTTTACCATGATGGCGCAGCCGGCTCATCACCTACGCATGGGGAGTTTTGATGGTTTTTAGCGCCACTTTTTAAGCCTATATACCAATGTTTAGCTTTTCCCCAATTTTTTCTTCTTGTTAAATTCTTCTTCTTCTTCTTTATATTGCTGAAAATGATTTAATTTACCTGGGCTACCGTATATCCAACAGTGTTGGACAAAATTAAATCTTACTGGCAATTGACAATTAAATTAATTAATTGTGACTATTTTTTATTTTGCATGATTACAACTAATTAATTGTTAGTCGATCTGGCAATTAAAAATTAATTAATTGTTAGTTGCTCCGACAATTCATTGTTAATTAATTGTTAGTTAAAATTATTAATTGTAATTGTCATTGCAATTAACAATTGATATTCATTATGATGACAATTAACCTGATATTTATTAAAAAGATGGCAGATTGCTATATAATAATGCATCCCTTAAATAATCAGATGTTTTTTATTTGTAACTACAGCTGGGACATACGTTTTCTTATTGAAAGCTTTTTACGATTTATATTTTTATAGAGATTGTGCAGATAATACATTTTTAATAGTTTACAAAGATTATTTGTGCACCCAATATTACAATACATGCATAAAGATATTTCAATTGCTCTTTTTATTTATAATAGGGTTTGTTTAAAAGACTGGGACAAAACTGAAATGCGATCTGCTGTTATTACATAATACTAGAAGGATCTTCATAGTTATTTTCTACGAACAAAAAGTTCGTCTCTGAATTCGTGAAGTCGGTCTCTCTGTCTGTCGGCCTGTCGCCTTTTTCCCTGTTGACTTTTTTGAATTTTTCTTGGAAAATCTCTTTTTTGGAATCTTATAGTACATTGGATTCTAAGAAACTTTTGGTTGAAACATTTTTTCGTATCTCTTCGGGAAAGTGGTCAAAATGACCAACGAAAATTTCGGTAAATTTTTGAAAAATGAAAAATTTTGTATTTTTTTAAATTTACAAAAAAATAAACATTTTTAGCAACAAAAAAAATTTTGTTAGTCATGGCAATGCATGCTAGCTTTGCGCATTCTCAACTGGTTTTATTTAAATTTAAAAACTTTCATAAAATTGCAGTCCGCAATTAAGAGATTAATTGCGATTAAATATAATTGCAACTGAAATATCATAATTAAATCTTCAATCAACTGATTGATTAAAAATTTAATTGATTGATGCCCAACTCTGATCTCCAGTCGTTTTTACGATTTTCTACGAAACTAATTGTTTTATGTAATTTTCATAGAAACGCTGTAACCTATTCGCCGCCGCCTTTCTATTAACAATGAATTAAATTGTTGATTTTTTAAAGCAATAGAATTTGTAATTACATATTTTTTAAGCTTGCACAAAAAATATTGTGTATATCTTGTCCGCGAAATTATTTAAGCTTAATAATCTGAATAAAAATATAAAGAAAACTTAATTGCGAGAAATCCCAAGTGAATGTCCATCTAAAAAGTTGATAGGTACTTAAAGAAAGTGCTATATGAAATATTTAAGCAATCTAATATTTGCTAATGAACTAAACAATATTCTAATCGAAGCTAAGCAGAAACTTTTTAAACTAAAACAAATTAAGAAGAAATACGTATTTATTAATCGACTCCGCACAAATACTGCAAATCCAGTCAATATATCAAAGCCAAACACACTAAGAACTACTCCGCTGTGAGACAAATAACATTGTTAAAATTTCTTCCCTTTTATGAATTTAACAAGAATAATTTTCACAAGCGTCTAGCCCCCGAGTTATTACTAATCTAATCCTGAACTTAGCGCAGGCGTAGCCAAGTAGCTTTGTTTTGCGTACACCGTTCAAGTGGCAAGAGTTGAATTTAAGAAAACATGTAAAGCGTTTTCACACGAACCGGGTTAATGAACTGCCACCTAAAAAGGTAGCAGGTAGAAGAAAAACAGTTTTAATGTGAATTATAAATATCAATGTGAATTTGAATGAAGTTTTAATGATAATTAAATATAATTGTTTTGTTTGATATTTATATTTTCTTAAAACTTAAAGCGAATAGGTGAAAACATTTCTCACAACATTAGAAATTGTTTAATATAAGCTCAACAATGTTAATTTTGTTTAAAACGAATGTTAAAACAGTTTAAACCTTTAAACCAAAGATGCAGATTGTTCAACTAACAAACCGAAATTAATATTTTATTTTGCACACATTGCACATATTTAAAGTTTAGAATATGCTGGTTTATTCTTTGATTTAACAATTTCCTTCTCTCAGGGTAATATAAAACTATTTAAAAGTTAATTGACTATAATATAATCAATCAGCTGTTCTTTCCAGTTCCACTTAAGATTAAAAGAATTTTAACTTTTTTGGTCACTCATTGAAGTAGGAAACACTTAATCAGTAATCACAAATAACGATTAAATTAACTATAACTGCAATTAATTACCCGTGTAATACAACTTTCGAACTTAGTAAAGGTCAAATATGTTGTAATGTATCTTTTTGCACGGGTCATGTTAACGAACAAAGAGATCCCAAAAGTAAATTAACTGCAATCCATTTAAATAAATATTTTATATTCTACACGGAATGCAAACTTGCAGTAAATAAAGATAGAATATCAGCAATTGAACTCTCAATTGTACCTAAGTAAATATATTTTGTATTTGGAAATAAACCTTTTACACTGTGCACATATCCTATCGAATTGAAGTCAAGACGCTGCACAAAACGCATGCGTTAAGTTCAGGATTAGATTCGTGATAACTCGGGGGCTAGACGCTTGTATAATTTTCCACGTATGAGTCACCACGTGCTTCGGACTGCCGGCTGTAAGCTTACGCATGCTACTCGTATATAATAACGTTGCATTCGACCAAACAATTATATGACTTCATTATTTGTATGGACAAATGTAGTTGCCCAGAGCTCAGTCACGCCACCTAGTTCAGTTGCACGAACTAACCAAAAAAGTAAGCGTATTTATTTTCAAGAGGCTGCGTATCTGTTTATTATCTGTGCTCCGGGTTTGCGCTGCTGCTTGCGATTTGTGAGAGAACCTCGAATCTGTTAGAGGTGGTTGTTGGAGTGATTTGTTGATTTGTTAAGTGCGGTTGTGAGTTATTTCTTTTTCGTTTTTGTATGTTTGCCACGCGTGTTTGTGTATTTGCGGGGTTGATTCACTGTTTTCGTCGTCCATGTTTATATAAATAGTGTCGGATTCGTCGCTTTCAGGTGGATTTTCGTTTGAGGTTGGATCGTTGAATTTATTTTGGCTGGTGGAATGAGATACTTGTTGGTTTGAATTAGTGTTATTTTGTGCAGCGGTACGGGTGTGTAGCGGTGGGTTCATTGTATAGGTGAGAGGTATTGGTTGTCTGTAGGGCGTAAATAAAAACTGTGAGTTTGGTTGACTACTGTTAGTATTGGATTGATTTCCCTGATAATTAGGGAGACTGAATGTAAATCCGTAATTCTCGGAAGCGGATTGCGTTGACGGGCCTTGATTAAACTTGATTAAACAGAAAATACTGTTCATTCACTCCTCACTAGCAGTCTAGCTGCTAACGCGAACAGTACGGCACCTTTTTTAAAGTTCATTTTTAAAAAGAAAATGGCAACAACTCGTTCTAAAACCGCGATGTTTCTTCTTGGAGAGCCGCTCAACCAATTCCAAGGAAACGTCTTGCCTACAAGTTTGGAGATACTCAAAGTCTATTTCTACAAACACAAAGTTGAAAAGTGAATGCAAAGTAAAGCTGTTAAACTTGTCATCGAAGAAATCTCTGAGATATGGGTTAAAGCTAACATTCCGATTGCCGAAAAAAGGAACAGTATTGTAAAGCTGAAATTACTAACGAACAAGTATCGAGCTATTTGTCGGAATCAGAAGCGTGGAGGAGCAGCCCAAACAGCGAGAGAGAGCGAATTTGTGAAGACGATAAATCTGTTGTAAATGCTGTTCGATATTGCACATCGCGATGTGCTCAACGTTACTACAATCGAAGAAGATAGAAATTTCCTAATCGATCAAAGGTCGGACAGGAAATTTGTGATGGGTGGTGTTGACAGAGATTTTGCTAAAAGAGTGAAAAATAAACTAGAAAAAGAAAGCAGAGAAGCTGCAAGACAACAGAGAGAACGTGAGCGAAAACGAAAGACAACCACTGATGCAGCGACCCTGTCTCATTTAAGTTCGGACGACGACGACATGACGTTAGCAATAGACGATTCCGACTCGGACTGCGATTTTGTACAGCCGAACATCGACGCGCCATTCACGTCCAGGGGTACAACTCGCGTTAAGTCCACCAGGCGTCATTCTTCGAACGTACTTTCTCCCGATCTTGCAGCTGTTTTAGACCGCACAAACGTCAGTGATAGGAACGCGACCTATATCCTCAACGCGGCAGTCCAGTCTACTGGACAGGACGCATCAAGTTTACCGCTCTCAAGAAGCAGCATTAGAAGAAGCAGAATTAAGCACCGCTTGGAGCACACTGAAGAGTGTAAGGCTTCTTTCTCCACTGATGGACCTTTGGTTGTCCATTTCGGTGGAAAGCTGCTTCCTGCTATATCTGGCGGCGGATCCAAGGAAGACCGCGTAGCTGTTTTAGTATCTGGCTACGAGGTGGAGAAACTACTCGGGATCCTAAAGGTTGACAAAGGTACGGGAGAAAAAGTATCTGAAGTAGTTGTAGAAATGATTTCGGACTGGAACATTGGCAGTGAAATCGTCGGGATGTCCTTCGATACGACTTCCAGCAACACTGGTAGACTGAATGGAGCCTGCGTACTTCTAGAGGAAAAACTGAACAAAAAGCTGCTTTGGCTAGCTTGTCGACACCATGTTCTTGAAATTGTGTGCGAAGATGTGTTCAGGGCTTTATTTGGTGCTACATCTGGCCCGAACGTACTGGTTTTTGGTCGGTTTAAAAAATTTTGGCCTCAAATTAAGCAAACAGCCTACAAACCCTGCACCGACAGCCGTCTTGATCTGGAATTGAACACTTTAAAGAATGAAGTAATTAACTTCGCTTTGAGCGTTCTCTCGAATGAAGAAACGAATATTCCCAGACACGACTATCGCGAATTACTTGAGCTGACTCTGATCTTTCTTGGCGAGCAACCTCCGCGAGGAGTTAGTTTTCAGAGTCCTGGAGTCTTCCACCATGCAAGGTGGATGGCTAAACTGATTTATTCACTGAAGATTTATCTCTTCAAAGATCAGTTTAAGTTAACATCCCGAGAGAACACATCTTGCCTCGAATTCTGCCTTTTGTCTCCTTAATCTACACAAGAGCTTGGATTACCTGCCCAAATTCATCTGATGCCCCCGCCAATGATCTAAGTCTGATCAAAAAGCTATCTGACTACTCACGAATCTCAGAAGTAATCTCCAAAACTGCCATCAAAGCAGTTAATCGTCACCTTTGGTACCTGAGTCAGGAACTCGCCCCACTTGGGCTCTTCTCTGATTTGGTATCCCCCGAGATTAAAAAAGAAATGGCGTCGCGCCTTCGGGAATGCTCAGACGAAGAAGTACACGACCGATCTGTCAGATATGTCGGGAAGGATGATATTTGTGAAGTAACCCTCGACTACTTCCTCGGCCCTGACTCCCAGTTCTTTTTCGACGTCCTGCAATTGAACAGAGGGTTCCTGGATGAGGAAGTGGACAAGTGGCCCGAGATTCCTTCTTACATTCAGGCGAAAAAGATTGTGAAAGTGTTGAAAGTAGTGAACAACAGTGCGAAACGAGGAATTGCACTGGCTACAACATTCAACATGTCTGTTACAAAGCACGAGGAACAAAAACAATGTCTCTACCAAATGGTGGAGAATCACAGCAAGCGATTTCCGAACCCGAATAAAGGTACGCTTTTTCCCGAAAGCTGAATTATGAACTGTTTAGTGTTTTATGAACTGTTTAGTGTTTTAAAAACTGTTTAGTGTTTACAGTGTTTAGTGAACTGTAGTGTTTAGTGACTGTGCTTAATTGTTTATGAATTAAACAGTTGTGTGCTATGAACTTTGTTTAGTGTTTTATTCTACAAATATAGCCTATTATTGCTTAATGGTTATTATGATTAATACTTATTTATGATCCAACAGTAAGTAAAATAACTAATTAAATTGTGTACTGTGTAAAAATAAATCGATAAGAAACATAAGAAATCGAATGTGTGATAGTATGAATGAGCAAAAGCAGTGAGCAGATAGCAAGACTAGTGACTAGACTACTGACAAGTAATTATTTTTGTTAGTACAATATAAGATTTATATAGTTAAATTTCAAAGCTCTTGAGGCACTCCTAAATATTGTCCGATTTTGCTCGAATTTTTTTTGACATGTTTTCTACTAAAAAGGAACACAAAATTCCACAAGCATTGTTAAAATTTAAAAAAAAAATTTTTGGACCACCCTACTTGCTACCCTAGATCATTATGAAACCAATAGAACTTGATTCTAATGCTAACATTTGTTTGGGAAAGTAAAATTATTATTATTGTTATTATTACATAGTTAAAACATATTAAAAGAGGTTTCAACGGACGGTCTTTTTTAACGACCCGCTTTTTTCAAGATTTCCATTGCCACATTGGTGACAACGGCATCTACGACGCTACAGCGCTTTTGCGACCGCAAAAGCATTAAAGCCCTCCTTCATCGGGCTTCAATCAGCTCCCTTGTCCGTTATAACTCTCTTAACAGTTCTTAATACGTAAATAACTATAACATCGCAGTTTGCGACTTTAAAAATCCCCTATACTGTGACCAAAGTGACAAGAAATGAGTCATCACAAACACGTGGGCGAAAATGTAAAATGCATCTACAATTACCGAAGGTCACACTGTAATCTAAATGATAAAATAAACAATAAATGAGCTAGAAAGATTCATTAGCGGAACAAACCCCTTTTTAATTAAAAGTAAATGTGAACGAAGCAATGAAAATGTGTTGGTTCTAGCGTACGTCACTGAATTCTTAGTACCGTCAAATTTGCACTCTTATCTTATCTCACCTCGGGTCGTATTTCTTTATTCCGGTGTGATTAGGAAAATGACTCATTTCATGCATTTTTGGGTGGAATATAGTATTATTTTTCATTTACCATTTCAAATAATAAATTTCTGACCTCGGCGGCCATTTTGCACTTTTGAGCGATTTGTACCCCGAATTCATAATCCGCGACCCCAAAAAGCTATAAGTACCTAATTTTATTCAATTATAATAAAAATTTTATGAAATTATTTAAATATTAATTGTCCCCTTATGGAAAAATAATAATTTGTTAATAACAATTACCTGCAATTAAAAAAAAATCGTCAAAATCGGTGCCCAAAAGGATACCGAGGTATTGCTCTTTATTTGTCTTCAGGAAACCGACTAACTGTCCATAACCCATTTTCTACTTTTTGTTAGTATTTGAGGATGCGTGCAGTTTTAAACAATTATTATTTAAGAAACAAGCTTCCATCTCGAATAACGCAAATAATGAACTATTTTGTAAAAATTTTAAAACAGTAGTAAATCGTCGCACAGAAAATGTAATTCAGCAGTTTACATTTTATATTATAACCACTGCATAAAAATATAAAACATATAAATCGATTATCGGCAATTTAAAGTTGGTAAGGTCGAGCATTGTCGATTATGATTGGACTGCCTGCTACTAATAACGAAGAGCGTATATCAAACCATGTATATGAAGGTCACACAATACGTGCGATAGTTATAAGTTATAATAAAAGATAGCGTACAGTATGTTGTTAAGCAATGTTTCCGCAGTTGTTTATGTAAGAAATGTGTTTGATGGGTGGACTAACTTCAGGTTTTTTAATATCAAATATCCGAGAGAATATTAGTTTTGAAAAAAATGAGCTCATACCTAGCTGGACTATCGAAAGTATTCTTTAACGTTAAAAAAAAAATTTTCCTATCTTGACAAATAAAACTAAGAAAAGTAAAAAACGTTATGACGTTTTTATTTTTTTATAAAGAAAATTAAAACTAAAACTAAAAAATACCTCATAGAGAGCTTTAACTCATTATATACATGAAAAAATATACCTAGTTAAATGTTTCAGTTCACAAAAAAATTCTGTAAACAGAAAAAAATGCTCCCATATACTTAACATATGCCAAGACTGGTGTGCAAGAGCCTTAAAATCAATGCTTAAAAATGTTTGTACATTATATGCACTAAGCAGGTTAACTATAACTGTTATTGGTAATTAATAGCAATGAAACACATATCGCACATCCAGTTCAATAGGGACGCAAGTGCAAATAGTTAAAATTTACAGGAGAGCAGTTTAGAGATTGTTTGATTATTATTTTTAGTTGTTACAGATTGAAATACGCTTGTAATTCCATCAAACTTTATAATACACTAAGTATGTATATCCTTTTTAGGTAGTGCTAAAAAGCAATTTTATAATTTTAACCAAAATGTGAACTTTGTTAGATATGGCCATATTGCACTGATCAGTTCTCTCAAAAAATAAAAATATGTGGCTATATTGCACGCGAACAGCAAGAAAATGAAAAAGTAATTATGGTTTAAAGAACTTTATTGAAAAAGATTGCTATACATAAGTTATTTTAAATAAATGTAAGAAAACACAATCATTACACATTATGCATTTGCTTAGTAAGAAAGAAAAAATATAAGTGCAACCATCACATTACTTTTCCAAAAAATTTACGAATTACCTAGTATCTTTAAATGCAAACCCGAAAATATTAACACAAGAATTCAATGCACATGTAAGACGCACTGAAACGAATTAAGCTTTCTTAACGTTGAAAAGAATTAAAAAAAAAATCTTTATTAAAAAAAAAGACGTCCAAGTTAGAGAATGAACAGTTTTCTATTAAGTACAATAAGATATTTATTCGTTGAAATTACACAATATGCACTTGCATAATAACTTAAATACTATTATACAGGGTCCGCCAAGTTTTATGTTCACCCCACTTTTTGAACTTAAATGTTATAGGAAAGGAACGCAATTTACATAGTATACGCATTGGATATTAGCTTTTCGAGAGTGCATATTTGTTTTTTAATATTGTTCGTAGAAGGCAGTAAAATAAAAAAAACCTCATTTACATTAAATTTACAAATTTTATTCTCCACGCTATGACGTCGATTTCAACTTCTAGAACTTAAGAAATGCACATTGTAGCCAAAAATAAATTTATACAAATGTTAAGTGCTCATATAAAGTGAAAACAACTCGTAATGACCTAAAAAATTATTACAAATAGATAACATTTCATGATAAGACGCTTCATAAACTTTCAATTCAGTATGTAAAATTTGGCTACCCTTACGTAATTAGAACTCTTGATTGTCGGGGTGAACATAAAACTTGGCGGACCCGGTACAGTTTCAACATTAAACTGGTAAACTGACTCAGAACCTAGGTAAGTAACATCCATGGATGACAACTTCTAAGGTTCTGAATGGGGTTATTAGTTCAGAAGCTAGGTAAGCAACATCCCTGGATACCAGCTTCGAAGCTCTGAACTGTCGAAGATTGTAACTCGAACTAATCTGCACCACAAAGTTGCGGAGTTTATATACCTTTTCGTGTTCCAGATCCTTTGTTCGGTTTCACACACGTGGCAATAACGTTTTACTTCGTTAGCATTTCGTAGATTGCATTTAGATAAGGTTTCTGAGTACTGCACATGTTGGCTATATTTATCTCGCAGCTGCGAAGTGTTATCTTGCTCGTGGTGATAAGATTTATAAATAACTCCATAATTCTCTTATATTATGTGCATACATTTAATAACGTTAACTAACGAATGTTTATTTATTCAAATTACCTGCAATGCAATAGAGACGTAAGTAGTGTCTAGTATCTGTTGTTATTCCTTATTTGCTCATGCACCGCAGAACCATATCGCCGCAAGTGTACTATGATGCATTATTAGTCCGAAACTTTTCAATAGCATAGTGCCATATTTGACATATAAAGCGTTATAACATTACCAATTTTAGATTTTAAGTACAATAATGCCACATTTGTTATGATATGGCGATATTACTCAAAATATTCTTACAGCGCAATACAACATTATGTGACTTTAAAAATCGGTTGTCTTAGAAACAACATGAGTAACGTACGTATAATCACACTATACATAAGATCATGTTTCATGAGAATTGTTTAGGAATGTGAACACACGATATCAAATAACATTTTTCTGCTAAGTCTATGTTATCTCTATGAGAACTTCTTTTGCATTTATTCTCTCATGACCATGAGAACTGTGTAGGCAGATAAGGTATAAATACCTCTGTTTTAATCTTAAGTCTTTAGTCTTTATTAAGTATTCATTCAACACACAAGTCTCTTCAACAAGTGTTTATCCAGAGTGAGTATTAAAACTAGGTGTGGATTTTAAAATTGTCTTGCTAGTAAAAACATAAAGGGTCATTCGAGTTTTAATTAATTATGAAATAAATAAAGATTATTAAAAGTTTCACAGTTTTATTAAAATATACCTGACAATATTGTTTCGACAGCTATGCTGTCATTATCAAAGGTAATATAATTATAAACAAACACGTCGCTAAGGTAGATACAAAATAGGTAACTAGATAAAATAATAATAATAATAATAAAAATTAATAATAAAAATCATAATTAAACATCTAATACTTCCAGTAACGGAGAATTACTGAGCTCAAGTTGTTCATTCATTAAAGGTACCCTGAGTTTGTGTTTGTATATCTCAAAGGCTTCTAAAATGTCTAATTTGCGTTTGTTATTACAAAAATGTAGGAATTTAATATTATTTTGAGGAGTCATTGTGTGATTTTGTTCTAAAAGGTGTTTGGCGTAATTCGATTTTTCAGGATGTTTATTTTTGTAATGACGTACGTGTTCTTTATATCTTATGTCAAAATTTCGAAGTGTTTGTCCAATATATACCGAACTACAAAAAGAACAATTTAAACGGTAAATGCCCGATTTCATGATATCATGTGTTCTGTCTTTAGCATTAAATAAAAATGAAAAAGTGTTAGTGTTGGTTTTAAATGTTATTTTATAATTGTTGGTTTTTCTTAGTATATGTGAAATTTTTTCTGATATTTTGCCAAAATATGGTATAGATATGTAATTTGTGTCTTATGTTTGATTGTCAATGGGATATATTCTTTTGATAGCTAACCTATAATCTTTTTGTTTAATTAAAGTGTCAATCATGTTCGGATTATAATGATTTGCATGTGCTAGTTGTTTAATGGTTGATATCTCTTTGCTAAAATCTGATTTTGTTAGTGGAATAGTTAAAGCTCTGTGTACTAATGATCTGTATGCTGCTATTTTATGTGTATTGTGGTGACAAGATTCATTTGGTATTGTTATGTCTGTTTGTGTTGGTTTTCTGTATATGGAAAATTCAAAAAGATTGTCTTCGTTAATCTTGATATTTAAGTCTAGAAAGTTTATAGTCCTGTTTTGTTCTGTTTCTAGTGTAAATTTTATATTAGGATGGATATTGTTTATAAGAATTAAAAATTCATTGATAACCTCAAAAGAACTGTCAAAACAAGCTAAAATGTCATCAACATAACGAAACCAGAAGATAATGTGTTTAGAGAGGTTTAATTCAAATATTCGATCTTCAAACTTGTCCATAAATATGTTAGCTAATAGAGGACTTAGAGAATTACCCATAGGTAAACCATCCTTTTGTAAATAAATTATGTTATTAAAAGTGAAATAATTTTGACTTATAATTATAATTATAATTTATTTACAAAAGGATGGTTTACCTATGGGTAATTCTCTAAGTCCTCTATTAGCTAACATATTTATGGACAAGTTTGAAGATCGAATATTTGAATTAAACCTCTCTAAACACATTATCTTCTGGTTTCGTTATGTTGATGACATTTTAGCTTGTTTTGACAGTTCTTTTGAGGTTATCAATGAATTTTTAATTCTTATAAACAATATCCATCCTAATATAAAATTTACACTAGAAACAGAACAAAACAGGACTATAAACTTTCTAGACTTAAATATCAAGATTAACGAAGACAATCTTTTTGAATTTTCCATATACAGAAAACCAACACAAACAGACATAACAATACCAAATGAATCTTGTCACCACAATACACATAAAATAGCAGCATACAGATCATTAGTACACAGAGCTTTAACTATTCCACTAACAAAATCAGATTTTAGCAAAGAGATATCAACCATTAAACAACTAGCACATGCAAATCATTATAATCCGAACATGATTGACACTTTAATTAAACAAAAAGATTATAGGTTAGCTATCAAAAGAATATATCCCATTGACAATCAAACAGAAGACACAAATTACATATCTATACCATATTTTGGCAAAATATCAGAAAAAATTGCACATGTACTAAGAAAAACCAACAATTATAAAATAACATTTAAAACCAACACTAACACTTTTTCATTTTTATTTAATGCTAAAGACAGAACACATGATATCATGAAATCGGGCATTTACCGTTTAAATTGTTCTTTTTGTAGTTCGGTATATATTGGACAAACACTTCGAAATTTTGACATAAGATATAAAGAACACGTACGTCATTACAAAAATAAACATCCTGAAAAATCGAATTACGCCAAACACCTTTTAGAACAAAATCACACAATGACTCCTCAAAATAATATTAAATTCCTACATTTTTGTAATAACAAACGCAAATTAGACATTTTAGAAGCCTTTGAGATATACAAACACAAACTCAGGGTACCTTTAATGAATGAACAACTTGAGCTCAGTAATTCTCCGTTACTGGAAGTATTAGATGTTTAATTATGATTTTTATTATTAATTTTTATTATTATTATTATTATTTTATCTAGTTACCTATTTTGTATCTACCTTAGCGACGTGTTTGTTTATAATTATATTACCTTTGATAATGACAGCATAGCTGTCGAAACAATATTGTCAGGTATATTTTAATAAAACTGTGAAACTTTTAATAATCTTTATTTATTTCATGATTATGGAGTTCCACAAAATAAGGCTGGAAACAATAAACAATTTTAATTAATTATTTTGCTTAATGTCATTTAAATTTGAATTCTAAAATTGTTCTGTTAAGTGTGTTAATTCAAATCTAATTATTTAAACTCGTCTTAAACTCGTTAAATAATTACCGACAAAGTAATATTAATATATTTGTATTCTAAAAGTTAAAAGAGATAAAGTTTTCTCTTGATTAAAAATAATAAAATATATTCTACGACTGCAAACGAAATATATAAATGTGTTTTATTATATTCAATAAATAAAGTTTTAAAAAAAAGCTTCGCCCACAGAATATAATCAAAACTCATGTACTTTATCGCGTTGCATACAGGACTTAAAAAGAAAGTGCCATATGACCATAACTCCAAATCGGCAAAATTTGCACTTGTGTTCCTATTGAAGTGGATGTGCGATATTTCAGCATAGTTTTTATGGCAATAAGAAGCTAAATAGCAATAAGTATGAATGATAAAAAAAAGTAAAAAAAAAGTTAAATAAACTAATAGAACACAAAGACTTTTGTACTGAAAAGCAATCGTTCTTTAGTTGTTTTGTTTGTCACCATAGATATTGTATTATTGTGCATCTAGTTTTGTAACAGAAAAGATCAGTTACAGCAAAACTATCCATAAAATATATTTATATTTTAAGAATTTAACTACAAAATAACAAACTACATATGACAAGGCCATCGATGGCTATTACAACAAAAAGGTATCTATACATAACTAATTATAATATTCTTAAAAATTGGCATGACACTGTTAGTACAGACGTATTTCTATTTTAGGAATAAAATACTTTCTGGTAACCCAATTTTGAAGTCATTCCAAGAACCTTAGACACTTCCACGAGAATCTCTACAAGACCTTCCGTGTAATGTGCCTGAAAATCTAAGAAGTTTTGATTGCAATGTGATTTCATTTTACGATAAATTTAAAAATGAAATTTTGACGACTGATTTTCTAAATACCTTATCTTGTGATTGGGGAATACATCACAGCCCTCACTTCATTACCATTAGCCACATACAGAACTCTGAAATCCCAAAAATTGATAAAGCAATTTTAATAAAACAATACAATACGTCACAATATTTACTGGCAAAGTTTATCACAAGATAAGCATTGATCTTACAACATTAGAAGGTGATAGAGCTCTTATAGGCAAAATACATGCAACCAAACTTTGTAATGGCAGGGGCATAGAGAATAGAAGTTAGTCGTCACTGTAGTGGTGAAAACAAAAGGACCAGGACAAAAAGTTGTTATGCTTGCTCAATGTTAAGGAAAAGAGTGCTTGAAAAGAGAAAGAAAGAGAAACTAAATAAAACAAATTCTAAATCGACGATTCAAAAAATTAAAAATAAACACTCCCATCTTAAACGAAATCAAAAACAACACCAAGCAACAATAATAAGTTTACAAAAAATGGATAGCTTAGAAGACATTGACAATTTGATACCAAAGTTAAATCAATGTGGTTAAATCATGTTTCGATGTAGCAAGTCGAGAACTAGATGGACTCAGATACCAACAAGAGTGGATATATACTTGCATACTGATAAAGATTAAAAGTCTAAACCTATACAGACATTTACAAAACAGGGAACTGCTTCCACTGCCTGCACCTAGTACGCTGCATAGGTATATTAGTAATATTGCCAGCACCTATGTATTTCCAAACAAAATTTTTGAACTTATAAAAATAAAAACTCAAAATATCCCTCCATATGAGCGTCATGGTACCCTAATGATCGATGAATGCAAAATAACCCCGAGCAAGCATTTCGACAAAAATCTGTTAGAGGTAATTGGATTTGTCGATTTAGGCGATTACACTTCAGCAGAATAAGAAAAACAGTTAGGTGATCATGCTCTTGTTATAATGTTTCAATCTTTTGCTGGAAAGCACATGCGGGCTCTCGCTTGTTTCTTGTCAAAAGGCTATGTTACGGGGACCATTCAAGCAAAGTTAATATTAGAGTGTGTTATTTTTTGTAAAGCAGCTGGCTTATTTAGTAGTTGTAGTAACTTCTGATGGTACAGATCAATGTGGAAGGCGTGTGGTGCAGGTAATCTAGAGGAACCATGCTGCATCCACCCCGTAATGAAGATAGAAAATTAAGAATGTGTTCTGATTTTCCACATTTACTAAAATGTGTCAGAAATGCTTTAAAGCTTTAAAACCAAATTCTCCAGAACAAATACAATTAAAAGATTTTCTACTTTATATGGACTTGTGGGAATTGTGTACAACAATGAACCTCTTTTTAACAAAATCCACATCAGAAGGTCTTAAAGATACAATAAATTCTACGTTAGATTTGCTGAAATATTGTACTGCAGGTACCTATTGACTATAAGAATGAACCAAGACCCTCTTGAGCATTTTTTGTTTTATTAAAACTTAGTGGCGGTGCTAATAACAATGCAGAATCCCTGCAAATAGCTCAACTTTTTCGTTTAATGTCTCTGTATTCCCTCATAAAACCACCTGCGGGTAGCAATGTCTCTAGTGGAAACATGTTCAGCTCTTTGGTGAGTAACACCTCAGAACTCTTGAGTTGCAGTGGAACACCTAAAACAAATGTAACAAAAGACCAAGTTGATCTACAACTAGACAGCATGTTAAATCAACATATTGCACTGCAAGCATAGAATTTACTGATAACGAAGAAGCATTTGCTTACGTTTGCGGCTACATTGCCCGTAAATATAAATCCGAGAAATGCCCACAATGCATACAGACCATAATTGGCAGTGGTGTTGAATCATGCAACGCATTTAAAACTTTACGTGGCAGAGGACACTAAATTATTGCCAAAAAACCTTCTTTTTGCCAAAAAAACCTCTTTTTTTGCAAAAAGCAGGTAATAATTTATTCCCTAGAGCCTAGACACACGATTTTCTTAAACTTTTGAGAAAATTGTTCAAATACTTTGAAACTTAAGTAGTATTTTTTTGGTTAACTTTGAACGTACAGTTTCTCTAAAATTAATTTTTCACGTAAAACATGTGAAATAATTTAATTAATAAACATCGCTTTCCAAAAAAAGTTAGGTAAGCAAGTGTTTAACATTCCTAGAGTATTAATTTAAAACCAAAGTTATCACATTATTATATTATTTATGAAAAAAGCAACACACGTTTTTTGGGTACACTTGCACCTTAAAAAAGTATATTTTGGAAGTTTTTATTAAGAAATAATTTTGTTTAATTAACTATTATGTAATATGAAATATCGTTCGCTGTACTGCAAGTACGTCATTAATAAGCATTTCTTAACCGAAAATTGATACAATATAAAACTCGCGTCAGGTAAAATTTGTATTGACTTCCTGGTTTAACTCCTTTTTAACTAAGTGGTTTATTAGATATATAGTATACGAGCCCCGTCCCAGTGAAGATCGCTCACTCTATTTTTGTTATTTAAATGATGCCCCGCATTTTTTCTCTGATATACATAGTAGCTGTTTTTTGTTGTTACAGTGAAGTACTGTCTTTGCACTTATTCCATGTTAAGTTTCATGAAATTCTATCGAATGGTTTCCTCACGCTGCCCCTTCAATTCCGAACAGTCTGCGCACGCAAAGAAGCGGTAAGAGGGATACCTGCCTTAGTAAAATTTTAAAAAACGTAACAAGGAGTAGGTGCAGAAGCAATACTTTATTTTAAAAATAAGTTACTTTGAAGACCAAAGGGAACTTTGAGACAAAAATTGTGGGGTGTACTTTGTTTTAAAATATAAAAGATAAATACACAATGAAATATAACAATAAAACAATATAATTTATAATATAGGTCAGTGCTTTACTCTAACAACCAGAAATGGCTACTTCGTAAAACCAAAACAATCCAGGGTGAAAATTGCGAGGCGCCGATTAACAGAAATAGAAGTGTGCAAACTTTAGTGGGATGGGGCTCGTAAATACTTTTCTTTATCATTCTTTCTATACAATCGAAGAACTTCACATTTAAATAAAGATCTATATATTTAGTGCTAAACTAATATGATGGCACCAAGACTCAAAATAAATTAAGATCATCTTGAAGTAATAAATCTGCAATGAATTTATTTATATTTGTATACTTATAAATATGTAGAATGTAGATCGTCCGCATACAACAGAAAGACGCAATATTTAACCACGTAATGTAGATCATTAATGTATTTACAATAGAAAAAGGATCGGCCCTAAGTGAGATTTTCGCAGAACTCCTGAATACTCCTAGATGTAGGACTGTTGATTACAACTTGCTTCTTTTAACTAGACTCTTGACACTTACTGGCTAATAATTTCTATTAATTTGTAGTGGTGACTTAAGACAGCTTATGATTTACATTGCTGTGCTGGTCCAACTCTGTTTCTACTGCATGCCAACTAACTACATAGAAAATCAGGTAAATACACAGGCTATAGTAACTATATGTATACCGGGTGTCCCAAAATGCTCTTTACACAAATATCACCCTTATTTGAAAAGATAACAAAATCGACCAAGAACTATCGTGAATGACTTAAAATGGTCCTTTAGAAACCAGCCTTAAGCGCTGATTGCATAGCAACGTTTAAGAGATCATGCCAAGTTGATTAATTTTTCAAATTGCACCATCTGTTTTTTTCGCTGAAATGTATTCTTCACTTCATTCTGCATAATGTTAGTATGCCTTACTTATTTATCTAATGTGAATTTATAAAAAAATAGTTTTTATAAATTGTACACTTCATATTCGCTAACTAAATTAATAAACAATAACGTTATAACTAAATAATAAGGCCTGTGTAGAGTTCAGAGGAGGGCATTTTCAACATTTGATTTAAGTTTAAGATAAGTTCGTGCAATTTATAACAAATATTTTTAAACCCCTAATTAAGTACGGCATACTACCATATGCAGAATGAAGTAAAAAATAGATTTCCATAAAAAAAGAGTGCAATTTGAATAATTATTCAACTTGGCATGATCTCTTAAACGTTGCTATGCAACCAGCATTTAAGAATATTTTCTTAATAACCATTTTGAGTCATTAACAATAATTTTTGGTTGATTTCTTTATCTTTTCAAATAAGGGAGATATTGCGTGTAAAGAGCATTTTGGGACATCCGATATAGTAATACATATTTATAATGATTACTTGTAGGCATCCAATGTTTCGGAAGCAGTATATTTTTCAGATTGGTATTCTCATAATCTGCCGTCACTGAGAGTTTCAGTTCCTTTTATGATCCAGAATGCTCAACGAGAAATCACTATAAAAGCCGGAGGTTTGATTGCAATGAACGCTACAACTGTAGTTAACGTAAGTTTTGAAATGTAGCAACTATTCCGGAGAGTTCTTTCCAGTCAATTTTCTCGATAATGAACAATTTGCAAAATGTCCGTTTATGAACGTTAGAAACTAAGACTTAAATTAGTAATAATTATTTATTTATGTTTTCCTAGCTTAACTCCCTACACACATGAGTTATCTTTGTCAATTTGTGTTGCAGGTACTTAAAGTATCCTGGTCTGTAGCTTCAATACTGAGAGGTGTAAAATGAAATAATGGAGGGAAGATGAAGATTAATAGAAACTTTTTGGAAATGTTTGAAGCAATGTAGTATATGCACATTATCAAACACAAATTGAATGACTTACTGCTGTGAAATACCGATTATCTATAGTTTAAAATGTAGAATAGGGTATAAAACTTTTTATAAAACACTTAAATATAAGTAGTTAATGTGCCACTTGGGCCAGACAGAAATTGACTTGCCATTTGGCATGCCAATGGCATGACCCCTCCCCTCGCTTCTGACTGGATATCCCCACTCCTTTAGACACGCCTACTGCTCTCTCTGATTGGTCGAGGCCATCTTGGATGACACGCCTACTGTTCTCTGATTGGACGGTCGTCTTGTTATTATTTACGTCACAGATAAGGGAACCTATATTACTGATATGGTTTGTACCTCGGTTAATGGAACCTGTTATATCGCATGGCTTGTGTGTCGGATAATTCGTATCAGTGTTAACAGATTATTAGGTAAGTGATTACGTCTTAAAAAAAACACGCTAATTGAAAATAGGTAAAAATGTTTTTATTTTATTTAACTATGATACATTGCAGTCTTAAATATAAAACTTATAATGTAATTAAAAGTCAATAATTATACATGGTTTGTGGTCGTGTATTTTCTCTTTTTAGATGATGTATCGGGTTTGCTCTGTAATAACGGTCTAGAGCATACATTATTGCATAATATATTAAAATATATTAAGGTAATATATTAAGGGGGTTTGTCTTGATCTATAAGATTCATGTTTGACTAAATAGATACATAAAATTATCTGTACAGGTTAGTTTGTTTTATCCATAGCAACTCTTGAATCTTCCTATCCTCTATACGGTTTCACTTGGGTCATTGTCATTCGAAAAGTGTCCGAATGGAAACCTTCAGAATTTCTTTGGTATATTTTTCCTATCAAATCCCATATCTCCTCGAATGTTACATTTCTGGCTTCTTGCAATGATAGATACGCATCTCCCTTACCGAAACAATCTGAACCAAATGTAAAACTAATCTTATCCTCAGGGTCGACGTCCTTGCTTATATGGGCAACGATATCTTTGATTCCATTCTTCACCCACTCTTCTGGGTCGTTAATATCCTGAGGAATTTCGTTTAGTTTGAAGCAGTCACTACGTCGGGCAAACTTAAATTTCTTGTTATTAGTCGTGGTAATTTCGATAAGTATTTGGAATGCCATTTTTAAATGGTTATTTTAATAATTGGAACTGAGCTGGAGCGACCGTTCACCTCAAATACTCGAGTAAGAATGAAGTAACTGAGTGCAGTTGCTCATATTTATACTTTAACCGGAAGTCGAGAAATAATCAATAGTCCAACATTCAGTTACAAAGTGATGATATATATATATATATATATATATATATATATATATATATATATATATATATATATATATATATATACTTCACTACTTTTCCGGGTTTCACTCCGCGTATACACTATTCGGCTCCTAGAGGAACCAGACAATGGTTGACGACGTTTCGGCAAGATCACACTTGCCATCTTCAGGTCACTTCTAACTTCCTTCTGCTTCGCGTGGTTACACGATGTAGACTGTAGTCTACATCGTGTAACCACGCGGGGGGCATAGGGCATAGTATTAATGGGTACCATTTATGAGGGCTAGAGTTTTTGTTTTTGATATATACAATTTATGTCTTGGATACATAAATTTTATTTTCGTACAGGCTAGCAGACACATGGCTTCTTGTACCCATGGGGAAGAGAATCGGAATTGTCATTAAACTTACGTTTTTCTGACCTAGGCCTGTAGATCTTTGCTTCTTTTTTGGTGATGACCTGGTGGTGTTTTGTACGTATTATATTCATAGAGGTTATGTATAGGGGAACAACAGGTTCATTGGTTGTAACCATTTGTCCCATAGTGTAGAAGTTGATGAGCTTCAGTATATCATAGTTGAGCCCATAGATAATATAATAATATACTACGTATATAGAATGCAAACTCCAAGCATTGTTCGATGAATAATTCGTGCGCCATCTGTATTTTTGGGGCTAAGTATCTTAAATGCATTTTACCTGTACGGTTTCATCTTTAAGAATTTAAATTATTTTTTCCATTTGGCTTAGAAAGAAATCCAAGTAATTATTTAAATTAATTTATTCTTACATCGTAACAAATACCTACATTTTTCTTGATTGGTTAAATAGTTCAGATTGTATTTACAATTTCTACTACATTTGCCTTATTATTGTTGTTTAAACCAACTATCTTGCAAACAATGCTATCTTTTAAACTAGCTTTATGACTACAAGAAAATGTACCTGATTTTTTTACAAAACGTATAATAAATTGTCTATTGATTGTTTGTTTTAACTTGTTAACTTTCTGATATAACTTTTTTTGCTTTTGGACACTGTTTTGTTTTTGGTTGGCCTGACTTAAAATTTGAAATTGTATCCTCGGAACATGCGGTGTCTTCGAAATTGATGTATGGCTTTCCAGCAATACTTTATAACATCTCTAAATTCTTCCAGCGCTACAATAATAAAATTGTAATTAATTTATTTAAATAAATTCGACGAAACATTTACTCGGTCTGCTTTCCAAGTTATCAGCATTAAATACCTTACCTTTAGAACAGGCACTATTAACTAATTTTCCGGTGCTAGTTATACCTATCACAAATACGGTAATTGTTAATTTTCTTCTCAATTAGTTATTCAATGTAAGTGTTGACAAAAGTTCCATTTAAAGAATGTCGTCAGGTCCTTTGTAGAATTTAAAAATCGATGGCAAATAAATTTTGTAGCGAAAACTTAAAACGGCACAATTATATTTTGGAGTATTTCATTTTTTGAGAAATGTCAGTTTCAATCTTAAAACAAAAAACTGAATTTATAGGATACAGCCCACGTGATTATATTATACAGTGCTATTAAATTAAAATGTAATATGCGTACTATATTGCAAAAACTAATTATTTTATCATTTCAAATGCAATCAACAATATGCAAGCGCTGAAAATGCGCTAGTCGTTTAACCTTTCATTTCAATTACACTGTACAGATATTATGTAAACAGCATTGATACGGTTTGTCACTAAGTTATAGAGCAAGCTGTAGGTCTAGTAGGTCCATGGCCAGTTGCATCGGGTCTTGGCTTTATTAATGGAGATGGTCATGGTAGACCGCATTACAGGTGCCATCTGTATTTTTGGTGCTAAGCTCATAAAATTTTGATTGTATTCAGTTTGCATTCTACATACGTAGTATATTATTATATTATCTATGGTTGAGCCTAATGCCTTTTACTTTACAAACAGTGAAGTAAGTGTGGTACTTGGGACTGAATATAATGTAGCTATAGTTCTTAGGACCACCAGAAGTAAATGCTACTATATAGCTGCCATGGCCGTAGT
Organism: Agrypnus murinus; assembly: GCA_929113105.1. NCBI lineage: Eukaryota > Metazoa > Arthropoda > Insecta > Coleoptera > Elateridae > Agrypnus > Agrypnus murinus. Next base: position 80,271,380 of record OV816025.1, on the reverse strand, counting down.
CTTCTAGCTCGTCGGTCATTTCCCCCAAGCTGGACCCCGTTGGTACATCCCATTCCCCTTCTCTGCTAATGTAAATTATAGAATCCGTGTCGTAATACAGCACTCGTTCTCTAAGACGTTGCAGGTAGCTATACAATTTAAGACGAGCCTGAGTTGTATATGCTGCAATGGCTACGTAGACTATTGGCGAAAGGTCTGCTGTGTCGTCTTTGTATTGCCAACCAACTATCAGAGAGTCTTAGTTAACATTCTCGATGTGGTTTACCTCTAGGGCAGGGTTTGACAGGAGCTCATCTAACTCGTAAGGTTGACGAACGATAGTAGTTTTAGGTTGGTTTTCTAGCTGACCAAACTTGCCTCAGAAGCTGTTTAGCATTAGTTTAGAAAGCTCTTAATCCGGGATTCTTTAATATTTCTGAAAATTCCAAGTGTATGCCTTCCTTCTCGAAAAATTCGTCAATATATACATTCTTCTCTGTATCAGTTAAGCAACCCCCGGGCCAGCCTGACGCCTGCTGCTTCATTTTAATGAACTTATTCATCATTTCTGTAAACAGTCCGCCAACTTTCGTTGTAGTAGTGTATTGCTCTATGTCGTATTGCCACACCTCGTAAATTTCTAACATGACATATCCCATCTCCAAGGCTTTTTGTACTTAGCCTATTACCCAAGTACCCGTCAATGCTCGTTCGCTTTCCGTGTGGTTACATTCATTCTGATTAAGCTCCGAACCACAGGTTCTGCACAACACAAACATTAGCTTATTGTTCATCCTGAGTGGTTGTACCGTGTGGTATAGCTGCTGTGGCGGCAAGACTACATTTTATGAGACCATTTGTGTGCTATAGATCAAGTTCTTTGCAAGCACCACCTACATAAACCTTAGGGTGTCCATTAGGAAACTTGCCATACTTACAAAGCCAAGGATATAAAGAACAAACATCAACATATTTTATTTTCTCTCCAGGTCCGACTTGATAATATGTTTTGCAATTACCAGTTCGGCCGCCAAAGAAAGCATCACGAGGCCTCAGAGGTGTCGATGCCAGTAGAGGGTTGCTTTCAAGTTCTTGTTTGAGGTTTTTGTTTCGTTGCAGCATCTCTCTAAACTCACACTCCCACATCTCGATAACAACATATCCGTATTGTCTCAGTCTTTCGATCTTGTTGATGGTTCTTTGGAAACGATTGTTTAAGGTATCTGAAGGGTCATCGTGCAAAGGTTCATCCCTCCTTACGGATAGACAGTTGCGGCCGTGATAGTAACACCCGTGAAACTCAAATACCTGTCGTGTTTCTCCACAGTAACCATGGACCTTCACGCCGTCTACTATAGTCTCTCGATTCTTAGCCGAATGCAAAATGTTAATGCACCGCTGCATTTCTTCATAGATTAACCAGAGAATGGCTATTTTCGACTGATTGTCAACATTTATGTAACCATTACGTGGAATAATTCCGATCGTTTGTGGTTTCAGGAAGTTTCTGCGATAAGCTAAGCTAGTAAGTTACAGGCTGAGCCTATGTTACTGCTTCGGTGAACGGACATACGTTGCACTCTTCTAAGAATAGCTTTCTAAATTTAAGACATGCCTTGGTCAAAATGTCAACGTCACTGATGCAATACTCCACTAGATCTTTTTGCATTTTAAAATAGGGAGAAGAAGTGCATACGTCATACCGTGCCTGACGTCATAATTCTTTCCTCGCAACGCGCATGTTCGCATCGCTCTACTTCGCTGTAAACCGTTTGTTTGACAGTTTTGACACTGTTGACAGTTGGAAGAGAAAACGTGACGCTACTTTGTGAGGTTAAAATAATAGATAGGTACTATCACAAATAAAATATTGAAACAACAATGGGTGAAAGCCATTGGGTAAGTGTTTTTATAGCTTGTAAACATCCTTTTTAACACTATCAATAATCAGAAATGAAAATATAATGTGCCTTATTGAAGTACATGCGCGTTGCGAGGAAAGAATTATGACGTCAGGCACGGTATGACGTATGCACTTCTTCTCCCTATTGTCATTTCTGTGTTCGTTATGCCATTCCATCAGTTTGAGACGCGTATCTTCATTCATGTAGTCGTGATCGTAGTATTTCAAGTCGGGAAAAGGTCCATCATAATTAGCATTAGCCTGAGTGTTGAAAAGATGTGGAAAATAACCCTTCTTCAGTTCGGCGCCTAAATCGAAGGGTTTTGGAAGTGCAGATAAAGCCATGGGAAAGTAGTTGATACTATCGATAAGCTTAACATTATCGATACCCATCATGATAATGTTGCAGCCTCTCATTATTAACTCGACCTTGAGATCGATGTTTTCCAGCACGTGTTTAAGGAGAAATTGATGATAATATGCCTTTCCATTATGAGCAAACACAATAATCCTCTTAAAAGCCTTCTTGACCCCCAGTATGTAATTTAGGAAAGTTTTGATGGGATCTATTTTTAGAACCTGTCGTCTAACGCAACATTTTTCGCATACCGCAAATATACTGTCTTCATTAATACAATTATCACTTCTTTGTTGGAAGACACACAGGTTGGGTACATGTATCTTCTCGCCATCAGGACCTCGTTCATCTTGCCTCGACTCCAGATCATAAAATATAAAGAGGTAGCCTTCCAAAGATGGTTCTCTGTAATCGGGCTTAATATAACAATAATGACCTAAAGGTTGATGTTTTCCGCACATCTTGCAGAATATTTCATCACAAGTATGAGCTCTTTCGGCGGTTATTGTCTTCAGACACTCGGGGCATCGGTTAACATGTTGGCATAAGGTTTTCTTGCCATATAAACCGACAGTTTTATGTTTGTTGTAACAGTCTTGAACTCTAAATTTGCGATGACGATCATGACACCTTATTTCCTGCCTAGTTTTTCGCATGGAGGGGTCTATTGACAACAAGGACATGATCGAGGACATCTGTGATCGTTCTTGTTATTGTATGGAATGTGACAAGATTCACAGTAGTATCGACACACAAATGCTGCTTTCAAGCTGGCATTCACGTTATAGTGGTTGTTATGGTGATACAGATTAATTTTCATTGGAGCATCAGGACCTTCAAATAATACGGTGCGTCCTTTGGACCCATACGCATAAACGGTTATTTTGAAGTTTTTCATGTGAGTCTGGAACCTCTTCAGTTCTTCAACACCAGCCCCTTTCTCGGGAATCTGAACTCCAACTTCTTGCAACAGCGTATTTGCCTCGATATCCTGCATCTTTGCATAGTTTTCTCTGATTTGTTTGACGAGAGGATCCTTGAGAGCATAAGCTCTGGCCACAACTGGAGCTCGGGGAAGGCAAAGGTTATCATTGTTATTGATAGTTACTATACCCCTTCGTTTAGCACATTCTTCTTCATAGTTATTGTAAGTCTTAATTCTTCCAGAACCTCTGTACGATTTCACTTGGGTCATTGTCATTCGAAAGGTGTCTGAATGGAAACCTTCAGAATTGCTCTGATACATTTTTCCCAATAAGTTCCATATTTCATCGAATGTTACATTTCCGGCTTTCTTGAAGGATATATATGCATCCCCCTTCCCGAAACAGTCCGGGTCAAACGTAAAACCAATCTTATCTTCAGGGTCGACGTCCTGGCCGATATGCACGACGATATCTTTGACCCCGTCCTTTACCCACTCTTCTGGGTCGTTAACGTCCTGAGGAATTTCGTTTAGCTTGAAGCAAACATTACGTCGGACAAACTTGTATTTTTTGTTAGTCTTTGTGATTTCGTTAAGTATTTGGAATGCCCTTTTTAAATAGTTATTTTCAATAATCAGAGCTGAGCTGGAGCTACCGTTTACCTCAAATGCTCGAGTAAGAATGAAGAAAAGTAATGAGGTTGCTTATATTTATACCCCCTCCAGCCGAAAGGTTGGCAGTTTCCGTCGAGGAATCAATCGAATATTAAGAAAACGCAGTCGCAAGCACCCAGAGATGAAAAAAATACCGAGCCTGTTTGTAATCATTCGATATTCCTAATCTCTATAAATAAAAAATGTATGCTTTTTAGTTCGAACAGCACGCATGCATAATAATATATTAACACGAGGTATTGTATAATGTTTTTTCACTATAACGAGAACAAAAGCTGTTTGGATAGTAGTGGAAAGAAGGGGTTATAAGAATTAATTAGAAAAATCAGTAGCAGTCGGTTGCTACTGAGTAATTTACATGTAGGAGGTGGATTTATGGGATTGAAACCTATATTGTTATATCGGGGTTATGAATAATTCGACAGTGGTTGCGGGGGTGTTTTTAAATTATTTTTTCGAAATTCTCAACCGTTGGCGGCAATTTGAAAAAAAAGGTAGCCTTTTTATTATGGAGGACTAACATCTGATTATGATTAATATACATACTGCTGTGATATACAGAGGGAAAGGTTAAATAGGTAATTTGGGTTGCCTATTTTTCAGGCGTTCTTATTGAATTTTTGTTAAAAGGTTTGTTTAATAGTATCAGAAGTATGGTTGAAGCTAGCTATATGCAGGAATTAAGTTAAATACATTCTTTTTGCAATAATTTCTTGTTAAAGTTACATTTTATGCAAGATTATTTAACGATCCGATCTATTCATTACATAACCTCAATTTTTGTAATTAATTTTCAAAATGGGTTTCTTTAGAAGAATAATTTATTCACATTATGTTAACATGCATAAGAAGTTTTATATTTTAACAAAAGGATACTATGCAGGTGGTGTATGATTTAATAATTGTGGATTATAATACAACGGTTGGTACGTTGAAGTGTTTTCCTTAAGGAACCGTCAATAGCTCAAACTTGGTAAATTGCACCTAGAATAAAATAAAACGGGCTATTATGAGTTAATTAGCATCTATAAAAGAGACTTACCTTGCTTAATTTTCATAGGGTGATTATTTTTTTCTTCTACGATACATGGTGTTGGCTTGTCGAGCCACCATTCTAATTTAATTAATTTAGGTTCATGATGTTATTGTGGAATTTCGTTGGATAACATCTTGGCTGTGGATGTTGCATAAAGTTTTTGTTGTTCTATATAGTTGTTTTGTCAGCGGATTCAATTTAAATATGTCCATACACCTGTGCTGAGAATATATTTCTTTTTTAGTTAATTTTGTATTGTAAGTGTTTATTATGAATGTCAAATGATTGGGAAAAGGTAGATAATCAGATTATGTAAAGATTAATGGGTTAAATTGGTGGTTGGACAGATTTAAATGGAATTTATTACAATTTTTGTCAAGCGTGAACAGTTGTTTGTTCGACTTAAGATTGTGAGTTATTGTTGGGTTTTTGAAATAAAAATGTTATATTATTAGTTTAAGGAAGTGTTGGGGATTCTTTTTATGTGTCTAAATCTAAAATTTAAAGAAAATAATATTTTATTTAAAAATAATTTGAAATGTCAGATTTTGGTCCATGGCATACTTGATTATCTTACTTTATTGATGTTCCTATATGTTTTAATGCAATTTGTATTATGAAAAACAATTAGTAATCTCTAGAACGTATTGGAAGGAGGACGTGTTGTTCTCAGATTTATTAACCTAAAAAAACAACAAACATTTTTAATAAGGAAGAAAGATAAAGTGAGGTTACAAATTTTGAATAATTAAAACTCATGCATATAATTGGATATGGCTTACCTGTTTGTCATTATGTCAAGAAAATTATAAATCATAGAATTGATTTGGATAATTTCAACATTTATGGAACTTGTTATTTTGAAATACATTTGAAGAATTTAATTTTATGCAGACCTGCATTATAAAAAAAAATCTCACTAACAGTCAAGAGTTGATTTGTGGTTACCATAGCAGAATTTTCAAATCTGAAGAAGTGCCTAGTGTGCGACTGAGAATTGTAAGTGTATTTAAATTTATACTGGCCAATAACGTGAAATAAAATAAAAAGATCTTTTCGGACAATTTTTATTTAAATTATATAACAAGACTTAACAATTGAGACAATTTAAAACTATTTCTTTTATATATTAAAAAAGAATTGAGAAAATTCGACTACATTAATTTTTATTTAAATTGTTGTTATAAGTAGTTTAGTTATAAGGTACAAAAATTGAAGTAGAAATCCCAAACATTAACATAACCTATAAAAAAAATATTAAAAGGCTGATTAGTAGTTTTTGTCAATTGTTTATTTTTTTTATTTGTGTTTAAAGAAATAAAAATTTGTGTTTCTTTCTATATCTTTAATTTATTGTTCATTTTTCTTCCTTGTGTGGAAATAATTTGTGATTTTCAGCTTGTTGCAATTTTCCCAGCGCAAGTGTTACGATTAAAGGTGGTCCCATTGATAGTAGAAATTGGTAAGGTAAGGTTATTGTATTATAAATTTCAGAGATATTTGTCGAGTGCTTTACTGAAACTAAAGTTGGAGCTAGTGACGGGGCAAAAATCTATTAATAAAATATTGTAGTGGTATTCTGTTGTGTTGTAATTTGTTTTGTTAAAGTAAACAGCATATCACTGCAATACGTATGCATATCTTCTTTTTTTTGCTTCTTTTGGCTTGTTACCTAAGGATATTGGAGAAGAAGAGCAAGAAGTTGGAGTTCAGATTCCCGAGGAAGGGGCTGGTGTTGAAGAACTGAAGAGGTTCCAGACTTACATGAAAAACTTCAAAATAACCGTTTATGCGTATGGGTCCAAAGGACGCACCGTATTATTTGAAGGTGATGATGCTCCAATGAAAATTAATCTGTATCACTATAACAACCACTATAACGTGATTACCAGCTTGAAAGCATCATTTGTGTGTCGTTACTACTGTGAATCTTGTCACATTCCATACAATAACAAGAACGATCACAGATGTGCTGGATCATGTCCTTGTTGTCAACAGACCCCTCCAAGCGAAAAAACTAGGCAGGAAATAAGGAGTCAAGATTGTCATCGCAAATTTGCATTAACATTTTGCATTCGGCTAAGAATCGCGAGACTATAGTAGACGGCGTGAAGGTCGATGGTTACTGTGGAGAAACACGACAGGTATTTGAGTTTCACGGGTGTTACTATCACGGCCACAACTGTCTATCCGTAAGTAGGGATGAACCTTTGCACGATGACCCTTCAGATACCTTAAACAATCGTTTCCAAAGAACAATCAACAAGATCGAAAGACTGAGACAACACGGATATGTCGTTATCGAGATGTGGGAGTGTGAGTTTAGAGAGATGCTGCAACGAAACAAAAACCTCAAACAAGAACTTGAAAGCAACCCTCTACTGGCATCGACACCTCTGAGGCCTCGTGATGCTTTCTTTGGCGGCCGAACTGGTAATTTCAAAACATATTATCAAGTCGGACCTGGAGAGAAAATAAAATATGTTGATGTTTGTTCGTTATATCCTTGGGTTTGTAAGTATTACAAGTTTCCTATTGGACACCCTAATAATCTGTTAACACCGATACGAATTATCCGACACACAAGCCATGCGATATAACAGGTTCCATTAACCGAGGCACAAACCATGTCAGTAACATAGGTTTCCTTATCTGTGACGTAAATCATGTAAAACAAGACGACCGTCCAATCAGAGAACAGTAGGCGTGGCAAACAAGATGGCCGTCGACCAATCAGAGAGAGCAGTAGGCGTGTCTACAGGAGTGGGGATATTCAATCAGAAGCGAGGGGTGGGGTCATGCCATTGGCATGCCAAATGGCAAGTCAATTTATGTCTGGCCCAAGTGGCCCATTAACTACTAATATACACTTAAATATAGACTTAAAAGTTTGAAAAATATATATTCACATTGTAACTCCTTATAATAAATGTTAAAGTAGTAGACCATGTAGTCCCTAGCATTGAGTTTAAACCAAGAGAAAAATTCGATAATAATTGCTGATGTATGATTAAGATTTGTGGAGTTATGAAATTGATATTAATTAAGCAGGCATTACTTACTAATCGAGTACAGAAGCTTTAATTGCAACTTAATGACTCTTGAATCCAGAAGAGAACCAATATCACATCTATGATTATTATAATATCTAGACTAAATAAAGTACAACACATTTTTATTTATCTCACTTCAGACAAATTTAATAAAACAAATTTAACATTAGTTATTATAGTAGATATTAGTTATTAATTCTTACAACTTGTAATGAAAGGTTCAGGCAAAAATAGATTTAGAGTAGCGTAGTATCGGCTTCGTTAAGTTGTTACTTGCATGTGACCAGCGGACAGTAATTAATTTTATGTCCGATTGCATTATAAACTACTGTTTATTGTATTGTTTTGCGGCAGTGAACTGGCTTATTATTGTACTCGTAAAATAAAGTGGTAGTAGTAAAATAAAGTATATAGTAGTAAAATAAAGTATGGCAACTGTATATTACATGTCAAATTTTCTTCTGTCAAGAATAGATGTCAAATTTATAAACTGATATTTTTTTGATAATTAGCCAATTTTAGGAATCGAACATAAAGCTTTGTATGCAACTCTTACATAATCGGACCTTATAGGCTCGCCCTTTTTATAGGACTTGCTCGCTTCGCTCGCTCGATCATAAACTAGGCTTGTCTATAAAGTCCTACATTATGTACTTGTTACATAAATAGCTATTATTTGTATTCTATGCGTTAATAAATATATTGTGTCGTAGAATTTTGTAAAGCCACTTTTGTGGAGAGTTTGAACTTGCGAGTTTAAAAACGTACTAATAACAATGGGTAGTTTTGTTATTAATGTTAATAATTATTGAAATAATTGTGTAGATAGTACTACTACAAATATATTATGCAAATTATTCAACTGGTTTTTTTTATTTTATAGTAATGCACAAATTCCATACTTTTTCTAATATATGGATATATCAGGATATATAATATATATCCTGATAACCTGATATACTATTGATTTTACAATGATCAAGGACAGCAAGGCTAATATGGTATTTTATTCTTTTCAGTGAAATGCATAGGATAAAATCATAAAAAAGCATCATATTAGCCTTGCTGTCCTATATCATTATCAAGTTAGTACGTGAGCTGCTGGCGTCCCGTTATCATTAGCAACCAATACCTTTCCAGTAGAACAACGTCATATAGCATAATTACCATAGCGGGAATAGTCCAATATCCATAGATGTCCGCAGCTCTTTTCGGTATTTTGATTATACTTTGGCGATATGTCCACAGATTCTTTTCGGCGTTTAAATCAAGATTCGGCTATATGGTCACCGACCCTTTTCGTCGTTTTGTCCGTTCGGCGATATCATAGACTCAAAGAATATATATACATCATTTTAATTTTCAATGTATTGTAAGCATCAGTAAAGTTTTTTTATTATTTATTTCCAAGTGAAAAGAATCCCCAAAAATGATTAATTCAATATGGAGCGAAATGTTTTTTGTTGATAGCATTCCTTCTATAGCTGTCGATCAGAATCATGGAGCAATGATTTGAACACTTTAGATTGCTACACAAATAATACGTTAGTTAATGATATTGCATTAGTAGAGAAAGAATGGGGTTTCTGGGACCACCTCCCACTACTTTCTGCTTTCTGCCAAGGTCAACCTTCAAGGTCAAGGCTTCACTGATTTTTAAGCTGATAGTTAGCGGTTCAAGGTTAAGACACTTCTCTGGTTTTAAGTTCAAGGTTAAATAAAAATTAAACAATTCACAACATTTATTTACAACATTTATATGTTTACAACAATATCATACAAGAATAACATTTTTAAAATTTATTAATAAGAGATTGAAGCATGCTGAATTAAATCAATTAAAGTAAATAATGGGTAATAACACCCTGGTCGTGTCGTTCCTCTGAAGGCATCGACACTGGTGGATGAATGCGTAAACACTGTTGCTATGCACTTCTCATAAAGTAGGTCAACTGATTTTTATATATTCCTTATTATTTTTTCCTATAATAAAGAATAACATTTTTAAAATTTATTAATAAGAGATTGAAGCATGCGTAATTAAATCAATTAAAGATGTACAAATACATACTGTTAACTGTGAACGCGTGAAACTGGTTGCTATGCCGAAAGTAGGTTAACTGATTTTTATATATTCCTTATTGTTCCTATAATAAGCATATAAATATATGATTATATATATAATAACTTACTTACGTAAAACTATTATAATTTAATAAACCGTTAAAGGAAGCAAGTTTCCCAATGACTGCTATGACCCTGGGTCGTGTCGTTCCTCTGAAGGCATCGACACTGGTGGATGAATGCGTAAACACTGTTGCTATGCACTTCTCATAAAGTAGGTCAACTGATTTTTATATATTCCTTATTATTCTTCCTATAATAAAAAAAACATATAAATATATGATTATATATATAATAACTTACTTACGTAAAACTATTATAATTTAATAAACCGTTAAAGGAAGCAGTTTCCCAATGACTGCTAACTGTGTTATGACCCTGGTCGTGTCGTTCCTCTGAAGACATCGACACTGGTGGATGAATGCGTAAACACTGTTGCTATGCACTTCTCATAAAGTAGGTCAACTGATTTTTATATATTCCTTATTATTTTTTCCTATAATAAAGAATAACATTTTTAAAATTTATTAATAAGAGATTGAAGCATGCGTAATTAAATCAATTAAAGATGTACAAATACATACTGTTAACTGTGAACGCGTGAAACTGGTTGCTATGCGGAAAGTAGGTCAACTGATTTTCATATATTCCTTATTGTTCCTATAATAAAAAGCATATAAATATATGATTATATATATATAATAACTTACTTACGTAAAACTATTATAATTTAATAAACCGTTAAAGGAAGCAAGTTTCCCAATGACTGCTATGACCCTGGGTCGTGTCGTTCCTGTGAAGGTACTGGAGGACACTGGTGCCTCAAGCTGGAGAGCGCGGAAGTGGGTCAGTGACCACGGCTTAGTAACTTGTTTTTTAAATTGACCGACATTATTGCTATAAAGATGAAATTTGCACATTTTTATAAAGATAAAAATATTTAATGCATGTTTAACAACTGATTATTTTTAATATTCCTTTAATTAAATTGTGTAAATTTTCATCATTCATAAATAGCCGGATATTGTTTAATGGTTCTTTTCGAGTACTTACTTTCATTGGTAATTTAACGAGAGATGTTTTGTTAAGATAAAGGTTGACTGTAAACTGTGGATACACCAAATTTACCAAAATTATTGTTTAAAGTTTGAAAAAGATAACGGTAGATTTTAGTTTTAGTTTTATAAAAAAATGTAGATCAAAACAATGAAACAATTTATTAGTTGTTTATTAAATTGCTTACAACAATATCTCGTAAACAATTAAATACATAACAATTATTTGAATCCATATCTCTCGTCAGGTAAGGCGTGACTCCCGAAGGAAAACGTTTTTCACGAAATCTGAGTTCTCTTTCATCGTTAAATTCTTTTTCCGTTAACCACTTTGTTGCAGTGAACGTTGCCCAATTCGGTTTGTAAGGTTTATTACACCAAATGTTCCGTTCAGGTTCATCACTCAATTCATCCCAATCTGAAGTGCAGATGCCTTTGAAGAAGATGAGGTCGCATTTATCAGGCAAAAGGTTAATAGCGTGGCGATGTTCCAAAGTACGTTCGGTACATATGACTCCTTGAGTATTTATGACTTCACCATCTTCTTTTAAATATAGAATTTCTAAACCAGAACACGAAGAATAACCTTCATCGGCTTCACTCAGTATAACTATAGTATCCGGAAGTCTTCTTCTTTCAATTAACAAACCAGTGTTGTGAGTTTTATAACGAGAAAACACGATTTCACCATCATCAACAGTCGTTTCAAGTGTCCAAGAATGCAACCAACCCATCTCGATGTGTAACTGAGTAATACAGAATCTTGACTGAGTAATACAGAATCTTGACTGAAATCAAACTCAAACACCCCACCAAAATTTGAGAAGAGTGGGGAAAGCAATTGTTTCATTGGCCACACCCTCAACCTATACATAACCTCAAACTCTGGCTCTCGGAACTATACTCGTCTAAGAATGTTATGAGTGGCTTTTGTTATTCGAAATCAAACACCCCAACATAATTTTTCTATTATAATATTGAAAAGATAAATTGTGAGTAATATCAAATACAATGTCAGTGTCGCGATACAGCATAGAAACTTGCATCGATTGGGATATAAGTGCAATAACACAAAACTTTTCTAACATAGGTATGTTGTTTATTTAAAGGAATATTAATAAAAAAACTCTTATATGTAATTTTTATTATATTGTATACATAATAACATTTTAGATAGATAATGTATAATTTACTTTTCAAAAAGCGAACGATACAGATGTGAGAAAATTCTACGTCCAAACAAGCTAAATCTTCAAGACACTTTTCAACCTCGTGACAAGTTGGTTCTATTACATTAAGTTGAAACCAATCTTCTAACGGTTCAGTCACATAATGCGGATTTGTTGTTATGGTGTGCGAAATGTTCACGAATGCTCCATTGATCAGTGTTCCACTAACTACGAAAGTGACTTCTGCAAGTAATTCAACATGTTTATTAAGAACATCTTCGTTCTCAACGGTTTTTAAAAATCGAGGAAACTGCCGTAGTAATTGTTCCCGCACCTCCTCCATACCTTGGATCACGTTGTCGTTCATACTTAACTTTCACAACAGACGAATTTGAAATTAAACCGATAAATGGTTAGGTACACAATAAGGGAAAGTAAAGTAATAACTGCGAATAGAACTGATATTGTTGTCGCTATTATACAGGAGCTCGAGGGGGGATCGGGAATGCGGCAAATGGTAGGATCACGATTAGTCCCGAGAGATTGCCAATTTGATTCGATAGAGTAATTAGGATAACTATATTTAATTTTGCAGGAGGAAGGTTGAGAAACGTTGTGTAGGGATACGGTGAATACGTTGACACCGTGAAGAATGTCACTGGTCAGTGCGTACCTAGTAGGATCTCGGGAAAACACAATGGATCCAGAAACAGAGTCCGATGGTTGAGCAACATACAGAATACCGTCGTACACTGCACTTAGCACCACCAACAACTTTACAGGTAACACTGGCATTGTATTAGGATCGATTGAGATGTAATCTCTACGTAAAGGGAACTTAACTATCTCCTACTCCAATCGATAACCTTGAACCATATACCCCTCCCTTACTTTTTTCCATTAAGAAGGCTCTATATAAACTGGATGGTAGTGGTATGGGTTAGTTGTATTATAATGGCTTTGATAAAGAAAGCATTTCAAACTGTAAAGAATGTTCCGATGGAGTTCAAAGATCCTGTTCGAGAGTTTTCTCGAGATGAGCAAATCACCACCCAACATGCATCCATCCATCAATCCTCATCCGAAGGTTGCAACATTCTGAAACCATTATTCTACGCTACAGCGCATTATTTAAACAAATCCAGATGTAAACTACTTAGCATCGGACTCTGCCCTATGGAGTTAACACCACAAGTGAGATTGTCGGGAATGAAAAACGACTACATCAAATTTAACCTGGAAGAATGGGAAAATTTTGAAAATAATCACGCAATCATCAAACACTTCTTACATAGTATCGTGAATGGTGTAGTATTGTACTTTAATAAAATAAAACCATAATACAACAGTTTACCACCACAATATATTTTTAAACAACAGATTTTTGCCCCGTCACTAGCTCCAACTTTAGTTTCAGTAAAGCAATCGACAATTATCTCTGAAATTTATAGTACAATAACCTTACCTTACCAATTTCTACTATCAGTGGGTCCACCTTTAATCGTAACACCTGAGCTGGGAAAATTGTAACAAGCTGAAAATCACAAATTATTTCCACACCAGGAAGAAAAATGAACAATAAATAAAAATTAAATATATAGAAAGAAACACAAATTTTTATTTCTTTAAACACAAATAAAAAAATAAACAATTGACAAAAACTACTAATCAGCCTTTTAATATTTTTTTATAGGTTATGTTAATGTTTGGGATATCTACTTCAATTTTTGTACCTTATAACTAAATTACCCATAACAATAATTTAAATAAAAATTAATGTAATCGAATTTTCTCAATTCTTTTTTTTAATATATGAAAGAAATAGTTTTACTTTGTCTCAGTTGTAAAGTCTTGTTATATATTTTTTTTATAATTTAAATAAAAATTGTCCGAAACAAGCTTTTTATTTTATTTTACCTTATTTTACGTTATTGGCCAGTATCAATTTAAATCCACTTACAATTCTCGGTCGCACACTAGGCACTTCTTCAGATTTGAAAATACTGCTATGGTAACCACAACCAAACTCTTGACTGTTGGTGAGATTTTTTAAAATGCAAGACTGCAGAAAATTAAATTCTTCAAATATATTTCAAACTAAAAAGTTCCATAGGTGTTGAAATTATCCAAATCAATTCTATGATTTATTATTTTCTTGACATAATGACAAACAGGTAAGCTATATCCATTTATATGCATGAATTTCAATTATTCAAAATTTGTAACCTCACTTTATCTTTCTACATTATTATCATGCTTGTTTTTTATAGGTTATTAAATATGAGAACAACACGTCCTCCTTCCAATACGTTCTAGAGATTACTAATTGTTTTTCACAATACAAATTGCATTAAAACATATAGAAACAACAATAAAATAACATAATCAAGTATTCCTTGGACCAAAACTTGACATTTAAAATTATTTTTAAATAAAATATTATTTTCTTTAAATTTTAGATTTAGACACATTAAAAGAATCCCCAACACTACCTTAAACTAATAAAATAACATTCTTATTTCTAAAACCCAACAATAACCCACAATTTTAAGTCGAACAAACAAATATTCACGCTTGACAAAAATTGTAATAAATTCCATTTAAATCTGTCCAACCACCAATTTAATCCATTAATCTTTACATAATATGATTATCTAACTTTTCCCAATCATTTGACATCAATAACAAACACTTACAATACAAAATTAACTTTATTCTCGGCACAGGTATATGGACATATTTAAATTGAATTGGCTGATAAAACAACTATATAACTACAAAAAACTTTATACAACTTACACAGCCAAGATGTTATCCAACGAAATTCCACAATAACATCATGAACCTAAATTAATTAAATTAGAACGGTGGCTCGACAAACCAATACCATGAATCGCAGAAGAAAAAAATCACCCTATTGAAAATTAAGCAAGGTAAGTTTCTTTTATATATGCTAATTAACTCATAATAGCCCGTTTTATTTTATTCTAGATGCAGTTTACCAAGTTTGAGCTATGGACGGTAGATTAATAAAAACAATTCAACGTACCAACCGTTGTATTAAAATTTACAATTATTAAATTATATACACACTTAAATAGTATCCTTTTGTTGAAATATAAAACTTTTTATGCATGTTAACATAATGTGACTAAATTATTCTTCTAAAGAAACCCATTTTGAAAAATTATTTTCAAAAATTGAGGTTATGTAATGAATAGATCGGATCGTTAAATAATCTTGCATGAAATGTAACTTTAACAAGAAATTATTGCAAAAAGGATGTATTTAACTTAATTCCTGTATATAGCTAGCTTCAACCATACTTCTGATACTATTAAATAAACCTTTTAACTAAGATTCAATTACGAACGCCTGAAAGATAGGCAACCCAAATTACCTATTTAACATTTCTACCTGCCGATATCACAGCATTTTCCCTCTCTATAAATTAAATTGCAAATATTCCCAAATATTTCAATTGAATTTATACAACTCTAATAACATTATAAACCATTTAATACAAAATTAAGCTGATTAAAATTTAATTTTCAGCTATATAAGGATATAATAAACTAACATGAAATTCTCCCCTTATTCTCTCTGAGTCAATAAATTTTAAATTGTATGTATCATTAAGTTTTTCTGTTATTATGAATGGACCTTCAAAAGGTAATAGAAATATTCCTACTACTCCTCCCTTTGCATCTGCCCTCCTTAAAGACCTTATTATTACCTTATCACCGACCTGAAAAATTGTTCTAGTTTTAATTTTTTTATTTTGTTTTTGCACATAATTTCTAGAATTTTGCTCTAATCTATTTCTGACTTTAATTAACTTTTCCTCAAAACTTATATCTTGTTCTTCCACAATCGTCCAAGGTCTATCCGGATATGTTTGAGTCATTAACAATGTTGGACTTTCTTTTGTTATAGTATTAGGTACATCATTAATAAATGATTCTATCCTATTTAAATAAGCCTGCCAATTACCATGCCTTTCATACATTAACAATATTCTAAGATATTTATTTATTTCTTGGATATATCTTTCACAAGGATTACCCTGTGGATGCCTTATGCTACAAAAAATTATTCTGATATCTTTTTCTGTCCAATAATTAATAAATCTATCATTTTTAAAATACGTTGCATTATCCGCCAGAATTTTATTAGGTTTTCCTACAGTTTGAATATAATTTTCCAAACATTGAATTGTTATATCGGTAGTGTAATTGACACATGGATATAACTTAACATATTTTGTGAAAACATCAACAATTACTAGAATATTTTTAAATTTCTTACTCCTAACTAAATTCGATAAAAAATCAATGGCTATCATATCCAGTGGATTTTTAACTTGTATAGATTGGATTAAATTTTGATTGACATGATTCTTAAATTTTGCCAAACAACAAATATGACATTTTGTTAACTCTTGTTTTATAGTGTTCAAGTCATTTTTTGAATAAAAATTTTCTCTAAAAATCATCCAAGTTTTTCTAATTCCTATGTGAGCATATTTTTGATGAAAATAATTTGCAATATCTTTAGTATGAGCAACACCTGTGACATATAATTCTACATTTCCTATTTTTTTATAATAATATTTTCATTATTTAAATAAAAACCTTTATATTGATTATCATTTTCTCTTATTTTAACTTTCAGATCACTTAGCTCATCTAATTGTTGTTGTGTTTTTAGATAATTTAAATTAAAAATACCATCATTATTTTCAAGTGAATTTGCTCCTATTAATATTTCATTTGCCCTAATTTCTTTTTCCTGTTGTCTCGATAGTTGATCAGCCGTAATATTATTCTTTCCAGGGATGTATTTTAAATCAAATTTAAATTCTTGCAATAACAAAGTCCATCTATATATTCTACTGTTCGAAAACCTTGTTGTTAATATATGTGTTAGTGCGGCATGATCTGTTTCTACTATAAAATGATTACCCGTTAAATAATACTTTAATTTTGTGACTGCAAAAACTAACGCTGCCATCTCTTTTTCAGATACTGTATAATTCTTTTCATAAGACCTAAGTACTCTAGAAATAAAACAAATTGGAAAGTAGGTATTATCCTTTCTTTGTATTAATTCTGCTCCCAGTGCATTTTCTGAGGCGTCAATTCTTAAAGTAAAAGGTAAATTATAATCCGGGTGAAATATTTTAATATTATTATAAAAACTATCTTTCAATTCCAGAAATGCATTTTCCTTTTCTTGATCCCATTTCCATTTAACCTATTTTTTCAATAATTCCAATAAACATATAAGTTTCGTGGACAAATTAGCAACGAATTTTCTATAATAATTTAAAACTCCTATAAATCCCCTTAAAGTCTTTAAATTCTTTGGCCTAGGAAAATTTTTAATTTCTTTAATTCTATCTTCATCTATTGTTATTCCTTTTGTATTTATTTCATATCCCAAAAATTTTACTGTATCCTTATAAAATTCACATTTATCTATATTAATTTTTAATCCATTTGAATTTAATTCTTTTAAAATCATCTCAAGGTGTTTTAAATGCACTGTTTCATTTTCACTAAATATTAAAATATCATCGATATAATGAATACAAAATTCATTAAATTTATCTAAAATACATTGCATAGCCCTAACTAATGCTGCACATGATGTTGACAATCCAAAAGGTACTACTCTAAATTGGTAAACTACTCCATCTACACTGAAACCAGTAAATTTCCTAGAACATTTTTCTAATGGAATTAACCAAAAAGAATTTTTTAGATCTATTTTTGAAAATACATTCTTATTCCCTAATCTTCCTATTAATGAATCAATATTTTGAGGAGCTTCAAATTGTGGTATAGTACGTTCGTTAATTTTTCTTGCATCAAGACAAATTCTGATACTATTATCTTTTTTTTTTTCAATGACCAAAGAATTAATGAATTCTGTTCGTGCTTTTTCTATTATTCCGTCTTTAAGCATAGATTGTAATTCATTCCTTACCTTTTCTCGTTATGCGTATGGCACCGGATATGTTTTGCAATTAAAATAAGATTGATTATTGACTTGTATTTTGTGCTCATAATTTTTTGCAAAAGAAGTTTTCTTATTACACAGATCTATATTTTCTTTTAATATTTTAATCATTTGATCTTTATATTTTTCATCAGAATTTATTTTATTAAGTGCATTTAAATTATTATTTTGAAATGTTTTAATATTCTTATTTGCATAAACTAATTGACTTTCATTTTGATTAATAAAATTAACATTTGTTTCTGGATCTATAATTTCCTCCTCTGAATCATGCTCATATTTAACCCAATTAATTTTTTTATCACCTATTTCTATTAAAGCTCTTTCTACATCAATTTTAACATTGTATTTTTTTAAAGTGTCCATACCTATTATTATTGGAATTGTTAAATCTGGGACGATTAATAATTCTAAAGATAATTTAATATCCTTGACATACACATCATAATATAATTTTTTTTAATTGCCGTTATTTTTTTTTATTTGCTGTAACCAAGTTTATATTTTTGATGTTGATAATAGAATTTTTAAATTTTTCCATATTGTCCAAAACAAATTTTTGATTAATTAAAGAACATTCTGCGCCGGTATCAAGTAACGATAAGAAAGTTTGATTAAAAATGCTTATATTAATAAAAGGTAAATTTTGTATTAAAATATTTTGATTTAAATTAAATTCTAAATTGTTTTTATCAGTACCATCGTTTGGAATTTTGATGAATTCTTTTGGATGAGTATAACAATGTTGAATGATGGTACTATTATTTAAAAATCCTGACGTTCTTCAGTTTCGAATATATTATCCTCTACCATTTCTGATTCCCTATTTTGATTTGACCTAGCCCCTAAATTACATTGAACATCATTCTGATTCCTGTTCCTGTTTTGGTTTCTATCCTGATCCCTATCCTCTGTCCTTCCATTATGATTTTGTTGTTCCCTCTTATAATCCCTATTCTGTCTACCATTATTATTATCGTAATTTGAATTATAATAGTTTCTTTGCGGATAATTTTGATTCTGGTCTCTTCGATAGTTGTTATTACCATTATTTGGATTATAATTCTTATTTTGATTGAACCTGTTATTATAATTATTTTTATTTGGATTGTATCTATTATCATAATTATTTTTATTTTGATTATATCTATTATTATAATTATTTCTATTTTGATTGTATCTATTATTATAATTATATCTATTTTGATTATTAAAATTTTGATTTCCTAAATTCCTATCTTGTTGATTATAACTATCTCGATTCTCCCTTTTTATCCCTGTATCCCAATTATCACGAATATCATATCTTTTAACTAGGTTAACTAAACCATCTATTGTTCTTATCTCATCTAATAAAACTTTATTTTTTATTTCTTCTTCAAAATGAGCAGATAATTGTATAACTATAATTGCTTCAGTCAAACCAGCATCCAATTGATTATATAAATGGAATTTTTTTATGGCATAATCTTCCCTTGACATTCCTGCATAACTATTATATTTTCCCTGACCTAACTCTATTCTTACTCTTTCCTGTTTTTCTAATCCCCAATATTTATTTAAAAATAACATTTCAAAAGCCTGAAAATTCACACATTTATCCTCTATCGTCTCAATCCATAATTCAGCGTTACCTTTCAATTCACTTTTAATAAAATTTAGTTCTGTATTATTATTATAATTGTTTTTTAACATCAATTTCATTTGTGAAAGATAAGTCTTTAAATTTTTTATAAACGTCTTAGGATTTATTCCATAATTTCCATTAAATTTTGTTAGGTTATTATCATTAACATTTCCTATCACTATTGTACTAGCTCCTTGGTTATTATTATAACCTCCCTCAATAAATCCTTTAACCTGCCCATCTAACTGATCAACTTGAGCCTCTATCTGATCACACCTTGACTCTGTATCTTTTATAACTTCACTGATAATCCCATCAACTTCCTTTTTATGCATATTTATCTCTATATTAGAGTTTTCTATTTTGTTCTCTAAATATGAATTTATTTGTTCCTGTTCTCCCCTTACATGTTTAATTTTTTTTCAACTAGATCTAATTTAGCATCTACATTTCGCTCCAATCTCTGTATTTGAATATCTATTCTTTGTTCTATACCATTAATATCCTGTCTTAGCTTTTCCTGTACCTGATTTAACTTTTCCTGTCCCTGATTAATTTTCTGTTCTAAGCTTGTCTGTACCTCACTAATATCCTGTTTTATATCCTGTCTTAGTTTTTCCTGTCCCTGATTCATTTCACTAATAGCTTTTAATAACATTTGGATCGCATCTGAATCCCCTGACTTATTAGCTTCTACATTCTCTAATTGTTCATCTCCTTCCATTTCCACATTTAAAATCTCATCCCCCTTATTTTCATCACCTTCCATCATCCTACGTTCTCTTAAACTTTCAAATTTTAATAGGCGTTTCTCCCTCTCAGTCTTTTGATCCATTTAAAATTTTTATTGTTACAATCCCCAAATCGTTTTGGTCGCCAATAAATATATATGGTGGGCTTAAATTTTGACAAAATGGGCCCCACGTTGGTTCGACATAAAATATATATCGTGAATGGTGTAGTATTGTACTTTAATAAAATAAAACCATAATACAACAGTTTACCACCACAATATATTTTTAAACAACAGATTTTTGCCCCGTCACTAGCTCCAACTTTAGTTTCAGTAAAGCAATCGACAATTATCTCTGAAATTTATAGTACAATAACCTTACCTTACCAATTTCTACTATCAGTGGGTCCACCTTTAATCGTAACACCTGAGCTGGGAAAATTGTAACAAGCTGAAAATCACAAATTATTTCCACACCAGGAAGAAAAATGAACAATAAATAAAAATTAAATATATAGAAAGAAACACAAATTTTTATTTCTTTAAACACAAATAAAAAAATAAACAATTGACAAAAACTACTAATCAGCCTTTTAATATTTTTTTATAGGTTATGTTAATGTTTGGGATATCTACTTCAATTTTTGTACCTTATAACTAAATTACCCATAACAATAATTTAAATAAAAATTAATGTAATCGAATTTTCTCAATTCTTTTTTTTAATATATGAAAGAAATAGTTTTACTTTGTCTCAGTTGTAAAGTCTTGTTATATATTTTTTTTATAATTTAAATAAAAATTGTCCGAAACAAGCTTTTTATTTTATTTTACCTTATTTTACGTTATTGGCCAGTATCAATTTAAATCCACTTACAATTCTCGGTCGCACACTAGGCACTTCTTCAGATTTGAAAATACTGCTATGGTAACCACAACCAAACTCTTGACTGTTGGTGAGATTTTTTAAAATGCAAGACTGCAGAAAATTAAATTCTTCAAATATATTTCAAACTAAAAAGTTCCATAGGTGTTGAAATTATCCAAATCAATTCTATGATTTATTATTTTCTTGACATAATGACAAACAGGTAAGCTATATCCATTTATATGCATGAATTTCAATTATTCAAAATTTGTAACCTCACTTTATCTTTCTACATTATTATCATGCTTGTTTTTTATAGGTTATTAAATATGAGAACAACACGTCCTCCTTCCAATACGTTCTAGAGATTACTAATTGTTTTTCACAATACAAATTGCATTAAAACATATAGAAACAACAATAAAATAACATAATCAAGTATTCCTTGGACCAAAACTTGACATTTAAAATTATTTTTAAATAAAATATTATTTTCTTTAAATTTTAGATTTAGACACATTAAAAGAATCCCCAACACTACCTTAAACTAATAAAATAACATTCTTATTTCTAAAACCCAACAATAACCCACAATTTTAAGTCGAACAAACAAATATTCACGCTTGACAAAAATTGTAATAAATTCCATTTAAATCTGTCCAACCACCAATTTAATCCATTAATCTTTACATAATATGATTATCTAACTTTTCCCAATCATTTGACATCAATAACAAACACTTACAATACAAAATTAACTTTATTCTCGGCACAGGTATATGGACATATTTAAATTGAATTGGCTGATAAAACAACTATATAACTACAAAAAACTTTATACAACTTACACAGCCAAGATGTTATCCAACGAAATTCCACAATAACATCATGAACCTAAATTAATTAAATTAGAACGGTGGCTCGACAAACCAATACCATGAATCGCAGAAGAAAAAAATCACCCTATTGAAAATTAAGCAAGGTAAGTTTCTTTTATATATGCTAATTAACTCATAATAGCCCGTTTTATTTTATTCTAGATGCAGTTTACCAAGTTTGAGCTATGGACGGTAGATTAATAAAAACAATTCAACGTACCAACCGTTGTATTAAAATTTACAATTATTAAATTATATACACACTTAAATAGTATCCTTTTGTTGAAATATAAAACTTTTTATGCATGTTAACATAATGTGACTAAATTATTCTTCTAAAGAAACCCATTTTGAAAAGGTCTTGCTGAAGCAGAAGGGGATGGGTATGAGAATTTGAAACAAGTTTTAACTTCCTTACCAACGAGTGGAAATGTCATAACCGGTTTAGATCTATTAGCAGTTCAGTCCGATAGAATTGCGAACGATGTTAAGGGTTATGTTTTATAATATCATGGACAAGCTAAAGAAAAAGGTGACTTTCAACGAAACAAATAATTCCGTACGGTACATGGTAGTGTGGTAATATGCCCACAGGCAAGCGCGAAAATCGATGTGGATGAATGGCGCTTTAGATCGGTATAGATTTCAAAGACGTATAGAGAATTGTGGTCGAGTGTTAAATAATATTTTAAGTGAAGAGCACAGACATTTTATTTACCTTGAACGCTTTAGTACTTAAGTTTTGTATTCTTGTAAACTATAATACGTAAACAATAAATAAAATATTTTAAAAAATATATGCATTTTATTAAACATTAGTTCATTATAAATTCATTATATAACCAATAAACATTAGATAAAGCACAAACACATAGATTTTTATTATGATAGAAACATGATACTTCATTAACTTCCGGTAGTGCTGGATGTTCTGGAAATTCAACAATCGACGTTGAAAGATATTTTTGTAAGAATTCCTTTTTTTCACGCCCTTTTACATAAATCACTTCAGCTGATGTCGTCGCGTACCGAAGAATGTCTTGAAACATGAACGACGGAGTCTCGCCTTTAGACCAAGCAATGCAGTAGTGATTCTTTATTAACCAATGTGCTTGTTTTCGGAGTTCTGCAGGTAACGTTGGAAATGGAAAAGGTGGTTTAAATACATAATGAGCTATTTTACAACCATCGTAAATAGCTAACTCTTTAGGCAAAAACTTGTTGTTACCAATCTTAAAGCCTTGAACGTCTACTACAAGACGCATAGCGGCTAACTAAACGAGGCTCAAAATCTTCATTTTCTTATATGTAATAAATCGACAATCGTCGTAAGTAGTCGTTTACAGTTGTCGTACTTGCTTTGTCAGTGCATTATACGTAAACATACGATCATGCAAAATTAGACAATATGCAGTAGTACTAGCGGCAATGCTTTTATGAGTTTCGAAAGTAACTCGAAGAACGACAGCTTTCCCTAGCAAGGAATCTTTCTGTCGCGAACAGTCGATGACGATTAGCGGTGCAATGGCTTTAAATTTCGATGGAGTTAGAATGGGCTCGTTTGGTTTGTCATAGTAAGATCGTTGGAAATTGGCATACATTTCATACAAGGTAGCAAAACGGTTCTCGTCATAATTAATATTCAACTGATCGTATGGATATCTTTCAGTATTTAAAAATACGGTCACATTTTGTATATCACAAGGATCGAATGCACTCATATCTTTCTGTAACTGTCCATCGCGATTAGTATGAAAACCTAGGATAATGTAACGAGGTGTTTCTAGACTGGTGGATGTTTTAATAGACCAACTATGTTTATCGGTTTGTGGTATAGCTAGATAGATATGCGTTTCCCAACTTCTAAACGCCACCTTAGTATCAACATTTTTTCCGATGTATTTTGTCAATGATAATTCTTCTGCTAGCCCTGGTTGAATATGGGGAACATTCCAATATATCTTTTTCAAGCTAACTTTCAGTTTTTCATTAGCATCCGTGGATATTATAGCATCAATATCGGAATTGCTTCGAATTAAAACCAATTCTTGACGAATGTTCATAATAATTTTTCCATAGTCTTCAAAAATTCCCAATAACATTGACAGAGGTATAAAGGCGCTAAAATGACCTTTGCTATCCATCACAGTGCTATTACCTTCAGGAAACCATCCGGCATTTTGTAACTTGACACTATCGCTTGCGTTGTACGAAAGGTAGCCTTTCATGGTAGACGTGAGTCCCACTTTCGTTACAGAATCCACCACAACACCATTCAATTCGTAGCGAATATCACTAAACAAATATTAAATTCCGTTGTTAATAAGTTTAGCCGTAGTAGATGGGGTACCATCTTCTTTCAATAACGTGCCTTCTACGTACAGATAACTGCGTGAGGGTAATGTGGACATGTCTTCTTGACTCGGTATTCGAATTTCGTCATTGTTTTCAAAACGAGTTGTATAGGGTTGATGGGTGTGGAATTCGGCACCTACGATCGAATTATCGACGAAAACTTTTTCGTTCACATTTAGTATACTCATTGTAGAACAGTAAAACCGAGACGTTGTAAAAATAAGCGGTTGCGCTGTGTCACTTGATCGGCTAGCGATTGCGGACTAACCTGTTTTTGGTGGCAACAAGTTTTTTTATAATCCGAGCGAACAGTACAAGCAGTATTATACTTGAACACCATCGCTAATGCTCTTCAAATGCAGTCCTATCGTCACGGTTTCTCCACGAAAATTAAACAGGTCACCATCTTGATCAACTATTTTAAGGGTAATGTTGGTAATTGTGTTGACGTTGATTGGTAAGTAGGGTACATGGTCAGGCGCTTCAATTATTTTGAATCCAGCAGGAACACTCGGGAAAAATTGATGTATGACATGATTCGGAATTCCATTTACATAATTACCAGTAATAATATTACACGTTATAAGTAACGAGTTGACTTTAATAATGTTAATAGGAACATCGGATTCGTGACGTTCATTTTTTTTCAACTTCAAGGGCTTAAATCCTAATAAGGGTCCAATAGAGTGTGTGTAACTGAAAAGTCTATGACTTCGTCAGCTCGTATCATTGTTTTTAAAGTATTGTGATTTGGCTCTATGGACACAGTTATAGAATTTAATTGAGAATTAATGTAAGCTGCTATATCGGCTATTTCATAAGATCCGGTGGGTATATGTATAGCTTTCTGTCCAATTTTAAACACATTATTTTCCTCAGTAACGTTCGGAATGCTGTTAAACGTTTCGAAATTGGTCAATCCCATAACCCATTCTTTAGTCGTATCTAAATATATTGGTGGATTAAAATCAGAGCTTAATACGGAACTCTTATCGGATAAGATGAAGGTCAACGACATGTCGGAAGTCTAATGCAGACTGTAAACTTTTATCGAGCGTTATCATATAAAAAGTGTAGCACCAAGTGTCCACAATTGAATGAGTTGAGCTTTTGAAAAGAATCATAATTGTATTGAATAACGTTTCCACCATCGTCACTCTTAAAGTAATGAACAAGTTCTAGTGGAGGTTTCATCTGACCAATACTGTCAAAGTACAAAATTTGTCTACCACGTTTTATATACGATGTCCAATGCGTTCCCTCTCCTTCCCCACTATCTAAATTTACAATACCGGTTTCGTTTTTATGGATTCGTTGCGGCAGTTCATTTCGCATAAAGATGCCTCTAAAACAGGGAATATTTAATTTACGAATATACCTGGAAAGATCGACATTGGTCAACGCACGGCGTGGTAGTTTCAACGGTAGTTTTTTGAACGTAAATATAGTCCCAATCCAGTTTTGTATGGTTTCAAATATAAACCTTTCCCTATAGAAGCGGCTTCCATAGCCTTATTGTGTCGGCGTGTTTCTTCTACGGTCTCCTTAGGCGCCTTGGCTTCGTTAACGGCTTTTGCAACTGCCGCTGCCCCACCGCCCAACGAGCCCAGAGCTCCCAAAGCAGCAAATAAGGGAATAAGGGGCAGTATACCACCTTTTTTGGGAATGGGTATAATTCGTGATCGAGGATTGACAATACGTTTCCGTTTCAAAGCTGACAGTGCAAGTCGAGCAGAGCGTTTTAAAGAGAACTTTTTTACTTTACCACCAATATGCTTTCTGGCAATGGCAACAGCTTTGTTAAACGTAAGGAAACCTCGTTTCATCGCTGAAGACCGTTTCTTTTTTTTAATTACCCCATACCCAATTTCATTTTTCCCTTCATAATACCAGCCACGGTAAGGGCTGCGGCTCTTTCTCCAAACGTAGCGTCTTTAGAACGAAACCTCTTCCACGCTCTGTGTCTTAGGATTTGGTCCGCTTTATGACGTTCACTCACTTTATTGGACTGGGAGTAGGCTATGTCGTGTTGTTTACATGCGTCGTCTAATGGATTGATACCGTGATCTCTACGAGCAAGTCGTTCTCGCAATCGCGTGCCAGGTCCGCAGTAGTTATATCCAGGTAAATGCAATTTCACCGGTAACTTATTGATGAGAGTGTTGATAACACCTTTACCTTTACGAGTTGACGAAGGAGTTGTAGATTGTCGAGGAGTATGTTTCATAGCACTTACCCCTAAGACCGGAGAAGAGTGACTGGAAGTTCGCTTCTAGGTTTGTAATATATATGCTAAACTCACATAGGATCTATCACAACGTTGTTCGTCATGGAACAGCTAAAGTTAGTGAGACAGAAAGATCGATTACCAGTTATAAATCGTGATACTTGTTCAGCAACACCGGCAGTCTTTAAGCATAGTGTATTATTGGGAGCAGGATGCAAGCGAGGACTAATCGTAGGTAGTTCCGGCTGCGGTAAAACCAACCTAATGGTTAGTTTATTGGAACATCCCAACGGTTTACGCTTTGCAAACGTATATGTGTACAGTAAATCGTTGTATCAACCCAAATATATATATTTGCGTGATCTGTTTAAATCGTTGCCCGTGGGATATTTCGAATACGACTCCTGCGAAACTATACTACCACCCACGGATGCAAGAACAAACTCTGTAATTATCTTCGACGATGTGGTCTGCGACAGTCAGAGCACTATAAGAGACTATTTCTGTTTTGGAAAACATAAAAATATCGATTGTTTTTATTTGTCAGACATATTCCGCAATTCCAAAACAACTCATACGGGATAAGGCAAACTTCATCATTATTTTTAAGCAAGATAACACTAATTTAAAACATATCTTTAATGATTATGTCTGCGGGGATATGACGTTCGAGAAGTTCAAGCAGCTCTGCATGCAGTGTTGGAATGAGAAATATGGTTTTGTAGTTGTTGACAAAGAGTCTCAACTTAACGAGGGACGCTATCGTAAAGGGTTCGATGCCTACTTCACCATAAATATCGGAGGCATTAACTAACAGCATTAGTAACCATGGATAAGCGTATGGTTGAAGACCTGGTTAAGGCACGACACAATGTCAAACAGAAATATCAAAGTCTTAAATCCGAAATCGCACGCTCCGATGTAGAACTTCAACGTCGCTATAAGCCCATCACACAACCTTTGCGAGAATTTATAACGGGTGTTAAAACCGAACTCCTAACTCCGAAAGAGGAACCCATAAAGGAAGAGGTTCCCTCATTTTTTCCACCCTCAACTCCAGTATCACGATCTCTACGTATACCTCAGGTAATGCGAACACCACATAGTGCCCCCAGATTGCATGCTGTAAGCACAGAACGATCCGGCATCGAACCAGTAGACGGGGAAACTTCCGGGACACCTACGTTAGAACAACTCCAAGCCGAACTCGCTACCGCCGGAACTAGTAGAGAATTCCAAGCTTATATAGATGCTACCTTTAGTGGGCGCCCAAAAGGATACATGGAGAAAATGTTTACTGATACGAAAAACGAGTTCGATCATCTATACGGAGTACGATTCCTTCCGGAGAAACAGGAATATTTTATTGGCGACTCCGAATTCGATTTTGATGACGAAAATATGCTCATTACGAAACCTAATGGTAAAACATTTACGTATGAAGGTACGCGCGGTTTATACGAATTAGTATTTAAGAAGAAACCTCTCGGATATTTGCAAACGGATTTAAAAAGCTACAAAGATCTTCTTTTACGAACCAACTCAGTCCGTAGAAATTATCTACATGATGCACCTTTGTTAGGAACCGGAATCAAATATTCCACAATTATCAAACCCCTTTTAACTGCACCTGGAGAAAAGGTAAGAAGTTTTTCTACTTCAACACCGGTGACGCGATCCAAAACGGGGGCATTAGCGAAAAACGGGGAGCTGGACCAATGCGCGTGCTAAGTTACAATAATAAAAAGGTAGAATTCGTACCATGGAAAGATCCAAATAAATTGATAGGAAGGTTGAGACTTCTTCTAAGCTCGAAATCAGCCGGTCATACCGGTCACATCAATGAAATCATTTACATTATTGATGAGTTGCGAGCAGCTAAAATAATAGCATAAAGCATCCAACATGTTTAACACCTTGTTATTGTATCGTTGTCACTAGTAGAATCATGTCATTGGATAAATTCGGTAAACATCTTCACAAAACCCCTGTTCGAGTGGAACTCGAAACTCGTTCCAAAGTTTATCTTTTAGAAGATATACAAAATGTAAAGTACACAACAATGATGTATATGTGGGCGAACTCCGAGCCTGGGCCGAGCGAACCTACTATTTCAGACCTAATGAAATATTACAATTTGAAAGGTAGCAACAGTAAACGGGAATACAGAATACCGTTTACAGAAGGGATTGTACAAGAAGTTTGCAGCTCACCACCATGCATTGTGTATGTAAACGGTATTCTAGTTGGTGCTGCTGCCAACTTAATTGGGAGACATTTGAGAAAAGGCGATAAGATTAAGGTGAAAAATAAGTCGGTAGATCCGTCTGCATTCGCCCCATTTTACTTCGAAGCTCTTATTAGTCATCCATATCATCATATATTATCATTATCTCAAAAACCATGACTCTGGATAAGTTCGGTAAACATCTTCACAAAACACCTGTCCGAGTTAAACTCGACGCTCGTGCAAAAGTATTCCTTTTAGAAGACGTGTCTAATTTGCACTACGAGACAATGTTGTATATGATGGGAATATACAATCATGAAGAAGGTTATGCACTTTTGAACTCTACCAACTTCAAGTATGTAGTTCCTCTAACAACTGGTAGCATTAAACAAATCAAATACTATCCCACAGATGCGCAAATCTTTTTAAACGATAAGTTATACGATGCCGAATCACTCATCGGAGTGTCATAGAAGAAAGGGGATAAGCTTAAGGCGAAGAAGCCTGGATCAAAGGACATATTTATTTTTGAAGCCGTTATTAGTGTTCCAGCATTTTCCCAATGAGCATAAAACGTCAAATAATTGAGGAGCTGCATAAACCAGCTCGCAAACGATTTCGAAGAAGACGAATAATAGTAAAGAGATTATATGATTTATATATGGCGGATCTCGTGGAAATGATACCGTATGCCAAGACCAATAAAGGATTTCGATATATTTTGGTATTGTTAAATATGTTTAGCAAAAAGGTATGGGCATGTCCTATTAAACGAAAAACCTGGGAAGAGGTAACGCAAGGAATGAAGAAGCTATTACGGTCTGCGGGGGATCCTCCACGAAATTTACAAACAGATATGGGAAATGAATTTTACAACACACACTTTCGCAAGTTAATGCAAAGTCTGAACATAAATCATTACAGTACGTTTTCCAGTATGAAAGCAAGTCCGGTGGAACGCGTAAACCGAACTCTCAAAAACAAGATGTGGAAGGAATTTTCCATGCAAGGATCCTATAAGTGGCTGCAGTTGTTGCCTCAGGTAATTGCAAAGTACAACTCAACAGTACATCGAACCACCGGATTCAAACCTATTGATGTCAGACAGAGAAACTCAAAAAAAATTTTACAGACAGCCTTCAAGTTTCCAGACTGTTGACCCGCAACGTCCTAAATTCAAAATTGGTGATCACGTGCGAATAAGTAAGCACCGGGAAGCTTTCACAAAAGGCTACACTCCAAGCTGGAGTACGGAAATTTTTAAGATTAAAAACGTTCGACTAACAAATCCTACAACTTATATTTTGGAAGATGTCAAAGGTGAGGAAATTCGTGGAGGATTCTACAATGAAGAACTGCAAAAAGCGAAGTTTAAAGTCACTTATTAAGTGGAGAAAATTTTACAAAAAAAGGCAAATCGAGTATTAGTCAAATGGTTAGGATTCGATAAAACACATAATTCTTGGATTCCCAAACGTGATATTATTTAGAGCATTTTGTAACGTTAAAACTAAATAGCAATTAGCTTCTAGGCATATTATTACTTATTACTCGAAATGTAATGCATAACCAAATAAAAATTCCTTTTTTTTAACATTTTGTGACTTATTATTTCAAGTTAGTTATTCCATAAGGAAAGAACAATACAAATACCAAAAATAATACTTTTATTAACAGTACACATAGCAAAAAAGGTAAACACATTTATTACACAGAAATAAACTATACATAATAAACTACACTAAATAAACTATATACATTTATAAACATACCATGGATTCACAAATTCCAAACATTTAGTTATGTAAAGATAATTTAACGTTCTACATACATGTTTACAAATTTATAAACTACAATTACAAATCATCGACTGTTGCTTCCATCAAATTAATTAGTTTATCTAAATTTGATTTTTGAATATTATTTTCAATGATTTCCATTAATAAACCTAAATCATCATCTTTTGCTGAAATCTCGTGATGACCCCAAGCTAATGTTTTGGTTGTTCCCGGTATAAGAAACCGCTTATCGTGGTGAGCAGATAAAGCTACCTTATTTCGCATTTCTGTGTATACGTTATGCATATCCGACTTAAAAACGTACATTTTGCAAAATATTGTTTTTACTTGATTAGTAGCAACCGCTTCATAGTCGCTTTCTTTCAAAACTGTTTTTATAACGTTTTTTCGTACACCTTTCGCTTTTTTATGTAACACATCCGCGACGTTGACACAATAGGCTTTAGCACTGGCTCCGAAATAGCTTTTGATGGGAACACCTTTATATTCATCTTTCATTGCACCTAAAACGGATTCGTTGACGAGAATTCCATGTGGGTTATCATTAGCTAAATTTGATGTATCAAATAGTTCAATATGTGCTTTAATATCATTATAAAAATTATCAGTACGAATTTCAATCACTAACGAATCCGTGTCGGTATACAATAAAGAAACATTATCTCCATACTTTGGTTTCAAGAATTCATAGAAAAATTTATAAATAACCGTTTTCGAGATATCCAAAATACTAAAACCAACATAGACCGGCTTATCATAACAGATCGATAATCTTTCCATATCAATCGTGACCAGATTTTTCTAAAAAATGGTCACACTTTTACAATTAGGTCTAGCGATGTATGTTTCCGCACCCGGTTTTTTCCCGATTTTTTCAAAATGCGATAGAAGTTTGATATCAATTCTATTTTCAACGTTTTCCATAGTCTTTCCAAATACATTGTTAACCATCAATTTAAAAAATGCCTTCTCGAATGAATTGGTTGCCTTATTACGTAAAGAGGTGCTTAAATCAATATACGGTCTTAACCAAGGTGATTGATCAAATTTTAAAACTCTGTGAATTTTTTTCAAAATCAATCCATGATCGAGACATTGTTTTAAGTTTCGATAATGAATCACATATCTTTCCTTATCGTACAAATTTGGAATCAATTTTTTTTGTGTTGCTTTTGGTATCGGCGGAATTAATGCCTCAGGTATAAAGGGAAGATCATTATGCAACGAGTGTAAATGCACCGGGTATTCAACGTCCACTTCCAGAACGAAGCCTTGAGGAGATTCGTCGGGAACGTTAAATACATCAAACTGCTCGATTTCATCATTCGATAACCAAGTAAAATTACTTCGAGGCAGATATTGACACATAGCCCAACCGTATAGATTTGTAGCATCCAAGTACATTATGAAAGATGTAGGTTTCTTCGGATCATAATTTGAAATAAATCGATTGTTTGCAAAACTTTTCCTACCACAACACATACTAACTCCCCCTCGAATTCCGTTCCTGAAGAAATGTAACACGTCAACATCCGTTAAAAGTTCTAATTCGACTTGAGTACGTCGAAGCATAGCGTCCCATGCCAAACTTGGGGAAGTATAATATTGGCACGGGTCAAGACCGTAGTGGTGAAGGCAAACGGATCTAAAGTTTTCAAAAATGTTAGCTAATAGTAATACATCCGCAGTTAAATAAACGTCCGAATAATCTCCTAAAGTTTTGCATTGAAATAAATCCCACACTTCACAAGCGCGATCGTAATCGTCTTCAGACACGGTCGTTCCTCGTAACTTATCAACGAATTCGTTGCGGGGCGGTAATCGTGACTCATTCAATTTGGAAAAGTCATCTATATAAGAATACGGGAAAATACCTTTCCTGCGCATGCATCTAAATTCTTCATTCAACCCAAACCGCCTTCTAATTTCCTTGCACTGATCATCCGATAAATTTTTAGCCAATTTTTCAAGAGAGTCACCCATAAATCTAAAACTATCCAAAAATCGTATACGTACAAATACCTTTTCCGAGCCCCCCTATCATTAACAATATCATCAACCAATAGCAATTTCGAGAAAGACACATATTTTTCTTTATTTTGAGCACTTTCAAGCCGGACTTTCACCCAAGCGGCCCGGGTTCGACTCCCGGAGCTGGCAGATCTGGTTAAGGTTTTCTGCAGTTTCCCTTAGCTGTGACGCAAATGTGGGATTTGCGCTGTTCCATCTGTAAGTCGGCTGTAGCCGCACATAGGGCCTACGGAATAATAATAATCGCCCCCTCCCTCCCGCACAAGCTTATAGCTTCTGGGGCCTTGGTTAAGGTTATGGGTTGTAGTAATTATTATTATTATTATTATTAATTGTTTAATAAATAAGTGAGCATTATAACCAGACAAATTATGAAAGAATACAGGTACAAAATTAGGTAATTGAAAATTGAGATTACACTCAATGTGTGCAGCATTACGAAAACAACCGGTTAAATGACAATGATCTTTCACTTTAACCTCACCGTCTTCAAACCTATTATTACAAATATGACATACGGTGGCCGCCTCAAAAGCTCTTTCTTCATCAGGTGTTAATCCGTTCATAGGCTTAGGTATTTTCAAATAATCTTGATACAGTTCTTTTACATCGGTATCTAATTTAGTAACAAATTGTCGAGCTGCATCAAGCCCTCGGTAAATCTCCAATTTTGAAAGCGATTCATCAAATGAGCATTTAATGTAGTAAGCAAACGAGTGCGGTTCATGTTCTTGCACACTAACGGTAAACGGTTTTTCGGAATCCGGTTCTGCACTAGATATTGGGGTCAGAACAGATTCAAAATCAGCGTAAATCACAAAAGGTACTTTTAATTGTTTCTGAAAATTTTGAAATTTCAATACATTTTGAGGTATCTGTTTGCCCATTTTGTCCCTAACCAATTCGGTAGTCGGTATTTTCGAAGACACATAATTACAATCATACTTAGTATGTCTGTTTAATTTATCAGAAGAAGCAAAATATTGTAAGCAACCGTCGCAGAAAAATTTTGCAGTTTTATGACCAGATAATTGTCTAGATAATAATCTACTGAAGTTTTTAATGTATGTGTAATGGGATTCTCCATTATCATTAACAATTAGTAAAATATTTACGTGATTTCTTTTTTTCAATTTACTATAATAAACAGGTCCAACAACCTCATTCTGCTTACGATTATTTTTAAACACTTCTTGCAGAGTATAAACATTTACTGAGATATCATCATTAACTGATAAAAAATCTTTTAACGTTACCGGAAATTGTACACCATTTAAATTAAGAATCGTTGCGGGATCTGGATACGATGAACATCGGTGTGCCGGTCCTTTTGGTGCAACGAGGGCAGACACGATGCTCCAAGCAAAACACCGATCATCACCATTCTGTACGTTGATTACAGCTTTCTTTCGCTGGACGTCTAGAGGTAAGTTCAGAAAAGAAGAGGTCCTTAAAGGATTGTATTTAGAGATGTTAACCTCCAAGAACAAACATCTTACCAAAGTCCAACCTAAACAGAATGGAAAATGTATGAAAGTAAGAGTTTCGGACATTTTGATGAAATCAACCATTCCTAATATTAATAAAAAACACTTACCACTGTCTTTTTCTTCGAATTCTGTCGCTTTTTGGTCAATGATGGTGATAGCATTAGCATAGAACTCCTCCACATCGGACCCCTCGGTGATAACAGCATTTCGAGTTTGAAATGATTTAACATCATCCAGTCCCTTACTTTCCAAAATATAGTAACCAAAATACTCCATATTTACTTTAATCGCCGTGTGTTTATCAACCTCTCTACTTATCAAAGGTAATACTTTCGGTTGCAGTTCTTCCAGAAATTCTTTTACATCCACCGAGTGTTGTTGGGGTGAAACACGATAACTCACGATTCGAGATTTGAATTTGGATCTTATAACGGATACATCTTGATCGTGATCGCTGACCTGGCATGCTCTATCACGATGTCTGCTGCTACGTAAATGTCCAAGGTAGCACGATCGTTGGACGTGCAGATCGCATATGTCACAGAACACCATGGGATCTATAAACAAATCAAAGAATTAAAAAAAAATTCCCTACTAAATAGAAAAGAACCACTACCGTTCCTCCTCCGCCGTTTTTCCGGTGGTGGAATTTGATCATGACAAGACTTCATGCGATGGCGGTTTAAACCATCAACCCTGCTAAAGCTTCGTGAACAACGATCACATTGAATCATTTTAACAACTAGTTGTACACAGAACAGCCAGCAACGTTAAACTAAGAACAATGCGAAGACAATGTTACATTTACAGGAGACAAATCGAGATAGGATAAAAGGAAATCGAAATATTACGAAAGGATCACATTCACGTTCGAGGACCAGGCTCGATGAGTCGTCTGCGGATTTCTTTCTCGCATAATAATTTCAATTGTTTATCCATTAACAACTCATCGAGCCTAGCTAATTCGGCAACCATCCGTACTCTCGCAGCTTTTAATTTGGATATTTCTTCCTCTCTTTCAGTCACACATCTGCAAACCTGCTCGATCCGATCTGCGGCCTCTACGAGGCTTCAGCCACCTGAAGACGCTCTGTACCGGAACAATATAATAAAAATTACATAATATAAGAGTTTTTTAATTAATATTCCTATTTTTGTATGATATTGTTGTAAACATATAAATGTTGTAAATAAATGTTGTGAATTGTTTAATTTTTATTTAACCTTGAACTTAAAACCAGAGAAGTGTCTTAACCTTGAACCGTTAACTATCAGCTTAAAAATCAGTGAAGCCTTGACCTTTAACCGCCAGAAAATTTAGCCTTGAAGGTTGACCTTGGCAGAAAGCAGAAAGTAGTGGGAGGTGGTCCCAGAAACCCCATTCTTTCCCTACTTGCATTTAATCTTAAGCTTATAGATTCCGAGATTGTTTTAAAAATAATTAGTTCTTTAAAAAGTAGTAAACTGGATTAGAGGATTAAATATTGTCACGTGGGGTTTCCTGACTGAGGGTCGTAGTCAGAGGTAGAGATAGAAAGTAAACGCAGGTCACAAATTAATTATATACTCAATAACAAGACATAATACAATAGGTTACAAACATACGTACCAGGACGGATAGATTCTTCTAAAACTGACATTAAACATGAGAGTGATCGGAACCACCCTTTAGTAGCAACAATCTTCTACAACTAAGCATTAGGAAACCAGGTAAGCGGTACCCCTGGGTACTAGTTTCTAGGCTCCTAAGGTACTACAATTAAGCACATTAGGGAATCCGGTAAGGAATGCCCCTGTGCACCAGCTTCTAGATCCCTAATACTAATCGGTAGGGGATCAGGTAAGCAACGCCCCAGGGCGTCAGCTTCTAAGTCCTCTACAAATTAATAAGTAAAAAGATTCTTACCAGGTCTACTTCAAGTTGTTGATTCGTTGGAGTCGATGGAACGACTGAATGTTAGACTTGAAGCAACCTGTTTATATACTGTATCCTCATGAATATTGCAGAAGCATCGTGGATAGTATTCACGAATTTGCATGTTAACAAATAATAAATTATTACCAATGTAACAATCGGGTTTTCGGTCTGGTTACAGCTGTACTTTACAACTGCTTTATCTTACATTACTGATGATGTCCTTAAAGCGTACAATAAAGGAAGATCTCCTTTTTTAGTTTTAGATTATAATAAAGCTTTTAATACAATAAATCATGATTTACTTCTCAAACTATTAGATTACTTAGGTCTGAGTAAAAATGCGATTGGTCATTACTTGGCCCATATTGGGGCCTCTGCTATTCACCCTGTTCACACACACGGTCTTTGTGGTTGTGTGGGAGCTTGTAATGTTCACATGTATGCAGATGATACTCAAACTTACTTTTCCTTTAAGTCAAATGATATCAAAAAGCAACTAACATTTTAAATAATGACCTCCAAGCTGTATCTGGATTTTCATTACAACATGCATTAATATTAAATTCCTCGAAATCGTTTCAATGCTAGATATAAGCTTCGCACCATGTTTTTTAAGTCAGTTTGCCAAAAAACTACTAATTACTAATTCCAAAAGTTCAGAATGAGAAGGCTTCACTTTGCGTAGTTGGCACGCTATTTTCCGTTTCTCTGCTTGAGATACTAATACAGTCTCTTACACGAGTGGAATGTTGCACTCAATGTTGTCGGAATGAGTTTTGATACCGCAGCATCCAACTCTGGATGGATGAATGGTGCGTGCATCATTGCAGAAAAAATACTTAATAGAAAGTTGTTTTATTTCGCATGTCGTCATTATATGTATGAACGAATCCTTTGTTCTGTGTGGCGTGTTCTGTTTGGAGAAACAAGTAGCCCTGATACTCCAGAATTCGGAGATTTTAAGAACTCATGGCATAAAATCACTGATCACAACACAAACTTTAAAACCCTGGAGATCCGTAACCGCAAACTACAACTTTGACGCGATGATGCCACCACATTTCTTTGTGAGCAACTTACCAAGGCTAATACCAACGACAGTCTGCCTAGAGATGATTACAGGAATGCGCAGAATTGATGATTAATCTGCTTGGAGGAGTTCCACCTCGTGGATTACATTGATTGAAACCAGGTGCATACCACCATGCTCGTTGGATGTCAATAATCATATACTCAGTAAAGATGTTTGCATTTAGTTAAAGTTCGATCCTGAAAAGATGAAGAAACTTCAACGTCTATCTATCTTCACCACACTCTACTACATAAAACCTTGGCTGATGGCATCTCATGGTGTTAATGCTCCAGTCACTGATCTTCAACTGCGGCATGATCTGAAAGAATACCATGCAATTGATGTAGAAGTAGCAGATGCAGCTGTTTCCGCAATGAAGAGGCATTTCTGGTATATCACAGAGGAGTTGGCTCCATTTTCATTATTCTCCAACCAAGTATCTCAAGCAGAGAAACGGAAAATAGCGTACCAACTACGCAAAGTGAAGCCTTTTCATTCTGAACTATTGAAATTAGGAGTTCCTGTATTCCCTACATTGAATCCATCTTCCAGATTAGTATCCTTCATTAGACCCAAGTCGTGGTTGTTGTTTCAAACGCTTGGATTCGGCTCTGACCGGATTCACCTTGTCAATGGGAGGCAGATGCTGCTTATTAGAATATGGCAAAATTTGTACGACATGTTAAAATAATTAATGACCTGTCAGAAAGAGCGGTTAAGCTCATCCAAGATTATGCCTACAACATTACAAAGAATGAAGTACAGAGGCAGTTTCTTTTGCAAGTCATTGAGCAACACCGCAACCTTATTCCAGCCTTCGAAAAAAAGACTTAAAAATGTGTACAACTCAACGACATTCGCATTAGTAATCAAAAACGTATAAAGTGTTCGACTGTTTGTTCTGTTAAGTGTTTTTGTTTCGTAGGATCAAAGATTATCAAAGTATTTCATATAAAAGTCACTCAGTAATCACTAATGTGGAGCAAACTGTCATTATATTTCTTTTGGGCGTGTATTATATTGTATTAATTACCAGTTGATTAAAAATGAGTATGTTCCGTTCGAGTTTCCTTTATAATGGTAAAAAGATCAGATGCCAGGGGGAAGGCTTAGAGTACTCTGATTGAGTTGATTTTCTTTATGGTCATTTATATTGATGAATGAAATGCCTGGGGAGCAAGATTCTAACAAGCTTTTTTTTGCCCCATCCTAATGCCTAGTCATTTAGTAAGTGCCGGGGCAGATAGTAAAACGAAAATAAATTTTGCTAGGTGCATTTATTAAATGCCATTGTTCCAAACAGGCAGTTAGTAAATGACTTAATGTGGTTCTGTAAATAAGGTAATAATAAACACAGTCCATGCTTAAATTTATGGATAAGTTAATTATTTATTAAACTAAATTACAGAACACAACTCTTAGATCATCAAGCTAAATTCATTAAGCTCTCAAGTTCAAGATAAAATAAAGTAACACGTTATTGTTTTTACACCCTAGACCAGTGGTTCTTAACCGATTCTCCGCGGAACACTAGTGCTCCGCGAGCTTGTTGCAAGTGCTCCGCGAAATTATGAAAGCCGAAATTTAATGCTGGCTCATCTACTGTATGTGATTTGAGTTGCACAAATAATGGCTAGATGGCAGCACCTTTGCAAAGTGAAGTGAAGTCGTGTGCCTGCTTCTTCGTCGCTCGCCCCCTTAAACTTTCCAGCTCGCCCGTAAAAATTAATTTACACAGCTTGCACATAAATAACTATTAGTAGCCACTCAAGCATCGTAACGAGTGCATTGAAATGTCGCAGCTAACGAAAATTGAGTACCGCGCGGTCATTAAATTTTTAACAAAAGATGTGTACACGCCTAATCAAATCAAACAACGTTTAGGCGGCGTTTATGGTGATTTATCTCCTTTATATTCCACTGTAAAAGAGTGGTCAAAATGTTTCCGTTTTTTTTCGGAAATTCCGCGAATTTTTCTTATGATCAAAAGTGCTCCCTGACTTCAAAAAGGTTAAGAATCACTGCCCTAGACTTTCATGGCTTCCAATCGTTGTATTTAGTATTAGTTCAGTATTTAGTTATTGTGTTTGTTTTTTTTAGAGAACGATGCATTGTTACGTTCTGGAACTCAGTTTAAAAAATAATAATTAACTTTTCTATAAGTCGAAACATAGACAGTGTTTATTATTACTTATTTTATTTATTATTTATGACAGCACATTATAGATATTTAAGATACAGGTATAAAAAGTCATTGTTTATTGCGCGAACGGTTTAGACACGAGCGAAGTACGAGCGAGTGTTTTAAAATACGTGAGTGCAATGAAGACACTTTTATATGTGTATCTTACAGATTTTATCTACGATCATAACGTTTCACTTAAAATTTTAAAGAGTATTCGTTTTAATTAATATTTTTTAAAATTTGTGACTTATGTCATGTATATCAGCGTGCTTTGATTTTTACGTGCTAAGTTGTTTTGCAACCAGTTTGTAAAATATTAATGAATCATTTATCGTACATCTTTTGTTTACATTAGCGTGCAATAAAAATGTTATAAAACACTAGCTCAATAAACGTTAACTTTACGAAAATAAGTGTAAAAAGTAGTCACTTTTTGTATGATCGTAGATGATAGTTATTTATGGTACAAGTGAGTTTAGTAAGATATTATCCACGAACGAAAAATTTACTTAATTTAATTAATTTAATTTTAATTTTTCTGAGATCTGAAACGTATCGTGAACGGACGTGTGAGAGAGTGTCGCATTCGTTTTATTATTCGATAATAAGGAAACGTGATAACAACAATATCGGCTTAAACCAGTGTAACGTAGTGATAAAATATCGCAGTGTTCAATTTCATTAAATAAAACCAACAAGGAAATGTTGCCGGCATTTAATGGTCCAGGTATGTTTTACAACCAACCGGGAATGTCTTGTATTACCCAGTCCCCTCCACCTTTTATTAATCAACAAATGAATCAAATGTACACAACCCAACAAATGAGTCAACCAATTATGATGGACACCAACAATTAT
Source organism: Agrypnus murinus (assembly GCA_929113105.1). Lineage (NCBI taxonomy): Eukaryota > Metazoa > Arthropoda > Insecta > Coleoptera > Elateridae > Agrypnus > Agrypnus murinus. The sequence continues at coordinate 80,230,808 of OV816025.1, read as the reverse complement.
TATTTGCCACAACATACACAAATGAACACGTCAATAAACAACAGCCAACAACACAATAATAACCAAATTTTATATAGAATGTCTTCTACTAGTGATGACGAATACAATACACATGTAGACGACCAACAAAATGAAAATCCATGGCAAAAAGTGAAATATACAAAAAGAAGAAAAATAAATGTAAACCCGGAAAATCAAACCTCAACTATGCAATTAACTAATAGATATAACCCACTTGATACTAGTACTGACCAAACTGCAAATCCAAACAATCCTGACACGGCTATTACAAAAATTCCAAAACCACCGCCTATTTTTGTATATGATGTAGTGAATTTTCCCGAAATGGTAAAAGCATTACAAGATATAGTAGAAAATGAACAATATACCACAAAAAGCATGGCAAACAACTCAGTAAAAATTACCTGTAATACTCCAGACACTTACCGAAAACTGGTCAAGCATATGAGGGAACACAAAATTATACATCATACCTATCAACCTAAAGAAGATCGGGCTTATAGAGTTGCCATAAAACACCTGCATCATACAGTTGATATCAACGAAATTAAAGAAGAACTAACTGCAAACGGACACAAGGTGCGAAATATAATCAATGCTAGACAAAGAACAACAAAGTTACCATTAAATCTATTTTTCGTTGATCTGGAACCATCAAGCAATAATAAGGATGTTTTCAAGATTGATAAAATACTAAACTGTATAGTACAAATAGAATCACCGCGAAGAGCCAAGGGTTTAATACAATGTACGAGATGTCAGCAGTATGGACACACTAAAACGTATTGTGCCAGACCATTTGTTTGTGTGAAGTGTGGTGACTCACACAGCACTGCCAGCTGCAAGAAACACAAAGATACTCCTGCAAAATGTGCCTTATGCGAAGGTCCGCACACGGCGAATTATAAAGGCTGTGAATTTTATCACAGACTCCTAAATTCTCAAAATGCGAATAACAGACTGAACATCCAATCAATACAAACAGTACCTAATCGCACATCAATTAGCCATCCAGTTCCTACTATCCAAAGACCAGGACAAGTACGACAAAACACCACATACGCAAACCAAACACGAAGTGCAACCCAGAACCCACAAGCCACACAAGATCCATCCGCTATAACATTAAATAAATTTTTAGAAGAGTTCAAATCAATGTTTAACCAATTAATCCAGCAAAACAGTATGGTTTTAAACATGCTATCAACGCTCATAAGCAAAATTCACAATGGCTAAGTTCTTAAGAATAGCAACATGGAATGCCAATGGCGCACAACAACATAAAGATGAAATCAAACTGTTCCTCGACAACAATTCAGTTGATGTCTTCTTAATCAGTGAAACACATTTTACCAATAGATCTTATTTTAACATACCTCATTATCAACTGTATTGCAGCAATCATCCAGATAACAACGCACACGCTGGTAGTGCAATTCTCATCAAAAAAAGTATTAGTCACTACGAACTTCCAAAATTTGACAGAGAACACTTGCAGGGCACAGCAATTAAAGTAAAAATGTCGCAATATGAATTAACAGTAGCATCAGTATACTGTCCACCTCGACACAATATTAAGAAAGAAAATTTTTCTGAATTTTTCCTAACACTGGGATCTAAATTTATCGCAGGTGGAGATTATAATAGTAAACACACACATTGGGGATCTCGATTGATAACTCAAAAAGGCAGAGAACTATATAAAGTATTATCAGAACAGCATTATTCTTACTTATCAACTGGGACCCCTACCTACTGGCCCACAGATCCGAATAAGATTCCAGATCTTCTGGACTTTTTTGTCACAAATGGAATCTCCGCTTCACACTTGCACGTAATCCCAAGCCTTGATCTCTCATCGGACCACACACCGATAATCGCAACTGTCAGTAAGTTTGCCATAAATAACTACATTACACCCAAACTACACAACAGAAGAACGATTTGGGAAAACTATAGAGACAAAGTAGAACAAACAATAAAACTCAATATCAGCATTAAAACTCCTCCGCAGATCGATGAAGCTCTTACCGCTCTAACAAATATTCTTAAACAAGCAGTTCAAAGTTCCACACTGCAGAATAATGTACAACAGCCATCGAAAAACGTTCCTATAGAACTGAAACAACTTATAGCTGAAAAACGAAAAGCAAGGGCAAAATGGCAAAGGAGCCATGCGCCTACTGACAAAACAGCATTCAATCGGGCTAGTAACAAACTTAAAGCAAAACTTAAAGAACTAAAAGATCAATCATTTCAAGAATACCTAACGGGTCTAAATCGATTCGACAACAGTATATGGAGGCCAATAAAATCGAAAAACAAACCTAAAACGCCTGTACCACCTCTGCGAAATGAAAATGGGCTTATCACAGGACAATGGGCACGCAGTGATGCGGAAAAAGCAGAATTGTTTGCAAAACACCTAAGCACTGTATTTACACCACATGACGATCAACCTGATCTAGAAATAGAACAGGATATCGCTATCCCTCCAGAGAATATTCAACCGATCCGAATATTTACCCCAAAGGAAGTCAAAGACGAAATAAAGCTTTTAAATGTCAAAAAAGCGCCTGGTATGGATCAACTAACACCAAAAATGATAAAAGAACTCCCAAGGAAAGGAATTATACTTTTAATGTACATATACAATGCAATACTAAGACTAAACTACTGGCCTAACCAATTTAAAGCAGCTGAGGTCATATTAATACCTAAACCAGGAAAAGATCTAAAATTAGCATCTTCATATCGACCAATCAGCTTACTGTCTGTGATATCCAAGGTCTTAGAACGGCTTTTACTTCGACGACTAAATCAAGATTTAGCTCCAGACGACTGGATACCGCTCCATCAATTTGGATTTAAAAGTGGCCATTCGACTGTGCAACAGACCCACCGAATTGTACGGGTCATAAATGAAGCACTAGAAAACAAGGAATTCTGCACAGCAATCTTTCTGGACGTTAGCCAGGCCTTCGATAAGGTCTGGCACGAAGGCCTTTTATTTAAAATCAAACTCTACCTGCCTCCAAGTTACTTCCTAATACTTAAGTCGTATTTAAATAATCGTGTTTTTAAAACAAGAGTGAATCAAGTGGTATCTGAACTATGTGAAATAAAAGCAGGTGTTCCGCAGGGAAGCGTTCTCGGGCCAGTTTTATACGTGCTTTATACATGTGACTTACCAACAACTGTCAACACTACAACCGGAACGTTCGCAGACGACACAGTAATCCTAGCCAGGGACCAAAACCCACAAACAGCTGCCGCAAAATTACAAAACCATCTAAATGAGCTACAAAGATGGTTAACAAAATGGAAAATCAAAATTAATGAAAACAAGTCAGTGCACGTCACTTTTACGCTGAGGAAAGATCAATGTCCACCAGTCAACATCAATGGCACAAATATACCACAGTCCAATACGGCCAGGTACCTAGGACTTCACTTGGACAGTAAACTAAATTGGAAAGAACACATAACTAAAAAGCGCAAACATCTCGACTTAAAAACAAAAAATATGCACTGGCTGATTGGAAGAAACTCATGTTTGTCCCTAGAGAACAAACTGCTCCTCTACAAGACTGTCCTCTCTCCTGTGTGGCTCTACGGAGCTGAACTCTGGGGCTGTGCAAGCAAAAGTAACATAACCATAATCCAAAGGTATCAATCGAAAATTCTACGAACGATTGCAAATGCACCTTGGTATGTCACTAACCAGACACTCCACGATGATTTAAAAGTACCCTACGTCACAGACGTCATCAAGGAACGAAGCATCCGCCACCATGACAAATTGGAAACCCACAGCAACATCTTGCTACATCCACTACTTGAAGACCGTCCTGACAGACGTTTGAGAAGAAGCTGGCCAATAGACCTAATTGACGGTTGAAGAGGACACTTTGCTGGAAGTACCCTTATCATGTCATAGTACTGTAAATATTTAGTACTTAAGCGAGCACATTAGCTCATAGGATTGTTGATTCTGATTGCTAATAAAACCTCTCATTAAAAAAAAAAAAAAAAAAAAAAAAAAAAAAAATTTTTCTGAGTAGATAATATCCTTAACTCACGTGTGCCAAACCAAATTTTATCCAACACCTCTTTATTTAAGTTTAAATATTGAATTTTCAATTTAATGTTAGTCTGTAGTTTTTGACAGTAATAAATTTAATACTCTACCACGATGACTGGATTTTAATAATATTATGCAATGTAAGCTGGTGATTGGTTGCTACCTATAATAGCAGCCAATCGCCATTCTAATCTAAGTACAACAATGTTTTTTTACCCACAAGTGAGTAAATATCAACTTTATTGGCTTGCAAGCATCAAATTTTAGCCGTCTTTATTTAGAGGTGTTGAATAAAGTCATTTATTAACTGCCTGTTTTAAACAACGGCATTTAGTAAATGCCTAGGCATATAGTTATTTTCCGGATTTGAGTATCTACCTGCGACATATATTCATCGTTTCATTCATAACTCACAAACAAAATAAATGCGATTAAAAACATGGCACTCACGAACTTTGAATGGCATTTTCATTAAATTGATAAAAATGCAAGTTTTTAAAATGTATGGTTAATATTTCTACTAGCATCTCTCGAAGTGACATTATAATAAATTCACAATTCATATGCAAAAATGTTCTATTGTAAATTTAACTTTCACATAAAACCAACCAGAACAATCTGCGCTGCCTTGATTTTTTTAACTAGATCAATTCAGCCACTGAATTTCAGCGGCCCGAGTATAATAAGAGTTAAGAGTTTATAAGATGTTGAGGCAACATCTAGTTGCCTAGCAGAGATGTTGCTAGGCAACTGATACACAAACAGAATTCGTTTCAATAAAATTTTAATGAAGGATTGTATACTTTAGTGGTATAGCCTTTTTAATTTCATACTTTATCAGATTTTTATTTAACCTCTAGAATTAAATTACGTATTTAGGGGATGTTACTATCATCGCTGCGCGTTTATACATAAGAAGTTATCTAATATTAAAGAACATGGTCTCGAATCTAGGATTTAAAGTTGTTATTTATACACAATTATAGGGTACAGCGTGGTAGAGTACGTTTAAAGTATAATAATTAATAACCTTCCAACTAGAAGCAGTGTCAGTACTAAAAAGATATCATTGAGTGCAACTGCTGCTGTATACACAGACTTACAAAAATACAAAAGTAAGGATACATTTTGAATTTCTTTGTGTGCAATTTAGTAACATTTATCTCTCGAAACATTTAATTTTCATACTTTGATTTGTTGCGTGACTCATAAATAACTAGTGTATCATTATCTAAAAGCAAATCAATACTCTTTTAAGATTTATTCACTTATGCTATACGAACACTTTTTGCATTTAACTTCATTAAAACCAAACCATGTTGACTCAGTTGACTGTGTAATATAAAATTTATGATCAATGATCAATCAAATATCGTCAAAGACGTCACTAGAACCAATTCCTTTTAAGTTTGTTAGAGTGAAAACAGGAAGTGAGTGTTTGCAGGTCATAAAATTTTTATTTAAATTTAATTTCGAACAGTTCGAATCTTCGTAGAAAAAAATAGTACGTATGTAACACGATTGCGGAAAAAGTCATTGCAAAACTTGTATGACTGGATCCAAGTTTCATACTATTTTGTAAAAAAAATCCCTTTCGACATTTCTATAGTTCGTCTCAGAGTGAGTATACTGCACAGGTGTTATGCACGATATTGATGCCGTACTTCTATGCAAGTTGCATTGAAATAAACGTACACTTATTACTTGTCAGCCTAATCCGTATTTTGTGATGACGGCAGCTTAAGCACCAATGCCAACTAACGACCCTATCTGGTTTCCTTTCATCAGTAGTTCTCAAACATAAATAATATTTACTACAACATACTTGGGTTAGATTAAAATAAAATATAAATTAAGAAATACCTTTTATTTATGTCACACCAGTCAGTTTGTTTTTAATTCTACACTATGTGCTAGTAGTACAAACTATTCGATTGAAGTTACAAAACAGTGAAACAGCGAAATAAAATTAATAAATAAATTAAAAATTTCATTTATTATTAATCATATAATATATGTTGAAAATAACAAAACCGAGAAACTAAATAAACAAATAAAACTAATAAACAAGTTAGAAATAAAAGAAGTCGTGGTATTTAATTTCGTGTGTAAGTAATCGTAATGGTACACCATTATATTTAGTTCCTTTTTCGGTTAATCGTTGTCAGTTTTAGTTGCCACTTCACTATTATCATCATCATCATGATTATTATCGTTGTCATGATCACTATCTCCATCATTAATATTTATAATAATTGGTTCGATATCATCCAACAAATTGTTAATTTCCCACATTTTTATTTATATTGCTATTACGTGGTTTGCGTAGTTTTTCATTTCTCTAGTGTAACGACCTGATATGCTGCTGTAATTAAATTTCGTATTTCAGCTTCTTTAAAATTCGTGTTGCGTCCAGCTACATACCTTTTCACTTCACTCTAAACCATTTCGATCGGATTGAGTCCACAGTGATAGGGCGGGAGTTTCAGGATCTTCACATTGTGCTTTTTGGCAATATCTTCTATAATTTACCTTTCATATTTTTAAATTTTTTTCTTGGCAAATCTTCGAAGGTGGGTCCATCCATTTCGTCATGGTAGTGAGTGATTTTGTTTGCTAAAAACGTGAGCTCTGCGCCATCAACAAATCAACTGCGTGCAATAACATGAATTATGGACCACGAACTTTTGGAACTAAATCCATGCTGTCAGACCACGAAGTAGAGCATCACGATTAGATGTAACTATTTTTTCAACCCATTCTTTTTTCACACTGTGCCCGACATTTACCCAAGGTTCATCCAAATACACTTCTGCACGGTATTTAAGAATTGTGCGTAAATAACAATGACGCCACGAGATGATTTCAGGTTTTTCAATCAAAACTGAATTTCTGCCACGTTTTACTAACACAAAATTCATATCACCCGGCAAGCAATGTAGCGTGGCCCGTTAAAAATTGACAAAGTTCCTTCGGCATTTACAACGGCTATTATGAAGTTTATTGTCGGTGGTATGCTGCCACGAGAAAATTTATGCACTATTCTACGAATCTCACTCCTGGCACCTTCATCGTACTTGTGGTCACGAGAAGTACCTCTTTTGATTCTTGGGCCTTCTCTTTGGTGGTTGTAGTCCAGCAGGTGATGAATATTCCTGTCGCACGCGAAACAGAGTTTTTTCGCAAACAACATTTCTGATACTTTCCTAATTATACTTACAACAGAATCATTGTTATCCTGATTAAATGATAATTCATAATATTCATTAGCATCTGCTTCTCTGAAAGTTACAGGGATTTTCCACGTTTCCGTTTAGCAATTTCTCCATTTTGCGGTCAGAATTTGGCTTCAAAACTAACAATAACCAACAACAAAAAATAACAATTGCCATCAACAAATTACAACAGACACCAAGAAATAAGAACAATAACAAAACAGTAAACAGTACAAATAATCGCAACCTGTAAATGTGAACGTGCTTCAAAGAATAAATAAAAACTTTTAATAAACATATTCTATACAAGAATTACTGAAATTGCTTTTTAATTACTGAATAACTTAGAAGAAAGTAATTGCAGTTCATATCAGCCAAAATTACAAATTCCTTACACTCATTATGACAGTAATTAGAAAGTCATTTTCCAACTGCAGCAGAAGTGTATACACATAAGTATTGAATTCAGGATATTTTTCTAAATACCTACCACAGTGCGGTTTAGGACGTTTCTGCGCACGATCGTTTCGGCGACGGTCTTTTCGGCGCCAACAGTCATAATATCAGTGTTAATAGCGACATACTATTAAGTGTATCACATAATCAATAACGTTTTCATTTTTTCATGTTTTCATTAAACATTTAGGAAAAACTCTTATTTTGATAATTTTATAACTCTCGAGATATAACCTATCAAAATCAGCTATCGAAAAACAATTTAAATTAGTTGTAAGTAGGCAAGCATGTTGTAAATATTTTTCTTAAGATGTATAGTTTTCTTGTAATAAATTTTAAAAATATGTCTATTAAAAAAATCTTTACATTTTCGATCAGAATTTGTGAAATTACAAACTATGTAAAGACGTGTAATTATGAAGTTGTATGCAAATGCTACGTTATTGAAGCATAATGTATACTTTTATCAGTCGATACTGACTCTAAAGTTACTGTAATTACAAAAAAAAAATCAATTTCTGATGCACATATTTCTGATTATGGCAAAAATATCTTATCCGCATTATCAACACAAAAATTTTCAAAATTACACAATGAAGATTTATTTTAAGAACTAAGTACATAAAACAGCACATTTTCACGTAGTAACTAGGTGTCCAACAAAACTATCATCAAATTACGTCTATTTTTAAAGAATGCGACACTAGTAAAATTATAAATACATACATAGAAATAACGCGAATAACAGAATTGGCACCGAAACGTACTTTCGCTTAACTCGCCAAATCCAAAACGGTCTGTCGCTGAAACGCCGTTTCCAAAACGGCCGCGCCGAAACGACAGCTCCAAAAGGTTTCATACCGACCGCAGGGACACATGATAATAATAATATAATATAATGATATTATATGATAGATAATAACATTTTAAATCGGACAGTATTCGTAGAAATTTACGGAATTAAATATTTTAAACTTTGAAATAAATAATTTTATTCGCAATCGTATTGGTAATGAGTCCATTCCTGACCATTTAGAGGTCCGAAAATGCATCATTGTTTGTAACTTTGACATTCTCATGGTCCGAAACGACCTATTTTCGCACCTCTACGTGTCTTTAAATTCAGCTACTAGGTGGCGCGCAGAAAATTACATCGCCAAATGCGGTGTATAAATGGCTGTATAAATCATGTTTGGTAATGTTGCGGACCTTGGCTGCTAAAGAACGAGTACCCAGGTATTATTATTAATTTATAAATACTCCTATTCAATAAAATCCGCGAAATATTATGCGATCGAATTTGATGATGTAAGTGGCGACATACGTTATGCCAATCCCAACCGATGACATTTTGCATCTTTCAAGAATTTTAGATAATTCGGTATTAAAGGACGATTGCGAATAAAATAGTATACAAACCTCGGCAAAAGTACCATTCCTGTGTCTCGAGAACTAGTTCACCTCGAGGCTATCGCCTCTTGGTAAACTATATTGTTCTCTCGACAGGAATGGAGTACTTTCGGCCTCGGTATGTAATGTACTATTTGTGTGTACCAAAAGCAAATGTTTGTTTAATGCATATTTTGTTATTCTGTTACTGATAAAAGATAAAAGTTAATAAGTTGCCATTAGAAACAAATAATGTAGTATTAAGTAAAATTATTACCAAAAGAGATTTGTAAATTACATAAAATTTTACTTGAGGACTTGTTGAGATCTCCTGGATTTCGTTTAGTTTGAGAGATAGACAAGACCATCGCTTAGTGCATAAAACTGGCAACGTAAGAGCAAAATTCCTATAAAGATAGCATTACATATCTTTAGTAAAGAGAATACTCACTTTGAGACGAACTAGGGGAAGTTCGGGTAACCCCGGACATTTAAATGAAATACCAAAAAAAGCGTAAAAATAATAAATTTCAACGTTTATTTCCATACTTAAAATTTACTTTGGAACTTCTTCAAATATTTTAGTACAAAAAATAAAAAAATCTCTTGGTCATTTAAGTAGTAATAATGCCATAAGTTTATCCCTTGCTTTTTGACAATGGAAAAGATGACGGGTAGCCCCGGACATACTTATTAAGCGATTTTCTCCTTGCAAATGACGCAATAGTAACACTTATTTAATAGATCAATGTTAACGCAGGCTTTGTGAGCACAACCTTTACATTTACAGCTGCATTCGATTCAGTCTTCTACACATGTTTCCCTGCAAATGACGCATTCGATTTCTTGATCGTGATATTCATGGGAAAGACTGACTTATTGGTTTTGTTTTTAGTTTTTTTCAAGTCATGGCTTTACTTTTTTCTTTAGGATCATTCCTATACGGAAAAGATGTTAAAATCTCATTCTTCTGCGATTTTTTGCGAACGCTTCATAAGGCGCTTTTTAGTCGCATTACGACGAGGCGATAGTTATGGCATTTTTTTACTGGTTCTTCAAATATAGAAATATATTTTAATCACATACCTAGGATAAACCTAATTACCCAGAAGCTACTTTCTTTTTGTTAAATTTAAAGCTATGAAAAATGTCCGAAGCTACTCGACTAACTTGCGTCCGGAGCTACCCGATTACTAAGATGCTATGTTTCTATTAATAGTACTTAATTTATGAACGGAATCAGATAAATACTATTGTAGTCGTAAAATACATGTCATGACCAAAACTTCAGCTAATAAATTAAGTTAAACTGCATACGTTTTTTATATGATAACCTCCTATGAAGTTTGATAGGAGGAGACACAAGATAGTTGGCTGGAACAAAACCTATTGTAATATAAAGTTCATTCGGCCGTCACGGCAATACTGCATTATATTTTGTTTGTAGGCCATATGGGATGCATTACGATTTAACATTATGTTTCCTTCTGATTGATGGCTTAGTAATTTGATTGTCCGGGGATACCCGCCGTCTGAGGCTACCCGCACTGTCCCTATATTACAATATACTAATGTAACAATTAGTATTTGTCCAGAATTTGCAATATTCTGTAATAAATGGTAATAACTATGATTTTGGCCTGACTGTGGTAATAAACTAGATTTTATACACGAATCAAGAATGTGTGTCAAACGCCCGCCGTTCAGCTAAGGCCCGATGAGAGCCCTACTTTCCAGAACTTTCCGAATCTTTAAAGTACATTCCGTGCAAAGCTCTCATCAACTACGACGAGATAAGTATGCAAGATAGCACAAGAAACAGCAAGGTTGCTCTTTTCAGACCCCTTCACGTAAACGATATCCGCCTGCCGAGTCAAGAGTTGAAGAATTATGGAAAACATAAACGGAGGAGTGAATCCTTCATTCCAATCGAGACGATGATGATTATACATTAACCATGTAGCTTGTTGGCAAAACTTGGGTGGTAAGTTGCAAAAGGTAAACGGAGGTTTGATGACGTAGTGAGACACGTGATGTCCATCAAACACGTTTAATTCTTAGGGTGCAAAGTCTATGTCGGAAGTCTTGAAACCTTGAACATTGACAAACAGCATGATAGATGCGTGCAGCGGTGCTGCTATACTAATAAAGCTATATAATGATTTCGTTTATAGTTGTCGTACTTGCTTCGTCAATGCATTTATACGTAAATACTCGATCGTGCAAAATGAGACAATATGCGGTAGTGTTCGCTGGAATGCTTTTACTGGTTTCGAATGTAACCCTAAGGACCACAGCTTTCCCCAGCAAGGAATCTTTCTGTCGCGAACAGTCGATGACGACTAGAGGTGCAAGTGCCTTAAATCTTTCAGGAGCCAGTAGAGATTCGTTGGGTTTATCATAGTACGATCGTTGAAAGTTTACATTTCGAATACATTTCGTATAAAGTAGCAAATCGATTTTCAGCATAATTAATATTTAATTAATCGTAAAGATACCTTTCCGTATTTAAAAATACCGTCACGTTTTGCCACTTGAGTGTCAATATTTCTCCCAATATATTTTGTTAATGATAATTGTTCCGCCAATCCTGGTTGAACATGTGGAACTTTCTAATATATTTTTTGTAAGTTAACCTTAAGCTTTTCATTGGCATCAGTGGATGTCAGGGCATCGAGATCAGAATTGCTTCTAATTAATACCAATTCTTGACGAATGTTCATAATAATCTTTTCATAGTCTTCAAAGATCCTTAACAGTGTTGATAAAGGTATGCAGGCGCAAAAATTACCTTTACCATCTATCAAGGTGCTGGTACCATCCGGAAATTAACCAGCGTTTTGTAACTTAACGCTTTCATTCGAATTATGGGAAAGGTAAGCTTTCATGGTGGTTGTTAGACAAACTGTTGTTACCGAATCCACCACAACTCCATTCATTTCGTACCGAATCTCACTAAAAAGATATGCAATACCATTGTTTATAAATTTACCACTCGCTGATGGTTTACCTTCTTTCAGTACAGTAACCTTCTACATATAGATAACTACGCGAAGGCAAAGTGGACATATCCTCTTGAATAGGTATTTGGATTTCCTCATTATTCTCAAACCGAGTGGTATAGGTTGGTGAGTGTGAAATTCAGCTCCAACAATCGAGTTATCCACAAGCACTTTTTCGTTTACATTTAGTACATTCAATTTGAGATAATAAAGCCTCAGGTTTGCAAGAATAAGCGGTTGCCCCTTGCTTCTTATTATGCTTCTTTTATGGTTTAAATAATCTAAATCAGTTAAATTCTGATCAATAATCTATTTTTTCCGTTCGCGCAACGTCTTAGAAAAAACATAAATTTACCAATGTTTCACAATTTTCACTGTGCAACGAGCGAAGACGTTTTGCTAAAACAAAACGAACCAGAACTCACTTGAAATAGATTGTACTGGTTTGTACTGGTACCCAACCAACCATCCAATTATTGGGTGTGGTATTTATAGTATACTTACATTACATACATTTCAAGTCTGATTTTGTGGAGAAATAAGGCATGACCGATCTAGACTTCAGTGTTGCTCGAATATAAGCATCTCTAGCTTCATATCCACATACTTTATTCGAGGCCTCTGTTACCTGCTTGACGCACCACTCCACAGCCTGGATGTGACAGGGAAACTTTGTATTTCTCTGATGACCGTAGTGTCAGAATTTATGAGTTTTAATATCATCTTCTTTCATCGAAAAGCATTGCCAACAGAACATTCTCTGAATGCGCAAAGAATGCATTTCGTTGTATTACTAGATCGACAACTTGAAGTAATTCGTCGGATAAATACCGTGATGTCTGGATTGCTTGAAAGACATGTTTTGTTCGTCAGTAAAATATTTGCTCTTTTTTATGGCAAATCACACAGACATGTACGAGGTCTGGCTATTAAATAACAAGACTGCTTATGAAAAAGAGTTTTATTTTAAAAATTATTCTACAGTCGAATGTTCCCCTTCAATGTACTCCCCTACCCTCGCCACATACCGTTCCATTCGTTTTTTCCATTGGTCAAAGCAATGTTGGAAGTCTTCTTTTGTAAGAGCATTTAGGGGCTCCGCCGATTTTCGCTTCACCACTTCGATCGACTCGAACCGGGTTCCTTTTAAGGCAGACTTGATTTTCGGAAACAGGAAAAAAATCACAGGGTGCTAAATCAGGCGAGTACGGCGCGTGTTCGAGCACTGGAGTGCCTCTAGCGGCTAAATAACGCTTTACAGACAGGTGCGTTGACCTGGTGCAAGATCCACGACTTGTTTTTCCACAACTCCGGCCGTTTCTTACGAACTCGCTCTCGCAGTGTTGCCAAAACTTTCAAATAGTAAGTTTGGTTTACAGTTTGACCCTGTGGCACCCATTCAGTCATCACGATGCCGTTGATGTGGAAAAAAACGATTAGCATGGCTTTAAATTTTGATTTCGACATCCTTGCTGTTTTCATTCTTGAGGATGCAGGAGTTTTCCAGTGCATGGATTGCCGCTTAGTTTCAACATCGTATTGGAATATCCGTGTTTCATCGCAAGTGATGATGTTTTCCATCAATTCAGGCTCTTCATCTAACCTCTCAAGAAAATCTGAGCAGATCTGTTGACGGACGAGCTTTTGTTCAGGGGTCAAATTTTTTGGGACCAACTTCGTACAAACTTTCTTCATGTTCAACTCGTCATGTAAAATTTTTCTGACAGTTTCTTTATCGGCGTTTACAGTCTCAGTATCATCCGAATGCTCATACGACGATCTCCGCGCACAAGTGCATTGATTTTGGTCACTGTTTGCGGAGTTGAAACAAAGACAGGTTGACCTGGACGTTTGTCATCTTCGGTGCTCTCTCGGCCTTCAAAACCGTTTATACCATTCGAAAACACGCGCACGAGATAGAGAATTCTCACCATAGGCCTCTTTCAACAACTTATAGCACTCAGTCAGAGTTTTTTTTATTTAACGAGAAATTTCGCATTGATCCGTTGCTCGTGTTTTTCGTCACACATTTTTATTAGCACGAGAAAAAAACACGTTCGTTTCTAACCTCTACAGAAAAAATACTACTACAGCGACAAAAATGTGTTTTCGTACTGGCATAGTAGACACTTCCAGCTATCCAACGCTGCATTCATTTTCCCCCTTCCCTTCTAGGACGTCTTCTGTGCGCGCAGTTTCGTTATTTAATAGCCAGACCTCGTATAATTTTAAGATGAAACCAACTATTTCTTTTAAGTTTCCGGATGGTTCTGATGAACTTATATACAACCTAGGGACTCGGTTGGCCGCAGTTAGCTATCTGGAATGGGACAACGGACCAGGGTCTTCTGTACAATGTCCCAAGGTAATTGCATATGCAATGTCCAACAAATACTGCTGGTCTTTGCTCAACAAATTCCTGTCTACATCAGGAATCGAACAAGCTATGGGTTCATAATCGACCACAGGGAGTTTTTTACAGCAAGTGAGCTGCTGCCCGATGAGCCTAGTAAAAGATTTAGGCTCTGCAGTCTTACCGTCAATATGCTGGAAGATGTGGCGAAAAGATAGCTCATTAAAATGCAGGAGGCATATGCTCCACTGTAGCAGCGTCGTACATGATTTTCTAGTCGTTGGATGACACCGTTCTTCCATCCAGTGTTGGCTACAGTGTCATCATAGTTTTTCTAATGATATTGATAGTTCATACAAACGAGAAATAATGCTTTGAGTTATACATTTGATGAAGGCCGTAGACACTGGACGTGGACGCCGCGACGAGTAGAAGCCCGAGTTGGTGGGGGGAGGGATGCTCTAGAGTAGGGAGGGACCACGCCACGGCTCAATCTACTTCAAACCAGTACAATCTATTTCAAGTTAGTTCTGGTTCATTTTGTTCTATCAAAACGTCTTAGCTCGTTGCACAGTGAAAATTGCGAAATATTGGTAAATTTCTGCTTCTTCTAAGACGTTGCGCGAACGGAAAAAATTAGATTATTGATCAGAATTTAACTTATTTAGGTTATTTAAACCATAAAAGAAGCATAAAAAACTAAAGCGTGTTTATTTTAAAAGTTTTAACTAACAGGAAAAAATGACAAACATCGTGATTTTTGTAATTTTTTCATAAACTTTAAGTAAGATACACGAACGGAAAATGTTAACCGATTTTAATTTTTTATATATAGTTTTTCTTCTTATTACAATAGACAACTTTTCCGCACTAAAGCGCTCCGAAAAAAATATTTATTTTTTTCGACCCACTCCAGTAATTACAGATGGTTAAACATCCGGGTATATTTTTTAGTAGCACAGGTCTTAAAAAAAGAGGGGATCTCGTTCTGGTCAAGTGGTTAGGCTTTGATAAAATCCATAACTCGTATATATCAGCACATAATATAGTAAATTAAGAAGTACAGATGCATTAACATAAGATCGGAACTTTACCTATATGCGAGTACATATGCTTCAATCATTTTAAATATCTTTGTGCGTTTTATGTTTATTTTTATAAGTTATATAATATACCTTTTTTTCTCAATATGTTATTTTATTTGTAGTATATAAGATACAAAACCAGCTTATAATATGCATTACCGTAAGTAAATTATCAGAAATTTTATTATAGACAGTATCACGTTTAATAGAATTAAATACATAACAGTTATTCGGATTACAGTCAGCATGAATATACGTCTCCGGAACTTTTTTTTTATGAATAGTTTATTGCCAGACCAGCACGTAGTGTTATTACATGGCAGAGTTCAATTATATTTTAACTGTTATTTCACTACTCACTATCTATATTAATTTATTATGGTATGTTACATGTTTACCTAAGAGTTTTGATTATATTCTGTGGCCGAAGCTTTTTTTAAAACTTTATTTATTGAATATAATAAAACACATTTATATATTTCGTTTGCAGTCGTAGAATATATTTTATTAATTTTAATTAGGAGAAAACTCTCTTGTTAACATTAATGATACAAATGTATTAATATTACTTTGTCTGTAATTATTTAACGAAGTTTGAGACGAGCTTAAATAATTAAATTTGAATTAACACACTTAACAGAACAATTTTAAAATTCACATTTAAATGACATTAAGCAAAATAATTAATTAAAACTCGAATGAGCCTTTATGTTTTACTAGCAGGACAATTTTAAAATACACACCTAGTTTAATACTCACACAGGATAAACATTTGTTGAATACTTAATAATGACTTGTGAGTTGGATGAAGATTTATAAAGACTGAAGACTTAATATTAAAACAGAGGTATTTATACCTTATCTGCCTACACAGTTTTCATGGTCATGAGAGAATAATGCTAAAGAAGTTTCTCATAGAGATAACATAGACTTCTCAGACAAATGTAATTTGATATCGTGTGTTCACATTCCTAAACAATTCTCATGAAACATGATCTTATCTATAGTGTGATTATACGTACGTTACTTAAGTTTATTACAGTACATGGATCATTCAGTTTACTAACATTAGTAATTCCACAAATAGTTATTCACTATCACCATCACCGGAACTTTAAAATCACTATTATACACCACGGGTATATGTGGGTTACGCTCTTTTGAATTTCTAGTGAAGTTGAGCTTTCTTTCCTTGTGAAATTCTTCTTCGGTCATCAACTTAAACGGTCTATGTTCACTGGACCAATTATGCAACCATAATCTATTAAACCAAATGTAGCGTTCTATATTATCCATTCACACATCAGAGATTTTGCTCAAGTACGACAAACACATTTTAAAAGTACGAAAGAACATTTATCCTCCAACAGATTTATGTTTTGTCGATGTTCAGTACCCGACCCGTGGTTTATTATCTTCCGCTAAATACTCAACTACTACATATATGTGAACACAAAGTGTGACCTACATCTTCCATGCTTCGTAATTCCACAACATTAGGAAGTTTATCTGATTCAATTAACAATCCAGTATTGTGAGCTTTATAACGAG
Organism: Agrypnus murinus; assembly: GCA_929113105.1. Lineage (NCBI taxonomy): Eukaryota > Metazoa > Arthropoda > Insecta > Coleoptera > Elateridae > Agrypnus > Agrypnus murinus. Next base: position 80,213,652 of record OV816025.1, on the reverse strand, counting down.
AAAACTTAATTGTACCAGTCCTGCGTTTAATAGACCATTGACGTTCCCACCCCATTGTACACTGGAGAAGTAACTATAGGAGTGGACACCGAGGCTGATGTTATGTAGATATTGAGGGTGTGGCTTTTGGACAAGTGGTCTATAAAGGGGTGTGGTTTATAATGGGTGTGGTCTATGAGACAAGTGGTCTATAAAGGGGTATGGCTTATAAAGGGTGTGGCCTATAAAGGGGCGCAGCTTATAAAGGATGTGGTTTGGGGACAAGTGGGGCAAGCAAAGTGGGGTGGGTTTGGAGAGAGGAAAGAGAAAGGAGGTCAAATGAAAGGTCAAGGTTGTGTGACTCCACAGTACTCATTCGTTGCCTACTACGGTCGATCATGTCAAACATCCAACCATTCAAACTTTTTTCATAAACAAATACAATGTGAAAAGTGTAATTTATGATAGGGATGTAGAAGAAATACTCCTTCCATAACTTATATGGAATGCTGATATTTTCTATCTCCTGACAACAATTACTAAACTGTCAAATTTTCTTCTTGGCGCTAAATTATACTGCTCCTCCGGAGATTTAGATATTTTAACCTTCTATAACTATACACGGGGAAAAGTTCAAATTTTAGTACTCTGGGTGATTGCTTCAGCACACAAACTTCACACCTTAAGGCTAAAATGAAAAAGTCTCCCCCTTATGTAATGAATAACTATTATGTAAACTTTACTGTCTCCAGCCTTACTTTGTGGAACTGCATAATCATGTGGTTAAAAATAATATCGGTCAAATGAATACTACCTTTAAGTTGGATGACGTAAAAGAAATTGCCGTACTTGAATTTAGTAAAATAACGGAAGCTGAATGTAAAAAAGGGTGCCAACATATCATTGCAAAAGAACATAAAGCCGAGAAATTCAATTTACAAATTTGTTCAAATTATGTTTTATATTTGTATAATTAATTTAAGTGACAACGGTGATAGTAGTTCCTCCGAAGACGAAAGTAGTTTATTATAGGATTATTCAATGGCTAGAAGGCATTTGATTACTCCATGTTTATAAACTTTTTTAACAAAAGAGGAATATATACTACCTAGATTTACTCTAAATAGGTGTTTCATTTCAAATACAGTCCATATTTATAATTTTTACCTTAATTACATTGAAATAATAATAAAAAAATGTATTATCCAATTAATTCCATTAAGACTTAAATTATACGCATACTAAAAAATGGTAACCTACGCCAACGGAGAATATTCGTACAAATCAGATTGAGGATTCGTGACACTATACTCATACTATATGTAAAACAGACACACAGTTTTGTAGTACACTATAATAGTTAAATATCAAAATTCAAAAATAAATTAGTACCTAGTTAGTACAATCATACATATTTTTAGTTGAAAAGATCTTATACTGCTATCAGTGCTATCAATGCCAAGAGTGAGTAATTGCAAGTATCCGGAATTATTTTTTTAAACCAAATTCTAACAAAACCACAGCTGCACATTTATTGTACCTGAATATGTTATTAAGTAAAATTACACCTAAGGTCCAAGTGTACCCCAAAAAAAATGTAACGGTACATTAAAAAATTTTAAACAAAATCGCAGTGGATTTACTTATATTGTAAATAACTATACCAAATTAAAAAAAATCATTAAAAAGGGGACATTTAGACACCCCAATACTGTGCATAAATCTTAACCGCATGATCAATAATCGTTGTTTTTTCCATAAATAATATAATAATGTGATAACTTTGGTTTTAAATTAATACTCTAGGAATGTTAAAACTTGCTTACCTAACTTATTTTGAAAAACGATGTTTATTAATCAAATTATTTCACATTTTTTACGTAGAAAATTAATTTTAGAGAAACTATACATTCAAAGTTTACCAAAAAAATACCACTTAAGTCTCATAGTATTTGAACTAGTTTCCCGAAATTTTAAGAAAATCGTATGTATAGTGACTAAATGATTGCAAAAAAATCTGGTTTTTGCCAAAAAACCTGCTTTTTTTGGCAAAAAACAGGTAATAATTTAGTTCCTAGACATAATATTTTCTTAAAATTTTAAGAAAATCTTATGTCTAGGGACTGTTACAAATATTAAAATTAACAAGCTTTGAATGTGGTGGAAGATGTTGTTTTGAGGCTTATCTACTAATTCTAATGAATTTCTAACAGAGTATTTCGATTTGTAACCTATCGTGCTAATAATCTGGTTCAGTTTCTTGGATAAAGTGTGATTAGGTGCATTGATGTATAATACAATTGGTCTTATAGGCATATTCTGTTACGTGTTTTTACGAGTCCATACAGTTTAAGTGGTTGCGGGTTTTCAAATATTTGAATTAAACCTCTCTAAACACATTATCTTCTGGTTTAGTTATGTTGATGACATTTTAGCTTGTTTTGACAGTTCCTTTGAGGATATCAATGAATTTTTAATTCTTATTAATAATATCCACCAAAACATAAATTTTACACTAGAAACAGAACAAAGCAGGGCTATAAACTTCCTAGACTTAACTATCAAGATTAACGCACAAAATCAATTTGAATTTTCCATATACAGAAAACCAACACAAACGGGCATAACAATACCAAATGAATCTTGCCATCATAAAACACATAAAATAGCAGCCTACAGATCATTAGTACACAGAGCTTTAACTATTCCACTAACAAAGCCAGATTTTAGCAAAGAGATATCAACCATTAAACAACTAGCACATGTTGTTTAATGGTTGATATATTTTCTATGTAGCTATCGATGATAGCTACTTGCATATTTACTATTACATTTAATTCTGCCAAGTAGTTATTAAAATATTAATTATTAAAGACATGCTTTACGTCAAAACTCCCAAAAACGAACTTTTTGTAATATAATTTGAAAAAATTCAAAAACCAAAAATAGGATAATTTTACAAATTTATCATCTTATACAAAGATAAATTGTCTATCTAACAGTTTTTGTTTGAATTAATTTAAGCGGTTAGTTTTCTTTGCTATGCGTATTCAAACTCGGGACACAGAACTTTTGCATTCGATAGTAGTTACCTATTTTCTGTATTTATCCTTAGCAACATTATCATTCTTATCTGCTTTTGATAATGACTTTTAATGTCGAAACAATATTGTCAGGTTAAGATACTAATAAAACTTGTAAAACTTTAATTAATCTTTGTATTTATATTATATTTCAAATAAGTAAGTATATTATCTCTCTCTTTGGTACTCTCTTTTACTTAAGCATGTGTTTGTTACAAGCTGCAATTTATTCCATACTTTATCACAACACGCTCTTCAACGTTGGCTAAAGAGTAGAATATTAAAGTTACTATCGTACTTGATATTCAGATAAGATCAGGTAAACAAGTGCAGGTAAATAACGCAAAAAATAAGAAGTCATAAGCGCCATCATTTTAATTCCGTATAAAACCAGAACGGCACAGGTAGATTTTCGTCGGCGGACGAAACCAATGCACGAAACAAGAATATACCAGTTAGAAATAAATACAAAAATTAGAAAAGAAATAGCAGGTCTGGTTTTATTCAGAAGACGTTATTAAGAAAAGTTGCCTGAAGCCATAAAAACTACAAACCGCAATAATACAGAATAATTGAGAAAACAAGTTGAAGTTATTGTTCTTTAAATTAAAGAGAAGGATGAAATTTAATCCTTTTCGGGTACCCGATGTTAAATGTTTTGCGTGTAGATTGTTCAAACTTGTAAGTTCTTCTATAATCGATATGATTTAATGAAAAGGGTTATTCAGTTATTTGTTTTTGTACTTTGCGTTTATATCAAGGCTCATTCAGAACCGAAAGTAGTGCTGAACTAGCTCATTTGAGTTTCGAATTAGAACTAGTGTAATTTAGTTTTTCGAGGTTGTCAGTCATGAATCATGACAAATGAAATGTCAGTGAAATCATTGTTAAATTAAAATTTGAATTTTCAAATGTCAGAATTTGACAATTACTCGATTGTTGGTACCAACCACGATAAAATTCCCCAAATTTTAAAAGTGCGAATTTTTATTTTAAAACGGATAAAATTAGTAAAAAAGAGGTGCAAAGTATAAAAAATAGTATAAAGAACTCGTTTTACAAGACATTTATTGCACTCATGCTTTAAAAAACTCCCGCTACGCGGTCGTTTTTTAGACTAGCATTCGTGCAATAAATCATGTCGTATAAAACTTGTTCTTTAATATACTATTTTTTTAAAATTTATTTACATTTTTTTTATTCGTATTAAGGCATGGTTTGCAATATCGGAAGATTTAGGGTTAAGTAGAAAATTGGGGTAGCGTACCTTTTTACAAAAATAAAAAACACAACCGTATTTATCCACAACCATATTGTCTTCACAAAATGAAATATGTAGGTATCACGTTCAGGGCAGAAGATGTATTCGGTATTTTCGTAATTGCTACGAATCTACCAGTGGCGGATTTAACACTTAAGGGGCCTGAAGCGTTACACACTTTTGGGGCTTTTTATTTTTTTATTTTATTTAATTTATATACCTTTTATTATTTTATTAAAAATTAAGTACATATAATTATTAATATACTAAATACATTTAATTACATATGTAAATATAACAATATTTTGAAATTATTATATGTATCGTATGTAATCGTATCATATTAATTTTTAGTATAACTGACTTATTCTTATAATTGGCATTAGTAAGTATTGCGGCCGTTGAGTCCATCCCCACCCTTTTTATGCAAATGACCCGCGATCTAATTAATATTCAAATAAGGCGCGATCTAATTAAATGAGCGAATTAAATGCGCGAATTAAATTAATTCACTGTATCATTTGCATATCTCATCTCTCATTTACTTAACTCATCTCTCATTTGTACATCTCATTTTTATATATCATTTGTATCTGTCATCTCTCTCTCATAAATTTATTTTAAAATAAATCTTATGTTGTCATCCCTAATTGATATTGAAATATAGATCTATACGTCATATGATTAACATACGTGTAATATAATTAACATGTAAAAACATCTAGGATAATAATACGAGAAAAATTTACTTTCAAGTATACAAGGTATCTCTAAAGGGTTACTGTCAATTACCTTTCGGATTATCTCTATTGCATTTTGACATGTTTAAATCCAAACGTCATAAACATTTTAAATACAGTCTACAAGTAAATCGATAATGGTCATGTAATTATTATCTTAGCATTTTTTCATTTACAATTATCTAGTAAAAATGTATTGTTTCATACGATTGACAAATATTAACAGATTAGCTTTCTTTTAAAATTTTTTAATTCTTTTAAAGGTTTTTATTTGATTATTTCTCAGGAACGCAAATTCTATTTGAAAGAAAACAATTAGGGTCGTTATGATTTCCTAAACATTTATTTAAGTAAAACTTTTAAAATACTGTATAGCATTATTTTAAAATTCAAAAACATTTTCTGTAGCTATTTATAATTGTTTAAGAAGAAACTTCAAACTAATGTTATTGCATGAAAATACGTACAAGGTAGTTAGTCACGTTGTTTTTCAACATTCCTTAAAACTGTTTTCAACTATAAATAAACAAAACGTTCTTACAGATGACTGATGAATTCAAGTTCAAAGATTTTAACCTGTTAATTGGTTTTACATCTCTTAACATACTCACCCTTGTGTTAATCTGTACAAGTTAGACGTGTAGAAATTTGAATACGGAAATAATTTGAAAGAGACATAACATTATAACGTACTATGTGTGATTAGTTGTATTGTTTCAGAGCTCTGACTCATACAGATTTGATGTACGCTTCATTAACTTTTTTAACCGAGAAACATGTTTATTATTATTGTTTACTTAAGATTAATACGAGTTCTTTCTATAATAACTAACAGCTTTCAAGAAAAGTTGTTTTATTTTAAAACTATTGTTCATCATAATTACGCAGACGCCGAAAACTGATATAAAAACCCCGAAATATCTGTTTCCCAAGCATTTTGAAAGTGTTACCGAATCATCAAGATAGTTACATCAAGTGAATATTAAAATCAGGTATGTTTTATTTTTGCTTATATTTTAAAAACAATTTTAAAAAATATGTAAATGTAAATGTTTACGATTATTTTAAATCGACTTCCGTTTGGATCGTCTACAGTTCCTAAGAAATATAATTTATCGTTAAGAAATATTAATTTTCCTTATTTTGAAATTCATCAAGTAAGTGCAATATTTAATTAAACTCAGGTATGTTTTATTTTTGCTTATATTTTAAAAACTATATGTAAATGGTTTACAATTGTTTTAGATCGACTTCCATTTAGATAGTCTACAGTTCCTAAGAAATATAATTTATCATTAAGAAATATGAATTTTCCTTATTTGAAATTCATCAAGTAAGTGCAATTTTTAATTATGTTATGCAAACTGATCATTTGTACTTTTTAAGATTGTCTACAATTCCATATCAATAAGAAATATTATATCCTTATTTGAAATTCAACTGGTAAGTTATTTATGTTTTAATTATATTTCTACCTCTATACCTAGTGCTCAGGGAGTACTTACCTAGCCGAACACAGCGGACCAGGTTTAAAATCAGGTGTGTGAGACCGTACACCCTGTATTCATTCCTGTTTCCCTTCTATACCTAATGTTCTTAAGCCCCTTAATGAGACTGCACTTATTATTTTTGAAATTTGTTTCAGATTAAGTTATTTATGTTTTAACTATATTTCTACCTCTATACCTAGTGCTCAGGGACTACTTACCTAGCCGAACACAGCGGACCAGGTCTAAAATACGGTGTGTGAGACCGCACACCCTGTGTTCATTCCTGTTTCCCTTCTATACCTAATGTTCTTAAGCCCCCTAATGAGACTACACTTATTATTTTTTGAAATCTGTTTCAGATTGACTACAGTTCCTATATACATACATATTATCCAAAATGTCTTCTCTCTACGAAGTAATCAACGAAAGTGTGTCCACTATAAAGAAACTTGGTACACAGAAACACAGAGTGGTATTTAAAGTCAACGATGCACCAGACGGCGAAAACCATTTGGACTTTTTTAAATCGGCCGTTAATCAAATTTTATCGAATTTATTAAATCGAGCACAGTCTTCAGATAAAATTGGAGCCACGTTTGAATTCGACAACTTCAATCAAAAACTGCCGGGCTACATAAGCTTCAAAAGAGCCGACGAGATTAGTTACGTTTAACGATGTCTGGGGTATCCTTGAAAGCATTCTTCAGTCCGACCCCGAAGCGCTCAGCTTGGACACGTTTAGACTGATAGCCACAATTGTAACACCACCTGCAAGGCAGGGATGCATCCGTAGCGGTCTTTACAGTACATTCGCTGAAGAGTGTAGCAAACGTAGAGGGATTCAGACTATTAAAAATACTGACAATTTATGTCTACCCAGAGCTCAAGTTTTAGCTAAGGCTCAGGTAGATAAACTTCCTAATTACAAAGCATTTAGAAGAAAACAAGGTGCGCAAAAGATAAAGGCTGAGGAATTAATGCGAGAAGCCGATGTAACTGACATTCCAGCAGAAGGTGCAGGGGTTAGTGAGTTAAGACTCTTTCAACAGTATCTTACCAACTATAAGATCACTGTGTACAGCTACGGTACAAAGGGTCGCGATGTGATCTTTGTAGGTACTGCTGATACGAAGAAGAAGATCAATCGCCTATACCATAAACGACATTACAACGTAATCACATCTCTGACCTCAACCTTTGCCTGTAGCTACTTTTGCGATCACTGCCATACACCGCACGATCATAAAAGTCATCATAGGTGTGAGAAGTCATGTATAGGGTGCGGTAGCTCTCCGCCATGTGTAAGACAAGCCCAATTGATCAGGTGTCAGGACTGCATACGTGATTTCCGAAGTCAACAATGTTTTGACAAACACAAACATGCTATGTGTCAGAGCGTTAAAAAGTGTGAAGACTGTTTTAGGATCATAAACCTCAAAACTAGAACAGAAGTTCATGTATGCGGAGAAATTTATTGTAAGATGTGCCAAAGCCATATGCCGGAGAATCATTTTTGCTACATACGACCATCGGGTAAAATGGCTGGGAAGCAGGACGTTCTATTCGTGTTCTTTGACTTGGAGACCCGTCAAGTAAAGGAAATTGCACCCGACGTAAAACTACACGAAGCAAATTTATGCGTTTTCCAGCAGGTTTGCCCTGAATGCTATGATTCTCCGGATATGCTGATATGTAAAAGATGCGGTGTGCGGGAACAAATCCTAAAAGAAAAATGCATCGAAGGTTTTATGACGCATCTGCTAGAGATAAGGAAAAAATTCAAAAAGGATGTAGCAGTTACTCATAACGGGCAAGCTTTTGACACCCAATTCATTTTAAACCACGTTATTACCAACACCTCAATAAAACCAGAACTCATCATGCGCGGTACAAAAATTCTACTGCTAGAACTAGATAACCTGAAATTTATCGATTCACTCAACTTTTTCCCTATGGCTCTGGCAGAGTTGCCTAAAGCCTTCGATCTACCAGCTCCCAAGGCATACTTCTCGGACCTATTCAACACCGAAGCCAACGCCAACTATGTCGGCCCGTTACCCGACGTCAAATTCTACAGCCCGGATACTATGAAGCCTAAATCTCGTGAAGAGTTCCTAAAGTGGTACGATGCAAATAGGGACACAGAGTTCAATATGCAACGTGACCTAGTCGGATATTGCAGAACCGACGTTGATATTTTAAAAAGAGCCTGTATCCACTTTAGGAATCTCTTTATTAAAGAATGCGATGTTGACCCGTTCACGGAAGCCATCACCATAGCCTCTGCCTGCAACCTTATGTACCTGAGGAAATTCCTTAAAGAAAGTACCATAGGGATCATTCCGAGAGTTGGTTACCGCAGAGAAGACTGTCACTCCAGAATTGCTCTGCAATGGTTGCTATGGGAGGAACAGCAACGCGGTGTACAAATTCAGCATGCAGGCAGGCAGCGAGAAGTTATCGTGGGCGGTCAAAAGGTAGACGGGTTGTATGAAAGACAAATATTCCAATTCCATGGTTGCTTCTATCACGGCAGTCCTACTTGCTACATCACTAGACGTAATGAATCTCTACATAACGACCCGTCTGATACTATGAATATGCGTTATGAGAAAACTTAGTCTACGACGGAAAGATTCAAGTCCATGGGTTACGATGTTATTGAACAATGGGAGTGCGACTTCAGGAAGAAGTTAACACTTGAGATGAAACAGCTAGAGAAGCATCCAATGCTCTTAAACACACCGCTAAATCCGCGTGATGCTTTTTACGGCGGACGTACAGGAGCTGCAAAGCTTAAACATAATGTGAAAAACGGGGAAAAGATCAGGTATGTAGATGTATGCTCCCTTTATCCATGGGTATGTAAATATGTAAAGTTCCCCGTTGGACATCCTAAAGTCTACGTCGGTAGGGAATAGTGTCAACAGTTTATTCCGGATAAAGGGGGTATAGAAAACGTTAATGGTGTAATGAAATGCACTGTTTTACCGCCTCAAGATCTATATCATCCGGTCTTACCCGTAAAGTTACATAAAAAGTTGTTGTTTCCCTTATGTTGCTCCTGTACTGAATACCTCAACCAAGCAGAATGTCATCATTCCGTTGCCGAACGAGTCATTAGCGAAACATGGGTCGTGGATGAGGTGGTTACAGCGGTACGAAAGGGTTACATCATACAAGATGTACAGGAGATCTGGTCATACGATGCAACCCGGTATGATAGGGAATCGATGAACGGCGGTTTGTTTTCGGGGTTCATAGATAAGTTCCTGAAAATGAAGCAGGAAGCTAGCGGTTGGCAAAGCGAATGTGTAAATAACCTTGAAACCAGAGGTCGTTATATCAACGAATATGTGTTGAACGAAGGAGTCCTCCTGGAAACGTCGAAAATCGTGAAGAACCCCGGATTGAGATTGCTGGCCAAGTTGATGTTCAATTCATTTTGGGGTAAGTAGTACAATAGTCTTACGTAGTTTTTTTTACTTAATAATAATTGTATTATAGGGAAATTCGGTCAGCGTGAGAATCAATCGAAAACTTCAATTATCAATGAGCCCATGGAGTTTTTCGACCTCTTAGCCAATCCCAGCTTAGAAGTTAACAACGTGCAGGAGATAAATGACGAGGTGATTGCGGTTAACTGGCAACATAAATAGGAAGCAGCAGATCTTCTGTCGTCAGTAAACGTCGTCATCGCGGCATTTGTAACAACCCAAGCACGTCTTAAGTTGTATAGCTATCTGGATCAGCTAGGCGAGAGAGTGCTGTACTATGATACAGGTAACAATTATTCATTTCTCTCTTGAAATTTGATAACTACTAAGTATGTTTTTTGTTACAGATTCTGTAATATACGTGTCCAGGCCCGGGGAAGAAGATCTACCAACCGGCAACTTCCTGGGCGATCTCACCGACGAGCTCGAGGATTACGGACCAGGGGCATACATTATAGAATTTGTATCAGGGGGTCCTAAGAATTACGCCTACAAGGTGTATTCCCCTACTACCGGTCTGACATATGTGGTCGTAAAGGTGAAAGGGATCACCCTCAATCACGCCGCGGCTCAAAAAATAATCTTTGACTCCATGTTGCGTCTGCTGGGCGACATAGACTCAAAGATAATGATTGAGTCCAGTCCATCAGGCGCACGACTGACCACCAACTTGTAACGCTAACGGAATCAAAGGCCTGCAGAATAACGTTCGGCAAGCGACGTCGTATAGACGACTTTGATTCCGTTCCGTACGGATCTAAAGCGCCTAGGATCGACTGATGTCACGGGCCTCTTGTAGTAATAATAACTGTATATAGTTTTCAAAATAATTTTGTTCTTTATATAGTTTAATAATGTTTGTATGTTTTTCATCATGTATTTATATTAATCGTATGTAATAGATGTAATAGTTTAAATAATACCTGTATATAGTTTTCAAATTGTTATATCTTTTACACGTTTCACTGTGTTATCAATTATTTTGTAATGTTATAGCATGTATAATATTATTCGTAAATAATAGATGTAATATGATTTATTTCTTGTCTTTTTATTTCTGTAATTTAACGTAAAAAATAAAAAACAAATATTTTATACAAGAACTTTTATTGAAAGAAGAAAATACATTTCATATTGATATATAATACTAAATTATATCTAAAATAATACATAAGTATACTAATAATAATACTATAAAGGAGCTAGTGAGTGAGTAGATCTTCCTTCTTTATCCAGGACTTTCCATTTAAGCCGAGCCATTTTACGTAAATGTCACCATTGCTGCGGCGTTTAAGTATTTTTTCAACTAGGTACACATCAGGTTGTTTGGTTTTCTGCAGCTCAAACTCGTAGAAAGCACCTCGAACGGGAACTCCGTGTAGATCATCCAACAAGTAAATGATAGGTTTTGTAAATTAAACTTTAACTACTATGAATAATTCTGTTGTCCAGTTAGGTGTATATCCTTTGGAAAGACTCCTTTGAATTTGCTTATACGTACGATGTTATTCAAATCCAACCTACGTGTACTGATAGTTTTTAGATTAGTGTTATACACCGACAGATGTGTCGTAGGTTTAACAGATGCAGGAGGCATCCCTATTGTTCTATGTTTTGTATTATTATAGCTATCAACTACTGGTTGTAATATATCGACCCATTTAAATTTCCCTCTGTAGCTAAACTCTTTATACAGCTTTTGCTTAATTGTACGAATAACTCGTTCGACTATTGAAGCCTTAATCACGAAATACGTAGAGTAATGATTTATGTTGTATTCATTCATTAACTTTTTAAAATGTTTATTATAAAACTCTTTCCTGAGATCAGACTGTAAATTTTTAGGTATGACTGAATCCTTAAAGATACTACGGACCTGCTTTGTCACCTCTTCTCCGGTCTTGGTTTTCAACGGACGTACATACAAGTATTTCGAATAACAGTTTATCATCATTAGTATATAACGATAACCCTTATTTACTTTAACGTAGGGAATAAACTCCGCTAAATCTATTTGAAACAAATCATCATAAGCCTTTATAATAGTACTACGTCTTTGAAATTTTTTCTAGCTGATCTATGTATTTCATCGACAACGGTTTGTTTTGCGTTCATCTCTGTTAATAATTGCAGTTACTAAAATTATAAGCTATATAAGACTGAACTATTAAATAGAATGTAAAGTAATATATCATACGACTATTGTGAGGTTCTTTGAGTAATTAACAAATTTTGTAGGTCTACGAGCGGTGATCTATCAAAATTTTTAGATCTAGAATCTGCTTTAGCAAGAAGCCATACAGTTGCCCTGGACAGTTCTATACAAAGCGAGGTCAAAGTTTTAATACTATCGCGTAGAGCGTCGTGACTGATGTTAGATATCTCGCTATCCATATACCATTTTGTAACTGCATCCTCTGCATCTACGGGGTCCGCTAAATTGATTAATCTTTGTTTCTTACAGTCAATAGCTTTATTTTCTAGTATTAAAGCATGTTTCTTTGTTACCAGATCTGAATCATTAATAGCGTGGCCTGCGTTTGTAATTCTTTTGTTTTCTAAATCGAAATCCTGATCTTCTGTTAGCTTAAATCCTACCCCGGGAGGACCTGGAACTGTTACAGCACCTCCAACTATTGAACGTCCGAACAAATCTAGAGTAGCATTTATACTGCGAATGATAATGGTAACGAACTGACGACTTACAACCGTGATGAAATCTTTTATTCTATAATACCTTCTTCTTTTAACTTGGAAATAATTGAAATTATTTTGTTTTCATTCAGAGAGCTACTGTTACCGGCTTCTTTTAAAGCAAATAACAAACGAAGTCGATCGACAAGTTCGTTAGCTTTATTCCAATATACAAATTCGACTTTCGTATCGTTTAACTTTTTGAAATTTACAATCGAAGGAATACCTGCACCGGTAATTCTATCTAGATTCGGCTTGATTACGTTTTCATATTTCCAATGTTTAACACCTATTAATTTACCGCGAGATCTATACTCCTTTCTATGTGCATTGGTAAGACCAATGATTTTTGTATAATTCTCTATATCTTCTTTTGTTGGAATAGAGTCTAATTGTTTAAGTGTTAGTAAATTAAACAAGCCTGGGGTTCCCCTGAAAAGATTGTTTTTAATTATAACATCATTTCCTTGTAACGTTACCCGAGAACAAGCAAATTTCCATTCGTCTAGATCTTGATTATACCTGAGCGCATACCGTGTTCGATCTATGTTGCTACCACCCCTAGTTAGTAACATACCGTAATATTTCGCAAGTTCATGATAGTCATTTAGTTCATCTTCTTCCTCATCTGTATCTGAAGAGGACGATGTTACTTGTTTTTTAACTTTCAATGGGGGTGTAGTAGTTGAAACCGTTACCGGTTGAGTTTTAATTTTCAATAGGGGAACGTTAACTGATTCGGCAATAGTTTCCAAAGGAGATATAACTTGTTTATGAGTATCGCGATAAATACGTTCTGCTTCAGATTTATCACGACGAAAGTAAGCAAATTTTCTACGTATAGCCTTGCGTGCGTTTATTATTTTATGTTTTAAACTTAAATCATATGAGCTCGACATGCTGATAACTCTAAGAGATAACTAAACGATTCGAGTCTAATTATAAACTTATATATGTATCAAAACATCCTTGTTTAAACATAGAATTTCAAATAGAGGTTTCTAGGATTAATGTTGTAAATTTTAACAAGGAAACTTATTTCAACTTTAAAAGAGCAGATTTCTTATTAATGTATAATCTAATTAGAGAAATTAACTGGGAATGTTTAGACAGCTATACGGACGTTAATGAAATGGTTGATAAATTTTATAAATTGTTGTATCATATATTTGAACAAACCGTCCCTAAGGCAACTAAAAGAAAAAGCAAATATCCACGCTGGTTTAATAGTGAAATAATTAAGCTTATCAAGTTAAAAGAAAAAAGCAGACAGCTTTTACGTAAAAATGGTGATGTTCGGCATGCAAACGATTTCAAACGCTTAAGAAAGGAATTAAAGATTAAATTAAAGTTAGCATATTCTAATCATATTTACAATATTGAAGAAAACATTTTAAGCGATCCATCCAACTTTTGGTCGCACATAAAGTCTAAACGGGAAAACACGAGTATTACGATACCTATGGTAATGAACGACAATATTTTAAACTCGCCTCAAGATATCGTTGAAGGATTTTCGAAATATTTCAGTAGTGTGTACTTACCTAAATCATTTAATAATCTTAATAATTGCTCAAAAGATGTTACTTTTAATTCAGTTATGTTATCTAAAATCTCTGAAAATGTAATCAGAAAAGCGATTAAAAAATTAAAAAACTCCAAGTCTGTGGGACCAGATAATTTTCCAACTTACATAGTAAAAGGCTGCTCTGAACTTCTATGTCTTCCTTTATATAAAATTTTCAATTTAAGTTTAAAAACGTGCACATTTCCTACAAAATGGAAAATTTCGAAAATATCTCCGATTCATAAAAGTGGAAAAAAGAATGTCGTAGGAAATTATCGACCGATATCTTTGTTATCGGTATTTGCTAAGATTTTTGAAACAATTATACATGATAATATTTTTAGACAAATTTCTTGCTTAGTATCACCAAACCAGCATGGTTTCATAAGCAATCGATCTACCACCACCAATTTATGTATATTTACTCAATATGTGTTGCAAGCCTTGGAGGATAAGTGCCAAGTTGACGTAATTTACACTGATTTTTCCAAGGCTTTCGATACGGTTGACCACTGTCTGTTACTTTCAAAATTGGAAACTTCTGGATTTCATAATAATTTATTGGAATTGGTTAATTCATATTTAAATGAGCGTCAACAGTACGTCTACTACAATGGCTATAAATCTACTGGTTTTTATGCTACCTCTGGAGTTCCTCAAGGTTCGGTACTAGGTCCTTTACTATTCACTATTTTTATAAATGACGTTTGTCAACATATCACATATTCGGAATATCTATTATATGCTGATGACTTAAAAATATTTAAAACTATCAAAGCTATAGAAGACTGTGAAAAACTACAAGCAGATATTAATTCCATTTACAATTGGTCAGTAGAGAATAAACTAAATTTCAATATTAACAAATGCAATGCCATGTCCTATTCCAGAAAACAATCAAATTTGATCTATAATTACAATATGAATTCAGTTTTAGTTACACGAGCGGTTTCAGTTAAAGATCTTGGTATCTTGTTTGATCAAAAACTTTCCTTTCAGACCCACATTGACGAACTCATTTCAACTTCATACAAGAAACTAGGCTTTATCATTAGAAATACTCAAAACTTCACTAATCCTACAGTTTTAACCCGACTTTTTAATTCTTATGTAAGAGCCAAAATGGAGTATTGTGTAGTTGTTTGGAACCCCTTTTATAGTTACCAAAAGAAAGAGCTTGAAAATATTCAAAAAAGATTTCTCAGATATTGTTATTATCGGGAACACGGAACCGTTTACCAATTAAATTACAATGATCTACTAACTCATTGGAGTTATATCTCGCTTGAAAACAGACGATGTCATCACATATTAATGTTCTTGTATAAAATAGTAAATGGTCTAATGTCTGTTCCACACTTACTTTCCTTAATAAATATACATGTACCAGTAGCTTTTACACGAAAAACGGAATCATTCACATACGGTAATCCAAGAACAAACTACTTTATGAAATCGCCAGTAGTAGCTATGTGTAAATCTTATAACTCAGTAAATGCTGAACTAGACATTTTCCACCTTACTATAAAACAATTTAAAAACAATCTTGTTAAAATTTGCAACACCTCGGATATGGCGAACTAAATACAAACTCATCTAGTTTTTCTTTTTTTTTATAAGTACCTAGTGTCTACATATGTTTTTGTTTTCAGTAATGTATTCATAATTTTTCGTTTTTATAATTTGTTGTTTATTTTTTTTTCTAATATGTATATATAGATGTTTTTGTATGATTATTTTTGTCTTTATTCTGTAATTGAGCTCTTGAGCTTGTTGAATAAAGTAATATTATTATTATTATTATTATTAAACAAAAACCTTTCCGATATCTACCGTTGTATAGGGAACAATCTTTATTAATAACTAGGAAATCATACGGATCCTTCCAACACATACGACAAATGTTTTTGAAGTCCTCATAGCTAACATCTCCTACAACATGATCCCTATACACATGCTTTAAATTTAATTCGTCCTGTTTGAAAAGAATAATCAAGTTTGCGTTATCCCTTATCAAATGTTTCGGTATCTTTGCATATGTCTGACCTAAATAAAACGAGTCAACACCCTTATGCCTACCCATGCTAAAATATTCTCTAATTTTTTCCTGTTTGTCACAAATAATATCGTCGAAAATGAATACTGAATTAGGGTTGATGGTGCTAGGACTGATTACGTCATAGTTTTCACTAAACTCTTGATAACCGATGTTCGTATTTCGGTTGAAGTAAGGATTTGGCATACAGATGTTTTCAAATTGTTCGACAAGCAGTAGGTAATAAGTCACCGTGTTTTCTATCGTTGTGAGATTGTAGAGATACATCGCTGTCTAAATTAAATATGTTTAGCGTTTTCTTTTGTTTAACAGTTTTCATTATGGTATGCGTACGTGTTTAGTCACGGTTTCAGTGAACGGGTTATATTCTATCAAGGAGTCGTGTAGGATCAAACAGTATGCCTTAGTTGTACTAGTAAATGCAGCGGAAAATTCAAGTTCTAATCTAATATCGACAGTGGAATCCTTAAAACTCTCTACCTGTCTTGAACAATCAATTACAAAAACAGGGTATGTTTCAAATTTTGAATAATCGATTAAACAGCTATCAGTCGATCCTCTACCTATATCATAGTAACTCTCGCGAAAACGTGTATAATTTAAATAAGCAGGAATGTAATCCTTACTACTGAAATCGAGATTTAACCGTTGCTGCGGAAACACTTGCGAATTTAAATACAACTTAATATCGACTAGGTTCAAATGAGTAAATGTAGTAGGGTTACCGGTTCTTATACCCAAAGGACGCTCGTCTTGTAAAACTACAAAGACCCAACGCGGTTTTTCCAATTCATTTGAATTCTTTATACGCCAAACCTGATTTTGAGTAGTTCCAAGAGACGGTAGTTTGTGTAATTCCCAACGCCTAAATGGAATGATAATAGAAGAATTCTCTCTCAAACTTTCAACTAAGTTCAACTTGCTTTCGTCCGATAAAAGTATATGAGGAACCTCCCAAGACAGTCTATCAATCTTGATTTCTACATCAGTACCTGCATCTCCGGCGGCGCTTTTATAGCAATTAAAATCATTCTTAGAACGTATCAAGACTAGCTGACAACTCATATGAGAAATAACTTTCTTATAATCATCTGCAAACCCGAAGATATCCTTTAAAGGAATTCTACACGTGAAATTGAACACGTTATTCCTCGCATTATGTAATAGGCCATTTCCGTTAGCGCGTTTGATTCCCCATGCACTACTGGATAAAGCCCGATCCTCGGCACCGTGTGAAACAAGACTTTTTATAGTACTTGTAATACCCGGATGTTTACACACATCGATGATTTGATTCGTACCTAATATTAGTTGAATTTCGTCAAACAGAAAGTAGGCAAAATTGTTTACCGGTAGGAATTCTACGTTGACTTTTCGAGTCATAGTACCTTTAACAAAAATGTAGCTATCGTACAAAGCTAAAACATTATCCGAAGTTTGTATGGTGATTCTAATGATGTCTGAATGATTGACGTTTAACGTAAACGGCAAATAGGTATAGAAGTCCTCTTTTATTATATCTGTATCGACACCAGGCTTTTGAAATATATTTAATTTATCATTAGCAAAGATGCTTTCTGTGTTAATATGCAATTTACTTCTTTTCGACATGTTGATGTTGTACTTTAAAACCTAGAGATTCAAGAAACAGCCGATTCTCTTTAGATAACTTTATACGTAAGAGGTCCGCACTAGTCGGTGTACAAAGACGAACGACCCTCGAATGATGCGAGGTCATATCAATCGACAAATTCTTCGTATTAATTTTGTTTTTGCAAAACTATCGTCGTAATAAATTTGAAACTTTAACGGCGCAATCTTGCAACTTTTTACGTAAAATGTTTTGGTGTCGAATTTTCATCATTTTTATGAAGTTATCATAATAAATGTATCAAAAATGTTCCATTTTGCATAAGATCGCGTGTTATTTTTGAACGCAATTTATGCATAAACAGACTTCCTAACCATTAAAGATGTTTCAGAAAATAATTTTGTACCTTAAAATTTATCAACTACACTAATTTGTTTAACATTTTCATCATGTTTTTCTATAGCCACAACTACCTTAAATGTTTATCTTCAAGTACAAATGTTTGCTAAATATACAAGTAGTGGAAGTGGTTACACAAGTATTCACTTGTGTACTTGTCGAATTCACAAATATTGGCGTATTTGCCAAGCACGCCAGAAATGGGATCTAGGCTTTAGACTTCTTACAAGACCTGCGTTCGCACAACCTGAAAATATTGATAGTTTTTATTTTAAGACGAGGTTCTATATGAATAAACAGGTAGTAATCAAACTTCTACGTACCAAAATCCTCGTGCAGACATGCTCAATTATATATGCTTGACATTGAGATTCAATAGAATTACTTTACAACAATGATAAGAGTAAACAGTGATAAGAGTATGATTTATTGATGTTAAGCGAAATTTCAGATGTTGAAAAATTCATATCATTAAGATCCTTTACAAAATAATGAAAAATACATACGTGTGTTCAATTGAAAACTTCCCACCTTGAATATCTCCTAAACTATACAGAACTTCGATTTCAGCAAAAACACGTTTGTCAATTTGTCTTTCGATGGGGACATTTAAATATAACATTGTCAAAATTTTGCATCTCACCCCCCAACTTTAAAATGTTCAATGGTACCCTCCTCCCATTGTGAAACATCATTTTAAAGGGAATAAAAAAGAAATCATTTGATGCAAAAAAATTGAAATCGGATCATGGATTGCTGAGAGATCATTTAAGTTATTTCACATGCAAACGTCAGGCTGTTGCCAGCTTTTGTTAGTTCAGCCCTACCCTATTTACAGCAATTCAAGATTATTATTTTAAAAACTGATCTTGTTACTGAGATAGTGGTATACAATATTTTAGAGGTTACAGACAATACAATATTTCTTTCAACCATGTCTTATAATTTTGTAATGAAAACACTAATTTCAGAAAGTCAAATAATTATGTTAACAAAAACTTAACTTTAAACTTATTTTAAATGTTCAAAATGACGGCCATTGTAAGCTAAACGCAAATAATAGTTATTTATGTATTAAGGGCATAATCTATTAGATTATGGCATGAGAGAATGTTTAAAGCCCGACGAAGGAGGGCTTTTAATTTCTCGAGGGCCATTATCTTGATTATGCCCGTGGTACATACAACGTTTTATTTTATTTTGCTTCATGGAAAGGATAATTGCAAGCAATTGCACATTTCATTTTGAAAAATGTAATAGTTATAATTATTTATTAAAATTGTTAGAACTCTATAGAAACGTTTTCTTTGTATCTTAGCAACTTTATACGCCCTCGGGCTAAAAAAGCCAAATTACGCCCGCAATTGAGTGCCAATAAAGACGATTATCATGTCAAAATAAAATAAAACCTATTTTCAAACTCATTTCAAGCTTTTAGGAAAATATCAGGAAATATTGGAAATATCATAAATATTGTCGAAAGGCATTATTGTGTACAATCCAATAAATTGCTTATCGTATTGATATCGTTGAATAACCTTTCTTTGAATTTTAGGATATCTGGGAATTTTAATTTTGATAACATGGAGACTCTTCAAAAATATATGCCAACTACTTTAAAACAACCATTCATAATACTGGATCAAATCGGTGCATTTTCTGAAAGCAAATGCAGAAGGTTATTTTTTGCCGTTGCCTCTGCAATATGCACACTAATAGTGATTGGAATTGCTACAATGCAGTTTATGAATATAAAGAATGTATCTGAATTCTCCTATAATTTAATTGCTGTTGTTGGGTTTACGCAGGTAAATTCTCACCACAAACAGGTATTTGGAATTATAGACGTAAATACTACGAGCCCAATCACATAATAGTTGAACATTTTTATTTTTGTTTTAGGACACCCGGAGCATTTAATTCTAAAACTGTTTCTTCATTACTTCACAAACAGTCATATCGCAGAAAAAACGTTCGAACTAAAAGTTTCACAGTATCCATTAACAAAAATGTACGTATGACTGTTTCTTTTTGTTAGCCCATGCCGAGTTTTATTAAGTTTTATTTAAATTCTATTGGTGAGTTCTCTCATACAACTTTGCGTTCGCAGATTAATAGAGTACCGAAAAAGTTTGAAGCGGTGGTGCAAGGGAACTTTTTATTAGAATTTTATGAAAATTGGCATGGAGTAGGTGCAGAGGCAGTATTGAACTCTAGCAACCAGCAACAGTCATATGGTAGAACAAGAAAAAAACTTTCGAACTAATATACGAACTATTATGTGATTGGGTTAGTATACTGAATTCTAATAAAAAAATAATGCTGCTTAATGACTAAAACTGTAGTTCACCCTCACACACACCCTTTTAATCACTCTGGACACGTCATCTGCAGCAACCATTGAAAAACCTTTTTTAACTCTTTTTTCTGCTTCGTGAAACTCGGAGACATCAGAACTACATTAAAATGTAATCTAAAATACTACTCAATTTTTTACCGGTATTATATTTTCTGTTACAGCTACTTTCGAAAGGTGTAATTTTGACATATCGAAAGAAAGACTTCATCAATCTACTAAAAAATACTAAACAATTCTGGAATATAAATGAATGCGATGATAAGACAAAAACTGAACTGCTGGAAATAGTTTCATTAACAGTTGGTGTACAAAGATTATTTATACCAATCACATTTATAACTATCACTTTGTTAAATATAAATGCATTGTTAACAAAAACATTACCGCTTGGACTATGGACGATGGAAGGTTATCAGAAACTTTATTATATAGCACTCTATACGCAAATACCTGTATTTACAAGTGCTGCTTTTGTGATTTGCCCATTTGATTGCTTGTATTTGGCTTTTTCTAGTGAAATTATAATTCAGTTTAGAATTCTTAGCCATCATTTACAACATCTAACTGTGGATGACAGAGATACACAAAACATGGATATTGATCAACATCAAAAGATGAAGAAGTTTCTTGAACAGCACCAATTTTTGCTGGAGTAAGTCAATAACATTTTTTGCTTAGAAGGTACCAATGTATTTGTTTCTTGGGCAGATTTGTTAAAAGATTTCAGGATATCTATTCAATGGCGTTGCTTGTTGAGTATGTTACGACTTCCCCGTTAATCTGTTTGCAACTTTATGTAATATCTCTAAAGTAAGTATCGCATTAAAATAAGTTTTTATTTTCATAAAACGTAATCTTTATTAATATTATCTCTAAAGATTTTGCATATTCCTCGCATCAGTACGTTATAATTTCACAATTTAATCTATATTTTATACGTCGTAATAGAGCAATGTGATGATTAATTATGATTAATTCAGTTTATCCATCGTATCTTAAATAGAAAAGACGTATATGTCGTCGATTGAGGAAATTGTTGCATTTTCATAAACGTTATTACTAAATTAGTTAGAATATTAGTTATAAATGCATGAAACAATTACCAGTTTTAAGTAATTAGTTTTTGGAAACCTTGAAAATTTAAATAAATTTAAAATGCAATACTGGTGTCCTCTAATGGAAGATAATTCGTTACATCACACAGTTCCAAAGACGACCCACTGTTGGTGCTAATGTAACAAGTAAAGTCCTGTATTACCCGTCAATTTGAAAAAATGTTTTACTTCAAAGTTCAAATATCGTGTACTTATTAACGAGTAATTAATATAATAATGTGCGATATGCTGCTCTGTTATTAACTGCCATAATAAAAGTGGTGTAAAATATTTCTGTTACTATAAATTCAAAATTTAACTTATTGACATAAATAAACAATATGTAATAGATGGTAATGTTCCATACTAACTTTTGTATCCAAAACTCCATTTATCAAAGCGAACCATTAACTAATTTATGGCGCAAACTTCTAAATTTGTATTATTTCTAAATAGTATATTAATGATCGTAATATGGACGATCGTAAATAATTGAAATTTTTTAACTGTTAATTATAAGTATTTATTTTTTGCAAAATATTAACACCATATAACAATCAACTGTAATCAGTAAAATGTAACCACAATATGAACTAACGTACATCTATAGTAATTACAAATTAGTATCGAGTAACCTGAATAATTCTGTTTAATATCGATTGACGCTTATTTTATTAAGACTGTACTTAAAATTTTAGCAACATATGTATCATAGAAACTGTTGTATGAATAATAAGTAGTATAAGTTTTGACCAACCAGTGTATATAATATGTACAAGTTGGCAACAGAGTTGTTGTAGAACTATGTTGAAAGCTGTTTAATACATATCATTTTTTATATTTATATCAATCATCATATCAAAGAATTGTTTTGAAATGCATCTCTGACCTTAACACCTTTTTTGTCATACCAATTTTTAGCATTTTTGTCAGGTTTTGTACGACACTTTTTGAATTTATTAAAATTTATGTTTTCGTCTTAAATGTCTATCGTCAATTGGTAAATTATCCCTCAAATAGCGGGACATTAGGATCTGTGAGGGTGCATAAGAATTTAGAATGGATGAGTAACGAAATGCTAAAAGAGCTAAATATTTATCCTCATTTTCATAACTACATTTTTTAAGTAATCTTTTTGTCTGAATTATGCGTTCACTTAAACCGTTTGCTTGTTGATAATTAGAAGAAACTATCTGATTTAGAAAATTCCATTCTTTAGCAAAATTTTGAAATTCCTGACTTGTAAATTGACTACCTAAATCGGATACCACAATTTTAGGAATTTCATGCTTAGAAAAAATTGATTTAAGTTTTTCAATGATGTTTGCTGATGTTAAATTGTTATTTAGATTTTCAATTTCTGGGTACTTGGACTAATAATCTACAGCTAAACGGAATGTCTCATTTATTAATTCAAATAAATCTATACCTATTTTTTGCCATGGAGCAAGTATTATTTCATGATTTAACATAGGTTCCTTAGAGTTAGAATTAGCATATTTGTTACCAGTGGCGTGCGGTCCATGGAAGCAAGGGAAGCAATGCTTCCCTTAAGAATTTATTAAAATTAAAAAACAATGCTAACAAAAATGGTTTTATAAAATTATGGTTATCGTTTATTTAAATTTGTAATATTTAATCAACTTAAAGTTCAATATCAATTCCGTACAGCAAAAAGTATAATTATTTACCTATAGAGTAGTATTTTAAATTAGGCTCATTAAACTTGCGCGGAAAGGTAATACCGATTCAAATGTGTTACTTACACTGCATATCAGCACTGATTTCGTTGCTTATAACTGTTCTCCTAACCTTGGCGTGGATCAGCGGGCTGTAATGAAATAATGCTTTCCTTATTTATATGTATATTGGCAATACTGCCATTGTTGTAACAACCAAGATGATGTACAAAACATGGAGTCGTTTGTTTTTGTTATTGTAAAAAGAAAATGTAATTTTGTATTAAAGAAGATTAGAAACAGAAAATAAATAAACATATATAAGAAAATAGTCCATCCATTTATTTTATGAATATATAAACTACCCCGCAATAAGACGGGCGTGGTGATTCAGACGATGCGGTTAGCATTGTTTGGTCGTTATTTTTAGTGTGCTTCATGCCCAAATGTTTATTTATTAATTTGGTTATTTGTTCGATTTAGTGTTTGTTAAATTTAATGTTACTTAACTAATGTAAATCTGCGAATGAGACTGTATTTTGTCGCATTTTATTATTTCAATTTATATTAGTTGGATTTTTTAAAGACAAATAATTCTATTTAATTTGCTCTGTAGGTATGCAAATTTAAAATTGCATTATCGTCATGATTGCAAATTCAGCTGCTTCGGTGGAAGATTCGAGTACTTCCGACACATCCGAATCGGTACGATATTTTTGTTCAGTTTGCAAGATATTAATAAAGAATTTTCTGCATACAGTTTTGAAGACAAATTACAATTATTGAGAAAGGCAAATCAAAACCAGAACTTTTAAATTTAACAACAAAGATTGAAACCTGCACCGGTATTTTGCTAAAAAAGACCGGAAAATCGAGTTCCATTATAAATACATAGTAGTAGTTTTTTTTTAATAAAGAATAATAGTCAAATTCCATAAGTATAAAGTGTAAAAGTTCTTTATTGAAAAACTTTTAAGCTTAATAATTATAACACTGTTTTTTTATTGTACCTAGCAGGGGCGGATCCAGAGAATTATTTTGAGGGGGAAATCTTTGGAAAAATAATAGATCAATTGAACTAGTTTAGTTAATCAAATCACCACTAGGTGCGCACAGTCGGGGTTAGGTATTAAAAGTTTGACAGCAACGTCCTGTTTATGTATGTCGTGTGCTGTATGTGAATTTTAAGTAATTAAAAGACTAAAAATGGACTTAAATTGTTTACTCAACGAATTAAAAAGCTAGGAGTAAAAACAGGTTCCAAGGAGGTTTTAAAGCGTCGGTAAGTTCGCATTTTAGTTTAAGTTCTATTTTGAACTATAACCTACAAATTGTAGATTGTCCATTTGGAAGGATAAACAATTACACAAAACTCTCTTATTAAACGCGAAAGTTGTTCCAGTTGAAGAAGTAAGAAGTTTTCCTAACGATGCTTATTTTAAACCATTGACAATGTCACAAAAGCATATTTTGAAGGCAACAGATGTTATATCGATATAAAATCAATATTATATAAATATCAAATCAACTTGTGCAGAGCAAAAAAAATTTCTGAATATAAATTTACAATGATTCTACTGAAGAAATCAAAGCAATTTGGCATAAGTACTTAACTGTACTTGTTCTTGTCCTGCCGCTACAGGCCGGTCAGCAGCATGTAAAGATATTGGAGCGTTGTGTTAATCTCTTGAATATTTTACACTGACAGATATGCAGTTTTCTTTATTTTGTTGATACACAAAATTTAAATATTGTTTGGTATAGGCAAAGTGCAAGAATATGTTTCATACACTTCTCAGCCAGTTGTTTAGAACAAAAGAAAAGTTGCAAAAATATGTAGAGTACATGTCGTCTGTTTATGACATTACAAAGAAATTTAAAACGATTTGTGATGGGTTTATGGTCTGTTTATTTATAATTAGCTTACATTTTCTCACTTATGCCTACGTTTCGATAATCAATTGTTATCATCATCAGGGCTGTGTAGATTGTGCTAATCGTCTAGTATTTAAATTGGGGACCATAATATGTTTTGAAATGTTTTTGTTTTTGTCTGAACACCATTGACTTGGTTATCTTATTTATAATCACTATCTTACAATTGTTTAAAGCTTATTATTAAATTTTAGGTTAAAATTAACGTGTTTTCACCTTAACTTCAACCTTAAAAATTACAAAGAAACCAAGAATAAATATTAACGTTGACGATGATCTGTTTTTCGACGAACAAAAAGTTCGTCTCTGAATTCGTGAAGTCTGTCTGTCTGATGGTCTGTCGGTCTGTCGCCTTCTTCCCTGTTGACTTTTTTGAATTTTTCTTTCGGAAGAAACTTTTGGTTGAAATATTTTTTTGTATCTCTTCGGGAAAGTGGTCAAAATGACCACCGAGAATTTCGGTAAATTTTTGAAAAATGAAAAATTTTGTATTTTTTAAAATTTACGAAAAAATAAACATTTTTAGCAACTTTTTTTTCTTTTCTTTTTTTTAACGAAAAATTTTAGGACTTAGAATTTTAGTTTTTCTGACAACTAATGTGTTACGTGAACATTAGTTTTCAAAAATAAATTAGTTTATTAAGTAGTTTGCAATTACAATAACAATCAAATCTACAAAAACAAATAGTCAGAAAAAGTGAGGTTATGTTTCTATACCTAACATCGATTACAGCGCCACCTAAATGAAAGTGATCTATTGTTTTAATAAATAATAATTAAACAAACATTATTTGTTTCTATTTTATGTGTACTTTTTTCTAAACTTTGGGGGGGGGGGAATTTCCCCCATACTCCCCGTGAATCCGCGCCTGTACCTAGTAACTAGGTATATTAAAATTAAAATCGTGGTTGCTTCCCTAGCCTAAATTCTCACCGCACGCCACTGTTTGTTACATACATCACATTTAGTGACTAAGTCTATTATTTCTTTGTTGATATTCGGCCAAAATACAGTCAAGTTATCCCGTAAAACACATTTTTTCCAAAGCGCCCCGTGTGTATATCTTTCAGGATTTTATTCCACGAAGTACTTGGAATCATTATCCTTTGCCCAAAATAAATTAATTTCTTTGCATTTTCTACTATTTCTGATCTTAAACTATCATATGATTTTAATAGATATGGTATTTTATTTATACTATTTGGCCAACCTTTATAAATGTGAGTCCTAATGATTTTTAATTCATGATAATCTTCTGTTGCTTTAATTAACTCGGTTGTTCTTTGATTAGAAATTGTGACTCTTTTATCTATTAAACATGCATGAGCTTCTAGCTCCATGTTATCTTCTAATGTTTAAGTTTAGTTGTGAGAGAGTATCCGCAATGATTAATTCTTTTCCAGGTTTGTATGTCAATTCGATATCATATTTTTGTAAGGATAGCATCATGGGTTGCAATCTAGCTGGACATGAGTTTAAATTGTCAGCAGGGGTTTATGGTCTGTTTGAACTATGAATTTTTTTCCATATATAAATTGGT
This sequence comes from Agrypnus murinus, assembly GCA_929113105.1. Taxonomy (NCBI): domain Eukaryota; kingdom Metazoa; phylum Arthropoda; class Insecta; order Coleoptera; family Elateridae; genus Agrypnus; species Agrypnus murinus. Next base: position 80,186,687 of record OV816025.1, on the reverse strand, counting down.
GACATTTATTTACCCCGAAACAAATAGCTAAAAGTCCCTTCTCTGTCTGGGCGTAAAATTTTTGTGTATCATTTAATGGTTTCGAAGCATATGCACACGGTTTATTTTCCTGAAGCATTGCAGCTCCTACAGCATAATTTGAAGAATCTACTGATATTGCAGTACATTTATTTATGTCGAAATAATTTAAAATGGGTCTACTTGATATCAATTCTTTCAATTTGTTGAAAGCAGTTTCATGAATATTTAGCCATGAGAACTTACTATCCTTTTTTATCAAATCCCTTAAAAGGCTTAGTAATTTCGGACAAGTTATTTATAAATTTTCCTACATAAATTACGAACCCTAAGAATTTTTGTACATCGTTTTTATCATTTGGAACTGGCATTTTATTTATAGCATTTATGTATTCGTCATCGATTGCCATGCCCTTTTTTGAGAATTTATAACCTAAATACTTTACTTCTTGTATGCCAAATATCATCTACGAGTATATATATTTCAAAATTTTTTTAATTAAAAATATTTTGAAAATATTCTTGAAAACTTCGGAAGCAGTTTTTATTCCAAAAGGTAATCTTAAGAATTTAAACCTACCGTATGGAATTTCAAATGTGCATAATTTAGAGGACTCTTTATCAAGCGGAAGATTCCAAAAACCGCTAGTGGCATCTAATTGCGAAAAATATGAAGATCCATTTACGTTAGTGTAAATTTCTTCAACCGTAGGTAATTTGTAAGTGTGAGTTTTAATTACAGCATTCAAATCTAACATATTCTTAACGATCCGTTTGATTTCCTGACCAATAGGAATGAATTTAGCCAATCAGTACTACCATGCACCCTTTCTATAATTTTTAAATTTACTAATTGATTCAGACACTGCTTAAATTGATTTTGTAAAGGAATTGGTACATTTCTTATTGGATTTGACACCGGAATAGCATTTTCTTTGATTTTGATTTTATAACTTCTACAAATTTTACCTATGCTTTTAAAGTTATATCTGCATATTTATCAATTAATTGCTGGTAATCAGCATCTACTTCATTTTTTTATGACATTAACAATTTCTATGTTAGGATGTTTTTCAATATTAATTATGCCTAACTCTTGAAACATAAGTTTTTCTGCACGAGAGAACAACAATAAAATGCCCCGCGATTAGGCGACAATTGAAACATACTTTTTTCTCCAGACTAAATAAACGATAAAAATCATACTTACGTTAAACAAGAGATGCTCAAAAATTACCACGGCTTGAGATTTAGCTCTTTCTTACAAATTTTTAAGTTTTCAGGTCGCAGGTGTTAACCCTAAAAGCTTCTGATTGAATAATGGATTCAGGAATAAATAATAATATGTTTGGGCGCCACCAAAGCTGAAGATGTTTTTTATAATAAAACATAAATTTAGAAAAGGCGAAGGTTATCAGCTAAGGAACTAACCTCCTTATTAATTTTGAAGTTAATTTATTTAAAACATTAGTCAAACAATAAAAGGTCTTAATTAGCCAAAGAGAACAAAAAAAAACATCAGCAGTCCGTTTAACCCAACTATGTCAAGTGATTAATTAAATTTGAAATCTGTATATTGAAACAAAAGAAAAAAATGACACATACATATAAATCAAAATAGTTACATAACAATAAAAGCAAGTTCAAAATACAAAACACACCAAAAATATAATTATGCAATAATGAAAATTTTGTAAATTCAAAAATATAATTATGCAATAATGAAAATTTTGTAAATTCAAATATATAATTATGCAATAATGAAGATTTTGTAAATTCAAAAATATAAAGCCATCAAAAATATAGTTACAGTAGTAAAACTATTTGTAATATCAAAATATAAAACTAACAAAATGTTCAAAAAAAATTAATGAAAATTTCAGGATCCCAAATGATACTAGACTAACAATACAATATAACAATATTAATTACCTTAACCACATATTATCGTCCAACCAAAATTCCTATTGTAAACTGCAGGATGCGACTTTCGACAATCGCGCACCTTAAAAACTTTAAAACAAAAGCTGCAATAACAGACTGCTGGGAATAAAGTTGCGGGGGAGGTCTTCTTGGATTCTGAACTACATATTTTTTTTATCGAGGTTCACCAAACATTAACTTAATTGCTTGCAATAACTGCCTTAGATAATACATTTTTAATTATTCTTCCAACTGGAACTATACTGGAGATTACGTGAATGTTACTCAAAATAACTGCCAACATTATTATAATTCGGCACGAACGATATAACGATAAGAAAATTCCCTCTTCTTAAGCATGGGAATTAACACTGTATTTTATTTAACAAATGTCCGATAACTAAAACATTCTTCAGTAAACGAAGAATCACGAAATAACTGTAATTAAACTGTACTGTAAACTGTATTTATTTCGATCGATTCGAAAAACGAAACGGCACTTCAAATTATTAATTTGTCGTTTCACAATAGACAAATTGAACGGTACGAACACATACTTAAACGGAAGATTATTAAATTCCCATAAAACTCATCAACGGGATTATATAGTTGTGCCTTGCCGAGGCCCAAGGCACGACAAACGAAAACTTTAACCGGACTGTATTTTAATTAACTAAAATAAAACGATAATTCAATAATATCGACCGTCTTCTGTTGAAGCTGGATCAAAAGTGAAGAAGTATTTTTTAACATTTTGGGCCCCTATTTTAGCGCGAAGTAACTATATTTTTCTATACAATAAGGAGGTTTCTACTAACATTCACGCATAATTCTCGACCTAATGAACAGAAGTAGGGATCGGAAAATAACGCGGGAACCGCCGCGTCACATGTGCTGGCTAGACTTGCTGATGGTGCAATTTTCGAGACAAATACGCAAAAAGCCAAGCTGAGTTTCGAACACGTGTAGATGTCACCTTTTGAACAAAGAAGAAATTGATCCCTCACTAACGCATTCCCAAAATACAAACGAAAATGTTTTTATAAAGCGAGATGACTTGAGTACATTTTATGTTTTATCAAGGTCTTTTAGTTTTTTTCAGCAACGCAATCATTACTACGAGAGGACAAACAAAGTTCAAAAATATTATTTATTACCTCCACGTCCATTAAATTTGTAGAAGTTTGAAAACAATCTTTTGAGATATTTGTCATAAGTGTGATTATACGACAAAATTTTAGCTAAGAATAAAATACAATTTTACAGGACCGAATTCTAAGTTTTTCAGTAAATATACATGCAAAATTCACGTACTTAAGGTCGATAGAAAATATACCGTTACACTCTGTACTAGTTTTTAAGCCTAAAGTGGATTCGTGTCTATCTTTGACAACCTTAAATTCTGCATTTGTACTATACACTTTATTAAATCTTAAATTTAAAAAACACTTGCCTAGTAAAGATATTTTTTCACCTGTATATTCACCAATGTCTGTACGTCATATATCTGTGTGAATATTGTTCTGGTCAAATTTCGCTTCTTTTAATTTGTCTAAAGTAATTATGTTAGCACATGCACCTGTGTCTACCTTAAACCTAATTTCTGCATTAAACTCGCCTTTTATAGGTAAATCTACAAAACAATAATTAATTTTGTTTGAATTAATCGAGTTAATTGATAAATCTTCAGCTTCCGTTTCATCTTGCCCTTGAAAAATTTCATTTATACATTTTGATTTATTTCTACACATTTGAGCGAAATGATTAAGAGAGGAATATCTATTACACTTTTTACCACAAGCACGGCATTCATTTACATAATGATTTTTACCACATCTGGTGCAATCTTTTATTTGCCCAGCCCTTTTGTTGTTGCAAGATTTTGACCTTGACTATGTTGATTTATCTGCTTGCCTGCGATTTCCAAGGAAGGAATTCTTGCGTGATGGATGAGTTTTTCGTGTTACAGCTTCTACTTCTATTGAATTACCATGGAATGAAGAAGATTCTTTGTCTCTCATTAGTTTTTTTTTAGTTTTAAATTTTACTAAATTTTGAAAATTATACTGAATTAACGCAATGTTTACTAATGCCCCAATTCTTAGACTAGAAACACTTAATAACTACATGACAGACACAATAAGTAAGTACAATTTTATCAATTTCATAATTCGCTAATTACAAATGCTCTTTTGGGTTTTGTAGCACTTGAATTACCACAGCATATGATGTAAACACATAATGTTAATGCACGATCTACAAACTGAAACTATGATTAGAAGTAGGTATTCATGGAATGGTGAAATCTCAGTGTGGCAGTCATTATTAAAAATAAATATTTTTTAGAGATAAGAGCTGATGAAATCTATTAGAGTTTTAAGACCAATCGTTTCAGTAAAAAAATATCATACTGACAAAATTTATCTTTGGATCTAGAATTTGGTTTATATGATATAAATCAAAAGCGATGTCGGAGAAAGTATTTAGAAATTTTGAAGAGCGGTTAAAAATCTAGGATAATAATAATTAAATAACGATTTTCATATCACGTCAACAGATTTTGTTGTAAGAAGATACAGGAACCATAGTGTTCCAGGAAGAAGATGGAGTCTGAAACTGTTCTAAACTGATTGAATGCATGATCTAAACCAGTGGTGGCCAACCTATGACCCGCGGGTCAGACACTGACCCACGAAGGCTTTTTAAATGACCCACGCGCTGATTTTTATAAAATTATTTTTTATATAATAAAAGAGAGAACAGACAATCGACAATATTAAAAAATTAAAGTATTGGGATGATATAGAACCATCAGGTTGAAAATTTACTTAACGAATTGTAATTCCAGACCATTTTAAAGGCTACGATTTTATCGTAAGCTCATAATAAATTCATGCAATAAAAGAAAGATAGACATGCTAGGATACTAGGTTTATTTAATCTAAATTTAATTTGTGTAAACTTCATATGTTTTGGGTACCTTGTGTAACTATGTAAATAGTTGATGGGATAGCTGGGGAGTGATGGGTTTTTAATGTAATTTAGTTTTTATGAGATTGCGGTGACAAATGATCGTTTTTATTGATTTTATTTATTATTGTTCAATTTAGACCATAAGTGTCTTATGTCATTTTAATCGTCTCTTTGTCAGCTACCTTTCTGTCTTAATGTAGAATTAAGATTAGTGTTAATTATAAACATATGTTCGGATTAGTGACGTCATGATAAACGTTGATGTTCAAGTGTTTTTAGAAATTTCGTTGTGCCGTCAAATGTTTGACGAAAAACTATAAATGGACCTGAAAAAAACAAATTCAGTCGATTAAAAGCTTTGGTTGAAACCACGTTCGGCTCGTATCGAAATCCTAAAAATAAAGCTAGGTTATGAAGAATCATATGTTTTTCCATTTGTAAACAAACTTCGATTATATTAGATTTGAATATCTACCTGTTATATAAATCAAAGAAGATATTTTTTCCCCCATTGTCAGGTTAGCATTCACCAAAATTTCATTTAAACAAACTAAAGGAAGATTTTCCTTAATGATTTTTCCTGAAGGAATTTAGTTTCATGTTGATAAAATATTTATTTATGTGTTTAATAAAATAAGTGTGGTTTTTAATTTGTAAATGTGTTTATTTTATTTTGATGTGGATGCAAGTATAAAATTATTTATACAGAGTTTAAGACTACTGCTTGTCCAGATGCGGAATTCCAAGTGCAGTGGTAGTAAGTTTCTCTTTCCAGATAAAGGTATTAATAAGATCAATAATTTGTTTATCTCATGCTCAATCGAAACAAAACTGAGTCAGTCTATTGGGTAAAAAAAAGCTTTGGGTTGTTATATTTCCATTTTTATTAATGCTAGCCAAAATCAAATAAAACATTTATTTTATTTATTTAGAGATTTCATCTCATAGTTATATATTTGCCCAGAACGTGGGGCTTTCTTAAATATTATTCATTTCAGAATATAACATCTCAGTATAAATATCTAATGTTGAATTTTGCTCTTCACTTGCAAAAGTAAAAGTTGTAAAACAAAAAGGAAACGTAAACCTTTTTAAAGGATTTTAAAAGTCAGAACCAAAAAAAAGGTCAACTGTCAAGTTTTTCTGTTAACAAATTTTCGGTTTTTTCGAATTATTGGTGGCCTTCTTGCCCCCCTCCCAGTGATGCCACTGACTTAGTGACCCACGGGTTAGTATTAAAAAAAGTAATGAACAAAATTTGACCCACTTCTCAAAAAGGTTCGCCATCACTATTCTAAACGGTATAGAATCAAGTCAATACTATTAAACTTTTACACAAATAAGTATGGAGTGTTGCGGTATTTTATTTATTTATTTATTTATTAAGTTGGATAGTTAACAGGAATATATATTAAAAAAGACCCCCTATAACAAACTACCACTAAGGCATTAAAAAATAAAACATTTTTTAAAAAAACATCTAACCGTTAAGGTAAACCAAAATTTAAATTAAAATATAAATTACATTACCTAAAGTACATAATATATATGAAATTAAGATATAATTTTGATTAAAGAATCCTTAAAACGCTGCAAGTAGTAGTCAAAGAGATCTAGATCATTTTCATTATTTGAACTAAGATGGTTAAAGGTGTTAAAGGTGTTGCATAAACTGGAGAATTCGATGCATAGTTAGTACTAACAAGAGGATTATAAAAAATAGGACTGTTCTAGTCGCACGTTGAGGTATCCTTATGTTAAAACGTAACAGTAAATCTTCACAATCAATAGCATTATTAAATATTTTGTGCAAAGTGATCATGTTATTTAAACACCTTTTTGACGTTAGAGTACGAAGTTTCAAAGGGCTAGAGGAAATTTGGTTTTTATATATTTAATAAATCTGCTTTGCATTCGTTCAATCCTTCCGATGTAACAATAATAATGAGAATTCCAAACCGGTGAAGCAAATTCTAAGATGCTCCTTACGCTTCCTAAGTGCAAAGGTAAGATGATATAGGCTCTGCGTGTGATATTTTCTATATGAGCATCAAACAACAACTTGCTGTCTAATATAACTCCTAAGTCTCTAGTTTGTGTTGTTTCATTTAAAGTTACATTGTTTATATTGTAATTGAATTCGATTGAAGTACGATTCCGTGTAAAGTTTATAAAACACTACATTTATCAATGTTTAAAATCAATCGATTGATTTTACAATAATTAACAAAATTATCAATATCAGATTGTAGTCTATAACAATCGCTCAAGCTTGTAATTTCCGTATAGATTTTTAGGTCATCAGCATATAGTAGAAAATCTGAAAATTTAAAACAAGAAGAGACATCATTAATGTACAAAATAAACAATAAAGGACCCAAATGAGAACTTTGTGGGACCCCGGAAGTTATATTAGAACTAGCAGATATGTAGCCGTTAACTGTGACGCACTGTGATCTATGATTAAGGTATGATTCAATCCAACTAAGAAGCTCCCCGTGTATACCGATCTCTTCTAACTTTTTAATCAATAAATAATGGTCGATCTTGTCGAAAGCTTTACTAAAATCGAGGTACACTGCATAAACCTCAGATCGTCTATCCATACATGTAGTTATAGCATCAGTATAAAGTAAAATATTAGATACCACAAATCTTTTAGGAATAAACCCGTGTTGTTCTTTTATTAAACTACTTTGGAAAGTGTTATAAATTACTTTATGTAAAAGTTTTTCCAATACTTTATTAAATACTCACAATTTACAAATTGGTCTATAGTTCTTCACGTCCTTTTTATTACCAGATTTGTAGACAGGTATAATGAGAGCTTTTTTCCAAGTAGCAGGGCAGTGTCCTTCCGATAGAGATTTATTATAAAGTATAGAGAGAGGAAAAGATAACGATTCGGCACAATTTTTAATAAACTTGGAATATTGTCAGACCCTGCTCCTTTGTTTACATCCAAATTGGTTAATACTTCTAACACTTCGTCCCTTGTAAACTGCAAACTACAATCTTAGCGTAAGGTGTGAAGTTTGTGATCCGACGCGCAGGGGAGGGAAACGATCACACACAGTACTAAGATCTGTAATATTCTCCGTGTATAAAAAACATTTTTTAAATCTAATAACCACTATAAAATATTGAAAAGAACTTGATAGAGCCATGCAACATGAAAAAAAGCAAAATTAATTTTATACTAGTGGTCTAAAATATTTTACTTTTCCCTCGTAGATCCGGGCGACAAGTACTTTAGCCCCAACGAGAAAAATGTGACTTTTTAACAACTGACATTTCATATAAGTTATAGAAAAAAAGATTGTATTTCATGCTGTATTTAGTAATTTCTCAATAAATAAGAATGAGAAAAGTGTCACTTATGATAAAGATGACGTAGGAAAACTTTATTTGCGTATAAACCTAAATCAATTGTAGCAAATAAGCAAATATGAGATAAAAAAGTTTTTTAAAGTTTAGCTATAAAAACTAAATTTTATTGTTACTAATTAGTTAATAGCAATAAGGTTTAGAATAAATTTTAATTTACGTTTGATTTCTCTTACAATTAGCGGCAATTCTTTAACACCATTGCGATAAGAAGCTTTTGTTTTACAAATAATAATCAATATGACTAACTAAAATATTGAAAACGTAGTGCGCGAATGCAGAATTGTATATTTTATTAAAATCAGAAATTAGTACCTAACATAAATTAAACCCGTATACAAATATTTCTATATTTCTATAAAGATGACCAGTTATCAATTCATCACTGTTTGCCTAAAATAAAAATTTTGCAGCTCAAAAAATAAATAACATTAAAGTAAATAAATGTAGTAGGTAGTTAAAATCACACAGAAAATATTTGTCTAATAAGCAAGAATTAAAGCACGTGTTTATTATATATTAATATTGTTCTAGGATGTTTTGGTAACTTAATAATAGCTGTCCGCTACAAAAACATCCATCCCATCATACGCTTTCAACTGCGTTACGTCAGGAGAAATTAAAATTAAAAAATAAATGCAATGTTACATTGCATATAAAAATATAACAAAAATGTTTTTATCCTTCTTAGAACTTTATTAACTTTCTCGTGCAGAAATTTTGGGAGGCCTGTAGGGACACCTTTAAGGCTTGTGGCTATCAAAGAATAATTTACAATTCCGAGATATGCAACCCATATTACCTGGTCTTGATCGCGTTATGACCATTGCTAAACTCTTAGAGAGTACATCCCTCTCCTTTATTCTGTCGCCAGTGAATCTTTCCAATGGGGTCGGAAGAAATACATGGATTTCTCTGATATGACGAAACATTTAGGGGAATCACCGGCGTCCACTTTCTTATCTAAAAGTACACTCAAACTGGTTTATTTCACTTCATGTATCCATCTACTGATAAAACTTTTGAAGAATCCATGTAGCTATTCTATTATAGTTTTAAATACATAGGTAATATAATTTCAAGAATTATTTAGGAATAAAAGTCCTTGACTTATTTTTGTAAAAATAATAAATTTACATATGTATATAATTAACAAGTTTGTAAAAACTGCATTTTTTAATTAAATAAATTAAATTGTCCTTTTGTCCAACCGCTCAAATATGACTAATTAATTTTGTTAAATTATTTTGTATAAAAAGAAAACTTCTGGGGACTGCTGCTTACTTATCTGTTTATCTTTTAATAGATTTATATTATTTTTATTGAAATGGTATGTGCAAAAGAGATTTGAAAGCCATATATAATTTAACAAGTGGTCTAATTTTTTCCGACAAAATTTGTCATTTCACACGAGTCGACGAAGGAGACGAGTGTAATTTTCCAAAAGCAAAAGCTACGAATGTCTTAAATGATAAATTTTGCAAGAAAAAATTAGATCACGAGTTGAATTCGACTTCACAATCCATCGAGCAAATGTTGACATAAATTTTTTAACTGAGAAAAAACCATTAGTGGTTTTTTCACTATAAACTAATTTCATTGGTCCCAATTTGGAAAATTCTGCAATTTGATTGGTTAGGAATTTTCGAGTTGGGTTGTCAATGTAAATGCATAGGATAAAATAATAAAATAATAATCGTATTAGCCTTGCTACCCTAGATCATTATGAAACCAATAGTACTTGATTCTAATGCTAACATTGGTTTGGGAAAGTAAAATTATTATTATTGTTATTATTACATAGTTGAAACATATTAAAAGAGATTTCAACGGACGGTCTTTTTTAACGGCCCGCTGTTTTCAAAATTTCCATTGCTAAGGTGACAACGTCATCTACGACGCTACAGCGCTTTTCTGATCTCGGAAGCATTAAAGCCCTCCTTCACCGGGCTTCAAACAGCTCCCTTGGCTGTTATAGCTGTCTTAACAGATCTTAATACGTAAATAACTATAACATCGCAATTTGCGACTTTAAAAATCCCCTAGTACTATTTTTCATTTGCCATTTCAAATAATAAATTTCTGACCTTGGCGGCCATTTTGTAGCCGCCATTTTGCACTTTTGACCGATTTGTACCCCGAGTTCATACTCTGCAACTCCAAAAAGCTATAAGTACTTAATTTTATTCAATTACAATAAAAATTTGATGAAATTATTTAATTATTAATTAGCCCCTTATGGAAAAATAATAATTTGTTAATAACAATTAAACAGGGCATTAGCGGACAAATCCAACATTTAGACTTTCAAATATAGTCAATTACCTACAATTTTAAAAAATCTTCAAAATCGGTGCCCAAAAGGCGAATTCCGAGGTATTGCTTTTTTTTGTCTCCAGGAAACCGACTAACTGTCCATAACCCATTTGCTACTTTTTGTTAGTATTTGAGGATGCATACAGTTTTAAATAATTATTATTTAACAAACAAGCTTCCATCTCGAATAACGCAAATAATGAACTATTTTGTAAAAATGTTAAAACAGTAGTAAATCGTCGCACAGAAAATGTAATTCAGCAGTTTACATTTTATGTTATAACCACTGCATATCAAACGATGTACATCAAGGTCACACAATACGTGCGATAATTATAATAAAAGATAGCGTACAGTGTGTTGTTAAGCAATGTTTCCGCAGTTGTTTCTGTAAGAAATGTGTTTGATGGGCGAACTAACTTCAGGTTTTTTAATATCAAATATCCGAGAGAATATTAGTTTTGAAAAAAAAATGAGCTCATACCTAGCTGGACTATCAAAAGCATTCTTCAACGTTAAAAGAAAAAATTGAAATCAAAAAATCTTGAAAAATAAAAATAAGAAAAGTAAAAAACGTTATGACGTTTTTATTTTTTTATAAAGAAAACTAAAACTAAAGAAATACCTGATAGAGAGCTTTAACTCATTATATACATGAAAAAATATAGTTAAATGTTTCAGTTCATAAAGAAACTCTGTAAAGAGAAAAAAATGCTCCCATATACTTAACATATGCCAACACTTTGGTGTGCAAGAACCTTAAAAACAATGCTTAAAAATGTTTGTACATTATATGCACTATGCAGGTTAACTAAAGCTGTTATTGGTAATTAATAGCAATGCAACACATATTTCAGCATAGTTTTTATGGCAATAAGAAGCTAAATAGCAATATAAACATGATCAATATAAGAAAAGTAAAAAAAAAAGTTAAATAAACCAATAGAACACAAAGACTTTTGTACCGAAAAGCAATCGTTCTTTCCTTATTTTGTTTGTCACCATAGAAATTGTATTATTGTGCATCTAGTTTTGTAACAGAAAAGATCAATTATAGCAAAACTATCCATGAAATATATTTATATGTTAAGAATTTAATTACAAAATAACAAACAACATATAACAAGGCCATCGATGGCTATTACAACAAAAAAGTATCTATAAATAACTAATTTTAATATACTTGGAAATTGGTATGACACTGTTATTACCTACATATTTCCATTTTAGGAACACAATTCTTTCTGGTAACCCATTTTTGAAGTCATTCCAAGAACCTCAGGCACTTCCACAAGAATCTCTACAAGACCTTCAGCGTAATGTACCTGACAATATAAAAAGTTTTGATTGCAATGTGATTTCGTTTTACGATAAATTTAAAAATGAAATTTTGACGACTGATTTTCTAAATACCTTACCTTGTGAGTGGGGAACACATAACAACCCTCACTCTGCCAATAGCCACATACAGAACTCTGAAATCCCAAAAACTGATAAAGCAATTTTAATAAAACAATTATAGTTTATCACAAGATAAGCATTGATCTTACAATCTTAAAAGGCCTTAGAGCTCTTATAGGCAAAATCCATGCAACCCAACTTTGTAATGGCAGGTGCTAGAGAATAAAGTTAGTCGACACTGTAGTGGTGAAAACAAAAGGACCAGGACAAACCGTTGTTATATGCGTGCTCAATTTTAAGGAAAATATTGCTTGAAAAGAGAAAGAAAGAAAAACTAAATAAAACAAATTCTAAATCAACGATTCGAAAAATTAAAAATAAATACTCCCACCTTAAATGAAATCAAAAACAACACAAAGCAAAAATAATAAATTTGCAAAAAAATGGCTAGCTTAGAAGACATTGGCATTTGATATCAAAGACATTGGCATTTGATATTTGATATCAAAGTTACCAGAAAATCAACAGCTTGTGGTTAAATCTTGTTTCGATACAGCAGTTCGAGAGCTAGATGGACAAGATAGGATATATACTTGCATACTGATAAAGATTAAAATTCTAAAACTATACAGACATTTACGAAACAGAGAACTGATTTCACTGCCTGCACCTACTATCCATTTTTTTTCTAGAGTCCTCTGACTTTGAAATCGTATTGCTCGGGAACTACTGAACCGAATTAAATATTTTAAAAAGAAGCAAATAGCA